>CM055116.1:1110099177-1110731519 GCA_029206835.1 Rana muscosa | reverse complement strand
GCCCTAAAAGGGCGGGCGCCTCCCTTCCCGGTCACGGCGCATTCGACCAGGGCAATAGGTGCCTCTTGGGCTTTCTGACATCAAGCGTCTGTTTCCCAGGTGTGTAAGGCGGTGACCTGGTGGTCCGTTCACACCTTCACTAAATTTTACAAGGTTGATGTGCGTGCATCTTCGGATGCTTGCTTCGGCCGCAAAGTTTTACAAGCGGTTGTTTAGAGTTGCAACTCCTCTGTTGAGGAGCTCTGGTTGTTTGGGGTGAAGTTTGTTTAATGCTGTTTTCCCACCCCTTGTTTTTGACACTGCTTGGGGACGTCCCAACTGTCAAGATTGCTGCTGTGTCCGTCCATGAACGGAAGAGAAAATAGGATTTTTTTTTTATGTTTGTACTGCTTTTTGACGAACTGAGCTGCTACATGCAGGGAGAGGGGTTGTACCTAGAGGGACTGTACAGTTTTTGATGTGTTTAAACACTTAACATGCTGTTTCTGCCTAGTCATCTCCTAATAGAAGGCTAATACCCTACTGTCAAGATTGCTGCTGTGTCCATCCATGAACTCAGAGAAAAGGATTTTACGGTGAGTACAAAAATCCTATTTTTTTACTTTTTGCTATAATAAATATCCCCAAAAAATATATTAAAAACGAATTTTTTCCTCCGTTTAGGTTGATATGTATTCTTCCACATATTTTTGGTTAAAAAAATCGCAATAAGCATATATTGGTTTGCGCAAAAGTTATAGTCTCTACAAAATAGGGGATAGTTATATGGCATTTTTATAAAAAAAAATTCTAGTAATGGCGGCGATCAGCGATTTTTATTGTGACTGCGATATTGCGGCAGACACATCGGACACTTTTGACACTATTTTGGGACCATTGTCATTTATGCAGCGATCAGTGCTATAAAAATGCACTGATTACTGTGTAAACGACACTGGCAGTGAAGGGGTTAACCACTAGGGGGACGAGGAAGGGATTAAGTGTGTCCTAGGGAGTGATTCTAACTGTGAGGGGGCTGGGCTACCAGTGACATGACAGTAATCACTGCTCCCGATGACAGGGAGCAGTAGATCAGTGTCCTGTCACAAGGCAGAACAGGAAAATGCCTGGTTTACATAGGCATCCCCCTGTTCTGTGACACTATCACTGTACACCGGCAGACATTGAGTCCTCGGGCATGGAGCTTGCGGCGCACGCCCGCTAGGCGTCAGATACAAAGCAACATACCTGTACGTTGCTTTGCCTGCCCGTTTCATTCTGCCAACGTATATGTACATGAGGCAGATGGCAAGTGGTTAAACAATGCTCATTTGGTACTAAGGGGCCCAAAGTGTGCCAAGAAAATATCCTTTATTACCCCACCACCACCAGCCTGAACCGTTGATACAAGGCAGGATGGATCCATGTTTTCATGTTGTTTATGCCAAATTCTCACCCTACCATCTGAATTGTTGCAGCTGAGATCGAGACTCATCACACCAGGCAATGTTTTTCCAATCTTCTATAGACCAATTTTGGTAAGCCTGTGCAAATTGTAGCCTCAGATTCCTGTTAGCTGAGAGGAGTGGCACCCGGTGTGGTCTTCTGCTGCTATGGCCCATCTGCTTTAAGGTTCGATGTGGTGTGTGTTCAGAGATGGTATTCTGCATGCCTTGGTCGTAATGAATGGTTATTTTCAGTAACTGTTGCCTTTCTATCATCTTGAACCAGTCAGTACAGGGCTGTGCTGACTTTGGACTTGATTAAACACCGTGGACCAACACCAGCAGATGACATGACTCCCCAAATCATCACGACTGTGGAAAATGTTACATTTAAAGCGGAGGTGCAGCCAAAAAAAAAAAGTCAGCAGCTACTAACAGTGTAGCTGCTGACTTTTAATAAGGACACTTGCCTGTCCTACTCGCCCGCGATGTCGGTCCCGCCACGGCAGCTCCCGGCTCCTCCATCCTGACTAAAGGAAACAGGCAGTGAAGACTTACGGCTTCACTGCCCGTTTCCTACTGCGCATGCGCCACTCGCACGGCGCTTTGTGAATGGGCGGCTTGCCTCCTGGGATACACACAGTTCCCAGAAGGCAGCGCACCCCATTCACAAGAAGAGGAAGCGGAAGGAGACCCACTGGGGACGAGAAGAGGCACATTAGAGGCAGATTAGGGGACTTCCGCATAGCAACAGGCATTTAGGGCGAGTATAAATTATTATTTTTTTCTTTAGGATTTTTTGAGGGTGGACCTCCGCTTTAATTTGGAAATCAAGGTCCCAGAGTCTGGAGGAAAAGTGGAGAGGCACAGAATCCAAGTTGCATGAGGTCCAGTGTGAAGTTTATACAGTCAGTGATGATTTGGGGAGCCATGTCATCTGCTGGTGTTGGTCCACTGTGTTTTATCAAGTTCAAAATCGACGCAGCCCTCCACCAGGAAATTCTAGAGCACTTCATGCTTCCCTCTGCTGACCAGCTTTATGGAGATGCTGATTTAATTTTCCAGCAGGACTTGGCACCTGCCCACACTGCCAAAAGTACCAATACCAGGTTTAATGATCATGGTATCAGTGTGTTTGTTTGGCCAGCTAACTCGCCTTGCCCAAACCCCATAGAGAATCTGTGAAATGACACCAGACCCAACCATGCAGATTAGCTGAAAGCCATTATCAAAGCAACCTGGGCTTCCATAACACCTCAGCAGGGCCACAGGCTGATCGCCTTCATGCCACACCACATTGATGCAGTAATTCATGCAAAACGATTACTGACCAAGTATTGAGAGCATACTATACTGTACATTGACATACTTTTCAACAAGCCAACATTTCTGTATTAAATTTTTTATTTATTTTTCTTATTGGTCTTCTGTAATAATCTAATTTTCTGAGATACTGAATTTTGGGTTTCCACTAGCTGTAAGCCATAATCATCAAAATTTCAAATTTTTATATATATATATATATATATATATATATATATTTATTATGAGTTTCAATTTTTGAATTTAATTACTGAAATAAATTAACTTTGCTCTTTCGTTCATGGACGGAAACAGCTTCCTATTGACAAGTGGGTATTATCCTTAATTTAGGAGTGACTAGGCAGAAAAACTTGTAAAAAGTGTTGCATCACACCTTATACCCTCTGGGTATATCCCCTCTCTCTGCATCTTGCAGATCAGTTTTTTTCTGCCTAGTAAGAAGGACATGGCTCCCTTCGGGCCCACTGGTCCGGGGGGATTTTTATCTACGTTTTTTTTTTTTCGTTTCCTGCGATCAACTGCCGACTGGGTGACTGGCTGGATCCTTGTAGTCCCCCCAATTTCGGCCATCGAGCGTGTGCCGACCCTAGCTCCACGCTGGGTTTTCCACGACATGCCCGTCGCTCTAGGGGTAGCCAGTGAGCCTACGCTCCAGGGCTTGCATCGGACCGCTCAGCTACGGCTGACCTTTACGGCTGAATCGCAGTAGCCTGGCTGGTGCGCTTGCGCTCCAGGGCTTGCATCGGACCGCTCAGCTACAGCTGACCTTTACGGCCGAGTCGCAGTAGCCTGGCCGGTGAGCTCCCACTCCAGGGCATGCATACGATCGTTTTCTAGGGCTCAATCACAGCATGCCTGGCCGACAGTCACCTCCGTGCGTGGATGATGATCTGTCCGGAATGGCTTCCAGCATGATCCACGCAGGAAAGGTAAGTAGCTCCCCTGCTTCGGCAGGGTGACTTGGCTGGACATTCCTGGAGAGATCAAGTAAGTGGTTGTGGCCCTTTCTTTCCTCCTTCCCTCCTCCCTGGGCTCTGAGCTAAGGCTGGGTGCTGGGGGTCACCTAGGGGGCTCCATCTGGAGCGGGGCTGCGCTGTAGCCATCATTTAAAAAATTACATTTTTCTGCTTACCTGTGTGTGCCTTCTCCCTCCATGTTGTCGGCGGCCATTTTGTGATGTTCCACGCCTGTTTGGCCTCTGGTGACCGGCGGTCATTTTCTTGTGATTCGCGCCCGCTTTGGCCTCTATCGACTGCTCTGCGGCCAAGTTTCTTAGGATCCATGCCTGTAGGTATATACCGCCGCTTGGCGGCCATCTTTTTGTGGCCCACGGCCGCTTTTGCCTCTTGACCGCTCGGCGGCCATTTTCTTAGGGCCAACATTGTTTTCAATACAGCCGCTTGGCGGCCATTTTGTGGAAGTGTCTGGCCTCTAGGTTGCATTTCACTGGTGCAAATTTCACACAGGGAAACGCTGATAAGGATCAGACTGACACAGGCAGCAGTGGGATAGCATCATAGGCGGAGCACACGGCAGCAATAGCGGTATCGTTCCAAGGGTGTTGAGGCCTCTGGGAGACCCTGCATCTCTGTAGCAGCCAAGAGGGTGGCCTATTGATACCTTGCCTGGAGTCCCTGTGGGTCAGCATGGTGTCTGAAGCAGACGTTTTTTCCCCTGAAACACCTTAGTTGGTAGCTGGTGCCCCTGATGTATCTGTGGACACTATGTCGGAAATCCTAGAGGCTTTTGTTGCCAGGGTGGAAGCGGCACACGGGAACACGGGGGGTAGTAAACGCCCCCGTCCCCTGCAATCTAATGGGGATAATTCTGATGCAGGACCAGGCCCAGCTATGGCTTATGGCCCGGATTCTGATGTTTCAGAGACTGCAGACCGTAACCGATCGGACAGTGAGGATGACTCCAAGTCCAGGTCAGCACACAAAAAGGCTTTGGTATCTGACCTTATTACTGCAGTGCGGGATACGCTAAAATTACACAACACGGCAGAAGCAGCAGAGACACCGGTCCCCTTTGGGTTCCGTAAACCGGCCCGCACTGCTAAGGTGTTTCCTTGTGTGTCTTATTTTGATAAGCTCTTGTACGAGGAGTGGGAAAACCCACTAAGGGTTTTTACAGCCCCAAAGAACTTTGCGGTGCGGTACCCCTTTGAGGAGAGTTTCCTGAAAAGATGGACCTCTCCCCCGATAGTGGACCCTCCGGTGTCCAGACTTAATAAGGCTACCACAATTCCAGTGGAAGGGGCTCCTGTTTTCAAGGACCCTGTGGATAAGAAGGCTGAGGCACTCGCTCACTACCTATACACAGTGGTAGACTCAGCGGTGCGTCCGGCATTGGCTAAGGCATTAGTGTCTCAGACACTTGCTGAATGGGCAAAGTTGCTACTCCAGGGATTAAAGGAGCAAGAGGCCCCTCCTAATGAGGTAGCTTTGGCCGACCAATTGGTACAGGGCCTTAAGTTTGTCTGCGAGTCAGACTTGGATACTATCCCCTTGCTGTCTAAAGCATTGGTTTATGCGGTAGCATTACGCCGCCTGATCTGGCTAAAGGGCTGGTCTGCGGACCAGGCTTCCAAGAAGGCCCTGTTGGATCTGCCCTTTTAAGGTCGACAGACTTTTTGGGGTCTCTCTGGATGACTTCATCAAGGATGCCACAGGAGGTAAGAGCACGTTGCTTCCTCAAACCAAAAGGGTAAGGGGCCACGCCCCAGGGGCAAGGGCCCTCTTTAACTGCACGCAAACATTTTTTTTGCCCGCCCAGGGCAACAGGGAAAAGACCCCAGGCCGACAAGACGCCTGCTCAAGGACAGAAACGTCCTTGGTTCCGCAAGCCCAACAAGCCTGCGGACAAATCTGCGTCCGCATGAAGGTCCGCCCCCACCCATCTCTCAGCTGGGGGGGGGAAGTCTTTGCAAATTCACGATTCGGTGGACATCTCTGATCTCCGACCAGTGGGTTTGCGAAGTGATCTCCTCAGGCTACAAGATAGAGTTCCTCTCCTTGCCCACCGTACAGATTCTTTCCCTCCAAACTCCCACAACAGCCGACCCGTCGGGAGGCCCTGTACGGGGCGGTCCAGGGTCTGCTGGAACGCGGGGTGGTCATTCCTGTCCCAGAGCAGGAATGATTTCAAGGTTTTTACTTGAATCTGTTCATAGTGCCAAAGAAGGATGGGGTTCGTTCAATCTTGGATCTCAGGGCCCTCAAATGCTTTGTGAAGGTACAAAGATTCCGGATGGAGTCGGTTCGATCTGTAGTCACTGCTCTCCATCCAGGGGACTTTCTGGCATCCTTGGACATCAAGGACGCATACTTGCATGTTCCCATATACTCCAGACACCAGAGGTTTCTGCAATTCGCAGTCGGGGAGGACCACTATCAGTTTGTGGCCCTCCCGTTTGGCCTGGCTTCGGCACCCAGGACGTTCACCAAGGTGTTTGCCCCGATTCTGGCCCTTCTAAGACAGCAGGGCGTCCCTGTCGTGGGCTACTTGGACGGCCTTCTTCTTAGGGCCGCTTCAAGCTCAGAATTGGAGGTAAGCTTATCCATAACCTGTCAGACTCTCCGAGACTGTGGTTGGGTGCTAAACACGCAAAAGTCAGTATTGGTGCCGACTCAACGCCTAGTGTATCTGGGGTTGATTCTGGATTCCTCAGAGGCAAGAGTATTCCTGCCTGTGGAAAAGTTGCAGTGCGGCAGCTGACATCCAAGAGTTAATCGTCACTCCGTTTTTGCATGTGAGTTTTGGGCCTCATGGTAGCCTCCTTCGAGGCGGTCCCAATATTCTCAATATCACACTCGGGTGTTACAGAAGGAGATTCTGTCCAGATGGGACTGATGTCCATCATCCCTGAATTATCAAATCCGGGTAAACCACCTGGTCAGGACATCCCTGGTGTGGTGGCTGACATCACCGGCACTTCTGGCGGGGAAGTAATTTCTTCCTGTTCATTGGATGGTGATCACGACGGACGCCAGCCTTACAGGTTGGGGGGGGGAGTCTGGGGTGTTCAGTCGACGCAAGGTCGCTGGACCCCGGAGGAAACCCGCCTGACGATCAATGTCCTGGAACTCTGGGCGATCAGGCTGTTGCCTCTTCAAATGGTCTCAGAAGCTGCAAGGGCGGCCAGTCAGGATCCAGTCAGACAACGCCACAGCAGTGGCATATGTCAATCATCAAGGAGGAACAAGAAGCTCAGCTGCAGCATCGGAAGTCGCTTGCATCCTGAGGTGGGTAGAAAGGAGCGTACCGGCACTGTCGGCCGTGTACATTCCGGGTGTGGAGAACTGGCACGGGGACTACCTGAGTCGCCAAATGCTGGACCAGGGAGAATGGTCCTTACACCAGCAGGTGTTCCAGCTCCTCTGCAAAAGATGGGGAACGCCAGACGTAGATCTTCTGGCGTCCCGACTCAATCGGAAGGTATTGAGGTTTGTGGCCCGGTCAAAGGACCCATGGGCAGACGCAGCGGACGCGTTGGTAGCACCGTGGGGTCAGTATCGGCTAATCTATGCCTTTCCTCCCATGAGGCTCCTTCCTCATCTGCTAAGCAGAGTGGAGGCAGAGGGAATGCCAATGATCCTGATTGGCCTCAGCGTCCTTGGTACGCCGATCTAGTACGTCTGGTAGCAGACGTCCCCTGGCGCCTACCACTACGGGAGGACCTGCTGTCGCATGGTCCCATACTCCATTTTGCTTTACGGTCACTGGCTTTAACGGCATGGCTATTGAGAACCAGGTACTGAGAGACCGGGGCCTGTCAGATTCAGTAATCTCTACTATGAGAAGTGCTCGGAAGCCGTCCTCTAGGAGGGTTTATCATCGCACTTGGAAGGCCTACATTTCCATGTGTGAGGAAATGAAATGGCATCCGCGTACTTATTTGGTCTCCAGAATCCTGCTGTTTCTACAGCGTGGCATGGACCAAAGGCTTGCCTTAAGTACGATTTAAGGGACAGATATCTGCCCTGGCTGTCTTTTTTCAGCGACCCCTGGCGGCTCACTCTCTCATGAGTATATTTGTGCAAGATATTCGACATGTGGCTCCTCCGGTCCTTCCCCCGCTACCTCCGTGTGACTTGAACCTGGTCCTCTCGGTGCTTCAAAGGTCACCGTTTGAGAATATTAGGGAAATTCCTTTGTTGACACTTTCTCAGAAAGTGGTCTTTTTGGTGGCTGTTATGTCAGATGAGTTTCTGAGCTGGCAGCCTTGTCATGCAAGGCTCCATATCTGATCTTCCACAAGGATAAGGTGGTGCTGAGGCCGCACCCTTCCTTTCTTCCAAAGGTCATTTCAGCTTTTCATATCAATGAGGACATTGTACTTCCATTCTTGTGTCCTCATCCGTCGAATCCTAAGGAGTCGGCGTTGCATTCCTTGGACGTTGTCCGAGCCTTGAGAGTATACCTATCTGCTACTTCTTTGTTCCGGAAGTCAGACTCACTGTTTGTTTCGGTGGCTGGTCCCAAGAAGGGCCTAGCAGTCTCGTCGGCCACCATCTCGAGGTGGATCCGACAGTAATCCAGGCTTACGCCTTAAAGGGTCAAGTGCCCCCCTTTCCTGTCACAGCGCATTCGACCAGGGCAATAGGTGCCTCTTGGGCTTTCTGACATCAAGCGTCTGTTTCCCAATCATGTAAAGCGGCGACTTGGTCGTCCGCTCACACTTTCACTAAATTCTACAAGGTTGATGTAGGTGCATCTTCGGATGCCTCTTTCGGCCGCAAAGTTTTACAGGCGGCTGTTTAGAGTTGCGACTCCTCTGTGAGGAGCTCTGTTTTGTTTTGGGGTGAAGTTTATGCTGTTCCCACCCCTCGTTTTTTTAAACTGCTTTGGGACGTCCCACTTGTCAATAGGAAGCTGTGTCCGTCCATGAACGAAAGAGTAAATAGGATTTTTTTACCCACCCCTCGTTTTAAGTTTGTACTGCTTTTTGACAAACTGATCTGCAAGATGCAGAGAGGGGGGATATACCCAGAGGGTCCGCCCCCTGGGCGGTACTGTAGAAGGTGTGATGCAACATTTTATACAAGTTTTTCTGCCTAGTCACTCCTAAATGAAGGATAATACCCACTTGTCACTAGGAAGCTGTGTCCGTCCATGAACTCAGAGAAAAGGATTTTACGGTGAGTAAAAAATCCAATTTTTTAAGATATTCTAATTTGTTGAGATGCGATTGAGATCTTGAGCACTTTCTCTTGCCAGTAGCATCTTGCTGATCTGAAGATCATCTAAGTTAACATTTTTTACAGCCCCTACATAAATGGTACTTTTTTTTTTTTTTTCTGCTTTATTCTGGCTTATATACTTTTGAATATCAGTCTAATGAGCAATATTTAAACAGACATAAACACAAGCAAGCTGGAATCATTCATTCTTTGTTAATCTCACTTCAAAATCTTTGTCTTAAAAAGTTCGGCCCATCTATAACCAATGGTAAATATTCTTTTTAAATATCATGGACATTAATCAATTGATTTTCCTATTACACATAATTGTATTGTTTATTAAAATGGACCTAAATGAATATCCAAAATCAATACTTAACAGCGATCTGGGATTCTAGCTGCTTTCTTCTGTGTGGTATTGTTTATTGGCTTTTTATTGATCTATTTTGTGTCATTTTGTTATGCTGATGCTTGATTTATATGGTGTTTCTGCATCACTGATATGTGAAAGCTTCTGTTTTTATACCATTTTATTTTCTGTATAAAAATGCTATTGTGTAGCTTTGTTAGTACTAATGACCAAATGAAAATTTGTGTCAGGATCATAGTGACCCTTGTGTATAAAAAAAATCAGGAAGAAAAGGATGGAAAGTGTCTAGCCCACAGTAACCAAATAGTTGCTAGCTCTCATTTTGTATTCTACATTTGTTAAACTGAAGAAGTGGCTTAGTAATCTACAAAACGTCTGCAACAATGTGGAACAAGTCAAGTTAAATGTAGCTATTTACTACTAGAAACACTTAAAAAGTTACAGCTAGAATGTGATTGGGGTCATTATATGGCTTTAGGCCCCTTTCACACTGAGGCGTTTTTACCGCGTTTTCGCGGTAAAAATAGCGCTGTAATAACGCCTGAAATAATCCTGCCCCAGCATTCTCAATGTGAAAGCCCCGAGGGCTTTCACATTGAGGCGTTTTGCTGGCTGGGCGTTGAAAAAAATCCTGCAAACAGCTTTTTTAGAGCAACTTTAGGGCGCATAAAATAGCGCTGTAAAAACGCCTATCCCCATTGAAATGAATGGGATTCGCGGTAAAAACGCATAGGCATAAGCGTTATGTTAAAAAATAACGCTAACGCCTATGCGTTTTTACCGCGTTCGCGCTAATTTTAGCGCGAACGCGGTAAAATCGTGGTAAAACCGCATAGGCGTTAGCGCCATTTTTACCGCGATCGCGGTAAAATCGCGGTAAAATCGCGGTAAAATAGAGGTACAAAATCCCATAATTTTTGAGCGTTTTTTCAACGCCTCAGTGTGAAAGGGGCCTTACTTGGGACAAGCTTTTTGTGCATAATGTGTTTTTGGAACTGTTGTGCAACAATCATGTCATATTTGGGATGCTATCAGTTGTATTTAGGGACTTAATTATGAAAATTCTCTAATGCTTTCTGCAGAAGTGGCATGGAACCACACTGAATTTTGAATGAAAACAAGGTTGCCTAAGTGTGCCATACATTGTGCTGTTTTCTTTCCTTTTAACCACCGGTTTAATCTGTGTCAATGGGGAATCCTTTCCGCTGCGCTATTGTAATCCTACAGTGGGGGGTTTCCTTGCCATCAGAATACAATGATCAATACTGTACTGAAGTCGATCTATCGAATTTAGTACAACCAGCCTGCTCGGAAAATGTTATCCATCTATCGATGGCCGACTTAAAGGGGTTGTAAACACTTCTGTTTTTTCACCTTCATGCATCCTGAAAAACTTCTGCCAGTCACCGGCCCCCCAGCCCCCCCGTTTTACTCACCTGAGCCCTGGAAAGTCCAGAGTAGAGGACGCGCTCTTCCTCTGCCCGGGGTTCTCGGCTCTTGATTGCATAGATTGATAGCAGCGCAGCCATTGGCTCCCGCTGCTGTCAATCAAATCCAATGAGGTAGGCACCGGGGGCAGGGCCGAATCTGCATTCGCAGCTATGGACGCTGAATGCTGGACACGGGAGCGCGCCCGCAAGGTAACCCCCTCAGGAGAGAGCTTCCCAGAGGGGGTTATCTGATGTGGGGAAGAGGCGAGAGAGCTGCCGGGGAACCCCAGATGAGGATTTATGGGGCCACTCTGTGCAAAATGAACTGCACAGCGGAGGTATGATATGTTTGTTTAAAAAAAAATGAACCTTTAGTGTCACTTTAACGTGTTTATATATACCGTATATACTCGAGTATAAGCCGAGTTTTTCAGCACATTTTTTTGTGCTGAAAATGCCCCCCTCAGCTTATACTCGAGTCTGTGTCCATCTTCACCTTTGTGCGCCTTAACCTGGCCAGCCGTAGGTCCCCTGCACCGCAATCTTGGCACACATGTAGCCCCACTTTTCCTCTACAAGTGTGCAAAGTTTGTTGTCCGATGGACCTACGGCCGGGGAGCACCGATTTTTCAAAGCCGGGCACCCCTTCCATAGACTCCCATGTTAAACGTCAGTCTAGTCACACAGCGCCGGAGATCCGGTAGGGAGATTGGGCACAGTGAGCCATGGACACAGTGAGGCATAGTTAGGCATGCACATGGGCACAGTGAGGCATGCAGATGGACACCCTAGGATTAAACTTGAGTCAATACGTTTTCCCAGTTTTTTGTGGTAAAATTAGGTGCTTCAGCTTATATTCTGGTCGGCTTATACTCGAGTATATACGGTAAACACAGGGGGTTGATTTACTAAAACTTGAGTGCAAAATCTGGTGCAGCTCTGCAATGTAGCCAATCTGCTTCTAAGTTCAACTTGTTCAATTTAGCTTTGACAAAAAAAAAAAACTTGGAAGCTGATTTTAGGTTTATATGCAGTACTGCACCAGATTTTGCACTCTCCAGTTTTAGTAAATCAACCCCACCATTTATCTATCAGATAAATTATAGATCAGCAAAGATTGTTTTCATTGGTAAATGGAAGATGAGATACTTGTGTGAGTGCATCATTCACTGTAGGTCAGGTATTTTCACCTGACCCATATAAAAGGGAATTGAGGCTAGTGATTCATAACACATTAACACTGTGTATGGTGCACTGTATCAAAAACACACCATTTGCTTCAATATGCACTTTTCCTAGGGAGGAATAGTAAGAAGTAAAACACGCCTAAAATATATAAATAAAAAAATTGGCCTTAAAGCGGAACTATGTTGTATCTGAGCACCACAAACCAAAAACGCTATTTAATTCATTTTAAGCTTTATTATGTTGAGAAATTACTTTGAAAAACACCCCCTAGCATTTCTGGCCATGGCTATCTTGAGTAAGGGCTCAGGGATGCATGCAGGAGGGTGTGCTTAGCTGATAAAAACCCTCCTGAAAGACTCCTGGGATGTATGACATCATTTGCCTAGGCATGGAAACCAGGCAGTAACTGAATTTTTTTTAAATAACGTTTAACCACCTCGCGCCCGCCGTACGAGAATATTCGGCCGCAAGGTGGTTGTCAAATGCCGGGAGGCCGTTAATATACGGCCTCCGCTATTTGGCCACTGGGGGGCGCGCGAGCGCCGCCGGCGGCACGCGCGCGCGCCCGACGCATCACTGAGATGCCGATGCGCGTGCCTGGCGGCCGCGATGTCCGCCGGGCACCCGCGATCGGCGGTTACACAGACAAGGACATGGATCTCTGTGTGTAAACACACAGATCCATGTCCTGTCAGGGAGAGGGGACCGATGCTGTGTCCCTTGTACATAGGGACACAGATCGGTCACCTCCCCCAGTCAGTCCCCTCCCCCACAGTAACAATCACACATAGGGAACACATTTAACCCCTTCCTCGCCCCCTAGTGTTAACCCCTTCCCTGCCAGTCACATTTATACAGTAATCAGTGCATATTTATAGCACTGTTCGCTGTATAAATGTGAATGGTCCCAAATTTGTGTCAAAAGTGTCCGATGTGTCCGCCATAATGTCGCAGTCACGAAAAAAATCACTGATCGCCGCCATTACTAATAAAAAAAAAATATATATAAAAATGCCATAAAACTACCCCCTATTTTGTAAACGCTATAACTTTTGCGCAAACCAATCAATAAATGCTGATTGCGATTTTTTTTACCAAAAATATGTAGAAGAATACGTATCGGCCTAAACTGAGGAAAAAAATATATAAAAAAAAAAAAAATTGGGATATTTATTATAGCAAAAATCAAAAAATATTGCTTTTTTTTCAAAATTGTCGCTCTATTTTTGTTTATAGCGCAAAAAATAAAAACCGTCGAGGTGATCAAATACCACCAAAAGAAAGCTCTATTTGTGCGAAAAAAAGGACGTCAATTTTGTTTGGGAGCCACGTCGCACGACCGCGCAATTGTCATTCAAAGCGTGACAGTGCTGAAAGCTGAAATTTCGCCTGGGCAGGAAGGGGGTATATGTGCCCAGTAAGGAAGGGGTTAAAACAAATGAATCGGATATACTTTCCTGACTTTTCTAATGCTAGCAGCATAAGGATTAATAATAGTCAATGTTGATTGAAAGTATGAAGTTCCAGTGAGGTTCAGTGTAGCTTTGATACTTTTTGTTGTTGGGTTGGGTCCTGTGAACTGATGCTTCTCATGTTTTTGGGTGACTTTCATGTACATAAATCTTGGTCCTACTTTAGCAGGTATTTGTTTCTTCCCTGTGGGATTTTTTCTGTCATCTTTTTCATGACTGATAACCAGCCTTTTCAGGGGTAGATTTGATGGACTGTACAGAATTGGGACTCTAGTTTCAGTATAATGCCGCTACAGTCCTCAAGATATGTAGTGGGCAATTGGGTGATTTAGCCCCCAAAATCCAACTATTAATGTTTTGGTGTTGTAAAAAGCAGCGGTTTTAGAAAAAAATAAAGAAATCCCCTTCAGGTGAACTAAATAGATGAAGGTAATCTTTATAGTAGATCCTTATCTGCTGTTCTTCTGTTGGATATTTGAGTTTAATGACCATTTAAAACTGATTATGTGGAGGTGTGTGTGTTTAATTTAGTCACCTGATCATTAGAGCTTTCCTTTAATAAGGCAGCTATAAAAACAACTAGAATCCCTTTCTTTCCCCAGAAATGATGGCAGCCATAGCATTGGCTAGCAATTCTTTTTTACCTATTCGCATATAAAAGTTCCAGTGAGGAAGTTGAGTGGTATTTTAGCCACTTAACGACCACCCACTGTAATTATACGTCGGCAGAATGGCACAGACAGGCACAATCACCTGCCGGTGCGTGACTGCCTTCGTATGGGTGGGGGGTCCAATCGGACCCCCCTCCGGTACAGTGGGCGGCCGGGATCGCTTCGGGAGAGATCCGTGATGAGGGGGCCGCCATTCGATTCTGGCCACCCCCTCGCGAAAGCTCCCGGCGAATCAAATGCTTCCTCTGCCTGTGTAATGTTTACACAGGCAGGAGGAAGTGATGTCATCCCTCATGCGGCGCTCACATATACCGAGCGCCGCATGAGAGAAGATGTCAGGTTAGTGCACTGACACCAGGACACATAGGTACATAAATCGCCCCCCCCCAGATCACCCCCCAGTCACAGTGTCATTGATTGCAGTGACCATTTATTTAGTGATCACTGCAATCAGTGACATTTGTGACTGTAAAAGTGTCAGGGCAGTTAGTTTTAGGTCCAGTGTAGCCCCCTAACCCCCCCTAATAAAGGTTTAACCCCTTGATCGCCCCCCAGGTAACCCTTTCACCCCCTAGCACCGCCGTCACTAAGCGATTGTTTTTCTGATCGCTGTTTTAGTGTCGGTGATGCTGATCGGTAGCCAGTTATTTTTTTTAGGTTCGCCGCAGGTTTTTATAGCGTCGGGTACCCCCATATATTACCTAATAAAGGTTTAACCCCTTGATCGCCCCCCCAGGTAACCCTTTCACCCGTGTCACTAAGCGATCGTTTTTCTGATCGCTGTCTTAGTGTCGGTGATGCCGATAGGTAGCCAGTTATTTTTTTTAGGTTCATCGCAGGTTTTTATAGCGTCGGGTACCCCCATATATTACCTAATAAAGGTTTAACCCCTTGATCGCCCCCCACTAAGCGATCGTTTTTCTGATCGCTGTCTTAGTGTCGGTGATGCCGATAGGTAGCCAGTTATTTTTTTAGGTTCGCCGCAGGTTTTTATAGCGTCGGGTACCCCCATATATTACCTAATAAACGTTTAACCCCTTGATCACCCCTATAGGTAACCCTTTCACCCCCTTTTGCCAGTGTCACTAAGCGATCGTTTTTCTGATCGCTGTCTTAGTGTCGGTGATGCCGATAGGTAGCCAGTTATTTTTTTTTAGGTTTTTATAGTATCGGGTACCCACATATATTACCTAATAAAGGTTTAACCCCCTGATTGACCCTAGTTAACCCTTTCACCAGTGATCACCATATAAGTGTTACGGGTGACGCTGCTTAGTTAGTTTGCTTTTTATAGTGTCAGGGCACCCGCTGTATATAACCCAATACATTTTTGATTGCCCGGCGGGTGATATCAATTAGGTTTTAGCGTCAGAGAGAGTCTGCGTCACACCCCAGGCAGCGTCAGGTTAGTGCCAGTAACGCTAACACCCACGCGTGAAGCATACACCTCCCTTAGTGGTATAGTATCTGAACAGATCAATATCAGATCTGATCAGATCTATACTAGCGTCCCCAGCAATTTAGGGTTCCCAAAAACGCAGTGTTAGCAGGATCAGCCCAGATGAAGTTGTCACTAAATGATATATTGCTCAAACATGCAATGGGCATATGTGGAATTCCCCCCCAAAATACATTCTGTTGCTTCTCCTGAGTACGGGGATACCACATGTGTGAGACTTTTTGGGAGCCTAGCCGCGTACGGGACCCCAAAAACCAAGCACTGCCTTCAGGCTTTCTAAGGGTGTAAATTTTTGATTTCACTCCTCACTGCCTATCACAGTTTCGGAGGCCATGGAATGCCCAGATGGCACAAAACCCCCCCAAATGACCCCATTTTGGAAAGTAGACACCCCAAGCTATTTGCTGAGAGGTATGGTGAGTATTTTGCAGATCTCTCTTTTTGTCACAAAGTTTGAAAATTGAAAAAAAAAAAAATATTTTCTTTCTTCATTTTCAAAAACAAATGAGAGCTGTAAAATACTCACCATGCCTCTTAGCAAATAGCTTGGGGTGTCTACTTTCCTAAATGGGGTCATTTGGGGGGGTTTTGTGCTATTTTGGCATTTTACGGCCTTCGAAACTGTGATAGGTAGTGAGGAGTGAAATCAAAAATTGCCTTTAGAAATCCTGAAGGTGGTGCTTGGTTTTCGGGGTCCCGTACGCGGCTAGGCTCCTAAAAAGTCCCACACATGTGGTATCCCCGTACTCAGGAGAAGCAGCAAAATGTATTTTGGGGTGCAATTTCACATATAGCCATGGCATGTGTGAGCAATATATCATTTAGTGACAACTTTTTGTAATTTTTTTTTTTTTTTGTCATTATTCAATCACTTGGGACAAAAAAAAGAAATATTCAATGGGTTCAACATGCCTCTCAGCAATTTCCTTGGGGTGTTTACTTTCTAAAATGGGGTCATTTGGGGGGGTTTTGTGCTATTTTGGCATTTTATGGCCTTCGAAACTGTGATTGGTAGTGAGGAGTGAAATCAAAAATTTGCGCCCTTAGAAATCCTGAAGGCGGTGCTTGGTTTTCGGGGGCCCGTACGCGGCTGGGCTCCCAAAAAGTCCCACACATGTGGTATCCCCGTACTCAGGAGAAGCAGCAAAATGTATTTTGGGGTGCAATTCCACATATAACCATGGCATGTGTGAGCAATATATCATTTAGTGACAACTTTTTGTAATTTTTTTTTAATTTTTTTAGTCATTATTCAATCACTTGAGACAAAAAAAAAAATATTCAATGGGCTCAACATGCCTCTCAGCAATTTCCTTGGGATGTCTACTTTCCAAAATGGGGTCATTTGGGGGCGTTTTGTACTGCCCTGCTATTTTAGCACCTCAAGAAATGAGATAGGCAGTCATAAATTTAAAGCTGTGTAAATTCCAGAAAATGTACCCTAGTTTGTAAACGCTATAACTTTTGCGCAAACCAATAAATATACGCTTATTGACATTTTTTTACTAAAGACATGTGGCTGAATACATTTTGGCCTAAATGTATGACTAAAATTGAGTTTATTCGATTTTTCTTATAACAAAAAGTAGAAAATATCATTTTTTTTCAAAATTTTCAGTCTTTTTCCATTTATATCGCAAAAAATAAAAATCGCAGAGGCAATCAAATACCATTAAAAGAAAGCTCTATTTGTGGGAAGAAAAGGACGCAAATTTAGTTTCGGTACAACATTGCATGTCCGCACAATTTCCAGTTAAAGCAGCGCAGTGCAAAATTCTGAAAACACCTCTGGTCCTTTAGCTACAAAATGGTCCGGGGCTTAAGTGGTTAAGTAGACGTTACATAGCTCGCGCTGAATGGCAGAGAACTAATACTTGCTTATTAAATATTTCTCTAATAGTTTATTTTTATAATATTAAGAATTCTTAAATCCTTGATTATTTGTAATATTTTTTTTTTTGTTTATCCTAGCACTAAAGAGGATCAGTTTGCTGTTGGAATTCAGCCGCCCCCAGGGGAACTTCTTCTACCAGTTACTATGTCAGAAACAGACTTTAAGAAAGAGCAAGGTGAGAACTTTCAGCTCTGTAATGAAATTTTTAGTTGTGACATGATACCATATGATTGCTCTTAGACCACAAAGCAGTAAAATGCATCTGTCATTAGTAATACAAAAGGAGCAGGACAAAGAAGGTAAACACAAATGTAAATACAGTAGTGAAAATTTTGCCTATTTAGAAAAAGTGAAACTTAAAGGGGTTGTAAAGGTTAATTTTTTTATTTTCTAAATAGGTTCCTTTAAGCTAGTGCATTGTTGGTTCACTTACCTTTTCCTTAGATTTCCCTTCTAAATATTTTTTTTCTTTGTTTTCTTTGTCTGAATTTCTCACTTCCTGTTCCTCCTCAGTAAGCTGTTCAGTAAGCTGTTCTGGCTGACTAAACACCACTCGGATGATGGTGTGAAGTTTAGTGAGGAGAAACAGGAAGTGAGAAATTCAGACAAAGAAAAAAAACATTTAGATGGTAAATCAAAGGAAAAGGTAAGTGAACCAACAATGCACTAGCTTAAAGGAACCTATTTAGAAAATAAAAAACGAACCTTTACAACCCCTTTAAGTGTATATAAACAAAAATAAATAATTTTACTTTACCAATCCTTACATGTGGTGGCTGCATTAGTTTTAATTTTTCAAGTTAAGAACATTTTCAGCAGTTACTGATGATAGTTATTGATAATGGCAGAAGTGCAGTGTCCTTGTTTGTTTACGTGAGCTGAAAAGACAGCAAGAACAATCTTCTCGCTTTTGTAAACTACTAATCTCATCAGGTGTCATGTAATAGAGATGAACAAATGCACGAATGCCGAAATGTTTGACTCCAGCTTGTGTGACAACCAATGGCTCCTTCTATAGATACAGTGGAAGTGTGTGCCTAACCATCCAGGGACAGGAAGCATGTTCTTTTCAGGATCACCAGTGGAAATTACTAGGATTTTGACTTAGCTATAAAATCTTGGAGTACATTAAAGGACACAGGAAAGTTAATTCAGATCCCCAGAATCGGTGACCCCTAGTTCAGAAAAGAGACAAAATCTGAGGCCAGCACCTTCGTGAACACTCATTGCCGTAGCTAGGCCAAAGGACAGAGCCATAAACTGAAAATGTTGTTTCCCCACCGCAAAGTAGTACTGTGGAAGCACAAATATAGGGATGTGGAGATGAGCATTCTTGATGTCCACCGAGACCAGAAAATTCCCCAAATTGATGGAAGCACCTTACAAATTGCATATGGACCTTTTTGAATGTGTCAGAGTTTGCTTAAAGTGGATTTAAACCCGATTCATGAAATGTAAGCTGGGCACATATATCTGCAGTGTTTTGTTATCGATCTTCAAAGCCTGTGTGCTGAAGCTTTGTCCTGCTCCGTTTGTCTGTTATCAGCCTGATAACTTTTGACATGCTCTCTGAGACAGGAGAACTGTGTGTCGGGGGAGGTTGCTATAAATTAGCAGTCACAGGCATGCTCTGCATGTGTGTGCCTTTCCTCCAATCAGCTGTCTCAGTGTATAGCAAGTATCCACTCCTACAGGGGAACCAGGAATAGAAAATTCTAATAGGACATACACTTTCTAAACCGTATATAAAGCCAAAGACAGAAGATATACATGTAAAACCTTATGTAGGAGGATTTGTTTAATCCCTGTGTATCATCTGAGGCTGTTCACTTTGCTGGGTATAGGCGAGGGTTTACATCCACTTTAAGCATTTCAGATCCTGAAATGGGCAGCACCTCACCATTTTGCTTGGACGTTGTAAAGAAGTTGGAATACGAACTATGTAACCTTTCTGGTTTTTGAATAGAGTTTAGCTTGGGCATCCTCCAAACGCCTCTCTAACCGGACATCTAAATTGCACATTTTTTTCTTGTCAATTTTGTTTATTGAATATTAAATAATAAACAGTTACAATTAGTAATAAATAGTTACAACAAATGGTAATATTAGTTAAATATATGATAATAAATTGGATGGAATTATACATATCTGAAGATTAGATATTTTACATAAACAGGTAATCAACTCGAAAATGAAATGTTAAGTTAATATAAACAATTGAAAAATGTAATATGTAAATATGTGCTAATACACTTAGTTCCAGGCATATTCAATTTATATATAGCCACTATATAAAGAAAGCTAATTGGAAATCAACTAATTCAATAAAAACTTCAAAAATGTATAATTATTGTAAGTAATAACTAAATATAGTATTTATGTATAATACATTACCATTTAAATATGGTAATGCAAAAAATAGGCAAATAGAAAAAAAAGGACAGAGTAATAGTAAAAGGGAAAGAATGAAGGTAAGAAAGAGAGAAAAGAGTCTAGGGTAAGAAAGTCCTCCTGAGCATCTATATTGTAAGAATATTAAGTTGGTACAGAAGATATATGTTCATGTTTAGTACTTGTTTCCACTCATAATGTTGTATAATATTATAGTATTATAGTATATCAAAGTCTTAATAGGGAATTGTCAGGGATCGTAGGAAGAAAATACGTCATCCAAGGATTCCATATTTTCTCAAAATTTTGTATACTATCGTTGGTTATGGCTTCTGATTTGGAAAGGATCATTGCTTGGTTTATTCTGTTTTTAGCTTCAGAGATCATTAATGTATTGGTTTTCCAAGCTTTGGCAAAAATTGAGTGTAAGAAATATAAACTGGTTTTATATTTAAAAGCGCAATAGTCATGTCTGGAATGATAGCCATCTTAAATATTTTAAATACCATGAGGAAAATTTCATTCCAGAACTTTTTTGCAATCGGACAATCCCAGAATGTATGTAAGTGCGTACCCAGACCACCACAGTCACGAAAACAGAATGGGGAGCATTGAGGAGCATATTTTGCAATTTTAACAGGAACCAAGTACCAGTGCATGATTATTTTATAGTTTGTTTCCAAAGCAATTATATTTTGAGAAGACATTTTTGTATTGGTCCAGACTTTATTCCAGTCGGAAATGTCGATTTTAGTTCCAAGTTAATTTTTCCAAATATGAAGGTAGCTTTGAGTCAGAAGTAGTGATCAGATGATTATATAACATTGAAATAAGACCTTTGGTATGAGTGTCTTGTTTACATATACGTTCGTATTGCGGCATATTACTTAATTGATTAGTATCGTGTAAATAGGGTTCAAAAATGTTTTTGATTTGTAAGTAGCGAAAGAGTTCAGAAGCCGGGAGTTTGTGATGATCACATATTTCAGGGAATGTTTTGAATGAGGTTAATGATAAAAAATCAGCTAATTGTGTTAGGCCAGCATAAGTCAATTTTTTTAAAGTATTAGGGTATGTGTGGGCTGGGTAAAAATTTGGGTTTCTAATAAATGATATTAAAGGTGTATGTGGAGATTACAAACCTTTGGTTATTTTAAAATTATCCCAAATGGTAATTGTATGTTTGGTTATTTTATTTTCAACTATTTTATGGTCAGAAGAGGTAGACCATATTAGATTAGGTAAGGATGTTGGGTTCAATAAAATGATACTAAAATTTGTGTGGCCCTACCTAATAGTATCACTCTGCGCTTGGGATTAACACTCAAAAGATAAAACGACTGGTGGCAATGTGAATAGTTCAGCAGCTGCTTAAAATCAAGCATGTATAACAGTAAGACAGTAAAATATAAAACTTTAAAACAAAGTCCACAATAAAACTGTAGCAGCGCTATGATCAAATAGTCATCTGAGCGTCTTCTATATAATAGTTCATATATAGGTAGTAGAGATAGTGAATGAAAGTGAGGTTGGCTGTGACTGGTCACTACTCCTAGTGCAAGTGCTCCTTCCACCAAAAAAGATCTTCACCGCGTTGGGGGTAAAATTCCCCTTTTCGGGATGCACTCACCAGATGTAAGAATAATATGAGCATTCATGCATCCTCCACTCTCAGCATTCTCTGCTTTCCACTGTGCGTTTCACTTGTTTCAGGTACCATTTGTCATGTGTGAGGAGATAAAACACATCTACATAGGGCAGTACCGTTTTGGAAAGTTTTTTATTAATTCAAATAACCCCCTCAGTACCCCCCTTTTAAAATTGCGTACCAGAACACAAGATAAAATGGGCAAACACTTTCAAAGCACTTGCCCCTGATGATCGCTTATTTCTATTTCCTCCAGCGTCTTCCTGGTTACAGGCTCCTGGAGCGCAAACGTAACTTACGGTTGTGCGGTGTGTAGCCACGCCCTGACGTTTCGTCACTTCCTGACTTCTTCTGAGGGCGTGACTCACCATCGCAACAGCCGGGATTAAATCTGCTTTGCCTCCGCCCTGTGGGCGGCTCCTGACTTCCCTCGATACACGCCGTGCGTCATCACGCCGGCGCGCTCAAGCGTCAGTGCCTTTGCCAGGCTGTGGGCAAGCATATAAACAAATATAATAATTTGACCTGCGCCGCTAAGCTGCAGTGTCACAAATGGGTTACATGTCATTTTTCCAGTGCAATAGCCTGCGGTCCGGATGATTTAACATCAGTTACTGCAGCCTGGATGCAGTTATATTGTATGATTTATGAATACGATTTTTGGTGGCTGAAGTATGTTATCTCCATGCCAGATTCTTACATACAAGGTCAATATATAGATGCGTACATATTCACAGGTCACCTAAATGCACGAGTGCTTCTGGCTGCACCCGTGCATTTGTATTCAATGTTCCAGAATCCACAAATACACATTTCATTCAAAGGTGATCCCGTAGCTACATAAGATCACCTGACCGTGAGAACAAATCTATTCAGATCTATCCTTTACTGCAGATACTTTCAATTGGCCTGTTAGTTTGGTGAGAGGCGGTTCTCCACCAAACTCCAGTTTGAGGCTTTTATATTATATTATAAAAGCTACACACCGCACAACCGGAAGTGATGTTTGCGCTCCAGGAGCCTGTAACCAGGAAGACGCTGGAGGAAATAGAAAGCGATCATCAGGGGCAAGTGCTTTGAAAGCGTTTACAGTCTATGTTTTGCCTGTTTTATCTTGTGTTCTGGTACGCAATTTTAAAAGGGTGGTACTGAGGGGGTTATTTGAATTAATAAAACTTTCCAAAACGGTACTGCCCTATGTAGATGTGTTCTATCTCCTCGCACATGACAAATGGTACCTGAAACAAGTGAAACACACAGTGGAAAGCAGAGAATGCTGAGAGTGGAGGATGCATGAATGCTCATATTATTCTTACATCTGGTAAATGCATCCCCAAAAGGGGAATTTTACCCCCGCGCGGTGAAGATCTTTTTGGTGGAAGGAGCACTTGCACTAGGAGTAGTGACCAGTCACAGCCAACCTCACTTTCATTTACTATCTCTACTACCTATATATGAACTATTATATAGAAGACGCTCAGATGACTATATGATCGTAGCGCTGCTACAGTTTTATTGTGGACTTTGTTTTAAAGTTTTATATTTTACTGTCTTACTGTTAAGGATGTTGGGTTACTATCAATTGTTTCAATCGCTACCCAAAGAGGGATTTCATGTTTTGTATGATATTTGGGGATATTCGCTATTTGTGCGGCATGGAAATAGGTGGTGAACTTGGGAAAGCCTAGTCCACCTTTCAATTTTGGGAGATCGAGTGTGTGAGGGTAAGCGGGATTTTAGAGAGTTCCATATAAATGCTTGTGTTTTACGTTGAAGATTTCTCAAGAAGTATGAGGGTATTGGAATGGGTAAAACACGAAAAAGGTATAATATTTTTGGAAGTATAGTAATTTTTATGACATTCATTTTGCCTATCCATGATTTTGGGAAGTAGACAATTGTTTTAGATAATTACCGTATATACTCGAGTATAAGCCGAGATTTCCAGCACATTTGTTTTGCGCTGAAAATTTCCCCCCTTGGCTTATACTCGAGTCACCTTTTTGCGCCTGATCTCACAGACTTTGGGGACCCGCTACCGGCCAGCCATACTTGGCACACATGTAGCCCCACTCTTCATCTATAAGTGTGCAAAGTTTGTTGTCTGGGGGACCTATGGCCGGGGAGCACTGATTTTTCAAAGCCGGGCACCCCTTCCATAGTCTCCCATGTTAAATGGTAATTTCTCCAGTGATTTTGGGGACCCAGTACAGGCCGGTCGTAGGTCCCCCGGACCCAAAACGTGGCTAACATGTAGCCCCATATCTCCTCTACAAGTGTGCAAAGTTTGTTGTCTGGTAGACCTACGGCCGGGGAGTACCGATTTTTCAAAGCCGGGCACTCCTTCTATAGACTCCCATGTTAAACGTCAGTCTAGTCATGGGCACAGTGAGGCATGCAGATGGACACCCTAGGCTTATACTTGAGTCAATAAGTTTTCCCAGTTTTTTTGTGGTAAAATTAGGTGCCTCGGCTTATATTCAGGTCGGCTTATACTCGAGTATATACGGTAGTAATTTTCCGTAATACTGGGGGATAGTTAGCAGAGAATATGTCGGTGAGATCAGGAGTGAGCGTAATACCTAGATAAGTGAGGTGTGTAGATGACCAAGTAAAAGGGAGGGACGTTTTCGCTTGCTGTAATGTATCTGGAGATAAAGAAATATTTAGAGCTGTAGATTTTTGTGAATTTATTTTTAAACCTGATATTCGGACAAATTGGTCTAATTTGTTGATAAGATTAAGGGCAGTAATATGTGGGGAAGTCATAAAAATTAAGATGTCATCAGCAAATAAGCAAAGCTTATGTTGATGATCTGCTAATTCTATACCTTTTAATTGAGGGATCTGCACGAATGGATTGGACAAGGGGTTCAATTAATAGGGCAAATAGGAGTGGGGAGAGAGGACATCCCTGGCTTGTACCTCCTATTGATATCAAACATGTCAGACTTGTATCCTGCATATTTAGCATAAGCTTTGCGTTTATTATATAATGATGAAACCCAGTTTAGAAAGTGTGGGCCAAAACCCCATTTTTGTAGAGCGAAATTGAAATATGACCATGATACCGTGTCAAAAGCTTTTTTGATGTCTAGTGATACAAGGCATGTAGGTATTCGTCTAGTTTTAGCTGCTTGGATCAATAGGGCTGTTCTACGGACATTATCTGAAGCTTGGCGCAAGGGGATGAAACCTACTTGATCTTTGTTGATTTGGGAACCAATTATATTATTCAGCCGAAATGCCATAACTTTCGCTAGTAGTTTTATGTCTAAATTTAATAAAGATATTGGCCAAAATTTACACAGGCTGAGTACTCTAACTGTGGTTTTGGGATCATTGTTATTATTGCTGTAAGGGTTTCTGATCTAAAAGATTGATTGTTGAGAAGGGAGTTGAATGCTTTTGTCAGCATGGGATAATTTTTTGTAGTAGAGGGCTGAGAACCAGTCAGGTCCTGGACGTTTGTTTGGTTTAAGGGATTTGATTGCCAGTTCAATTTCACTAGGGGTAATGGGATTTTCAAGACTGTCGTATTGTGTCTGAGATAGAGTTGGGAGACTTAATTGTGAGAAAAATTATTCTGCGTTGGATTGGTCAAAAGATCCTTCCTTCTTTTTTATAGAGAGAGGTGAGATGTTTATGGAAGGTGTGTAAGATGTTTACAGGATTACTTGTGTATCTATCTTTTTAGTCTAATTGGCTTAAAAGGGTTATTTCGTTTTTTGAGTGCTCGGGCAAGGAGGGTAACCTGGTTTATTTGCTTTAAAATACATTTTTTGTTTAGATTTACGTAGTGTTTTGTCTACTGATTCTGATAAGAGGTCAAGTTTTAAGCTAGCTTTATCTAGTTGTGACTTTGTGGTTGGAGTAGGGTTAGATTGAAAAATACTATGGCATTTATTAAACAAATTTTCTAGTTCTCGCTGTAATTTTTGCTTCTCTTTTTTAATATATAAAATAAAAAAATGCATGGCCTAAATAATATATAGAACCCAGAGATATATATATAAATCTGGGCGTGTGTAAATTCCAAATACCACAAATAAAGGGGGTGACCCTAAAAAATGTGTGTACACAGCAACAAATAAAAAGTGCAATTTCATATATAACGTCCTGTGAGGTGATATAACTGACAACAAAGTCCAGTATGATGCTCAATAAGTGAACAAAAAACAATCAATCAAAATTCGGTGTATCCATGGCGACTTCAAGTTCATATAAATATATATATTTATATAGCAGCAACACCCGGGAACGTGATTCCAACACCAGCAGTGGGGAAAAAGAAATGGGTACTCTTACCCCTATGTGTGGACACACACACCAGCGGTGGTGGGTCAAACAAGCAGAAGGTGCAGATAAGAAATCCTCTGGAACCGTCCTCACGGTGCGATAAGTGCAGGAACACAGGATCTCCAGCTGGATATCTCCACGGTTGTAATACGAAGCGTCAAGGATATCAGTGCATCAGAAGTGGTGATAATAACCATAAAACAAAAAAAGGGAAGCTCCACATAGTGCAGGATCAGAAGGTAATTAAAAAGACTGTATATTTAAACAAAAAAGTCACAGAACACACATGGGTGTTTAAAGAACAAAGTTGTTAAAAAAATGAAACAGGCTGCCATGCAGAGGCTTGTACAAGCAATATCAGAATAAAAAAAGCGTAGCTATAGGCAGGTCCATGTACCCGACATGTTTCGCATAATAATGCATCAACTTTAATATATGATGCTTGGCGTATACAATAACCTCTAAGAACAGGCTTGTGTGCTTCCCATAATGTTATTGGAGATGTCTCTGGAGATTTATTGTTGCCAATGTATTCTTTTATAGCGATTTCTAATTCAGCGGAATTTGACAGGTGAGACAACAATGAGTCATTAATTTACCAGGTGGGGTCATGTTTTTTTGGGATTAGTGAGGTAAAAGTAGATATAATAGCACAATGGTCAGTCCAAGTATACGGTTTAATAGATGAGGCTATTAATTCTGGGGACATGCTCATAGAAATTAATATATGGTCAATGAATGAGAATGATCTATGCGGGTGGGAGTAAAATGAGAATTGACGTCTGGTTGGGTTAATTTCACGCCATGAGTCTATTGATGAATATTGTAGAAGTCTTTGGAAAGATTTGGATTGAGAATTAGACGAAGCTGGAGTTGGGGATTTATCAAGGTAAGGGTATAGTGTTTGGTTTGAAACTCCACATTTCAAGGGTGTACCTTGTTTGTGAGTGTCTATTACTTGAAGTAAATGGGAGAGAAATGATGTCTGTCTCTTATTTGGAGTGTAGTAAGAGACTACTGTAATTGGGATGTCACATAGATGACCCGTGAGTATAAGGTAAAGGCCTTCTGGATCCTTGATTTCTGCTAAGGGGAAAAAAGGTGTGGATCGATGGAAAGCTATTAATACACCTCAGTGTTTGGATTTGGCTGAGGCAGTAAAAACCTGGGGGTAACTTGAACCAAAGTATTTAGGTGTTGAAGAATCAGTAAAGTGTGTCTCTTGGAGACACACTATGTGAGCTTTAGATGAAGACAACGACCTGAACACTTTCGTTCGTTTTTGGGGAATGTTTAGACCTTGTACATTCAATGTAAGTACATTTTAAAGGAGCCATATATAAACTAGAAGTAAATAAGGGATATGTAAACATATACTCTTATACTTAACCTTTGTGATTAGGAAATCTTAACTGATGTGTTTTGAGTTCAATACATAGGCCAAACTAGAGTTTGGATAATTCAATCATGAAGTTGAGGGAGTTCTTTGTAAAATGTAGAGATTCTTCAGTCTATAGAGCAGCCTTTCTCAACCTTTTCAACACAGAGGAACCCTTGAAATTGTTCTTCGTTCTCGGGGAACCCCTGCTTAAATTGAGAAATCTACAACTCATGATACATTAGTGTGACGGTCAGTTGGAAGAATGGTCGTTACACTTGTGGCAATTGGGAAGAATTACCTCCTTACAGATAGCTAAAAAGATCAATGGGGTCAGTGGGAACTTATCTGAGAGGCAGAAATTGCCCAATGCTGAAGGAACCCCTAGCAACCTCTGGAGGAACCCTGGTTGAGAATCACTGCTATAGAGTCTGGAAGATCCAATTCTGGGGAGTTGAAGCGACCTCTTTTGGATGTAGCTTGTCTGCTTCTGTCAGTTTCAGGTTTTGATGAATTTTGTGGAGAGCTGGATAGCGTGCGCCGGCAAGCACTTGTAGATGATTTGTTGTATAGCTGGAGTTTTTGCAGTGTGGTCTGTAGTTCTTCCGTGGATCTACTTGTGTATTTGGTTCCTTGGTGGGTGAATCGAACAGCGAATGGGAATCCCCATTGATAAGGGATGTGGTGGTGTTGGAGATTTTGAAGTAGAGGTTTCATCTCGCGCCGTTTGGCTATTGTTATTGGCGATAAATCTGTGAATATTTGATAAGAATGTCCTTGAAAAGTTAGGGTTTCTTTAATCCTGGCTGCGGCCATAAGCCGATCCTTAGTACGGAATAAATGGAATTTAATAATTATGTCACGCGGAGGTCCTGTTTTGGGTGGTGCTAATGCCCTGTGAATTCAATCGAATTCCAGTCTCTCAATATGGATGGAAGGGGACAATTCCTGAAAGAGCGCTGTCATGGACGATTGAAGATCAGTGATTGATTCAGGTATACCTCTTATGCGGAGGTTTGACCGTCGTGCTCTGTTTTCGAAGTCTTCCAAACGCGTTTGCAAACTCAAATTTTCATCTCTGAGTAGCTCAAGTTCGTTGTCATGGGAAACTACATTGGTTTCAATGTCATCCATTCTGCATTCTAAGTCTGCAGTATGTTGGCCTAAGGCCCCATGCACACGAGACGCTGTTATTTGCTGTTGAACGCGCGTTCAGAGGCAGTTGGACGCTTTTTTCAACTGCTCCTGAACCCGTTCAATGTTATCCTATGTGTCCATGCACACACTCTCGTTTTTTGGCGTTTACAAGCAGTTGCGTTTAACCTCGTTTTTCCAGAAGCAAAAAAATGGGTTCAGACGCAAAAGTTTTCACGTTTCAGACGCTAAACGCTGCTAAACGCGGTACCGGCTCTTTTGCCGCGTTTGCGTTTATAAGCGTTTTTAAAGGTGACCTATTTTTTAACATTAGAAATCTCAAAAATGATGGCAAATGATGAAAAACTATTAAAAAATATAAAAGAAAACTGTAATTGCTTGCATCGCATTGTGGACAATCCACAACTTGTGGCAGGTAAAGTGGCAAGTGGACAATCAACAACTTGTGTCAGGTGATGTGGCCAGGTGACGTGGCCAGGTGACGTGGCAAGTGGACAATCCACAGCTTGTGGCAGGTGACGTGGCCAGGTGACGTGGCAGGTGACGTGGCAGGTAACGTGGCCAGGTGACGTGGCAAGTGGACAATCCACAACTTGTGGCAGGTGACGTGGCCAGGTGACGTGGCAGGTGACGTGGCCAGGTGATGTGGCCAGGTGACGTGGCAGGTGACGTGGCAAGTGGACAATTCACAACTTGTGGCAGGTGAAGTGGCCAGGTGACGTGGCACGTGATGTGGCCAGGTGACATGGCAAGTGGACAATCCACAACTTGTGGCAGGTGACGTGGCCAGGTGACGTGGCAGGTGACGTGGCAAGTGGACAATCCACAACTTGTGGCAGGTGACGTGGCCAGCTGACTTGGCAGGTAACGTGGCCAGGTGACGTGGCAGGTAACATGGCCAGGTGACGTGGCCAGGTAACGTGGCAAGTGGACAATCCACAACTTGTGGCAGGTGACGTGGCACGTGATGTGGCAAGGTGACGTGGCAAGTGGACAATCCACAACTTGTGGCAGGTGACGTGGCCAGGTGATGTGGCCAGGTGACGTGGCAGGTGACGTGGCAAGTGGACAATCCACAACTTGTGGCAGGTGACGTGGCCAGCTGACGTGGCAGGTAACGTGGCCAGGTGACGTGGCAGGTAACATGGCCAGGTGACGTGGCCAGGTAATGTGGCAAGTGGACAATTCACAACTTGTGGCAGGTGACGTGGCACGTGATGTGGCAAGGTGACGTGGCAAGTGGACAATCCACAACTTGTGGCAGGTGACGTGGCCAGGTGATGTGGCCAGGTGACGTGGCAGGTGACGTGGCAAGTGGACAATCCACAACTTGTGGCAGATGATGTGGCAAGTGATACGCTAAATACAAGTACACTGCTGCTCTCTCAGCTGCTGCTACTCACTCTGGTCTCACAAACTGGCTGAAATGGTTAAAATTTACTCTTTTTTGAGCTTAGGGAGGGTCTATGATGAAACGCTTATAAACGCAAACGCGGTTAAACGCCGCTAAACGCGGCCGCAAACGCGGCAAAACGCGCGTTTATAAACGCCGGTTTCAGCGTTTAAAAACGTGTGTTCAGCAGAGTTTGCACCTGCGTCTCGTGTGCATGGGGCCTAAGTCGCGAATCTCTTTAGTCAATTTCTCTGTTATTTGGTCAGAGGTCTGTTGCAGAGCTTTATGAAGCATCTTCTCTATTTGTTTAAAAATATTTGGGTGTAATGTCTGTTTGTTGTGTTTAAGAACCAGCACGTTGTTCATATTCTGTGTAATTTGAGTCCTGTTTTCTGTCAGCGCGGGCTTTAGCTTTGTGAGGTGAATTAGACAGTGCCATTACATTAGAGCCTCTGACAGGTTTTTCTTTGTGTTTTTTTGTCTTGGCTTTCCTGCGGGTCACTCCAAAAACCATACTATTATGTTCCCAGGTAATTAGGGAAGATTATGGAGTAGTTTTTGATTATTTACCCTGTCATTCAGGTGTCCGTGGAAGCCGTGAAGACCTGAGAAAAACGGAGCCTCAGCAGGACATGTCTGACACTGTCGGCTCCGCCCCTCCTCCCCAATTGTGCATTTTTTTATTCCACTCCGCTGCAGACCGGGTCATTCCTTGCTCTGCAGTACACATAAATGAGGGGATGGGATGCTTGTAATGTCAGTGTTCTTATTTGGTCAATGTTGGATAAATATGTTCATAAAAGGTAACTGACATTACCAGCATTTTGCCATTTTGTTTACATGTGCTGTGAGGCGATAAATTACCTGGCCCTGCCCTGATTTGAAAAAAAAAAGCACAATTTAGATTTTGACATAGAGATAAATTCAGAGAGTGCCCAAGCTTCTCTCTGTTCTTTAACCAGGGCATTGACCCCCCCATGAATGCAGTGTTGGGTTGCATGGCTACATGAGCTGAAAAAATTAAGCCTAAAAAATGGACAAAAATATTTTGTCTGCAGGGTCTCTTGACACCAGCCCATCATCCTTCGGTACTGTAAGGGTATTATTTAAGAAGACATTGCAGGATTCAAAGCATGAGCCACCCTCTGCAGAAACGGTCTATCAGATAGTACTGTTGCACAGGCCACTTAGTGGGGTGGACATATCTTGTCTGGAGGGTCCTAGTCCTTCTACAGTCCCTCAAAGTGATTGTAAACAATCGCCTTGTAAACCCAACCCATTCAGTTTAAAATAGAAATGAAAGGCGAAAACATTTTTATATAGATATATAAAAAAAAATACCTTTTTTTTTTTATTTTTAACCACTTAAGCCCCGGACCATTTGGTAGCTAGAGGACCAGAGGTGAATTCAGAATTTTGCACTGCGCTGCTTTAACTGTAAATTGTGCGGACATGCAATGTTGTACCCAAACGAAATTTGCGTCCTTTTCTTCCCACAAATAGAGCTTTCTTTTAATGGTGTTTGATTGCCTCTGCGATTTTTATTTTTTGCGATATAAATGGAAAAAGACCGAAAATTTTGAAAAAAAATGATATTTTCTACTTTTTGTTATAAGAAAAATCGAATAAACTCAATTGTAGTCATACATTTAGGCCAAAATGTATTCAGCCACATGTTTTTAGTAAAAAAAATGTCAATAAGCGTATATTTATTGGTTTGCGCAAAAGTTAGAGTTTACAAACTAGGGTACATTTTCTGAAATTTACACAGCTTTAAATTTATGACTGCCTATCTCATTTCTTGAGGTGCTAAAATGACAGGGCAGTACAAACCCCCCCCCCCCCCAAATGACCCCATTTCTTTCTCGTACATCACGGGACACAGAGCGACATAGTCATTACTAATGGGTTATATAGATACCGTCAGGTGCTGGCACTGGCAACTTCCAAAACCGGAAGTACCCTCCCCTATATAAGCCCCTCCCATCCGGGAGCACCTCAGTTTTTTGCCAGTGTCTAAGGTTGGATTCAGGCCAGAGAAAAATATTCTTGCCTCGAGGAAAGGTGTTGTCTTTGAAAGATTTGATCCACTTAGTGGGTACAAAAAAGCCAGCCGTCCATACGCCTGTATATGAGGCTGCTGGGAAAAATGGTGGCATCATTCGAAGCAGTACCCTACGGTCAATTCCATTCAAGGAATTTGCAAGGGGCCATACTGTCAGCCTGGAACAAAAAAGTTCAGGCCCTAGACTTACAATGTCCTTGTCCCCTTCCGTTCGCAAGAGCCTCCGTTGGTGGTTGGTTCCCCAGAATCTGGAAAAAAGGAAATCCTTCAGTCCGATTTCTTGGAAGGTGGTCACTACAGATGCCAGCCTTATAGGCTGGGGAGCAGTACTGGAGCAATAGTCTCTCCAGGGCAGATGGTCGGATGCAGAAAAGGCCCTGCCCATCAATCTCTTAGAGATACGAGCAGCCCGGTATGCCCTAGTAGCATGGACATCCAAACTCCAAGGGTCCCCTGTCAGAATTCAATCAGACAATGCCACAGCAGTGGCATATATCAATCATCAGGGGGGCACCAGGAGTCGTGCAGCCCAGAGGGAAGTAAATTACATCCTGAAATGGGCAGAAAAATATGTCCCAGCCATATCTGCGGTATTCATTCCAGGAGTGGAGAATTGGAAGGCGGACTTTATAAGTCGCCAGCAATTAGGCCCAGAGGAAGGGTCTCTTCACCCCGAGGTTTTCTGGACAATATGTCAGCGGTGGGGAACATCGGATGTAGATCTTCTAGCATCCAGATTCAACACAAAGGGGGACAGGTTTGTCTCTCGGACAAGGGATCCCCTAGCTTGCGGCTCGGATGCCCTAGTGTTCCCTTGGGATCAGTTCAAGCTGATATATGCATTCACACCGCCACAATGGTTACCTCGATTACTCCGCAGAATCAGGGTAGAAAAGAAACCAGTGATTCCGGTGGCTCCAGCGTGGCCCCGAAGAGCGTGGTACGCGGAGATTGTAAAATTTCAGTGGGGAGTCCTTGGACTCTCCCACGTCGTCCGGACCTGCTTTCGCAAGGACCGATATACCACCCTTCCTTACCAGCCCTAGGTTTGACGGCCTGGCTATTGAAGCCCACATTCTAAAAAAGAGAGGGCTCTCTAATGCTGTGGTATCTACCATGATCAATGCCAGGAAGCCGGTATCCAGGCAGATCTACTATAGAATCTGGAAGGCGTACATCGCCTGGTGTGAGGCCAAGAAATGGCATCCACGTAAATACGTAATAGGAAGGATTCTGGACTTCCTACAATGGGCTGTAGATAGGAAGCTTGCCTTGAGTACTATCAAGGGTCAGATTTCGGCCTTGTCAATATTTTTTCAAAGGCCCTTGGCTTCGCATTCACTAGTCAAAGCCTTTATACAAGGAGTGATGCGTATTAGTCCTCCGGTTAATATTCCCATATGTCCATGGGATCTAAACTTGGTTCTGTCGGTTTTACAGAAACAACCATTTGAACCATTACAGCATATTTCCCTGGTGCTTCTCACCAGGAAATTGATTTTTCTAGTAGCCATTTGTTCGGCTAAAAGAGTGTCGGAATTAGCAGCTATGTCCTGTAAAGAGCCATATCTGGTTATCCATAAGGATAGAGTAGTGTTACGTCCTCATCCAGCCTTTCTTCCTAAGGTGGTATCGAGGTTTCATTTGAACCAAGATGTGGTTCTTCCTTCTTTTTTCCCCAAACCTACTTCGGTAGAGGAAAAGTTATTTCATTCTTTGGATGTAGTAAGAGCAGTTAAAGCTTATCTAAAAGCCACTGCTCAGATTCGTAGAACGGATACTTTGTTTGTTCTGCCGGAAGGCCCCAGAAAGGGTCAGGCAGCGTCAAAATCTACTTTAGCCAAGTGGATTCGACAGGTCATTATGCAAGCTTATGGCTTGAGAAGGAGACCGCCTCCGTTCAAAGTTAGAGCGCACTCCACGAGAGCAGTTGGAACTTCATGGGCAGTGCATCACCAGGCCTCCCTGGCTCAAATCTGTAAGGCCGCAACATGGTCTTCAGTACACACGTTTACTAGGTTCTACCAGGTGGACGTTAGAAGTCAGGAGGATGTCGCCTTTGGGCGCAGTGTGTTGCAGGCCGCAAAAGATCCTCATGTCTGATAGCGCTCAGCTTATGTATGGTGTATCCCCCCCCTCATTGGGCATTGCTTTAGGACATCCCATTAGTAATGACTATGTCGCTCTGTGTCCCGTGATGTACGAGAAAGAAAATAGGATTTTTATAACAGCTTACCTGTAAAATCCTTTTCTTGGAGTACATCACGGGACACAGAGCTCCCGCCCCTCTTTGGGGACACTTATTGCTTTGCTACAAAACTGAGGTGCTCCCGGATGGGAGGGGCTTATATAGGGGAGGGTACTTCCGGTTTTGGAAGTTGCCAGTGCCAGCACCTGACGGTATCTATATAACCCATTAGTAATGACTATGTCGCTCTGTGTCCCGTGATGTACTCCAAGAAAAGGATTTTACAGGTAAGCTGTTATAAAAATCCTATTTTTGGAAAGTAGACACCCCAAGGAAATTGCTGAGAGGCATGTTGAGCCCATTGAATTTTTTATTTTTTTTGTCCCAAGTGATTGAATAATGACTAAAAAAAAAAAAATTACAAAAAGTTGTCACTAAATGATATATTGCTCACACATGCCATGGTTATATGTGGAATTTCACCCCAAAATACATTTTGCTGCTTCTCCTGAGTACGGGGATACCACATGTGTGGGACTTATTGGGAGCCTAGCCGCGTACGGGACCCCGGAAACCAAGCACCGCCTTAAGGATTTCTAAGGGCGCAAATTTTTGATTTCACTCCTCACTACCTATCACAGTTTCGAAGGCCATAAAATGCCAAAATAGCACAAAACCCCCCCCCCCAAATGACCCCATTTTAGAAAGTAGACACCCCAAGGAAATTGCTGAGAGGCCTGTTGAGCCCATTGAATATATTTTTTTTTGTCCCAAGTGATTGAATAATGACAAAAAAAAAAAAAAAATTACAAAAAGTTGTCACTAAATTATATATTGCTCACACATGCCATGGTTATATGTGGAATTACACCCCAAAATACATTTTTCTGCTTCTCCTGAGTACGGGGATACCATATGTGTGGGACTTTTTAGGAGCCTAGCCGCGTACGGGACCCCGAAAACCAAGCACCGCCTTCAGGATTTCTAGGCACAAATTTTTGATTTCACTCCTCACTACCTATCACAGTTTCGAAGGCCATAAAATGCCAAAATCGCACAAAACCCCCCCAAATGACCCCATTTTGGAATATAGACACCCCAAGCTATTTGCTGAGAGGAATGGCGAGTATTTTACAGCTCTCATTTGTTTTTGAAAATGAAGAAAGAAAATATATATATATATTTTTTTTTCAATTTTCAAAACTTTGTGACAAAAAGCGAGATCTGCAAAATACTCACAATACCTCTCAGCAAATAGCTTGGGGTGTCTACTTTCCAAAATGGGGTCATTTGGGGGGGTTTTGTGCTATCTGGGCATTCCATGGCCTCCGAAACTGTGATAGGCAGTGAGAAGTGAAATCAAAAATTTACACCCTTAGAAAGCCTGAAGGCGGTGCTTGGTTTTTGGGGTCCCGTACGTGGCTAGGCTCCCAAAAAGTCTCACACATGTGGTATCCCCGTACTCAGGAGAAGCAACAGAATGTATTTTGGGGTGTAATTCCACATATGCCCATGGCATGTTTGAGCAATATATCATTTAGTGACAACTTTGTGCAAAAAAAAAAAAAAAAATTGTAGTTTTTCCGCAACTTGTGTCAACATATAAAATATTCCATGGACTCGACATGCCTCTCAGTATATAGCTTGGGGTGTCTACTTTCCAAAATGGGGTCATTTGGGGGGGTTTTGAACTGTTCTGGCGTTTTATACACAACATTAGGAAGCTTACATCCACTCTTCTAACCACTTGAAGACAAAGCCCTTTCTCTTATCCATGGACTGACACAGTGTCTCTTTACACTTTACACGTGGGTTATGTCCCTGCTTGCAGGAGAAGACCTAGGCAGAATGTGAGATGTTATACATACATTCTAAAAGCCAGAGCTGAACAGCCCCACCCAGGGGGCGGTCCCTCCGGGCATAACCCTCCCACTACAGTCAGCAGACTTCAGTTTTTTTCTGCCTAGCAGAAGGAGAAGACGTGGCTCCCTCAGGAGCCAGTCTCCTGACCTATTTTATTCCTTTTTGGAATTCTTTTTTATTTTATTTTTGAGAATCTTCTATCAACTGTCGGCTGGGCAACAGGTTGGGTACAAGATATCCTCGTAGTCTTCCCTGTCCGACCATCGAGCGTGCTGATCCTCGCCTTGTGTGCGTGAGACTCAGTTCATGACAGGCCCCATGACTCCAGGGGTGGCCGGGTTTGCTTTCATGCTCCCACGGTCCTCTCAAGACTGAACAGCTCCTGACTGACTGTATCTTTTGCGGTGGACCGGGCCGACAGCTACTCAGTACTGCACTGTGATAGTCCTGTCAGAAACACCAGTGTGTCCCTCAGGGGACGGGTAAGTAGTCTCTCCTGCCTGCAGGTGAGTACAAAGGGCTGTGTGTTTCTCTGTGGGGGATTTTCCCTGTCTCCCCCTGTATTTTATTGTCGCTCTCTGTCACCATTACTGGCGCTGGCTGTGTGGGGTGCTTGGGGGTCACACTGTTCTTGGGGGGCTCATGCTGGTCTGCAATGTATGCCTTGGGGTTTTTTTGTGTGTTTTTTTGTTTGTTTTTGGGGCCTGAGCGCCGAGTGGCGCTGTGCGTGTGTGCTGTTTCATTTTAACTGCGTCATGGCGGCAGTCTTGCCGCGGATCGCCTCAGTGAAGTGCGGCGGCCATTTTCTTGTAGCCCGCGCGCTTTTCAGCACTAGTTTGGCCTCTAGCGCTGCTGTAGCAGCGCAAATCTCCTCACAGTCTCCTCACAGCTCACCAGCGCTGACACAGCGCGGTACAGACAGCGGAACTAAGCGGTCCCTGGTCCGGTTTGGTGAGTCCCCTGGGCGCCCCCTCCTCAGTCAGCACAGCCTGTGGGTGGACTTTTTATCTGAGAGAGTCTCAGAGAGGGACAATATGGAGTCTGTGTCACCAGCTTCCCCTAAAAATGTCAGTGGCAACAGGCAGTGCTTCAGCACTGCGGTCCCTATGGACCTGTTGTGGGCAGCCCTGGAATCAATTTCTGACCAGGATGGGAGCTGTGTGCAAGCGCAAGGTGCAAAAAAGGCGCCCTCTCCCCACTTTATCTACTCGAGGGCAGTGCGCTGATTCAGATATGGGCCTAGCCACTTTCGCTCAGGACCCTAGTTCTGAATGTATGGATGGTTTTGAACAGGACATTCCTTATGAGGGAAACTCCAGTTCTGAGTCAGTAAATGACAGGGCGCTTGTTAGTGTGCTCATGACTGCGGTGAGGGACACTCTCAAGCTCAAATGCTGCGGATGCAGAACCTCAGGCGGATACTGTCTCCTTTGGTTCTTTTAAGGCCAGGCCTTCTAAAGGGGTTTTTTCCATTGTACTTTCTTTGACCAGCTCATTGATAAGGTCTGGGAAAAGCCGCAGAATAATTTTTTTTATGGTCCCGCGGCGTTTGTCTATCAGATACCCCTTGAAGATGCCCTACTTAAAAAGTGGGCTTCTCCCCCAGTGGTCGACCCTCCAGTCGCCCGGTTGAACAAGGCCATCACTCTCCCGATGGAGGGGACTCCTGCATTTGAGGACCCCACTGACAGGAGGTCAGAAGTGGTGAGCAGAACCATGTTTGCCTTGTTGGGATCCGCCCTACGACCTGTGGTAGCGGCGACCCTTGTGTCTAAAACACTTACAGGTTGGGCAAAAATGTTGCACCTAGCTGTACAGGAGCATATTCTTCCTCCAGACACAGTTGCTCTGGCCCACCAACTGGTTCAGGGCCTGGTTTCTGTGTGCGACGCCACGCTGAACGCGGCCCCTTTAATATCCAGGGCCTCTGTCTCGGCGGTGGTATTGCGTCGTCTTATCTGGTTGAAATGCTGGTCTGCTGACCTAGCCTTAGGGAAGCTCCTGACGGATCTACTATTTAAAGGCGGTAGACCTTTCGGTGCTGCTCTGGATGACATCGTCATGGATGTCACGGGAGGTAAACGCACTCTTCTTCCTTAGACTAGCAAGGGTGAGGAGGCCCGCCGCAAACAGGGGCCTTCCTTTCCAGCAAAACTGTTTTTTTTTCGTCAGTCAGAGTCCACAGGTAGGCCCTCTCAGGCTGACGGCAGTGCGGCTGGTGGGCACAAGTGCCCCTGGGTGCGTAAGCCAAACAAGCGGCTCCCAAGCCCGCCTCCGCGTGAAGTCTTGCCTCCGCCCGGGTGGGGGGGGGGACTTCGCAGGTTCACGGATCGGTGGACCTCCCGAATCTCCGACTGGTGGGTGTACGAGGTGGTCACCTCAGGATATAGGATAGTATTCCGATCCTGGCCCCCACACAGATTCTTTCCCTTGAATCTTCCTCTCCTTCCTACCTGTCGGGCAGCCCTCTTGGGGGCTGTACAGGATTTGATCAGGTCCGGAGTGATTGTGCCGGTTCCGTCACAGGAGAGTTTTCAGGGATTCTGCTCGAATCTGTTTGTCGTCCCAAAGATAGGACGTGGTTCGACCTATCCTGGACCTCAAGGCCCTGAATGCCTTTGAGAAGGTGCAGAAATTCCGCATGGGATCCATTCCACCAAAGGGATTTTCTTCTGGCGTCCTTGGACTTCAAGGACGCCTACTTGCATGTTCCGATCTGCGCAAGTCACCAGAAGTTTCTGCGCCTTGCGATCAGCGAAGTCCACTATCGATTGTGGCTCTTCCTTTCGGCCTTGCCTCGGCACCAAGGGTGTTCACCAAGGTGCTTGCTCCGGTTCTAGCCTTCTGTTACAGCGAGGTATTGCTGTCGTGGGCTATCTGGACGGTCTTCTGCTATGAGCAGAAAGTGGCTCAGACTTAGAGGAAAGGTGACTATCGTCAATTAGACCCTCAGGGACTTCGGGTGGTTCCTGAACATTCAGGAGTCAGTCCTGGTCCCGACTCAGTGTCTGGAGTATCTAGTTCTGGTTCTGGACTCCTTGGAGGCAAAGGTATCCTACCTCTGGAGAAGTTGCTGACACTTCAGTCTGCGGTGCGGGTGCTGACATCCCGAACATGGTTATCAATCCGTTGTTTGCATGAGAGTCCCGGGACTCCTGGTGGCCTCCTTCGCGGCCATTCCGTATGCCCAATCACACACCAGGGCATTGCAGAAGGAGATCTTGTCCACCTGGGACAAATCCCCGTTGTCCCTGGATCTTCGGATCCAGGTGATTCACCTGGTCAGGGCGTCCCTGACATGGTGGTTGGGACCCTCGGCTCTTCGGTCCGGAAAGTCGTTCCCCTCCCATCCAATGGACGGTACTCACGACGGACACCAGCCTGACGGGCTGGGGTGGAGTCTGGGGAGTCCTGTCGGCTCAAGGCCTTGGACTCCAGATGAGCCCGTTTACCAATCACTGTTCTGGAAATACGGGCCATCAGACTGTGTCTCTCCTCAGGTCGGAGAGAGTACGGGGTCGCTCCATCAGGAGCCAGTCGGACAACGCCACGGCGGTGGCGTATGTAAACCATCACGGGGGGACTCTGAGCTCAGCTGCGGCTTCCGAGGTAATCCGTATCCTGAAGTGGGCCGGAAGAAACGTGCCGGCTCTGTAGGGGCGGACTATCTGAGTCGCCAATCGCCAGACGCCGGACCAGGAAGAGTGGTCCTTGCATATTTCAACTCCTTTGCCGACGGTGGGGCACGTCGGATGTGGACCTGATGGCCTCTCGACTCAGTCGCAAGGGTCGAGGTTGTGGCCAGATCCAGGGATCCTTGGGCGATGCCTCGGATGCGTTGGTGGCCCCATAGGGTCCTTATCGCCTGATATAAACTCCGGTGATCCTAATTGTTCCGGATTGGCCTCAGCGTCACTGGTACGCTGATCTGGTACGGCTCGTTGCGGACGTTCCCTGGCGGTTGCCGATGAGGGAGGACCTTCAGTCTCAAGGTCCTATGTTTCATCCGGCTTACAGTCTTTGGTTTAACGGCAGAGCTGTTAAAAGCCAGGTGTTGAGGGACCGAGGTCTCTCGGACTCTGTCATTTTGACCATGTTAAGGACACGGAAGTCTTCCTCCAGGCAGATCTATCACCGTGCCTGGAAAGCTTATATCGCCATATGCAATGCGCTGGACTGGCGTCCTCGGACGTATTCCGTCCCCAGAATCCTGCGTCCTCTGCAGTGTGGAGTGACCCAAAAGCTTGCTTTGAGTACCATCAAGGATCAGATTTCGGCCTTGGCCGTCTTCTTTCAGCGACCTCTAGCGGGTCATTTCTTGGTTAGCACCTTGTGTTGGGGGTTCGCCATGTGCTCCCTCCTGTCAAGCCTTCTCTCCCACAGTGGGATCTGAATTTGGTGCTCTTGGTCCTCCAGGAACCTCCTTTTTGGGAATATCTGGGATATTCCTCTCTTGTCTTGTCTCAGAAGGTGGCCTTTTAGTGGCAATCACTTCTGTTTGACGAGTGTCTGAGTTGGTGGCTTTGTCCTGCAAGTCGCCATATTTAGTCATCCATAAGGATAAGGCGGTGTTGCATCCGCGACCTTCCTTTTTGCCAAAGGTGGTGTCTACCTTTCACCTACATGAGGACATTGTCCTCCCGTCCTTGTGTCCTCACCCATCGCATCCCAGAGAGTTTGCGCTGCACATATTGGATGTGGTACGAGCCTTACGGGTGTACCTGTCTGCTACTGCTTCTATTCGGAAGTCCGACTCACTGTTTGTGACTGTCCCTGGTCCATAACAGGGCCAAGCGGTTTCGTCTGCCATCATTTTTAGGGGAATCAGACAAACGGTCATTCAGGCCTATGCTCTCAAAGGGCGGGCGCCTCCCTTTCCGCTTACGGCGCATTCCACCAGGGCAATTGGTGCTTCCTGGGTTTTCCGACATCAAGCGTCGGTTGCACAAGTGTGCAAGGCGGCGACCTGGTCGTCTGTTCATACCTTTTAAGTTTTTTATAAGGTTGATGTGGCTGCATCTTCGGATGCTTCCTTCGGCCGCAGGGTGCTGCAGGCCGCTGTTTAAAGTTGCGACTCCTCCGTTGAGGAGATCTGCCTTCTTGGAGTGAAAGTTTGGTTTTTCCATTTATACTGCTCCCATCCCTCTTGACACTGCTTTGGGACATCCCACGTGTAACGTGTAAAGAGACACCGTGTCAGTCCATGGAGAGAAAATAGGATTTTTTGTACTCACCGTAAAATCCTTTTCTCTGACATCCATGGACTGACACGGCACCCACCCTTCCTTTTAAGTTTGTACTGCTTTGTTACGAACTGAAGTCTGCTGACTGTAGTGGGAGGGTTATGCCCGGAGGGACCGCCCCCTGGGTGGGGCTGTTCAGCTCTGGCTTTTAGAATGTATGTATAACATCTCACATTCTGCCTAGGTCTTCTCCTGCAAGCAGGGACATAACCCACGTGTAAAGTGTAAAGAGACACCGTGTCAGTCCATGGATGTCAGAGAAAAGGATTTTACGGTGAGTACAAAAAATCCTATTTTTTGACACTTTTTGTTTACATGAAAACATTTTTTTTTGCAAGAAAATTATGTTGAACCCCCAAACATTATATATATTTTTAAAGCAAAGGCCCTACAGATTAAAATGGTGGGTGTTGCATTTTCTTTCTCGTACATCACGGGACACAGAGCGACATAGTCATTACTAATGGGTTATATAGTTACCGTCAGGTGCTGGCACTGGCAACTTCCAAAACCGGAAGTACCCTCCCCTATATAAGCCCCTCCCATCCGGGAGCACCTCAGTTTTTTGCCAGTGTCTAAGGTGTTGGCCAAGAAGAAACATGTGTTTTTCACTGAGCTTGCGTACAGGTTCTTTTGGGCCTCAGTAAGCTATTCCGGATCCGACCAAAAAAGCTTCATAGCTAAACGGTCGGTACCCGGGCCTTGCAGAGAAGAGCAAGGTTCTGCCTGTAATGCTTCTCTTAGGAGAGCTGGACCCTGGGATCCAGAGCTCTGGTCATACCCACGACCAAGATGTTTTCTGTGCAGGGTGCTATACAGGTCCAGGGGAGTGGAATCCTTGGGAACCCGGTCCCTGAAGGTTTGATTACAATGCCTGCCGTGATAGGTGAAGTTTGGGCTTTTGTGGACCAAACAAAGTCCTGCGGCGGGGAACAGGTAAGTGGGGGCCCCCAGGAACTTGGTTCTATTGGGGGACCCCCAAGCCTAATTTGTCTTTCTGTCTGTTACCTAACGGTATTCCCGCTAATATCTGTGCATGCCTGTAACTACTAAAAAAAAATGTAATAATTTTTAATGGTGGTCAAGAAAAAAAAAAAGAATGTTTTTTTATATATGTTTAGTATATTAAACTGCGGTACCTGTGTTTGTCCACTAGAGGCCGCTGTGGAATGTTTTTCTTGTCATATGGACTAGTTTCTTCTCAGAGAGCAAAGTCCAGGCAGCTGGTGAGTTCTCCTACAGGAAACTGTTTCCTCTGCCATGTTGCAGTGTTCGTCTATCCCCCGGCCTGCGGCAAAGGGGGCCCTGGCTCCTGTCCCTGGTTTCCATGTTTGAAAATTAGCGCCGAGGCGCACGTGGCCGCGCGCGTGCGCGTGCACGCGCCTCTATATATAGAGGTGGCCGGAAAAAGGGGCGGGGCCTGGGGGATGACGCTCTGTGCGCGCTTCTGCGCATGTGCGGGCGTCCCAGCAGGTTTTTAAAAAGCCACATTATTGCAGTAAGCTGGCTATGAAGTACAGAGACAGAGCTGGCAACATTTAAAGGCATACAGCAAGCGGTTGATACAGGCATCCCCTAGAAAGGCACATTAGTAGACACCAACTGTTTATTATAGCAGCATTTATGCTAGACTATTATCAGTAACTGGTGTATTTTCGGCTGGAATACCTCAGCTTTGTGGCTTAGGAATATGCCGTCTAAAAACTCCGGGACTAGAAATTCCAGGAGGAATAGGGGGTCTCCATCGGGCTCTGAGGATCTTGGGCATGCTTTGGCTGCACCAGTCTCCCCTGAAGAATCAGAGGTTAGTGACCGTAGGGCACCCCCAGGAGTACCTGGTACTGTGGCTGTCCCCAGTTCACCTGCTCCTGTGTATGTAACAGAGGAGGTTTTTTCCTCAGCTCTGGGAGGGCTGGAAGAGAGATTGTCAGCACTAATTGCTGCTTCCCTGTCACAGGAGAAAAGCGCTCGATCTCCGTCTCCTCCCTCAGAGTGCCTGTTAACAGAGCAACAGTCCCATACAGAGAACGACCTACCTGAGGGGGATCAGGATGAGGTTGATTCAGTTGTAGAGGAATCAACAGTGGAGGAGCCGTTCTCAGCATCACATGCTGAGAGGTTATGGGTGCAGTCCCTGACTAATATGGTCCGATCAGCATTTAAAATGCCACTTGCGGAGCCATCCTCCTCTTCTGTCTCCTCGTTGGGGTCGCTAAAAGCTCCCCAGACTGTTTGTTCTTTTCCGATCCATCCTTTACTGGAGGGGCTCATTTACCAGGATTGGGAGCATCCTGACAAAATATTTACTCCCCCCAAGAGATTTCCGGTGGTCTATCCTATGGAGGATAAGTTCGTCAGAAAATGGAAGGTCCCTACAGTGGACGCAGCCATCTCTTGTGTGAATAAATCACTGACATGTCCGGTGGAAAATGTCCAAATGTTCAAGGACCCAATAGATAAAAAATTGGAGTCCTTATTGAAATCTGCTTTTTCTACAGCAGGATTGGTGACACAACCAGTAGTGGCAGCTATAGGGGTCTGCCAAGCAGTGAAGGATCAGTTGAAACAGGTCTTAAGGGACGTGCCAGATCAGCAGGCTCTTGCTCTAGCTGATCTACCTAGAGCCTTATGCTTTGCGGTGGACGCTATAAAGGATTCAATCCATCAGGCCTCCCGCCTTACGCTGTCTGTAGTACATATGCGCAGGCTTCTATGGCTCAAAAACTGGTCTGCTGAAGCTCCCTGTAAAAAATTGCTGGTCAGCTTCCCATTTCATGGGGAGCGCTTATTCGGGGAAGACCTGGACAAGTATATCCAGAGAATTTCCAGCGGTAAAAGTACACTCTTGCCGGTCAAAAATAGAGTTAGAGGTCCCTCTTTTAAGAGGCCGGCTTCTCCAGTCCCTAGGACATCGGCTGTGAAACAGTTCCGACGGCCTCCCCGGTCAAATCCCGGAGGTAAAAATCAGGGACAGTTGCAGGGTAACAAGAAGCCCTGGAGCAGGAGAGGTACAAAACCTCCCCCAAAGTCAAATGCATGAAGGGTTGCCCCCACCCAATCGGGTGGGGGGAAGACTTCAGTTGTTCACAGAAACCTGGCGGGACACGATCCGAGACAGATGGGTGCTCTCCGCAGTAAATCTGGGATACAAATTGGAGTTAAAAAAAAACTCCCCTCCTTCCCGCTTTATAAGGTCGAACGTGCCAAGGGATCCCCAGAAGAGAGGATCCCTCCTGTTGGCACTGGAACAATTATTGCTTCAAGCAGTAATTATAGAGGTCCCCCTGGAAGAATGGGGGTTCGGGTTTTACTCAAACCTCTTTACAGTTCCGAAGCCAAACGGGGACGTGAGGCCCATATTAAATCTAAAAGGGCTAAACAAATTCCTACATATCAGGACTTTCCGGATGGAGTCGATCCGATCGGTAGCCACTGCCCTACAAGGGGAGGAATGGTTAGCCTCGATCGACATCAAAGATGCGTATTTGCACATCCCCATCTTTCCAGCCCACCAAAAATTTCTACGCTTTGCGATAGAAGGGCGCCATTTTCAGTTCAGAGCCTTACCCTTCGGTCTGGCCACAGCACCAAGAGTGTTCACAAAAATTCTGGCCCCATTATTGGCCAATCTAAGAACATGAGGTGTAACGATAATGGCATATCTAGACGACTTGTTGCTGATAGACCACTCAGTGGAAAAACTAGAAGTGGTTGTTCACGAGACAATCAAGTATCAGGAATATCACGGTTGGATTATCAACCGAGACAAGTCAGCCCTAAAACCAGTCAAAAGTCTGGAATACTTGGGGCTAAGGCTGGATTCAGACCAGAGAAAAATTTTCTTGCCTCGAGAAAAGGGGTCGTCTTTGAGAGATTTGATCCACTTAGTGGGTTCAAAAAGACAGCCATCCATACGCCTGTGCATGAGGCTGCTGGGAAAAATGGTGGCATCATTCGAAGCAGTACCCTACGGTCAATTCCATTCAAGGAAGTTGCAAAGGGCCATACTGTCAGCCTGGAACAAAAAAGTTCAGGCTCTGGACGTACCAATGTCCTTGTCCCCTTCCGTTCGCAGAAGCCTCCGTTGGTGGTTGGTTCCCCGGAATCTGGAAAGAGGGAAATCCTTCAGTCCGATTTCTTGGAAGGTGGTCACTACAGATGCCAGCCTTTTAGGCTGGGGAGCAGTACTGGAGCAATGGTCTCTCCAGGGCAGATGGTCGGATGCGGAAAAGGCCCTGCCCATCAATCTCTTAGAGATACGAGCAGCCCGGTATGCCCTAGTAGCATGGACATCCAAACTCCAAGGGTCCCCTGTCAGAGTTCAGTCAGACAATGCCACAGCAGTGGCATATATCAATCGTCAGGGGGGCACCAGGAGTCGTGCAGCCCAAAGGGAAGTAAATTACATCCTGAGATGGGCAGAAAGATATGTCCCAGCCATATCTGCGGTATTCATTCCAGGGGTGGAGAATTGGAAGGCGGACTTTCTAAGTCGCCAACAATTATGCCCAGGGGAATGGTCCCTTCATCCCGAGGTTTTCCGGACAATATGTCAGCGGTGGGGAACACCGGATGTAGATCTGCTAGCATCCAGGTTCAACACGAAAGTGGACAGGTTTGTCTCTTGGACAAGGGATCCCCTAGCGTGCGGCTCGGATGCCCTAGTGTTCCCTTGGGATCAGTTCAAGCTGATATATGCATTCCCACCGCCACAATTGTTACCTCGATTACTCCGCAGAATCAGGGTAGAAAAGAAACCAGTGATTCTGGTGGCTCCAGCGTGGCCCCGAAGAGCATGGTACGCGGAGATTGTAAAAATGTCTGTGGGGAGTCCTTGGACCCTCCCACATCGTCCGGACCTGCTTTCGCAGGGACCGATATACCACCCTTCCTTACCAGCCCTAGGTTTGACGGCCTGGCTATTGAAGCCCACATTCTAAAAAGGAGAGGGCTCTCTAATGCTGTGGTGTCTACCATGATCAATGCCAGGAAACCGGTATCCAGGCAGATCTACTATAGAATCTGGAAGGCGTACATCGCCTGGTGTGAGGCCAGGAAATGGCATCCACGTAAATACGTAATAGGTAGAATTCTGGACTTCCTACAATGGGCTGTAGATAGGAAGCTTGCCTTGAGTACTATCAAAGGTCAGATTTCGGCCTTGTCAATATTTTTTCAAAGGCCCTTGGCTTCGCATTCACTAGTCAAAGCCTTTATACAAGGAGTGATGCGTATTAGTCCTCCGGTTAATATTCCCATATGTCCATGGGATCTAAACTTGGTTCTGTCGGTTCTACAGAAACAACCATTTGAACCATTACAGCATATTTCCTTAGTGCTTCTCACCAGGAAATTGATTTTTCTAGTAGCCATTTGTTCAGCTAAAAGAGTATCGGAATTAGCAGCTATGTCCTGTAAGGAGCCATATCTGGTTATCCATAAGGACAGAGTAGTGTTACGTCCTCATCCAGCCTTTCTTCCTAAGGTGGTATCGAGTTTTCATTTGAACCAGGATGTGGTTCTTCCTTCTTTTTTCCCCAAGCCTACTTCGGTAGAGGAAAAGTTATTGCATTCTTTGGATGTAGTAAGAGCAGTTAAAGCTTATCTAAAAGCCACTGCTCAGATTCGCAGAACGGATACTTTGTTTATTCTGCCGGAAGGCCCCAGAAAGGGTCAGGCAGCGTCAAAATCTACTTTAGCCAAGTGGATTCGACAGGTCATAATACAAGCCTATAGCTTGAGAAGTAGACCGCCTCCGTTCAAAGTTAGGGCGCACTCCACGAGAGCAGTTGGAACTTCATGGGCAGTGCATCACCAGGCCTCCCTGGCTCAAGTCTGTAAGGCCGCAACATGGTCTTCAGTACACACGTTTACTAGGTTCTACCAGGTGGACGTTAGAAGTCAGGAGGATGTCGCCTTTGGGCGCAGTGTGTTGCAGGCCGCAAAAGATCCTCATGTCTGATAGCGCTCAGCTTATATATGGTGTATCCCCCCCCTCATTTGGCATTGCTTTAGGACATCCCATTAGTAATGACTATGTCGCTCTGTGTCCCGTGATGTACGAGAAAGAAAATAGGATTTTTATAACAGCTTACCTGTAAAATCCTTTTCTTGGAGTACATCACGGGACACAGAGCTCCCGCCCCTCTTTGGGGACACTTATTGCTTTGCTACAAAACTGAGGTGCTCCCGGATGGGAGGGGCTTATATAGGGGAGGGTACTTCCGGTTTTGGAAGTTGCCAGTGCCAGCACCTGACGGTAACTATATAACCCATTAGTAATGACTATGTCGCTCTGTGTCCCGTGATGTACTCCAAGAAAAGGATTTTACAGGTAAGCTGTTATAAAAATCCTATTTTTTTTTCTACACAGTATTTGCGCAGCGATTTTTCAAACGCATTTTTTGGGTTAAAAAATACACTTTTTTTAATTTTAAGGCACTAAAACACACTATATTGCCCAAATGTTTGATGAAATAAAAAAGATGATCTTAGGCCGAGTACATAGATACCAAACACGACATGCTTTAAAATTTCGCACAAACGCGCATTGGCGACAAACTACATACATTTTTAAAAGCCTTTACAGGTTACCCCAGTAGATTTACAGAGGAGGTCTACTGCTAAAATGATTGCCCTCGATCTGACCTTCGCGGTGATACCTCACATGCATGGTGCAATTGCTGTTTACATATGACGCCAGACCGACGCTTGCGTTCGCCATTGGGAAAGAGCAGGGCAGGACAGGGGTGCTTTTTTTTTTTTCTTATTAATTTTGCTTTTTTATTTTATTTTTAAATTGTTCCTTCCAAGTATTTTTTTTTTTTATCATTTTTATTGTTATCTCAGGGAATGTAAATATCCCCTATGATAGCAATAGGTAGTGACAGGTACTCTTTTTTTGAAAAAACTGGGGTCTTCTAGACCCTAGATTTTTCCTCTGCCCTCAAAGCATCTGACCACACCAAGATCGGTGTGATAAAATGCTTTCCCAATTTCCCAATGGCGCTTTTTATATCCGGGGGAGGGGCATTCCCTCCCACTGCTTGTAAAAGCAGTCCAGAGGCTAATTAGCCGCTAGGATTGCTTTTACATGAAAGCCGGCCGCAGGCTGAAAATAATGATACCAAGATGATACCTAAACCCGCAGGCATCAGTCTGGTATAAACATTCAAAGTCCAGCAACATACCAGTACGTTGCTGGTCCTTGTTGGACATGTATTGTAATCTTTTTATTTCATGCAGCCAGTTGGCTGAACGAAAAAAGAGATTGATCGGTGGGTATGCCCACCATTAGAATACCGCCCTTCATCCACCCACTTCCAATGATGGGCATACACGCACCATTTATATATGCCGAAGCATGGGGGCATCCTCCCGCAAAAAAGTTATGCCGCACACACATGGTCGGACTTTTCCACGGGCAAGCCTCCGTCGGAATTTCGACCGTATGTACGCGGCATTAGGAGCAAAATCGCTCCTCCGCCCCTGCTGCCCCAATGCTTCGGCATATTTGCTTTTTTTTTTTAACTGTGGTGGTGAAATCACCTCCTACAGCACTGGAGTCGCAGGGATCAGGCCTGTCTCTGCGAACGCTGCAGTTATGTGTGTTTTTGTTTTGTAAGTGACAGTGATCGATCGATACTGCACTTGGGTGGCCTGGGCTGGACGGAGGGGCAAAACGCAGGTGCCAGCAGGTATCTGGGCTGATCCCGCTAACACTGCGTTTTTGGGAACCCTAAACTGCTGGGGACGCTAGTATAGATCAGATCAGATATTGATCTGTTCAAATACTATACCACTAAGGGGGGTGTATGCTTCACGCGTGGGTGTTAGCGTTACTGGCACTAACCTGACGCTGCCTGGGGTGTGACGCAGACCCTCTCTGACGCTAAAACCTAATTGATATCACCCGCCGGGCGATCAGGGGGTTAAACCTTTATTGGGTTATATACACGGCGGGTGCCCTGACACTATAAAAAGCAAACTAACTAACCAGCGTTACCCGTAACACTTATATGGTGATCACTGGTGAAAGGGTTAACTAGGGGCAATCAGGGGGTTAAAACCTTTATTAGATAATATATGGGGGCACCTGACGCTATAAAAACCTGCGGCGAACCTAAAAAAAATTACCAGCTACCGATCTGCATCACCGACACTAAGACAGCGTTTGGAAAAACGATTGCTTAGCGACAGTGGTGATGGGGGTGAAAGGGTTACCTGGGGGGGCGATCAAGGGGGTTAAACCTTTATTAGATAATATATTGGGGTACCTGACGCTATAAAAACATGCGGCGAACCTAAAAAAAATTACTGGCTACGATCTGCATCACCGACACTAAGACAGCGTTTAGAAAAACAATTGCTTAGCGACAGTGGTGATAAAGGGTGAAAGGGTTACCTGGGGGGCGATCAAGGGGGTTAAACCTTTATTAGATAATATATTGGGGTACCTGACGCTATAAAAACCTGCGGCGAACCTAAAAAAAATTACCGGCTACCGATCTGCATCACAGACACTAAGACAGCGTTTAGAAAAACGATCGCTTAGTGACAGTGGTGATAGGGGGTGAAAGGGTTACCTGGGGGCGATCAAGGGGGTTAAACCTTTATTAGATAATATATTGGGGTACCTGACGCTATAAAAACCTGCGGCGAACCTAAAAAAAATTACTGGCTACGATCTGCATCACCGACACTAAGACAGCGTTTAGAAAAACAATTGCTTAGCGACAGTGGTGATAGGGGGTGAAAGGGTTACCTGGGGGGCGATCAAGGGGGTTAAACCTTTATTAGATAATATATTGGGGTACCTGACGCTATAAAAACCTGCGGCGAACCTAAAAAAAATTACCGGCTACCGATCTGCATCAGACACTAAGACAGCGTTTAGAAAAACGATCGCTTAGTGACAGTGGTGATGGGGGGTGAAAGGGTTACCTGGGGGGCGATCAAGGGGGTTAAACCTTTATTCGATAATATATTGGGGTACCTGACGCTATAAAAACCTGCGGCGAACCTAAAAAAAATTACTGGCTACGATCTGCATCACCGACACTAAGACAGCGTTTAGAAAAACAATTGCTTAGCGACAGTGGTGATAGGGGGTGAAAGGGTTACCTGGGGGGCGATCAAGGGGGTTAAACCTTTATTAGATAATATATTGGGGTACCTGACCCTATAAAAACCTGCGGCGAACCTAAAAAAAATTACCGGCTACCGATCTGCATCAGACACTAAGACAGCGTTTAGAAAAACGATCGCTTAGTGACAGTGGTGATGGGGGGTGAAAGGGTTACCTGGGGGGCGATCAAGGGGGTTAAACCTTTATTAGATAATATATTGGGGTACCTGACGCTATAAAAACCTGCGGCGAACCTAAAAAAAATTACTGGCTGCCGATCGGCATCACTGACGCTAAGACAGCGATCAGAAAAATGATCGCTAAGCGACAGTGGTGATAGGCGGTGAAAGGGTTATCTGGGGGGTGATCAGGGGGTTAAACCTTTATTAGGGGGGGTTAGGGGGCTACACTGGACCTAAGACTAAACTTTGGTGACACTTTTACAGTCACAAATGTCACTGATTGCAGTGATCACTAAATAAATGGTCACTGCAATCAGTGACACTGTGACTGGGGGCGGCGATTTATGTCCCTATGTGTCCTGGTGTCAGTGTAGTGTTGTGTGCACTGACCTGATATCTTCTCTTGTACGGCGCTCGGTATATGTGAGCACCGCACCAGAGATGACATCACTTCCTCCTGCTCCCTCTGTCTGACACAGACAGAGGGGGCATTTCCATTCGCCGGGAGCGATCGCGAGGGGGTGGCCAGAAACGAATGGCTGCCCCCTCATCCCGGAACGCTCCCGGACACTTAGCCACCGCTCACTGTACAGAAGGGGGGTCCGATTGGACCCCCCAACTATACAAAGGCAATCACGTATGCTCTACGTGATTGTGCCTGTCGGTGCCATTCTGCCGACGTATATATACAGTGAGCGGTCGTTAAGTGGTTAAGTGATCATATTCCCTCTGTTCTCAGCAGCATAAGAGCTGGGGGGAGGAGAAACAGCAGTACACTGAGCTTTCCAGTAAATGGCTGTGCAGCAGGCCTGTGTCAGGACAAGTCTGATCATTGGAGAAAAGTACACTGAGTTCCCAGCACAGCACACCTGTAAGAGGAAGGCATAATGAGCTAATATGACTAGCATAATAGCTCATTATGCATCACTTACCTTAGATCGGGGCCCCCAAAGCCGTCCTCGTCTCCCTCTTCAGCCGCAGCCAGAAGGTTACTTCCGGGTATCGCCGCTCCAGCCAATCACAGCGCCGCTCCGGCGCTGTGATTGGCCGGAGCGGCGGAGACGTCACTCTGCGCACGCGCGCGGGAGGCGTCCCACTCGGCTACGCCCAGCGATTGCTGGGAACTAGCCGAATTTGTGAATGGGATTATCCCCATGAATGCGCCGTTGTCTACGGCGCGCATGCGCCGTAGACAGCGGTGCCTGTCATTTTACTAAATATCTCCTAAACCGTGTAGGTTTAGGACAGGGATATGCAATTAGCGGACCTCCAGCTGTTGCCAAACTACAAGTCCCATCATGCCTCTGCCTCTGGGTGTCATGCTGGATGCTGTCAGAGTCTCGCTATGCCTCATGGGACTTGTAGTTTGGCAACAGCTGGAGGTCCGCTAATTGCATATCCCTGGTTTAGGAGATATTTCTTGCACCTACAGGTAAGCCTTAATTTAGGCTTACCTGTAGGTGCAAGTTGAAAAAGTGGGTTTACAACAACTTTAAGTATGAGGATGCAACAGATGCAACTAATACTTAGTTGGTTTGGGTGCTTTACAAGACCCCAGACCTGGCACCTTAGACGCAGAAGGTTCCAGAAGTGACAGATCAGCTCTTTGAGAATGTTCACTGTGGACCGTGAGGCTTGGGCATTTGTCCACCTTGGAGTAGTCCACTTCCTCAGACTCTTTCTCCTCCATGTCATCTTCTTCTGAGCCAAGAATGGTGGTAGGGGGGAAGTCACTAAGTAGCTCCTGTTGGGATGGAGCCTAGACTTCTTATGGTAATCTCTTTCCAAATCCTTTCAGAAATCTGCAAGCGGTTCCAAAACGGTTGAAAAGATGCTTGCACATGAGCAGAGCCAGGGAACTGGCTTAATCTTCACCTTCTTCTGGATAGACAGACCCTACAGGGTATTTATGGACTGGATTCTTCTGCAGCAGACCATAACCCTAGACCTGTAAAGCACCCCACCACACAGATGCAACTGCCTGTCAAAGTGAGCGCCACAAGCGGGGTCCAGTGTCAACGCAGCTTTATAGGCCTTCCTCATTCTTCCACAGGGGTCCAGGTACTACCCCTCTGGGATTTAACCATTCGTGGGTACAGATCTGGAAAGCTATAGAGCACCGCTATTAAACAGAAAAGGGCAGTTTGAGTAGAAATACATGCATTAAAACAGAAAAGGCTCTCAGAAGAATCTTTTCACAATTAATTTTAGATTTACCAAATCTATGTAAAAAAGAAAGGCTTACATTAACTTCCCAATCAATGTGTATCCAATCAGACAAGCCCTGGCACTACTTATTTTTTGGTAGATCTAAAGGTAGTTGTACAGTCAGATTGTAACCGGTTTGCTAAGTTCTAAAGCTAAAAGTTTTTTTAACTTACTGCATTCCCTGCATTAAGGTAAAAAAAATGTTTTAGGAGTTGCTTTGCTAACCTCCTTCTCTAAACCTTTACCTGACTCTTGGATCGATCCAGCCCTGTGCCCAGTTGCAGTTCTATCTCCTGTCTCCCTCTTCACACAGGGACTTACAAGCAGCAGCGGGAGCCATCAGCTCATGCTGCTGTCAGTCAAATCCAGTGAGGAGGGGCGGAGGGCAGGGACAAGCATAGCCGCACAAAGCTCAGGTTGGGGAGCAAACCCCACAGGTGCACCCATATAGGAGGTAGAGACTTTGAGCCGCTCTGTGCGATACCATTGCACAGAGCAGGAAAATGTAATATAATATGTTTTTTCATTAAAAATAAATTAAAAAAAGCAGACTTTGCAATCCCTTTAAGAATGAACTTTCCTGTGATGTATTAACAAAAAGGGCAAAAGCCTGAAAAAGAAAACCAATTGATTTAAAAAAGAAAACAGACGTTTTTGGGTTTAGGTACGCTTTAAATCCCAATCAAGTCCTGATGAGCTTTTTCACCACTCGTGTACATGTTACTGTAGTAGGATCAGTAGGTTCAGCTGTGGGCGAGTGACGTGTGACAGGCAGAGTACTGTCATGTGAGAGAGTGCTGTCTTGTCACTTTGTCACCAGTTAACAGATGTCGGGATGCTTACTGTTGATGATGCTTTTATTACAAGCAAGCACCAAAAGTGAAACCTTAATCATCCCACAACCTTAGTGATGTCAAATTGATGTACATCACATACAAAAAAAAAAAGGGTACGGCTCAACATTGAACCATTATATTAAAATGTCACAGCCATCTCCTAACCCTCCTTCTTTGCAGTTAAGGCCTCATGCCCACGGACGTTTTTACAGCCGCGTTTTTGAGCGTTTTTTACAGCTTAAAAACGCCTGTCCATGTTAGTCTATAGCTTCATGCCCACCTAGACGTTTTTGAGCTGCAAATAGCATAGACGTTTTTAAGCTGTAAAAAAACCCAGGACCAGTGCGTTCCTCAGCGTCAGAATTAGGCAGAAAAAAACGCGCAAAAACGCGCGGTCGCGTTTTTAGCACCGACGTTTTTTTTTTTTTTTTTTTTTTTTTTAAAAAAAATAATTATTTACAATAACATGGACAGGCGTTTTTAAGCTCTAAAAAACGCAGCTGTAAAAACGTCAGTGGGCATGAGGCCTTAGTTTCTACTAGATACCACCTAAAGCTTTGTTTTGTTTAGAATTTTTCATATGTACACTCCTTTATGTGTCTGTGTACTGTGAGGGGGTTAACTCGGTAGCGGGTGTGTGTGACCCCCTGGTTGGGCTCCCCACACAAAAACAGGGCCAGCAGACGGAGGTTGTGGTTTTCAAAATCAAAAGGTGCGGTTTATTTCTCTATGTACAGTGACAAAAACACAGCAAAGCCAAAAAGAAACATAAACAAAATAAATCCTGGTCAGTTTGACCTCTGACTAAACATGCAGGTTTCCTAAACTAACAACTGGGATCAGCCTGGTGCTGTCCTAGTCCCTAAGTCCCTGGTTTAGTAAAAGTCCAAACAAATAGCCACACAGGCTTTGCCTCACCGCACAGGGGTTCACTCTCCCTAGACAGTCCACACAGGTCTTGTTCCAGGCATGAGCTAACATCTAATGAAGCTGGGAGTTCTTATAGAGGCCTAAATGAGCTGACAAGGTTCAGCTGGTCTCCTCATCTTTGTCTGCACGACGCCCCACACTCTCCCTAGAGGTATGAGTCATCCATGAGCCTACTAGCCTCAGCTGGGCTTATACAACTCTCCACCCTAGTTGTATAAGTCAGCATAAAGCCTGAATCTGGGAGAAATATATCTACCCCCCTGGATGCAACCAGGTGACTTTACCTTCCTGCTGTCACATACCCCCCCCTCTTGTTTTAACCTTGGGGTTGGAACACCAGCAATCAGGCATTCATGTACTCGAGACAAAGCATCCACATTCCCCATTTGAACGCCAGGGCGATGCTTTACTGTGAAGTTGAATTCCTGTAGGGCCAGGAACCACCTATTCACTCTTCTATTTGTCTCCTTGTTTTGAGCCATCCACTTTAACGGAGCGTGATCCGTAACCATGTCAAAGTGCCTACCTAGCAGATAGTACCGAAGGGAATCTAGAGCCCACTTCACCGCTAAACACTCCTTTTCAACCGTGGCGTAATTTACCTCATGGGACTTCAACTTCCTGCTGAGGTAAATGACTGGGTGCTCTTCCCCGTTCCAGACCTGGGACAATACTGCTCCTAACCCCACATCTGACGCATCACTTTGTACGACAAAGTCTTTAGAGAAGTCGGGTGAGTACAACACTGGCTGGCTACATAAGGCTTGTTTCAAGAATTGGAATGCTGCCTCAGCCTCGGGGGTCCATTTAATCATGACCGACCCTTTCCCCTTCGTTAGGTTGGTTAGGGGCACAGCCTTAGAAGCAAAGTGGGGAATGAATCGCCGATAATACCCAGCGATTCCCAGAAAGGCTCGTACCTGCTTCTTGCTGTTGGGACGTGGCCAACTCTGGATGGCCTCGACTTTGTTGAGTTGGGGTTTTATCACTCCCCTGCCAATGGTGTACCCAAGATATTTGGCCTCCTCCTGCCCAATGGTACACTTCTTGGGGTTAGCCGTAAACCCCGCTTCCCGGATAGAGTCTAGGACTGCTTGCACTTTTGGCAGATGTGAGGCCCAATCTGTGCTATGGACAATTACGTCATCCAGGTAAGCCGCAGCATACTTCCGATGGGGCCTCAGTATCTGGTCCATTTTCCGCTGGAATGTGGCCGGCGCATTCTGTAACCCGAACGGCATTCTCTTATATTGGAACGCCCCGTCTGGGGTTACAAATGCGGTTTTCTCTTTGGCCGACTTGGCCAGGGGAATTTGCCAATACCCTTTTGTGAGGTCAAGAGTCGTCATGTATCGGGCTGTTCCCAGCCGGTCGATCAACTCATCTATACGTGGCATGGGGTAGGTGTCAAATTTTGTAACTTTGTTCAACTGACGAAAATCGTTACAAAATCGCCAGCTCCCATCCGGTTTAGGCACCAACACAATGGGACTAGACCAATCACTTTGGGACTCCTCTATCACCCCTAAGTTCAGCATTTTCTGTACTTCCTCCCGTATTGCCTCCCGTCGGGCCTCTGGGATCCGATAGGGTTTTAACTTCACCCTTTCACCGGGCGGGGTAATAATATCATGCTCTACCCCAGATGTTTGTCCCGGCAGCTCAGAGAACACCTCCTTGTTGCGAAGCACAAACTCCTTAACCTCCTGTTGTTGGGGTTGTGACAAGGTGGCTGCTATTCCAACCTCCGGAATCACGCAACCAGTTTGAGCTGGTGACCAAGTTTCTGCGACTAGGGACTCTCTATCCCTCCAGGCTTTCAACAGATTAACGTGATATATCTGTTCGGGCTTTCGCCTTCCTGGTTGTCTGACCTTGTAATTCACTTCGCTCACTTTTTCCATTATCTCGTAGGGGCCTTGCCATTTGGCAAGGAATTTACTTTCAACCGTAGGGACAAGTACCAATATCCTATCCCCCGGGGAAAAGGTACGGGTCTTGGCTCCACGGTTGTACACTCTCTGCTGTGCCAACTGCGCTTGGGCCAAATGTTCCTTCACGATGGGCATTACCTGTGCAATTCGATCTTGCATCAGTGCGACATGCTCAATCACACTCCTGTGGGGAGAACTCTCACTTTCCCAAGTTTCCTTGGCAATATCCAACAGCCCTCTTGGGTGTCTCCCATACAGTAACTCAAAGGGGGAGAATCCCGTAGAGGATTGGGGCACCTCCCTAATAGCAAACATCAAATAAGGAAGTAGACAGTCCCAATCCTTTCCATCTCTATCCACCACTTTCTTCAACATTTGTTTTAGGGTTTTGTTGAATCTTTCAACCAGCCCATCGGTTTGGGGGTGATACACAGATGTACGCAATTGCGTCACTTTGAACAATTTACACAGCTCTTTCATAACCCGGGACATAAAGGGTGTACCTTGGTCCGTAAGCAGTTCTTTACAAATACCCACCCGGCTAAAAACAAGAGATAGCTCTTTGGCTATGGTTTTGGCCGAGGTATTTCTGAGAGGGATCGCTTCTGGATAACGGGTGGCATAGTCCATTATAACCAATATGTACTGGTGCCCCCTAGCGGACTTGATTATAGGACCTACCAAATCCATTGCGATTCTCTCAAACGGGACCTCAATGATGGGTAGAGGGACCAGCGGGCTACGGAAATGTGGCATCGGGGCCGACCTCTGACACACAGGGCAGGAGGAACAATAATTTTCTATGTCCTTCATCACCCCAGGCCAATAGAATCTCTGTAATACCCTCTCTCGGGTTTTCTCTGTCCCCAGATGACCTCCAAGAATGTGCCCATGGGCCAACTCCAACACCAACTTCCTGTAAGGTTTGGGCACCACAAGCTGCTCAACGGTTTCTTCTGCCCTTTTTGCCACCCGATACAGTAGGTCCTTCTCTACGCTGAAGTATGGGTAAGTGCAGGTATTATCTGGGTTCACTAACTCGCCATCTATTTCCACTACGTTTTCCCGTGCCTTTATTAGGGCGGGGTCTTTTAACTGTTCTGTGGCAAAATTTTCCCTGTGAACCTCCAGATCAGAAAACTCCACAGACGGTAGGTTTTCGTCTGAGGAGGTGGGCTCCTCTCCAGTTTCTTGAGTCTCCCCTGCCAATACTGACAAGGGAAATTCTGGAGAGTCCTCACCACTCTCAGAGGAGTTCTGGCTATCACATTCCTGGTACATAGGGGCACCAGTGGGGGGCTCAGGATCATCCCACAGTTCCCAGAACTTCGGAAAATCTCTTCCCACAATGGCATCATGCGGTAATTGAGATACTAACCCCACTGGATGAGAGAGGGTACCTTTGGGGGTCTCGAAACACACTGTAGTCACTGGATACTCTCGGGTGTCCCCATGCACACAAATAACAGCTACCTTGCTATTCCCAGAGACCTCTGTTTTAACTAATTCAGCCTTTATCAGGGTCACAAGGCTACCTGAATCCAGTAATACCACAACATTTCTACCATTAATACACATTTTGCATAAATGTTTCTCAATTCCTCGAATGGCAGTGCATGCGACTGTCGCACACAGCGACTGACGTCTGTCCGTCAGAAAGTCACATTGCATGGGTTCCTCCACAACCGGGCAATTTGCTGCAATATGTCCCGCTTGCCGGCAGCGGTAGCAAACAATCCTTTTGGCTGCCTCTTGAGCCCCTGACTTCCCAGGCTGTTCTCGCCAAACTTTGGGTAGAGCTCCCACCCTCTCACTCTCTCCACCCTCACCCCTTGGAATCCTCTTATCCGCCCCTGGGGATGGTCTGGTCTTAGGGTGGAAAGTCCGAGAGTCTCTGGAAGAGGCCGTCAGGTTCTCTGTAGCCAAGTATTTCTCGACACGATCCACAAGACCACTGGCCGTCTCTGGGTCTCCATGGCTTACCCACTTTTGGATGGCAGTAGGAAGAGCTCTCAAAAACCGATCCATTACAACACGTTCCACAATCTCTGGTGCGGACAAAGTCTCTGGCTGTAGCCACTTCCTGCTCAGGTGAATGAGATCATACATTTGAGACCTGGGGGGTTTTCCAAGCTGGAAAGTCCAGTTATGCACACGCTGAGCCCGGACAGCCAGGGTGACACCCAGCCTTGCCAATATTTCAGCTTTTAGCATCACATAGTCTTTTGCTTGGTCAGGCTCTAGGTCATAGTAAGCCTTCTGCGATTCACCAGTTAACAGAGGAGCCACCAGTCCAGCCCACTGCTCCTCAGGCCACTTTTCTCTTTCAGCAGTCCTTTCAAATGTGGTCAAAAATACCTCTGGATCATCCTCTCCAGTCATTTTTGTCAATAAACGACTCACCCCAAAGGACGCGGTATTAGTGGGACGGCTTTCCTCACTGGTCTGCGGACGTTGCTGCATTACTGCTTCCATTTGTTGTAGTCTCTGCTCTTGCTTCTGTAACAGGTCTATGAAGCGGGCCTCAGATTGCTGCTGGGCTTGTTGATGAGCTTGCTGCTGGGCTGCAAGGCTCCTTTGCAAACCTGCATTTGTCTGCTGTTGATTGGCATTTGCTAGAGCCAGCTGTTTCAGTATCTCCTCCATGCTGGCTTAAAAAAACTGCCACTGGTTCTCCACCAACTGTGAGGGGGTTAACTCGGTAGCGGGTGTGTGTGACCCCCTGGTTGGGCTCCCCACACAAAAACAGGGCCAGCAGACGGAGGTTGTGGTTTTCAAAATCAAAAGGTGCGGTTTATTTCTCTATGTACAGTGACAAAAACACAGCAAAGCCAAAAAGAAACATAAACAAAATAAATCCTGGTCAGTTTGACCTCTGACTAAACATGCAGGTTTCCTAAACTAACAACTGGGATCAGCCTGGTGCTGTCCTAGTCCCTAAGTCCCTGGTTTAGTAAAAGTCCAAACAAATAGCCACACAGGCTTTGCCTCACCGCACAGGGGTTCACTCTCCCTAGACAGTCCACACAGGTCTTGTTCCAGGCATGAGCTAACATCTAATGAAGCTGGGAGTTCTTATAGAGGCCTAAATGAGCTGACAAGGTTCAGCTGGTCTCCTCATCTTTGTCTGCACGACGCCCCACACTCTCCCTAGAGGTATGAGTCATCCATGAGCCTACTAGCCTCAGCTGGGCTTATACAACTCTCCACCCTAGTTGTATAAGTCAGCATAAAGCCTGAATCTGGGAGAAATATATCTACCCCCCTGGATGCAACCAGGTGACTTTACCTTCCTGCTGTCACAGTACTCATAAAGTCTTTGTGTTCCTTTCAGCATAAGACTTATTTCATTAGGCAAAGAGCCAATAGAAACCAGTCATAGTTTTCTTTTATCAGATTTCAATAAGCTAAAATTGGATTTGTTGCTTTCAAATACTATACTTTTGATGAAATCTCTGCTCTTTGTGTTACATTGTTAAATAATCCTAAAAGTGTTATCTGGCGCCCTTCGTTGTAAAATAGTTATTTCGTTGTGCCTCTGTTGAAACTCGGGTAGCTACATCTTGTCCTGTCTTTAGAAATTTGGGGTGTATTATTGTTAGTGATGACGGGCAGCTGTAAATAGTGTGCTTGGATATAGATAACCTGTCACATAAAGCATTGTCATTGTATTGGGGTATTTTGGTAACTAGGAATTGGGTGCAGAAATGGTATGATACAGCCAGGTAGACTACACTGAATCACAAGTTGTAAGTTCAGTGGTAACACTCTGGGTCACAATGTGAGACACATTGCATGATCAAGGAGCAGCAATGTGCAGGGTCCCAAAACAGCAATCTGGGCACAGCGAGGCTAAGCAGCGCGATCACAGGGTAGCATTACGGTACCGCAAAGGATAATCCAGAGTCCCAACAATGTGACCTAGGCACAGCAATGGTAAGCAACAGGAATGCAGGATAGAAATTTGGCATAGTAAGGAGCACAACACATGGATTTACAAACTTATATTGTAGGTGTGCAAGTCTAAAACTGTGTTGGCTTGGCAGAGGAGATCCAAGCAGCACCATCTGCAGAGTTAAGGCCTTAGAGTGTCCTTCTGGAGAGAGATTGCTGGGTTTTGGGAGAGGTGAAGGTACAGGATGACCTGGCTGCTGCATAAAGTTCACTAGGCAGCACACGAGGGTGGTGAAGGATGACAAGGGCAGAGCAGCACAGGGATGAGGTTTTTGGGTTTAGGTGGGGAGAGAAAGAGGTCGGAGGCCTGGCCACAGCTTTGGTTCCCCACAGGTACACAGGCAGCAAGGGGCTCGCAAATGTCTTCCTCCCTCTAGCCTCTGCTAAGGTGTATATACCTGAGAAGCACAATCCAGTGCTCAGGCAGCCCTTGGCATTACGCTGCCGTAGCTACAGACTCCACCCAGCCATGCCCCAGCTGCATCAGGAGTGCAGCCAGGGGCTAGTCTTGTCTCCAGGAGAAATTGTCGCAGTGCGGAGTCCTGGACTCGACGGGAAAAAATCTGCAGCCTGCATGTTTTAGCTTCACATGATGGTTGCAGCAAGGTGGTCAGACTGCCCTACACTTGCACATAGGTGGGGTAATGGGCAGCACAGTGGTGTAGTGGTTAGCATTTCCACCTAGCAGCAAAAAGGGTCGCTGGTTCAAATCCCGACTACGACACCATCTGCCTGGAGTTTGCATGTTCTCCCTGTGCCTGCGTGGGTTTCCTCCAACCCCGTCTAAAGACATTCTGATAGGTTAATCGGAGCCTGTCTAAAAATTGGTCCTAGTATGTATGAATGTGTGTTATTGACCTTAGGTTGTAAACTCCTTGAGGGTAGGGACTGATGTGAATGTACAATGTATATGTAAAGTGCGGTGTAAATTGACGGCCCTATAAAAGTACTTGAAATACATTTAAAAAAATTAAAATAAAATGATCTACTTGCATGCCCTGATTAACAGAATGGAGGTTGGCTGGGAAAGTGTTAAGTGCTGGAGCACTGAGAGCGAAAATTGTGGATATAGGCTCAACCCTTCCTGTAATATTTTTTTCCAAAAGTCACATGGTTGAATTTACATGACAGCTCCCAACTGGAAAAACTTCATATTACCTTTATTAAACGTATTAAAAATACATGACAATTAGACAAACAAAAGCATTAAAAATACCTGCTACAAAGTTTCCACCCACTACAATAAATTTTAAGGGTTGTATTGACCTTAAATTTTGTCATATACACTATATTGTCAACAGTATTGGGATGCCTGCTGTTGCATGCACATGAACTTTAATATTATCCCAGTCTTATGCCGTGTACACACGATCGATTTTTTCAACGGGAAAAACGAGGAACGGCTTGTTCCCCTACACACGGCCATTTTTTCCGACATTTTTTCTCTTGGTCGAGAAAAACGACCATGTGTAGGCTCCCCAGCACTGTTTCCCTATGGGAAAACTGCCGCGGAAAAAAATGCCGTGAATCACGACGAGAAAAATTAGAGCATGTTCTAATTTTTCTCGTCGTGATTCTTGTCGTTTTTTTCGTCGGGAAAAATGATGAAAAGCCCACACACGGTCGTTTTTCTCGTCAAAGACAAAAAATTTAATTTTTCCAGACGAGAAAAATGGCCGTGTGTACGCGGCATTAGTTCGTAGGGTTCAATATTGAGTTGGCCCACCCTTTGCAGCTATAACAGCTTCAACTCCTCTGGGGAGGCTGTCCACAAGGTTTAGTGTGTCTATGGGAATGTTTGGGTGGATAAAATGTTATAGAGAGATGTATGCACTTGTAATGCTTTCAATATAACATGTCATTGCCATGATAGATATAGTGCAATGTGCATTTATAATAATGATCAAAAACAGTCCACACTGGAGAAACAAAACAAAACAGTTGAAGGTTCAAACATCCCCATCACCTTATATGCATCAGTTCATAAAGCGCATGTAGTCTCAAAACGTTTAAACACTGATAAATTGGGGTAGATACTAAGATTCTTATTAGTGCAATCTCAAATTTTCAACTGTGATTGGTCTCCTTTCACAGATGGTAGTTTATCTCCCCCTGATGAGAGTTGTGTGATAAGGGGATTTGATTTGTATGGAGGCTTCTAAGAGTGGAGTCCATTTATGTTCTCATTCAAAAATGTATCATGCGGATCCTGTGCTTTATATTGAAAATATTAAGCCAGGCAAACACTGTGGTCAAGAGGAGGTGATGAAGAGTAATTTAGGATGCATCTGTCTCAACAAACATGAGCTACCTTCCTCTCACAGTCAAATCTATAAATATATAACACTCTGAGGATTCAGCATGCATGAGGGTACTCTGGCCTAGAGAAGGTTGTGAAAGTCTATGAGGTGTTGTAATATATCTGTTCCACAGATGTAAACTGCCTCCCTCGCATGAGTATCCATACAACCAGTGCAAAGTTTTTAATCCACATAGTCACAAAGGTATACGTGTGGAATCACTGTGAATCGAGGATAAGATCCATCGTCTGTCAAGCACTGGTAATCTCCATCAAAGGCATCCAAAATAAACTGGCACAGTATATAACACTATGCAAAGTTTTCTCCATGAAATTCAAAGTCCTGCACATTCGGCAATAACATGCATAAGGCATCTCAGGCTCATTTCAATGACTGCTTTCAAATAAAACACTCCTTGTGCTCTAAATGTGTTGCAAAAGGTTATTGTTTAAAGCGTACTTATTGTGTAATCCATAGTGGTTTACATCCGGTTTCCCATCAGTGAGTGGAATAGGTAGCAGGATAAAACCTGGCCAGTATTGCTTCCGACTATGTCACTTTAGGACTGTGAAGCAAGAAAACCCCATTCATTGAAATAGGGGGAAAAATGTGTGCCAGGAGGAGAAGGAACCCTATAAGTACAGGGCTAAATAACCTAATAAAACCATATTCTAAATAGTTCCCTGAACCTACCTAATCACAATTCCTGACATACAGATAAGTATATGTAAGTGAATAGCCAAAGGGCTCCTGGGGGCCCAAATGAACAGGAAGTTGGAGTGGGGAGACACCAATATTATACATGCTACTTCTTGGTTATAAAAATGGCTTACATCCAACTCAAAGTTTAAGCCAGAGGGAATGCGACTGGAGCAAAGAAATACAAAACACCTCCCTGCGGCATAAAATATCGAAAATATCCCCACCTCTCTTGGGAGTGTGGATCTTCAATTTATCTTCAATAACCTGAACCTTCATAGCAGAGATATCACCAGCATGGGATTCCCTGAAATGTCTCGCTACATTGGTATTTAAATTTTTCTGAACACTATTACACATGTTTGTAAAAACGGTCCCTCAACCCTCTTGTGGTCCTATCCACGTATTGTATGTGGCACAGATCGCAGGTCATCAAGTAAACCACATATTTAGTGTTACAGTTGTAAAGAGATGAGATGTCAAAGTTGTGGCCTCTAAAGTATTGCCCCCCCCCCCCCCAAAATATGGCTACAATACGGGTAAAGGCTAACAGTAAATCTAGAGGTTAGAGACCTAACATTTTGGCCCCATATTCCATATAAAATTGAGCTTTGTATAAAAAATATGGACTTTATAAGTTATGTTATTGATGTTCTATTGTCATCTTTCTTGCTGTTTTTGCTTTCTGCTGGCTTAAGCCTTCCTTGCTGCTTTATCGCTGCTCTGCAAGTTAAGGTGAGTGCACAGCTTGTCATCTGTCTTCAGGCATTAGTGATAAATAGAATTATAGTGTTTCTGCCATGATCCTTTTTATGTGCTGTATGCAGTAATTTTGTATATTGCAATAAAGGTAATGTTTTTGAATATGACAACATGATCATAGTTGACTGTTATAGGAAATGCACCTGCTCAAATATCTCCTATTATTGCAATGATATGTGTCTAAGATGGGATACAAAGTACTTTGGAAATGTATAGCCTGCTGAGCCTTTTATGCTCTGCTCAGGCAAGGTTCATGCACACAGATATTTTCTCAATCCTTGTTTGAGCTACACTAAGGGGCATATTTATAAAACAATAAATGTGAATTTCACCAAACATTCACTCGAGAATCCTTCAGAATCATTCAAGAAGATTCATGCACCTGGATGATTCACCTACAATAAATGTTTGGTGAATGTTAGATTCACCACTATATAAATAAATAAATAAATATGACCCTAAGGTTGTGGCAAAGCAGCTTCTAGTGTATTACCAAGTATGTTAAGGATCTCTTGGTAATAAAAAAATATGCGTGTTTATCAAAGTAAAGGACAACTTGCCCCAAAGCTATCAATTCTGCAAGATTTTGGGAAGGTTCAAAAGTAATGTATGTGTTACTTTATTTGCACTAACAGTTTATCTGTAAAGGCAAGCTTCGAGGAGACACTTTTTCTTCATTGGTTTAATTGCAGTACAAAGTCCTGGAGGTCTAGGAAAATTCAAAATCTGCAGTTCAGGTAACATTCTGTGAAAGGAAAAGTTGTCATGAGACTACAGAGTGCAGAGATTGGATATTTCCCACTCTGCTCATTATAGTCACCATGAGCAGCAGATATGAGAGGTTGCAAAATTAAAGTTACAGTGGATTAACAGCTTCAATACAGGGCATTTTTCACTCCCTTCCTTCCCAGACCAATTTTTAGTTTTCAGCGCTGTCGTACTTTGACAATTGCGTGGTCATGCAACGTTCTTTTTTTCCCACAAATAGAGCTTTCTTTTGGTGGTATTTGATCACCTCTGCGGTTTTTATTTTTTGCACTATAAACAAAAGAAGAGCGACCATTTTGAAAAAAACACAAGTTTTTACTTTTTGATTTAATAAATATCACAATTAAAAAAAAAAAAAAATTTCCTCAGTTTAAGCCGATATGTATTCTTCTACATATTTTTGGTAAAAAAAAAAATCGTAATAAGCGTATATTGATTGATTTGCGCAAAAGTTATAGCGTCTACAAAATAGGGGATAGATTTATTGCATTTTTTTTTTTTTTTACTAGTGATGGCGGCGATCTGCAATTTTTATTGTGACCGTGACATTGCGACGGACATATCGGACACTTTTGACACATTTTTGGGACCATTCACATTTATACAGCGATTAGTGCTATAAAACTGCACTGATTACTGTGTAAATGTGCCTGACAGGGAAGGGGTTAACACTAGGGGGCGCTGAAGGGGTTAAATATGTTCCCTAGTGAGTGATTCTAACTGTAGGGGGAGGGGACTCACAAGGGGAGGAGACCGATCTGTGTTCCTCTGTACTGGGAACACACATCGGTCTTCTCACCTCTGACAGGACATGGATCTGTGTGTTTACACACACAGATCCACGGTCCTGCCATGATTGCGGATGCCTGGCGGACATCGCGGCCGCCGGGCACGCGCACTGAGTCCCAAGCAATGCCGCGCACGCGCCCCCTAGATAGCCGGGAAGCCCAGGACGTCATATGACGTCCACCCAGGATGGGAGATCCCATCTGTGGACGTCATTTGACTATGGGGGGGGGGACCTGAAGTGGTTAAATAAAATATGTATTAAGATTAACATAATGGTCTTTTGTATTTTTTAGTAAGTGTAAATTTAAAAAAATTGCACGTATGATTGTAAAAACTCTTCAGTGCCATATCTTTACTGATTCCTGATGATCCTGCTAGTAAAATTGCTGACACACCAATAGCCATACATTCAGGGCAGCTCCCTAGTGTGAACAGGCCCTTAGAGCCCAACACCAGGAAAATGGAAAAACATCCACACTTGCAGTGGAGCTTCCCACAGGCAGCAGACCGAACACAGGAATATCAAGCAGGAACACAGGAGCAGCAAATACCAACCATAGGATCAGCGGACAGGTAGTAAGTAGACTGATGCGTCAGCTTTGGCACCTTGCCGGTGTGTAGACAAGACCATCGTCCCAGAGACTGCATGCTGATGGTAACCAATGCACACAAACTCTAGACGGGCGCAAAGTCCAGGGTTCAGTTCAGCGTCAATAGAGGAAGCAGGTTAGAAAAATAGAGTGCAAGTAGAATTCTAGTCCAGGTGCAAGCCGAGGTCCGCCGCACCAGATATCAGAAACCGGTCAACGCAAATCAGGTTGGTAACTGATAGTCGGGCATGAAGTCGCATCTCAGTTTCATAGGTAACGTAGACAAGGCAGCACTGGCTATGTGCAGCTAACCAATTTAAATAGCTAGTTTGGTGCCATGATCAGCAAAGTGGCACACATGCTCACCCACACGCATATTCACAGCTAGTGCCACGCTCTGGTTTGAGGCCATCCTGCCCATGGGTATTCGCACGGATGTAGACTGAATACTGCCTGATGTTGCCCTCTAACTGCTTTCTGTGATATGTTAGTACAAATAAAAAATAAAAATGTTCATATTATGTTCATATTTGAGAAAACACTGCCAGAGAACAGATGTTAATGCCCTGAAGAGCTAAAACAGCTGCTGGGAGTGTGTATTATACACAGAGCAGGACCTACATATGGACAGCTACCTAATGGTAATTGGCTGGGCATACCAGGTACATCCTAGGTCCTTAGCTGGTTAAAGTTTCCTCCCTCTGCTTTACCATTTTATCTTAATTTGCAGAGACCCTTAACCAAATTAAGAAATCTGTATGTGAATAGTGAAAGTCTGCATGCTTATTTTAATAAAATCTGTAACTAGGTTTAAACGTTTATCATCAGGTACGGTACTTGTAGGGCAACATGATTAGAAGGGAACCACCAATGCTTATGTACACAGGCATTCGATTCAGAAGGAAATCAAGTGCTCAGTATGCTTGTGATTTGCTTCATCTTGCCACTGTTTTGCGCAAGGAGTTGCTTTGAGCTGCTTCTATGTTGCTTCAAGTCTATCGGAAAATAAACTGGATTAGGCAGTAGCACATATATAATATACTCTGTAAATCAGAAGCAAATTGTGCACGTCAGATTGTAATATGTGGTCAGTTTAAGAAAGAACATGTATGTGTGTTTAATTAATGAAATTCCTGTCTGGAGTTCTGTTTTAAATAATAAAATCTGAGTAAGATTAAATATTTGTAGAACCGACTGACTTTTGCTCTAATCAGAAGCTTGAGTGCAATGGCTGCATGTAGTATGATCCTTGGATGTGTATGTACTTTGCTCCCCATGCACAGTGCTTAAAGGGGCCTTGAAGGCATCTCTGTTCCAACTTCCTCAGATTCTACCATATTTATAAAAAAAAATAATTATAGAAAGGTGACGGCTGGTCACCTGATGACCATGTTCATATCACCTTGGGTAAAGTTTGAAAACTCTTTGTTGTGCAGAAGTAAAACACAAGTTTATCCTGCACTCTTTGACCATGGTTTACCTTTCTATTTTGGAAGGACATCGCTTGAAATTTAGAGCCAAGGTGTTCACTTTGTTTTATTAAGATTTATGAATTTATCTCCTAAATCCCCTGCAAGCAAGATGCTAATTCTTTAACTAGTTGGACATTTACTATTCTCTGCCCCTTAACCACCTCAAGCAATCATATTTGATGCCCTTTAATTAGACCGGCATTTTTTTCCTCTGGGTTCTTTTCCACCTCAGCAATCGAGACAATACATTTGCTTACCATGCTGCTCTCCTAAGTGTTCTTTTGCATGTAAATTAATCTTAATTCAGTTTACACTGTCATGCTGAGTGGTACAAATTGCCTATAACAATAAAACAGCACGAGTTAAAATGGGAGGGGGCTGGGCAGACAGGTTGAGTGTGTGCTTGTTCCAATAGGATGTTACTTTTCTTTATGCCAATACATTAGCTGACATTAATGAATCTCCTCTTCTGAACAGCATGGTATAGTTGATTTTTTTTAATTTTACTTCAATGGAGCAGTACCTTGTCTTTCATTGAGGACGTTAGACAAAGCATTAATGACTGGAGTGTTAAGGTTAAATATGAAACCATGCTTCCACTTGTATGAGTGCTATCCATCTTTCCATTTGCAGGGGCTTGACAAAAAAGTCCTTGCTTTGTATGAATTTTCCTTTAATTATGGGCTTCAGGAAACAGGCTTTTAACATAAACATAGTTGCATTCATTTATTGAACATTTGCTCTTCAATATAGCTTAATGGAGTAGGTTTAAATCCTAAATGAGTGTACACATCTCCCGGCACTGTTAGGTCAGCCTGTGCTCTCTGCTTAAAAGCTAGTATGTACTGTCTGCATTTTCTTTTCTTCAGCCCTCCCTTCCTCTGCTGCCGAAACTGCTGTCTAATAGTCTGGTTAAACAGGCAAAAATAGCATGTTATGTTCCTCAATATCATTGAATTGCTGTGCAGAATGCTAGTTGCTAACTTTAGTACCCCTTTGCTGCTGAATACATCTGAAATACTTACCTAAAAGTTAACCTTACCTTGGAAATGTATGGGTTCTGCCATTGTTGGCTACTCCCTGATCATGCTGCCTGGCTATTATGCTGAGGCTGGCTGCAATACCTTTAATTACTGACCCTCCAAAAACTGTGTGTAAGGGAAGTAAGAGTGAGGTCAGACATCCTTAAAAAGTAGTGAAGCTAGGGTGTCCCCCTGAGAGTCTGGCAACTGGCATTGTCTGAATGTAAAAACCACAATGGCAGCCTCCAATAATGCAACTGGTAATGGTGCAAAAGAAGAATTTAGAGCCCATGCATAAAAAGTATATAGTGCATGTAATAAAAAGTCCCATAGTATCTATTGTAGACTAATGCTGGCCATATACGAAAAATCGGCCAAACCCATTTTCGAAAGACGGACATTCGACCGTGTGAGCAAACGATAGTGCCATCATGTAATGACCGATAAATCGTTCAGTGGACATAAATGAATCCATTTTTTGTTTTTGTTTTTTACATATACATAGTGCAAACAGTTCGGACGGGAAACCATTTTCAATTTATCATTCGTTCGGCAGAGTGCCATCTTAGTGCAGTGAGTTAAAAAAAAGTTTTAAATGGGAAGTAAACCCTGGTGTGTTTTTCTTACTCCTGCAAAGTAAAGGCATAATGTGCTAGTATGCATTGCATACTAGCACATTATGTGACACTTGCCTGCAAACGAAGACCGCCTCTGTGACTGGCCGGAGCCATGTGACGTCATTCCCGCGCAGGTGCCGCTGGTCACGGCACACACTCCTGAAGAAACTTGCACGGCGGCCGTTCCTTCAGAACGCATGCACCAGTGATATTATCGGCACAGTAAATATCTGCTATATGGCGCACGTTTAGGAGATATATACAGTACCTATAGGTAAGTCTTTTTCTAGGCGTAACTATAGGTACAACTTTTACACAGGGAGGTTTACAATGCAGCAGTGGTAATAAAAATGTACTAGAAATTAAGACAAGGCATGTCTTTTTTTCTTTGTTTTTTAAAAAGTTTTTATTACCACTGCTACATTAAAACTTTAACTCGCTGCACCTAGATAGCGCTTCCTTTTTTTCTCTTGAATGGCCCGCCTCCATACCGACAACAGCAGAATCCCACTATAGAGGAAACCTTTGCTGTTTTTCATGTGCGTGTTTGGGAGAAAAAAAATCCAACACCTCTCTGACCTCGTGTTCTGTCTCTTTAACTCCTTCCCGCCAAGCGTACGCACATATGTGGCCTCGACTTTAGGGGGTTATACCGGGATGATGCCTGCAGCTGACGTTTTTGGCGATCTGAATACTTTGAAGTGCAAAGTTGCGCCCACATATGTAAACGGTGTTCAAATCACACATGTGAGGTCTCGCCGCAATCGTCAGAGCGAGAGCAATAATTATAGCATTAGACCTCCTCTGTGACTCTAACTTGGTAACCATTTTTTTTTTTTTAAATCTCCGCCTATGGAGATTTTTAGGTACCGTAGTTTGTCCCCATTTCACGAGTGTGCGCAATTTCAAAGCACATGACATGTTGGGTATATATTTACTTGGCGTAACATAATACACATAATACGAAAAAATTGGGCTAACTTTACTGTTTTTTGTTTTTTTTTTTATTCATGAAAGTGTATTTTTTTCTTTAAAAAAAATTGCGTTTCAAAAGACCGCTGCGCAAATGGTGTGACATAAAAATATTGCAATGGCCACCATGTTATTCTCTAGATTCTGTGATAAAAAAACATAAATAATGTTTGGGGGTTCTAAGTAATTTTCTATCAAATAATATGCATTTTAATTTGTAAGCAACAAATAACAGAAATAGGCTTAGGCATGAAAGGGTTAAAAACACTGCAAGTATAAATTGATTGCTATTTGATCTTATATAAATTCAGTGTGAAACCTGCTTCCTGTAGTGCTAAGCTACCTCTGCTGCACTAAAAGGAATCAACAGGTATGCAGATCAACAGGTATTCTTCCGTGCTCTTCGCTTTTGTCTCAAAAAAAAAAACACATGGAGAAATGAGCATGTGTCTAAGAGGAGATCCAGATGTTTTCTTTTCCCCCAAAAGTTACACAATCTTCCCGGGGGCTCAGACCATTTTTTTTTTTTTTTGTGTGGAGGTCCTCTTTCTGTAATTGCAGAACAGCCAACAGCTTGTAGATAACTACATCCCACACATGCAACCTTGCAATTGTAAATGTTCTCAGGTCTTTTAGGTTGAGATTGCCAACAGGGCCATCTCAGTGCTGTTGCATGAGACATATAAGTAGAACCATATAGTGCATTCATAGTACTAGAGCTGGTTTTCGAACGGTCATTTCTTAGGGCACTAGGCTAGTTGGTTGGAGAAAACAAAATATGTAAGACTATTTAAAGGTTTAATTTTATGTATGCATTAAAGTTCACCTTTTAAAGGCTTCTTTGTATAAAGTAATAGCATACATTGGTTACATTAAGAACAGCTAATTGTGTTTTGCTGGTAAGTCTCAACAGAATGAGAAATTGCTTTTGTTTATTAATGACGAGCCTACAGATTTGAACAATATGTGCTTCATCAGTCTGGGGCTGGTAGTTCACTCAGCTAATTAAATGCATTAAAGGGGTTGTAAAGGTTTGTTTTTTACTTTCTAAATAGGTTCGTTTAAGCTAGTGCATTGTTGGTTCACTTACCTTTTCCTTAGATTTCCCTTCTAAATGTTTTTTTTCTTTGTTTTCTTTGTCTGAATTTCTCACTTCCTGGTCCTCCTCAGTAAGCTGTTCTGGCTGATTCCACACCACTCGGATGATGGTGTAAAGTTTAGTGAGGAGAAACAGGAAGTGAGAAATTCAGACAAAGAAAAAAAAACATTTAGAAGGGAAATCAAAGGAAAAGGTAAGTGAACCAACAATGCACTAGCTTAAAGGAACCTATATAGAAAATAAAAAATGAACCTTTACAACCCCTTTAAAAGAGTCAGAATTTATAGAAAAAGAAAAACGAAGCTACTCCTGCCTACTGCATAAAAATTGATTATCCAGTACCGTTTTACCTACATTACACCTTGATCCATAATTCTCATAGGTATGGGGCACATACTTATAAAGAAGAGTTAAAGTGGAGTTTCCATCAAAAACACGATATGGCATTAATGTGCATATAATACTGTAAAAAAATACATTTGGATAATTTTTATTTTTTTTACTCACCTGCAAATACCTGTTGCTATGTGGTCCCACAAAATCTGCCTTCTTCATCTCCTCGGTTTGTGTCGTCATCTCCCTCGGCGCCTCCGCTCGCTACTGCTCCTGGGAAATGTGTGTCATCATTTCCCAGGATGTAGTACGCTTCCCCTAGGGCTAGAATCGTGGGACTGCAAAACAGGAAGTGACGCGATTCAAGGAAGATTTTGTTTATTGTGTTCTTCGTTGCCATCACAACGGGGCGGGCACTTCCAACGCCGCCGCCCATTGTGATGGCAACCCGAGATGTTGGCGGCGCTGCGGTTACAATGCGCATGCGTGAGAATGGGGCGGCACGGGCGGTCCATGATGGTCACTGCTCGTCATCACTGTCCAGGAAGTAAGCGCTTGTGGGCTTCACGTGCCCACAAGCAAAATGAGAACTTCGGCAATGATTTTTTAAAAGTCTCTTTACACAAAAACTCGGGAGATCGGCGGCGGATTTGGAAATAGTAAGTCAAATTACTTGTACAATAGAATTGCCCGATTTAAGAACTTACTTTTAAAAACTGGACAATGTGATTGGAACCCCGCTTTAAGTATTGGTCTGTACTGCTAAAAATTACATTTTACAGTTGAAAACCTGTGAACATTTACAGACCTCTGCAGATACTTCCTCACTAGTGTGTATTACAGAAAAAAATTTAAGTTTTAGCTAAGATTAGTAAAAAAAATTCTGCATGTCCGTTAAAATATATTTCGCAAGTAAAGTCTTGGCTGGCTGGATCTCAAACCACTGCCTTATGCCTATAGCTAGCCCACTGGTCCAAGGCTTTTGTTTTTCTTCTTAACACTACTTAAGTACTCACGTTCTGAGGACATCTGGTATTGCAGTATTTTGGGTACACCTAATCCAGAGCGTGTGATGACCCCTAATCATTTAGAAAGCATGAGTTCTTGGCCAGGGAGGTTGCACAGGTGATTGGCAAAAGGCTGCAGACCCTAAAACAGTTTTGTAAAGATCCTGCTTGACTTGTTTCGGAGCATCATATAAAATGTATAGAGAACACAGATGATGATAAATTCTATGGGTTTTTTAGTCTGGCCACTCTGGACCCAGACATATTCCAGATTATTGGGCAACTTTAAGAAATACTTTATGACCAATAACAGATTAACTGAATAACATTGATTATCTTGTTACAATGACATCTAAAATTTGATGGGATATATTAGTCAGCAAGTAAACATGTTGTCCCTGAAGTTGATGTGTGGAAAGCAGAAAAAATGGGCATTGTAGTTTGTTGTGTACGGGCATATGTAGCCGCAGACTGTTCTGGGTGCCTATGCTGACCTGTGTCCACAGGCAGAAGTGCCTACAATGGGCACGTCAGCATCCGAACTGAACCATGGAGCAATAGAGAAAGGTGGCCTGGTCTGATGAATCGCATTTTCTTTTACATCATGTACATCATGTGGCCCGGGTACATTTGTGTTGCTTACCTGGGGAAGCCAAGAAGGCAAGCCAGCAGATAGTGTGATGCTTTGGTCAATGTTCAATGTTACTTCACAGTAACATTCACCACATACCTAAACATTGTTGCTGACAAATTACACCCCTTCAAGGAAACTGTATTCCCTTATGGCAGTGGCCTCTCTCAGCAGGTAATGTACCCACACTGCAAAAATGGCTCAAGAATGGTTTGAAGAACTCAAACGGATTTGAGGTATTGACTAGGCCTCCAAATTCCCCAGATCTCATCAAATCGAGCATATGTGGGATGCGCTGGAAAATCAAGTGCAATCCATGGAGGCCCCACCTCACATGGATTGGACTTAAAGGATCTGTTACTGACGGGCTGGTTTGTCCATGCCTCTACGCATGGTGACCTACTCCATATTAGGTGATTGGGCATAACGTTATGGCTGATCGTCGTATAACAGCAATAACAATATAATTTATATCTATATATATAGATAGATATAGATCTAACAGTCCAATCCGTGTTTCATTTATGACAACCCATGCTTCATTTTGTATCTTCATTGTCCAAATCTGTTTGCTTGTCCTGTAGTTTAATTATTTTCAGATTACCAGATATGTTTCAATAATACATTTACTGAGAGTTTTTTAGAGATCTTTGCTTTACTTTCTACTTTTTATTTTCAAATCAAATGACAGCATAGTACAAGGCTAATAGGGGCAATGTATAAATTAATCCTGGTAATAAACATATTATATGCACACCAAGTACTGTATAGATGTGTTCTACTGCACAGAATGCAAGTCTTTTATTCTGATAATGGCGAATGATGATAAAAATGTTTTTATTATTTTGACTGAATAGATTCTCTTTCTGCCATGATTACTGCACAGCTTTCTTCTTACAAACCTAGCCAAATGGTGTCGGCACTTTCAATATGATCTTTTGCCATGTAATTTTGTGTGGGATATATTCAACACACTATATACACTTATGGTTTGCATTTTATTTATACAGTGCATTTAATATAGAACGGCAAAATCATTTTATGGTTTTCTATGTGTGTTAATGGAACATTTCCTTACATTTTATGCGGAATATAAAATATCTCAGTTTGAGTTTTCGTACAGTAGTAAATTCTGTAGGTAAATATATTATTTTTAACTGCTACCTTGAGCAGTAAATTGAAGATGGGGAAAAAGCTGTTTACTGTACTTGGGGGGGGGGGGGGGGTTGTTTTGCTTAAACTTGTGACCACTTCGCAATTTTGCAGTTTTTAACTTTAAAGAAGAGCTCTTTATGCTTATACACCACCTAATCACATAAGCAATTTTAAAAACACTGCAACCCTGAAAATAAAAAACACAAAACACTTTGCATAGTTATAATTTATGAACTGTCAAATTATCAATTTAATCATTGCTGAAACCTGGTTGAATATTTGCAGTTATAATGCTCCAACCTACAGGCTTTAGTGTCTCCAGTCAGTTTTGTAATATTGTATGTGCATATATGAGGATTCAGGGATTATGTGGGTCCAGTGTTTAAGCGAACACTGATTAAACTAGAATCAAATGCATTTTTAGTTTTATTCTTCTCTATGGATTGCATAAAAAACTAGCATGAAATTGCAGGGGAAAGCCAGGCAAATTTAGTTGTTTGAATGTGCGTTGATTTCATTGCTGTTAAATATTCCCCTTGAGGCTATCCTGCCTCCATGTCTTGTACAGGATGCTACTACTCCTTTTCAATATGTCATAACTGTGTAGGCAGGCAGTCTGCTGACTCCTAGTGATCTTAACCCCTCCATGACACAGCCTTTTTCTGGCACTTGTTGCTTACAAGTTAAAATCAGTATTTTTTGCTAGAAAATTACTTAGAACCCCCAAACATTATTTATATATATATATATATATATATATATAGATAGATAGATATATATCTATCTATAGATATATTTTTTTTAGCAGAGACCCTAGAGACTAAAATGGTGATTGTTGCAATATTTTATGTCACACTGTATTCCCGCAGCAGCCTTAACAAATGCAATTTTTTTGAAAGAAGTACACTTTTATCAATTAAAAAAAAAACAGTAAAGTTAACCCAATTTTTTTGTATAATGTGGAAGATGATGTTACGCCAAGTAAATACAGTAGATACCTAACATGTAATGCTTTAAAATTACGCACAGTCATGGAATGGCAACAAACCACCAAAAACCTCTATAGGCAACGCTTTACAAATTTCTACAGGTTGCCTGTTTAGAGTTGCTTTCAAATTATTGCTCTCACTCTAACGATCGCTGCGATACCTCACATGTGTGGTTTGAACACTGTTTAGAATTGTGGGTGCGTCTTGCGTATGCGTTCACTTCTGCGCGCGAGCGCGGAGGGATGCGGGCACTTAACATATTTTGTTTATTATTTATTTTATTTGACTTGGTTTTTACACTGTCCCTTTTTAGATTTTTTATTTTTGATCACTTTTGCAAAAGTAAACATTCCTTGTGATAGTAATAGGCAGTGACAGGTACTCTTTATGGAGGAATCTGAGGTCTAGAAGACCCCAAATCCCTCCTTTGCACTTAAAAGTATCCAAAACGCCAAGTTTGGCTGTTTTTAATACTGTAATTTTTTTTAATCTGTTGCCGTAAACCGGGAGTGATGTCATGACATTGCTTCCGGGTTACTAGATCCGAGACCAGATCAAAGCGGATTCCGGCACTGTTCGGGTCTCCAACCAGCTGGCGGACATGCCAGCTGGTTGCTCTGGCCTCTCAGTGGTGACAGGAGAGCCTGGACGAGCCGCGGAAGGTGGCAGGAAACATCCCCTCCTGCTGTTTGTTAGAACAGCCGAGTGGCTGTTTAGCCGCATCGGTTGTTTTTACAAGTAAGCCGACCGTCCGCTCTAAAAAAAAACGGTACCCCTGGTAAAGCCCCTTTGAGCCGAAGGCTGCGTATTTGCGTTACGTCGGCGTGAAGGGGTTAAAGGATTTGGGGTGCAAAAATCAATTCTGTAATGTTGGGTTTAGAGGATCAGCTAATTTTGTCTGCAAATAATTATTCTAGGTTGAGAAACTGAAGGTGGAATTTTGGACTTTTTTTAAAATAAAAGGCAGGATCAGTGGAATAATCTCAAATCAAAATTAATATAATTATGAGTTTTACTTAATAGGTGATCCATAAAACACAAAAACGGACAATTTTTTGCCGCTAGTATCATCATTGGGGTAAATGCTTTGAATTCTTTCTAAAGAAAGCATGGATGATTTTTTGCTCAGTTTAATATATTTATCAGTTGAGATTTGTGTTTTTCTTTTTATATGATGCATTGATCTCTGTAAGTGGTCAGTGGTATACATTCAAAGACACCTTTAACCACTTCAGCCCCGGAAGGTTTTACCCCCTAATGGACATTTTTTTTCTATACTGCATTGCGTCGTTTTAACTGACAATTGCGCTCTCGTGCGACACTGTACCCAAACAAAATTGATGTCCTTTTTTAGATATAGAGCTTTCTTTTGGTGGTATTTTGATCACCTCTGCGGTTTTTATTTTTTGCGATATAAACAAAAAAAATTGCGACAATTTCGAAAAGAACAATATTTTTTATTTTCTGCTATAAAACATATCCAATAAAAATATTATCAATATCAATTTAGGCCAATGTGTATTCTGCTACATATTTTTGGTAAAAAAAAATCTCAATTAGCGTATATTGATTGGTTTGTGCAAAAGTTACCACGCCTACAAACTATGGGATATTTTATGGCTTTTTTATTTTTTACTAGTAATGATGGCGATCAGCGATTTTTAACGGGACTGTGACATTGTGGTGGACAAATTGGACAGTAAGTGACACTTTTTGTTGACCAGTGACACTAATACTGTGATCAGTGCTAACAAAAAAATCATTGTATAAATGACACTGGCAGGGAAAGCAGTTAACATCAAGGGCAATTAAAGGGTTAAGTGTGCTCCTAGGGAATGCTTTCCTAACTGTGTGGGAGATGGATTGATTCAAGGCAGGAAGACAAGATCTCCCTCTTCCTGACAGACCCACGACCTGCCTTGTTTACATAGGCAGACCGCCGTTCTGTTTTTCCAGCAAACAATCTGCGGGTCCCCGGCGGCCACCGGACCTGCTGATTGGCCCCCGCTGTGTCCAATCACAGCGGGAGCGGGTCTTCGTCGGCGTGAGCCCGAGACCCAGAGAAGGAAACCACGTACAAGTGCGTTGTTCCGGACAGCCAGGCTGCCCTGCCGCAGTGTATGTGTGGTGGGCGGTCCGGAAGCGGTTAAAGATCTAAAACTGCACTGAAATTAGCTAGATGGAAGTCTTGCACAGTCCTCTACTGAAATAGGTTATTCCAATTTCACTGCACACTGAGCTTTCAAAGCTGCAGCAAGTCAAATAGAGACCACCCTTATTACCTGGCTGTGGGATGCCCAGCATCAATTAGCCTTTTCCTCCTCTGCCTGACTGTCCCAGGCCCCTCTCAATCGGTGAACTTCAGTTCCTTCAAATCAGGGAGGCTTAAAGGTGAAGTATGGCCAAAGATTTTTTTTTCATATAGACTGTTCTGCACTCCTGTGACCTGTTTTCAGCCTTTAGTCCACTGTCGCCCAATGTCACTCAACCGATCCAGCCTCAAGAAAGATCCCAACCATATGGTTGGGATCCATCCAGATGTCTAGACCAGTACCTGGCTCAGCCTCTCAGCGATCTGCTGAGAGCCTGAGCCAGTCCCTCTCATCCTCTCCACAGCCCAGCACTCCAGTGAGCACTAGAGGGAAGAGCAGAGAGCTGGTGACTGATGGTCAGTCATGGCTCAGAGCGGAGGGGAGAACTGATCGGTAAGCAGTGTTTGTTTGCTCAGTTCTTAATGCAGAACCGGCGGGGGACAGAAGCAGCATCTGATCGATCCTACATTCACCTAGGTGGGTAATTGTTTGTTTTTCAAAAATCCCGATCTCATTTAACATCAAATGTGGGCTTTACCTGGCATCCACACATCAAAGCATTTTAATATTTGCATAACTGCTCCCAAAACCCCCGCCCTGTGCTTGCATTGGGACTGAGTGCTCTTCAGAAATGTACTGAAGCAAAGTGCTGTGATGTTTTCAGGAAGCAATGTATAGCACTCTGCTGGTCCCTCCCACCAGCCATGATCTGCCTTAATTGAGAGTAAGGATTTTACTGGGTCTAAAATTAGGTATGTAATTGGCATAATTTTTTATTATTCGATATTAGCATGTAAGGAACCAAGGAAGGCAAAAATAGAGGCAGAATATACGAAGACTTTAGGCCTCGTGTGTTTCCTGCTTTTTTTTCTGCTGCTCCTAGGGGTGTTCGCTTTTTTTTTTTTTTTTTTCCTGCCTCTAAATACCCGTGTGTTGGCCTGTGTATCTCTGCACACACATGCATCTAAACGTGCCTAAGTTCTAGGCACATTTAGCACTTGAAAGTAAATTTATTTCAGTGGCCAGAAAAAAATATTATTCTGGCCAATGAAATGAATTTACGCCCAAACACTTGACGTGCCTAAACGCACCACACAAGTTTACGTGTGGTAAACGTGTGTCTAGAAAGGAGTCTAGGAGAAGTTAGGAAAGTGTCCAGTGTGCATTAGGCCTTAAACATATTGAGATTAGTCAACAGAAAAATAAAATGTATCTTTATATAGAAGATCATGGTTGTAAATGCATTTGAGTTTTGCTAAGAGTGTGTTTTAATATGAAATATTTATTATTGTATGCGTTGCTTAGATGTGTACACTTACATTTAGAAGGGCATTTGTGATTACGTATTCTTCTGAAACATGTCTTCTTGTATCTAATATTGGTTATATCCAGTAAAGAAATCAATTTGTACTTTAACTTACATAGTTCTTTATAACTTGCAGCTGTCTCCTTCAGTACTTCTTTGTACTGGCTGTTGTTACTTTAACTTTTACATCTAAAAAGTCAAATATATTTTAGTATTATCATGTCTAAGTGACTGTCCATAAGAACCTCCTTTGGTAAGTGCTTGGTATTTCCTGGAGATGTAGCTTTAGGTAGCGCTCCTGCTCTTTTCATGACATAATACTGACAGAATCCATAGTTGTATTTCTTTCTTTTTTTTTTTTTTTTTTACAAGGTTTTATTTAATGAGATGGTCAGGACATGTGATCCCAACCCGACGAGGAGTACATCCTCTACTTTTTCTTTTTGTTTGATACTGGGTCGGTCGAATTATTCAAACCAGAAGTAGCAGATTAAAGTTGAGTTTTCAACAGGTTGTTGTCCCCTTTCTACACATATACCTGTCTGAGCTTTTTCTTTTCCCTAATCTTTCTTTCCCTTCTTTCTTATCCTTTCATGGAAATTCTCCCTTATTCCCCTCTAATCCTGTTTCATTCTTGATTTCTTTTAAGCATTAATAGAATTTTATTTCTGTTTGAACCCTGGGATGCACCTGACGGGCTGTCACTGGGCCTGACCTCGAGTAACACATTTAGTTTCTGCCCCTGTGACTGATCCTCTTATGCTCTTTTCCTCTCGATATTATATGTCGCAATGTAATTTTTATGTTATATGAGTGGGTTGCATCCCGATAAGATATGTGCTTTTTTTTTCTGTCTATACCCAATAAAAAAAACGTTTGTATTGAATTAATGGGCAGGCAGAAGACAGTATTGATATATTTGTTTATCCTAGGCATAAGTATCGCCCAACTGTATATCATTTTTTGTTTTGTGACCTTTTCCCCCAAATCGGTGATTTTGCAGGTTTCTACTGTCCTGCTCACTGCTGTCCTGCTCTTGGGTCACAGTCCAGCAACTAGATGATCATAGTTAACCACTTCAGCCCCGGAAAGGATTTACCCACTTCCTGACCAGGCCATTTTTGCGATACTGCACTGCGTCGTTTTAGCTGACAATTGCGCAGTCATGCAAAGTTTTACCCAAACAAAATTGACATCCTTTTTTTCCCCACAAATATAGCTTTCTTTTGGTGGTATTTGATCGCCTCTGCAGTTTTTATTTTTTGCGCTATAAACACAAAAATTGACAACTTTGAAAAAAAAATCTATATTTTTTTCTGCTATAATACATATCCCCCCAAAAAAATAAAAAAAATCTAATTTATCCACCAGTTTAGGCTGATATATATTTTTCTTCATATTTTTGGTAAAAAAAATAGGTGTATATTGATTGGTTTGCGCAAACGTTATTGCGTCTGCAAACTATGGGATAGATTTAGGGACGTTTATCTTTAGCGGGACTAGGGCGGACAAATCTGCCCCCAAATGACACTTTTTGGGGACCAGTGACATTATTACATTAATCACTGCTATAAGAATGCACAGATTGATGTATAAATGACACTGGCAGGGAAGGGGTTAACACTCTGGGCGATCAAAGGGTGGTTAAGTGTGTTCCCTGGGTGTGTTCTAACTGTAGGGGGGATGTGCTGCCAGGGACATGACAGTGATTGCTGTTCCCAATCACTGGGAACAGAAGATCTCTGACATATCATCTGGCAGAACGGGGATCCACCTTGTTTACACTAGCAGATCCCCGCTCTGCCTCTGTACACCTCGATCACGGGTTGATGGCAGACATCGAGTCCGCCGGACCCGTGGGCACGGACCGCCGTACAGCTGCGGCGGTTTGCGCAGGAGAGTCGACTTGCCGCAGTAAGATGGTGGCTGGTCGGCAAGCGGTCAAAGTGGCACGTTCCATGTCACCACTCTATGCCCCCTGAATACACAACAGGGCCTAGCAGAGAAAAAGGGATTCAGCAATTGGCATTCCACAGCACCCCAACATTCCTAGTGTCCTGGAAATCTTAGTGGGGAGTGTTTTGTAGATATAGAAAAAACAGCAGCAAACTGGCATTAGAAATCTTTTCAGAGTGGAAGGGTGGGATGGAAGTTTCACAGAAAGGTACTTTGGAAAACTGATTATTTTAATCCTACAGTACAGGACTGGTATTCAGCCATGGGTTATAGGCTGATAACTTCAAGTGATTGGACACATTTCCTTTTTAAACAATTGAACGTTTTCATCTGCATCTTTTATCACCAGCTGGCTGCTTATTATTTGACTTGTGCCATCTATTAATTTCTGTTGTAGTTACCCTTGGTTGTGTACCTTGGAGAATGTACACAAACCCCTTTGCTTGTACTGTTTGCTTTGAGCACTGGATCCTGCGTTAGGCACTCACTTAGGCAAGATGAGCAATATGTGAAGTTAGCTGCAGGGTGCTATACACATTCAGGGACATGGTCACATCTCTATGGTTCCCAGACCCTGAAGACCCCGGGGAGGGGGGTGCCTTTAAAGCAGAAACTTCCCCTTTTGGCTGGAGCTCCGCAGAAAGGACTGGTCCTTCCTTTTTCCTCAGATGTCAACTACTAAGGCTTAACACTTCCCTTCCCTGCAAGCCCTAGCCTTCCAAGCCTTCCCAGAAGCTGCCCTTTCAATAAAAGGACACCCCTATTCCTCAGTGTCTATTAGAGACTTCCCTGACCTCTTGGTCCAATCTGTTAAGCCGTATAAAATAGAGTGTCTATCCCTGATCCTCCTTGCTTTTTACCTTCTATTCTGCCATCTTCAGGATAAAGAAAGGTAGATTTGATATCTGCCTTGCACCAACTTCAGCCACAAGGAGTGGTTGTTACCAGTTGCTTCACTAGGTTTCTAGTCAAACCTTTTCACAGTCCCAAAACCAAATGGGGCATCCACTCAATGCAGGATTCCATGAACAGATTACTTTGTGTACCAAAGTTCTGTATGGAATCTATGCTTCCCCACGTCTGGTTCTAATATGAACCCAGGGCATTCATGTCAATGGTTACCTTGACAGCCTTCTACTGAAGGACTCCTCAGCCAAGTCCTTGTCTGTCAATGACCAAATAACCAGCCAGTTTCTTTCAAACCTTTGGCTTGATAATCAACTTTCCAGCCCTTCCTGCGTTACCTAGGCATAATCCTGGACACAGCCCAAGCTAGAATCTTCCTCTCTCAGGTAAAAGATTGCCTGGTTACAGTCCAGCTCTTAGACCCGAAGGTAAGGACACCTCTTAATTCACTGCTGCATGAGGCTCGTTGTGGCAGCCTCCCTCTCGAGGCAGTTCCCTTTTTACAATTTCACCCAAGACCCATTCAAGCCAACATCCTCAAGATTGCCCAATGCTTCTGTCAGCTCAAGCAAAGATCTCCCTGGCATGGTTGATCTCTAAGCGTGGAACTGGGAAAATTATTCCTTTACAGGCCTTGGAACCTGGTAACGATCGATGTGAGTTTTTACAGGCTGGGGCATGGTTTACAACTCTGATTGTTCAGGGAATATGGTCCCCACAGGAATCAAAACTACCCATCCACATTTAGGAACTGAGCCATTTGACTACAATATTGGACCTATCTTATACAAGGTCATCCAGTCAGAGTACCGATAAACAATGCCACAGCAGTAGTCTACATAATTCATCATCATCATCTCATTGGCAGAAACCTACATTCCAGCTCTTGGTCATCCGCACTTCAGAAGTGGATAGTTGGCAGTTGAATTTTCTTCTGTCAAAGCCTAGACCCAGGTTGTGGACATATGGCCTCCAGATTTACCAACAAGCTGAACAAACTTGTGGCCAAGACCAAGGATCATCTAGCCTTCCCAGTAGATGCTCTGATGATTCCTTGAACTCCCACCTGGTTTATATCTTGACTGCTGTGCAGGATAGAGGAGAAAGGGGTCCCAGTGATTCTCATCAAATTCACCTATAAGAATGTAGTAAAGAAACATACTCAGACTTTTGGCGGTCGGGCCATCTTTTTACTCATGGCAAGGAAATCTAACTTTGGTTTTGAGCAGCATCTTGCCCTGAGTACCCTATTTAAATGTCAGCTTTCAGCCTTATCCATCCTTTTTCAGGACCCCCCCCCCCCCCCCTCACAATCACTTATCAGAACTTTTCTGCTGCTCCATAAAATTTTCCCAAATCAATTTGGAGACATTCTGTTGGAAGATCTCATCTCATTTTTTGCCTGTTGAGTCTGAGTATGCAGCTTTACCCTGTATGTAGCCTATTCTTGTTATGCACAAAGACCAGTTGAGTGTGAGATGAAAACTTTTCGTTTTGCTTAAGGTGATCTGTTCTTTCCATCGCAATGACAACAACATCCTGCAAGACATGACAAGGAAATTGCCTACATTGTCTGTATATAGTTAGGGATGTCAGAGCCTGCTTGAGTCCCTTTTGGTTTAACCTGGAAGTCCTGGTAGAAGACGACTTGCCTCCCTCTCCAACATTGCCAGGTGTACCAGACAACTGATTTGCAGGTCCTACGTTTTGAAGGAAACAGTTCTTTCCTTTTCCATCAGAGCCTGCTCCTACAGGGCTGTTGGTGTGTCCCGGACTTTTCAGCAGTAAGCACCTGTATCCCGAATTTGCAAGGCCGCCATTTCGTCTACTGTTCACACATATTTCATGTTTTGCCAGGTGGACATTTAGGATTTACTAGAAAAAATTGCTGTGCTAATCAGAGGTTACTCGCAGCCTGATGAGGTATGAAGTGTGTGTATGTTTAGTTCATTCTTGGTGAGATAGAACTTCATAAAATATAACCAAATATATTGTGAAACACTACAACATAATACAATGTATGGTGCAGACTGTGAAAATCCAAACTCGAAATAAATAACTTCAAAGTCCAAACATTTCAAAAACTGCATATAAAACATTGTGCAGAGTAAAACAATATATAGTTCAAACTGTGGTACAGAATCCCAACATGAAGTGACTACAAAGTCCAAAAATATAAATATCCAGTTGTGCATGTTTCAGGAAGCTCTCCTGTTAAAAAGAATCCTACCACTTCTGTACATCTCAGGCTACTTACCAAATGGTAATGACCCTCAATAACTGAGTGCTCGTAAAGGCTATGGGGTGTATGGAAACCCAAATGTATCTGGTATGAAAGATCTTCCAATCAGAATATCAGTCACCAGTGAACCATGAGATGCATAGAATGAGAATGAAAACAAGTGAAGCGCCCCAATAGTGTAAAACTGTATTATTGGCTTTATTTAAGCGGTAGTAAACTGCCCCTAAAATAAAAATAAAGTGGCCCCCCTGCAGAGTTAAGTCATAATGTATCTCATTATGACAGACTTGCTTGTAAAGTGGATCTCTCTTGCGCAGCGCTGTCATGGATCCCCAGCGCTGCCATCTACACTCCAGCTGTACGAATGGCTGGGGCTGCAGTGACGTCACTCCCGAGCATGTGTGTGGGAGCCATCAGCTCCAGAATGGAGCTCTGAAGGTGCGGCATGGTGTTGCTGTCCCTTCAGAGCACATGCATCGATTACATCACCGACAGCATCCCTTGCGAATATCTCCTAAACCGTGCAAGTTTAGGAGATTTTCACTGTACCTACAGGTAAGCCTTGGCTTACCTGTAGGTACAAGTTCAAAAGTGGAGTTTACCTCCACTTTAAAAGAAAGAGTTAAAGGAACTCACATTTCTGAGAAATAGAACTGTGCTGTATAAGTAAACAAACATCTTGTCTGTAAATTCCCCATCTTGGAGTACAGTACAGGACACAGGTCCTAGTTTTGTAATGAGCACTGTACAAAGTTTACAACAGAGACTCAATCGCTGCTCCTCTCTGTATGATTCTTCACCTTGGCAGTTTGCCAGCCTTTTTGGACATGGGTGCCAAAAGGGCTACATTTGTAGGCGATGAGGCTTTTTTTTTTTTTTTTTACACTAATCTGAATGCAGCCCGTGGCTTTTAAAGGGCCATATACACAGTCTTGTAAATAATAGTAAACTAACACCATGTTTAGATCAGTAAAAATCAGTATTTTACACCCAAGTCCCCATGAAATCACACATCCTCGCTTGAATAGAAGGTTTTATTATTTGCTTATTTGGCATTCTGAGAGCTAGAAGAATTTTTACGTGCATATATGTTTGTAAATATCTATTTTGCCATATGATCATACTTTTTTTGCGTAGAAATGTTGTGATATTTGAGGATGCATTATTCCACAGTGCCTGCAGCTAAAGAGGTCAGTTAGGGCTTGTTTTAACGCTCCTATCCTGATTTTTTACTTTTTTGGATAGATTAGGGAATTTTGTGTTTGTGTCCCATCACATTCTCTACAAGAGACAAAACAACAAGTGAGAATAAAACTTCCAGGTTTTTTGTCAAGTGTAAAATTTTGGATTGATAATGGTCACCAGAGCAAATAGAGAGGTTGAATGTCAAATGTGGGAATGCAGACAGTAATAAAAGAATAGCAGGGGTTCTAACCCCTCATTACTCTCTCCAAAAATAAAGTCCAGAGTGTTGGCAAAAAGTGAACAGTGAAAACATAACCACTCTTTAGTGTATATTACATAATTTCAGTTTGTATATATTTAGCAGGAAATTGTGATATTAGCACTCCTGTCTTTTCAAGCTTCCTCACAACGCTTTGTCAGTGGACCTCAAACGAATATCTTAACTGTGTAATTGTAACTGATAGTAGTAATTATGAACTCGGTGCTCGGTACACTTGTCACATTTAGAATACTGACAAATAAGTTTTATATAGCTAGTGTGAGGGGGTTAACTCGGCAGCGGGTGTGTGTGACCCCCTGGATGGGTTCACCACACAAAAACAGGCACAGCAGACAGAGTTTGTAGTTGCAAAAACAAAAGGTGCGGTTTATTTAAACTATTTACAGGGGAAAAACAGCAAAGCAAAAAGAAACATAAAAAAGAAATCCTGGTCAGCTTGACCGCTTACTACACACTTAGGTTCCCTGTCTGACAACTAGGTGCAGCCTTGTGCTGCCCCAGCCCCTATCTCCCTGCTTTTGAAGGTTTTAGCCACACAGGCTTTGTCTCACCGCACAGGACAGAAACACACTCCCCAGTCTTGCACAACACAGAACTGGTTCCAGGATGGAGCATCTCCCTTAGCATGCTGGGAGTTCTTGTAGAGGCCTCAATGAGCCACTTGATTCAGCTGGGCTCATTAACTCTTCTCCCGCAAGACTCCCAGCACTCCCCCTAGTGGTATGAATTTGCATAAAGCCTGAATCTAGGGCATACATACCTACCATCCTGGATGCAACCTGGTGATTTTACCTGCCTGCTGTCACACTAGCTAAAAGAATAAAGTAGTAGTTTGGTTTTCTTTGATAAAGACTGCAAACTTGTGTTGTCCTATACAGTGCCCTTCATTTTAGTTTCCAAACAGAATCATGAGCTTCTTAAGTAATGTCCATATTATATCTTTGATTTGTCAGCCTCTCATGTTACATGCATGTTGTGTTTTTATATGTTAGTCTCAAATAACATACGTTGTCTTTTACTTTTCATAGCAAAGCTGATGGGTATGAATGAGAATTCAGCCACTATCACAGTATCTCCACAGAACAGCACTCCGCAGACTGTGGTGCACAAGTTTCTAGCTGCTGCCAATCTTGGAGTAGTGCCTTCTGGTCAGAACAATGTACACAGGTAAAACTTTCCCCCCCCCCCTCTTTATTTGTATATTGTGAAGCCTTATACTGTCAACATTGCAGATACTTTGCTCCTAATAGAAAGAAAATAACCTTATTCTCACTGTATTAAAGTGGTATTGAACCCTCAGCATTTTGTAGCCTAGCACATTGAGCACTATAAAATAAACACTTCCCAGTAAACTATTAAAGGATGAGTTGACCTTCCTGCACATGTTACACCTATATTTAGGGTGTACAATGCAATATGTTCAGAATCAGACCCCTCTCCCCCTGATCCCCCCCCTCCCCTTTGTGGCAGCGAGCCCGCGATCTTCTCGTATTCGCCACAATTCAAAGAGGCCACGTCATTGATTCACGAATGTCTGTGAGTCATTGTACGGCAAGTACCAACAGTCTTTGCAACTGTCGGTTTGTAGTTCTCAATGATCTACCATGTTGCTGTTGAGCACTGTGATAGTTCATTGATTCTTCCTGTCAGTGTAAAACTGGCTGCCCATATGATGTATGCGCAGGCAGCTTACACTCAGTCTGCAGGAGACCTGCATGGCATTGCAATGCTTTCCAGGCTCCTAAAACAAACAAAAAATTGAATGCTGTTTTTTTTAACTTGCAAAAAAATGTGCATTTATTTTTTATTTTCTGTTAAAATGTGAACTTCTCCTTTTAAAATTCTTATCCCAGTTTACAATTTTAAAATACTGTTGGCGTCTGCTCTCTCAGTACTGCTTTCTCAAACCTTCAACCTTCACAGGAAAGTGTTGTCAGTGGAATCAGTCTGTTAGTTTGGAGGGAGGTAGGGGGGGAGAGGAGAGAGGATTATGGGAATGTTATCATCCTAGGCTATGGAGATGTGTGTTTCTATTGATGCACACGGTGTAGAGCAGTAGATTTCAACTTCAAGGTATATGGGGCCTCAAATGCAGCCCCTGATAAAGGGCAGTGTACAATATTTATTATATGTATTGCTACAAAAGACTGAATACTTACAAGAGGGAGATGGTCATAGAATGTGCTACAGGAGTTGTTGGAGATTGGAGTCAGACTGGGGAAATATTTAACAATTTAACACTGTTCTGTTATAAAATATGTTGGTCAAAATCTTTTTTTTTTTTTTTTTGTTTGTTGGTCATGATATATGTATGGATATTTTAGAGAATCGGTTGGTTCTCTTGCAATCAGTGTAGTTCCTAGGATACTGAGCAATCATTGGACAAAGTGGTGTTTACTGCCTGTCGGTTACATTTTATTATTTGTATAATACACAGTAATCCTCATTAATAACAACAATAACCATTTAATTTATTTTAAGTCTGCAATGGATTAAATGTCTCAATAACTCTTTTCCAAACACTAGAGGTCATCACTGTTATTATTTCCACATCAGACACTCAGTACACCTTCCTAGAAAAGAAACAGCCCCTTTTAGCGCTGGCTGCTTTCTAAATATATGCTGTATACACAGAACTGCATTTCATTCCTGGAATAATATAATGGAAGCATTTATCTGGACCATTGTACAAAACAAAATACATTTGTTAAAATCTCTGTCCATTTAAACCGCTTTTATAGGATTGCATTCATAAAATTCAGTATTCTTTTTTTATTTGATCACACGTAAAATTGCCGTGTTTCATTTTAATATACTTACTATAGTATATTTATTAATTCCACACCCTGATCGAACAGGTCTGATGAGCGAACCTAATTTGAAAATGTTTATCATTAATTGATACATAAATGAAACATTGATACGCCTCATATATGAACTGGATTCATTTATATGTTAAGTTCACTAAACCAATGAAATAAGGTTGAGTTTATTTGTAAACTGTGTAACAATAATAAAATATTAAGCATCTAGGGTATGTATGGATCTGACTAAAGGAGTTCGAAGGCTCATAATAATAATAATAATAACAATTATTATTATTATTTATGGATTGGGGTTAGGATCTCACTCCTTGGCACAATCACTGAGCACCATTGCCTGAATTCTTTAATTTGGTTTCTGACAGAAGAAATAACAAATTTTTTTGTTGCTGTGGAATACTGCAGTGCGCAACCAGTTTTGCACTTTGCAGTGGAGGTGCAGCTATAATTCCTTGCAGCTCTGCTTTTTATGAATTGCTGGTGCAAAAGAAAAGGTGCTTCCAAATACTCATTAGACTGGGTGGCAATTAACAAACTTTGAATTGACTGAAATTAGACTGAATCGACTAGCGGAAGGGAGATATGCACAGTGTTTTACATATTTTTCAGAAGTCCGTATTGCACGTCTTCTTTTTGTATTTTATGTTTCATGTTTGCTGAATCAGTTTGCTAACCTAAATAAAACAGTTCTTATTGTGATTTTTATTATTATTATGTCAAGTCATTATATTCTATGCTTTAGAAATGGATAGTCAACTGGAACAACTTCAATAGAGGGACAGAAAATTTGCCTTAAACAATATATAATGCTACAATGTCATTATACCTTATCAAATAGTTCATCGTGAAATATAATCTGCTTTGTCACATGCTGCAACTGTTATTGAGTTAGTGTGTGTATGTATGTGTGTATAATAAATTATTATTCCCAACTAATCTGTTTATAGTTTGTTTAAAATATTGCTAACCTGTTTCAAACACTCAGAGGCTTTAGTTAGCATACATTTACATACGTTTAGTTAGCATTTAGCCACACTGATGCATTAAGGCACCTCTGATAAATGTGGTCCCCAAATCTGAGTTCCACATTATGGGACATATATAGCAATTTATAAACAGAGGGAATGCTCACCTAAAGGCAGCCCTTTCCTGCACCAGAAGCCCAAATATCACTTTTAAAAGGCAATATGTGTCTGTAGCAAATCCAAAAGCAACAACGGCAGTCACACTAAACTTTTCCAAACTAGCAAAAAGGGAAAGGTGCGCATGGGCAGTATACAAAAGAATACAAAGCACACTTTCAAGCTAGCCAGCAAAAAAATCAAAAATCGATTTTAACTACTCTGGTTAAAAACAGGTTTTTGTTTCATACATTTGCTAGTAGATAGATATTGTAATATCGCGTGCTATATTTTTAGGTAATTGAAGATGAAGCTAATTTTTAAGAATCTGAATAGCATTGCACATCAATTATCTAAAAAGGTCAGCATAGAGTTGAATGCATTTTAATTCCTTAAATGCACAGGATTGGTTTAAACACAGAAATGTTTGGCTACATGTATGAAATCATGTTAAATCAACTCATAAAAGGCTTGTTTTCTATTCCAGATGAGGGCCACATTTATTGAATATTAAACAAATTTCCCTAACTACAATACAGGAAAAATAAAAGCCAGTGGTGGCCATCTTGTCATGGCAGATGACTGGGTGTTGTGTCCTTTCTAATCACGGATAACTTGGGAAACATTTACTCCAGTGGGATATCAACATTCCATTGATGGTGCAGATTTGAGATCTTCAACCGAACAACTAATTGTGATTAATGTTGTCACAACACAGGGAGAATATATTCACTCTCTCTCCAGAGAGACAGAAAGAGTAATTCGGCCTCTCTAACAACACATGTTTAATTTATGCTTGGGAGTCCATCCAAAACATCACAAATATTCTAACAAAGGAGAAAAAATCTTTCCTATCTTGTCAGCATTTTGCTTGGCTGTATATAACCAAAATATGCTGAGCAAAGCATGTTACTGCAATACAGGGGAAAATCTGTTGCAAATGATTGCAAATTGTAAAAGTGTAAAGAGCATCCGTTTTCAGTAACTTGGCACTTTCTATGTAAAATGTATTTTTAAATAGATATTAAACTGTTAAATGTTTGTATAGCAATTACATCATTGTTTTTAATATGACTATATGAAATACATGTGCAAACTGTGAAGGTTATCGCTGTAATTTGGGATTACATCATCCAATGCAGCAGCAGATTTTTTTTTCCACATACAATTGTATTCAATCACGCATTCTCATTCTGAAACTTTTTTTACATGTGAAAAAAATAAACAAGGTGTGTGTGTGTGTGTGTGTATGTATGTGTATATAAATATATATATATATATATATATATATATGTAGCTCCCATCCCAATTTATGGGACGCTATATGTGCAAATTTATGGGTGGTCTGAGCTAATAGTTGGGCTCAGACTGTTAATTTCCTAAAAACTTGCTTCTGCTCTGGTGTGATATTGCCTGGCTGCAGTGTTTCCTGTTGCCTGTAGGTGGCACTGTAATCTCCGGCTCAGGTAGAACCACAGGGAGTATCGCAACACCATTGGGTGTCCTCTCTCGGCAGCTTGCAGTGGGCATGGTCAACCCGCTGTGCATGCTGGGAGAGGGTACAAAAGGGGCAGACGCGATTGTTCGAGAGGAGAAGAGGGAGCAGTTTGCGCCTCCCGGCCAGGGGTGCGTGCGTGTGTTTCAGCCTCAGGCACCTTTGGCCTGAGGCTGCATCGCTGTAAGTAGGCCCAGCACCTTTGGCTGAGGCTTACACCCGAAGAGGAGTCCCAGGGTACCTAAGTGAGGGGTGACCCGCTCTGAAGGAGAGGAAGCCGGGGGAGGATCGTTCTCAAGGGGATTAGTGAAAGATTTGCTGTCTCGGGAGAGGCCTGGCTACCTGACAGAGGGAAGGATTCCTATCCGCCAAAAGCCTGCTAACGTGCCCCATTGGCACCTAAGGTCTTATTGTTACTAGGCCGGGAAGTAGAGGATCTTCTGATCGTATCCCAGGGAAATCGCAAGTAGTTTTGTGCTCCACACCGGCTGCTGGGACCACTGTAGGGGGGACTATCCGGGTGAGCAGAGGGCACTCAGGCTTGGGTGGCGACGAGTGTTGCTTAGGTGTTGCGTGCCTGAACCTTCCCCTACTCTGTCGTTTCTACTCTCTCTCTTCCAAGTTTGCCTCAACAAAAGAATAAAACCTTGCTGCTTAGGTTTTACATCTGTGTGGACATTGGCTTTATTACAAAGAGACTTCTGCCTAGACAACGGAGACCAGGGATCCACTCTGGAGAGGTAACTTGCCGCAAGACCCAAAAGCATTACCACCGCTCGCCCCTCTCTACACATAAGGGGGGATACCGGGCAAGTAGCAGGTGTGCCTTACTGCAAAAGAAATGGATGGAGCTGAAGGGTCTGTGTGCTACATATATATGTATATAATGTGTGTGTGTATATATATATATGTGTGTGTGTGTGTGTGTATGTATGTGTGTGTATATATATATATATATATATATATATGTGTATATAAAAATCCAAAAGTGTAGTACTGGTACGCAGATACACTGAGGCAAAAATCCTGGTTATACTCAGATTAGGCTGAAGACACTTAACCATAACGTGTGCATAGTTTAGTGGAGATATATGCACGGTATCTCACAAAAATTAGTATACCCCTCAAATATTTTATTATATCTTTTTATGTGACAACACTGAAGAAATGACACCTTGCTACAAAGTAAAGTAGTGAGTATACAGCTTGTATACTAGTGTAAATTTGCTGTCCCCTCAAAATAACTCAACACAGCCATTAATTTCTAAACCGCTGACAACAAAAGTGAGTACACCCCAAATTAAAAATGATTAAATTTGGGCCCAATTAGCCATTTTCCTTTCTCGGTGTCATGTAACTCGTTAGTGTTACAAGGTCTTAGGTGTGAATGGGGAGAAGGTGTGTTCAATTAGGTGTTATCACTCTCACTCACTCATACTGGTCACTGGAAGTTCAACATGGCACCTCATGGCAAAGAACTCTGAGGATCTGAAAAAAATAATTGTTGCTCTACATGTAGATGGCCTAGGCCACAGGTGTCAAACACAAGGCCCGCGGTCCAAATCCGGCCCTCCAGGCCATTTCATGTGGCCCTCTCACCTCTCCTGCAGCTGCAGGAGAGCTCCAGCCCTCCTCTGGTCCTCCTCAAGACCCTTACTTTCTGCTTTTAAGCAATGCATCCAGCTTCTTCCCAGCAGCAGCAGCATAAGGAAAGGGGGGTGCACTGTGATGTAAGGGAGAGTGGGTGACTCAACTTCAGATGGTGGATTGGCTCTGAACATCTAATGTAAGGGGAGAGGATGCGCTGGACATCTAATCTTACATATACAACCGGCCCTTTTGAGGGCAATCATAATGCTGATGCGGCCCACGATGAAATTGAGTTTGACACCCCTGGCCTAGGCTATAAGAAGATTGCCAAGACCCTGAAACCAAGCTGCAGAACTGTGGCCAAGACCATGCAGTGGTTTAACAGGACAGATTCCACTCAGAACAGGCCTCGCCATGGTCGAACAAAGAAGTTGAGTGCACGTGCTCAGCGTCATATCCAGAGGTTGTCTTTGGGAAATAGACATATGAGTGCTGCCAGCATTGCAGGGGTGGGGGGTCAGCCTGTCAGTGCTCAGATCATATGCTGCACACTGCTTCAAATTGGTCTGCATAGCTGTTGTCCCAGAAGGAAGCCTCTTCTAAAGATGATGCACAAGAAAGCTTGCAAACAGTTTGCTGAAGACAAGCAGACTAAGGACATGGATTACTGGAACCATGTCCTGTGGTCTGATAAGACCAAGATAAACTTATTTGGTTCAGTTGGTGTCAAGCATGTGTGGCAGCAACCAGGTGAGGAGTACAAAGACAAGTGTGTCTTGCCTACAGTCAAGCATGGTGGTGGGAGTGTCATGGTCTGGGGCTGCATGAGTGCTGCCATTACTAGGGAGCTACAGTTCATTGAGGGAACCATGAATGCCAACAGGTACTGTGATATACTGAAGCAGAGCATGATCCCCTCCCTTCGGAGACTGGGCTGCAGGGCAGTATTCCAACAGAACGTCCCCAAACACACCTCCAAGACGACCACTGTCTTGTTAAAGAAGCTGAGGGTAAAGGTGATGGACTGGCCAAGCATGTCTCCAGACCCTATTGAGCATCTGTGGGGCATCCTCAAATGGAAGGTGGAGGAACGCAAGGTCTCTAACATCCACCAGCTCCGTGATGTCGTCATAGAGGAGTGGAAGGGGACTCCAGTGGCAACCTGTGAAACTCTGGTGAACTCCATGCCCAAGAGGGTTAAGGCAGTGCTGGAAATAAATGGTGGCCACACAATATTGACACTTTGGGCCCAATTTGGACATTTTCTTTTTTGGACATTTTTACTTAGGGGTATACTCACTTTTGTTGCCAGCGGTTTAGATATTAAAGTGGTTGTAAAACCACATAGAAAACAAAGAGCTGCAAGACAAAGGAATAATGAAGCTAGTTTGCATAGCATACTAGCTCATTATGTAATAATCACCTGAGATCGAAGCCCCCGCTGTGGTGCCCATACACAGCACTGGCCGGCGTCATCATTCCTGGAGTTACTTCCGGGTATCGCGGGCACCGGCGCTGTGATTGGCCGGAGCCGCGATGAGGTCACTCCCACGCTGGTAACGCCACACTCACTGAAGCAAGAGCACGTACGTGCCATTGCTTCAGTGCACATGTGCCGATGACGTCAGCACATGCAGATACAGGGTATATCTCCTAAAGCGTGCAGGTTTAGGAGATATCTGGGGTAGCTACAGGTAAGCCTTATTATAGGCTTACATTTAGCAAAAAGTGGATTGTAAGGGTTTACAGACACTTTAATGGCTGTGTTTTGAGTTATTTTGAGGGGACTGCAAATTTACACCGTTTATACAAGCTGTACACTCACTACTTTACATTGTAGCAAAGTGTCATTTCTTCAGTGTTGTCACATGAAAAGAAATAAAAAAATATTTATAAAAAATGTGAGGGGTGGTACTCACTTTTGTGAGACACTGTATACGCATATAGTAATACCCAGTTTTAATGATAAAAGATGAGGTTGCATTTAGTAAATGGATACCAAATGTGTTAACATGCAAAATATCGATGACACCTAAAAATCTCCATAGGTAAATTTTTAAAAGCTTTTACTGCTCATTAGTTTAGAGCCAACTACAGGCTATACCACTACATTTACATTTGTTGTTTATTTCTTCTAATTAAATTTTTGCTATCACAAAGCGTTAACAAACCCCCTCTTGATAAAAGTGGTCAGATAGCAGGTACTCTTTTTGGAGGCATAACTCCACCCAAATCACTTTACAGCCGTTAGCCAGGTGAAGAAAACAAGCACAAGCTTATGGCTGCTACTAATTCAATAATAAATCTACTAAAGCATATGCTAATAACAAAAACATATTTATTACATTTCTGGAATTGGCGGTAGAGAGAAGTAACTGTTGATGTGAAAAGCACAGAATGTTATAATATTTCTGTCAAAATCAAGTTATGTTTTGCACTTGTCCAACAGATATAACAAAGCCATTTCAATGGTATATTTAGCAGACCAAAAAAGTGAGACTTTTATTGGTAAGGTTTACAAACGTTTTAAGTCATATTTTTTATATTAATAAGGAAAAAGAACATCTCAACACGGAAGTGTAAAGTCTGATAGTGTATGTAGAGTATAAGATATTTATCACACTGGAAGTCTGAGTGTTCTTTTCTGTTATCTACGTTGTTTTTAGCATTGGGGAACTGAGTGTCTAATTTCTGTCATTGTTGGCAGTATGCACACAATCACAATGCTAAATAAGTAAAGGACCCAGTTGACAGCAGTGTGGATGAGAGAAATAAATATTGATCTTTTCTGTTTGTAAAATAAGAATATAGCAATTATTACCTATAAACTGGTTAACAAGATTTAAATTACATGTTATGCTTTCCTAACTAGCGTAATGCGTTAAGAGGTTTTGATGTGATTAGGAGAAAAACTAAAAAAGAAATTACTTTCCATTTAAAGAGAATCTGTTTCCTGCTTAAGTGGCTAACATTTTAATTAAGTCTAGTGTGATTTTTTTTTTTTTTTTTCCTCCTTTCTTTGAGCATCTTTGATAAACTCTCTCTCCTTTATGTTGATGATAATTAAACAGATCCCCACAGACTGCAGTCTGTGGCTTGCCCATGCTAATTGTTAGGAAGGAGACACTGACCAGTTGGTTTGCTATTGAGGAGCCCGGTTCGCGCTGTCAGCAGAGCAGTTTTATTATTTTTGCATTGTTCTCTGTTGTCAGGGCTAACTGCATGCTTTTGTGGCCGGAGATGTTTCACAAATTGAGGCAGATGGCTGTGATTGAGACACGTGCCATTCAGAAAGGGAAGAGGGGAAAGGCCTCCAGAGTGGGGGTCTGAGCAGGTCACAGACCCTCTCCCATACTTGTTAGTGTTTTCAAAGGGCCATGTGCAGCAACTTCATTGTTCTCCAGTTTACGGGGAAAAGAGGCTCTCGCTTTGCATGGGCCATGCAATCCAGGCTGCGGTTGTCTCTCTCAGGTCTTGCTGAATGAATTAGTTGGCTTGACAGAAGTTCTTTGTATCTAAGGTGGCTTTCAGTCAATTGCAAAACACAATGGGACAGTTTGGCTTCTAATTACAAGTAATTAAGAAGATTTTAGTGTTTTGGAATTTTGATTCACTCCTCATAAATTTAAACAAAAAATGTTCAAGCATTGGCTTTACTGTTTTATTTGCATTTCCGTTGTGTTTTTGTTGATAAGAAAGTTAATGGGTTCACACAGTTATTACCGTGAACATTAAACATCCGTTCCTTCATCAGCAGCATAGGGTGACTAAATCTACATCTGTCAGAAATACACAATGCCCCTGCTTGTATTTCTGACCAGAAAATGGAAATGTTTTTTAGTCCGTATAAAGCAGCTTTTAGAATTCTTGTAGAATTCTTTGAGTGTAAGATTATTGTTACATAATTTTTATATTACTTCTGCTGCATTCCTAATTTGTCCGCCCAAAGCTGTTTTTGTGATTGTATTGAAGCTGGCCAGCTGATTCACCCAATTTGCTTCTTTGGAATTTGAGACCTAAAGTGATATTAAAGTCTTAGTAAATAGTAGAATGGTGTAAAGAAAGGGCAGGTTAGGGGAGCTAAACCAGCTATTAATCAAGAGGTCATCAACCCAATAATAGAATTGAAGCGGGAAAAGATCAAGATAAAGGCATTTGAATGATGACCCCCTGATATCACTAATCTCAATATATATGATCTATTAATATAAAAGGTCATATCTTTATTACAAATTTTTAAAAGCATATATACCCCTTCATAAGGGCAACATATAGCCCAAAATATATAAAAGTCAAGTACAGGTTGTAGTCAGACAGTAGAAATCACATATGCGCTGCATGGTCAGAGTCGCAAAATACAAACAGATCAACAAAAACATGTCGGTGTACATATTCATATGAAATTCCCTATCCCATGGAAGAGGGGATGCAAAAAATTCTACTGTCTACTACCTGTATTTGGGCTATATGTTGCCCATATGATGTGATATATCTGCTTTTAAATATTTTCCCCACATCCAATTCACATAACAGGAGACTGTGACCGACACTAAATGGAGTCAGTTCACACAGCTCCAGGACGGCCACGTGCTTATTACAAAGTAAGTAAACGTGGCCTATAGGTAGGCATTGCTTAATTTTCATTGACTGCTACATTTTAAGAAATATTCTACATGACCAGGCTCGAGCCAAACTTTTTCAATTTCTTGCACCTCCATATAAATAAAAACTAAGGGAATGTTGGATTGGCCTAGAGATCAGAGGAGGAACTTTGCTTTGCTGTAAAAGCAGAGAAAATGTAAGGATATGTGAAAAGGAAAACATTAACTCATGTATACCAAGTATAAAAGGGAAAACGAATTTCAGCCAGCTACTACAGATTCACCACAGATGTGGATCAAACGTTCCCATGTTTTCCCGTTAGTTAGGCCAGGTACACACTAACAGCTGGGTTGCACAAAAGAAAACTGACCGCTCTGGTCAGAGGCACTGTGCTAACCATGTAGTCCAGCAATCTCCCCCAACAAGCTATTTTGTGTTCTGACAGGGAGTTGCCCCTCCCCCCCCCCCTCTGCCATTGGCTGAGAGTGCTGATTGGTTGCTGGATTTCCAGCATGCACGTCCGACATACACATGGGCATAATGACAGCCGTATTTTTTATTTTATTTTTATTTTCCAAATGTCTCCTGACATTCTGCCCAGGTGTACAGGGCTTAACTGGCACTGTCTGCAAGGAAATAGATCCATAAGCTGTATTTGTTGGGGTTGCCTTCCAGTAAAGATAATCCAAGGTTTGGAAATCTTATCAGAAAATCAGTGGCCAGTCCATTGCCAATAATTCAAGTGTTCTGTTCTCACATTAAAACTGCTACCGCTGCATTTAATTCTCAAATAGGCCATGCAGTAGTAGAATGAGGTCCACCTTTTCCACATCATATTGCACAGCTTTACAGTTTAAAAAAAGTAGGAAAATAAAGTAGACTTTTTGCACATTTTTACCTGCATCTGTTCTGAAATCGCTTTTATCATGCCATTCCTCAAACTGACTGCTGAGTGTAAAGCCTCATACACACGATCGGATTATCCAACGGGAATTGTGTGATGACAGGCCGTTGTCGGAAAATCCATCCGTTTGTACGCTCCATCGGACAATTGTCGGATTTTCTGCCAAAAAAATGTTTGATAGCATGCTTTAAAATTGTCCGCCAACAAATGTGTGTTGTCGGATTATCTGATCGTGTGTACACAAGTCCATTGGACAAAACTCCAAAGTACAAACACGCATGCTCAGAAGCAATGCTCACCATAACACAACATTAGCAGAAGTTGCCCAAAGGGTGGCGCTAAAGAACTGAAAAAACACGTTGTTTCGTGTTTGTTGGCTGACAATTCTTTGCCGTTTGTATGCAATACAAGTTCATGGCCAGCGCCCTTCAGGCAAAAGTCCTACGCTTTGTCCACGGAAAATCCGATCGTGTGTATGAATCTTTAAAGTGCTTTCATTTAAACCTAGCTACCCCTCTCTTCCTCAATTCATTTCCTAGTCTTGTATGTTTTCCAAAAGTTATGACTAATTGATATAGATGTTGACAGATTATTTTTATCTTGGTTTGAATCCACACTAGTTTGACGAGCATCAAGCTTAGCCATAAATTACTTAGTAATTAAAAAAGGAAATTTAACAGCCTTCTTAAAGCTATTTAATAACCAAGCAGCTTCTTTCTATAAGATTAAAAGTAAATCTTTAAGGAAGTGCTGGCTGTAGCTTTAACAAACATTTAGCAGTCTTCAGTTGGCATTGTGAAGACATTTAACAAGCTCAGGCAGACTACTGTGTTCAAAGAGAAAAAAGCTAACAATACTTTGTTGGACATGATGTGCTTCAGGCTAACTTTTACAAGATTAAAAACCACCCATGTGTACTTAGTCTAAGTAAAGCAAACACGACTTGCTGATTTCTTTGAGAATTTGTTATACTGTTTTCTAAGCTTCGAAAAAGACATTGAGATTAAATTTACTTTAAGTGGATACTTTCACATATATATCTTACAAATCCAATTAAAAATAATTCACTTTAAACATATAGGGGTATAACAGTGTAATGACATGTTGTACTACAAAAGCTTTGATCTGACTACTGTGTAACTTTTTTCCCCCTCCTTCATTTTGCAGGTTTGCAGCGAAGACTGTGCACAGTGGGTCATTGATGCTAGTCACAGTGGAGCTGAAGGAAAGCTCTACAGCACAGCTCATCATAAATACTGAGAAAACTGTGATTGGCTCCATTCTGCTGCGGGAGCTGAAGCCCGTCCTGTCCCAGGGGTAGCCAGCTTACATCTGGACTTCAGAATCTGGCACAAAACAAGACTGCCTGGCATCCACTACTGCTGCCTTTCATTTATAATAATAGCCCTTTCCATCTGGCAGGAGTGGGAAGAATACACTCTGGACAATCTTGTCTACTGCTTCAGAATGCTAGTATCTATCATATATGCAAGCCCTTGTGATAGGGAAGCTTTCTAACCAAAGATCATGTGCATCTCTGTTACTTATCAGCTCTGTTAAAATTCATCTCCCATTTGTTACATCTCCCATTATCTGTAAAGATTCTTATGTATCTGGACCCTTTAGAGATTTGATTTCTACATGGGTGCAAATAAGATGGTACTAAAGTGAATCTACTTTATGTATTAGTTTCCACTGTTGCTCAGATGTTTCACGAATTTCAATTTGTTCTTTCTTTTTGAGATTACAGAATAAAAGTATTAACAAGCTACCTAGTTCAATGATGTTTGTATATATACACAGGCCATACAAATTGTGCATATTTGATCAATAATTAAACATTTTAAGTGTACCACATAGGGACAAGACTTTTCCAGTCTTTTTTAATTTTTTTATTTTACTAATACTTTGAGGAAAAAATCGAATTTAAATCTGGTCAGGACAATACGAATTAAGAATTGTTGATAGTTGAGCACAAACAGATAAAGCAATTTAAAAAGGAGATCCTTTCTAAACTTCACAACACTTTTTAACCTGGGACCACAAGTAGTTGTAATATCTGCTGCTTCCTGGACTTTTCTGTGCATCTGGGTCTGGCGCAAATGTTAATGCATCTTGAGAAAATGAAACTTTAACTAAAGTGGAATGCTGACTATAAAGTCAAACAAGATACTACTTTTTTGCATTCTAAGCCTTTCTGCAGAAATGGAAACTGGGACCGCGTTGGCCTTTATGAGAAGCACGGACTACTTTTTGGGACTGTTTTTATACATTTAGCCATTATTAGTTTATGCTTGAATATGTCTGTTCCCATATTAAAGCAAACCTATCGCCTCCCATGTGAAAAAACCTGGCTATGATAAATGCCTCCTATATTATGGCAAATAAATATACTTACATGGCCACTGGATGATGTGGCATGAGATATTTTCTATTTCTCTTAGGCGCTGTTCGTATCTTATCAGGTGCAACATGTTTTTGTGCCTCTTTATGCGTTTGCGTTTAGGGAGGCCCATTCATTTCAGTGGGCTGCCCTACATGCTAAAATTGCACAGAATTCTTTTTTTTTTGTGCTGCACTAAAACACACGTTGGGGTGCCATTAAGAATTGATGCCACCAAATGCAAGCCTGCAAAACGGATGCACGTTTTTGTGCGTTGCAGGAAAGCGCACAATTTTGTGCACATTCCCACAATGCATGACTGTGAACCCATCCTTTGGTTGGTAGTCTGAATATGTGAGTCCTGGGCAGTGTGTTTCGATCAGCAATATGTTCATTGCACATTATGTGTATTTTTATTATACACTATATACCCTGGTCATAATAGGACTCTCAATATGAAATTTTGATCCCGCATGCTGTTGGTTCGCCACTAGGTGGTGCTGTGGTCCATCATATGTTTAGGGTGCGCAATTCTAATTGTAATCACATTTTTATTTCTTGTTCCTCCTTTTTGGCTTTCGTTGCAATGCCTTTTATGATAGGTTTTAGTTTTGGTGATTGCATATACTTAGCTATGCACTTCATATTGCGTATAAGGTTTTTATTAGTATTGTTGCGGCGCACGAATCAGATGGTTCCTGTCGCTGGCGCTGCCCATGACTCACATTGTGGGCGCGGCTAGTGCTGTTGTTTAGTTGCGATGAGTCAGTGCGTCGCCCGTTCCCCAGACGACGCTATTATGTAGCCAAACGTACGTCGAGAGGCAGACGTACTGACGTCATCGCTCTAGGATGGGAGATTGCATGCCGGCCGGCTCTCCTTTGTAATTTATGCTTTTGATGCACCGCATGGATGTAAGTTGCCATTTTTATTCTTAATAAATGTTTTATACGAACGATGCACACTATGTAGGTCTCTCCTTCTATTCTCGGATAACGCTGGGCCATTGAGTTCTGACTCCTGGAGAGTGCCATTTCCTGGATATCCAGTACTGTGGAAACAGGGTTCCTCATGTGTTTTTTTGGGCTTGTATCAGCTTGCCTCTGGTAAGCGCAATTGTTTGGTGGTGGTGCACGAGTGTTTATTGGTGTTTAATTTCAAGATTCACCTTCTATTCACTTTCATCTACCTTCAAGATTTCACTGTGAAGCAAATATTGTTCATTTCATTATATATTGGACTCATTTCATCATATATTGGACTTATTTTTTGTCAGTTTTGGTTTTTCATTATTTACCTTGTTCATTACTGATTTTTTCTACACATACATTTTTCACTAATGGTACAATTTTTGGGTTAGTTTTTTATTTTTTGCGCAGCTCCCCTTTTTCTTCATCCTTTAGACCCCTTTCACGCTGCTATTTTTACCGCCGATGCTATGGGCGGATTTGCGGCGCATTTCGGCTGCTAGCGGGGTGCGGTTTTACAATACGCTGTCCCATTGATTTCAATGGGCAGGAGCGGTGGAGGACCGGTAAACACACCGCTCCTTCACCGTTTCAAAGATGTGGCTAGCAGGGCTTTTTTTACAGTCCTGCTAGCGCAACGCTCCAGTGTGAAAGCCCTCAGGCTGTTTGAGGGCAGATTGCAGGTGGAGCAGCTGTTTGAGGGCGGATTGCAGGTGCTATTTTTTAACGCTATAGCGCCTGCAATACGCCCTCAGTGTGAAAGGGGTCTTATAGAGACTTTTTGCAATTTCTCTTGACTGTGGATCTGTTGCTTCCTGGGCTATGTGGTGTGGGTATCCCAGGAGGCCAACGTATCTCACTCACCTAGAGGAGAATCTAAAGCAAGAAAAAATAATCAGCTTTTTAATATTGAGGATGGAGTAGGATTCAAGTGAAAAAAAAATATATATATATATATTATATATATATATATATATTATATATATACACATATACACATATACATATAAAGGGGGCCTCCTATGTGAAGAAAAACTTGAAGTGTTATAATAAATACCTCCCTATATTATGAAGAATAAACATAATTTTACAAGTACATCAAATGCAACATACATTTTCTCAGCTTTGATTCTCCTAATGCACATCTTGTTTTGCATAGCCATTTTTTTTCTGCATCAAGAGCTGGCTTTCTCTTGTGAATTTTTTACAACTAGCTCCTGATGCTGCTAAGCAAAATCTCACATGTGAGCGCTCCTTTCTCACTAAATCTTGGCTGCAGGATTGAGATATTGCGCAAATTCTCTGTTGTTGGATCTGTTGCCTCCTGCAGGAGGAGGCGGACACAACACATACTGTAGATGAGAATCTAGTAAAAAGGTGGTGCAAACAGAGAATTTATATATATATATATATTGTGAGGGGGTTAGCTCGGCAGCGGGTGTGGGTGACCCCCGGGATGGGCTCCCCACACAAAAACAGGCCCAGCAAACGGAGGTTGTGGTTTTCAAAAAAAAAAAAGTGCGGTTTATTTTCTATTTACAGTGACAAAACACAGCAAAGCAAAAGAAACATAAACAAAATAAATCCTGGTCAACTTGACCTCTAACTAAACATACAGGTTTCCTAACTAACAACTGGGATCAGCCTAGTGCTGTCCTAGTCCCTAAGTCCCTGGTTTTAAATGTCCAAGCAAATAGCCACACAGGCTTTGTCTCACCGCACAGGGGTTCACTCTCCCTAGACAGTCCACACAGGTCTGGTTCCAGGCATGAGCAAACACCTAATGAATCTGGGAGTTTTTATAGAGGCCTTAAACGAACTGACAGGCTTCAGATGGTCTCATCAACTCCCTGCCTGCACGACGCCCAGCCCTCTCCCTAGAGGTATGAGTCATCCATGAGCCCACTAGCCCCAGCTGGGCTTATACAACTCTCCGCCTAGTTGTACAAGTCGGCGTAAAGCCTGAATCTGGGCGAAATATATCTACCCCCCTGGATGCAACCAGGTGACTTTACCTTCCTGCTGTCACATACCCCCCCCTCTTGTTTTAACCTCGGGGTTGGAACACCAGCAATCAGGCATTCATGTACTCGAGACAAAGCATCCACATTCCCCATTTGAACGCCAGGGCGATGCTTTACTGTGAAGTTGAATTCCTGGAGGGCCAGGAACCACCTATTCACTCTTCTATTTGTTTCCTTGTTTTGAGCCATCCACTTTAACGGAGCGTGATCCGTAACCAAGTCAAAGTGCCTACCTAGCAGGTAGTACCGAAGGGAATCTAGAGCCCACTTCACCGCTAAACACTCCTTTTCAACGGTGGCGTAATTTACCTCATGGGACTTCAACTTCCTGCTGAGGTAAATGACTGGGTGCTCTTCCCCGTTCCAGACCTGGGACAATACTGCTCCTAACCCCACATCTGACGCATCACTTTGTACGACAAAGTCTTTAGAGAAGTCGGGTGAGTACAACACTGGCTGGCTACATAAGGCTTGTTTCAAGAATTGGAATGCTGCCTCAGCCTCGGGGGTCCATTTAATCATGACCGACCCTTTCCCCTTCGTCAGGTTGGTTAGGGGCACAGCCTTAGAAGCAAAGTGGGGAATGAATCGCCGATAATACCCAGCGATTCCCAGAAAGGCTCGTACCTGCTTCTTGCTGTTGGGACGTGGCCAACTCTGGATGGCCTCGACTTTGTTGAGTTGGGGTTTTATTACTCCCCTCCCAATGGTGTACCCAAGATATTTGGCCTCTTCCTGCCCAATGGTACACTTCTTGGGGTTAGCCGTAAACCCCGCTTCCCGAACAGAGTCCAGGACTGCTTGCACTTTTGGCAGATGTGAGGCCCAATCTGTGCTATGGACAATTACGTCATCCAGGTAAGCCGCAGCATACTTCCGATGGGGCCTCAGCATCTGGTCCATTTTCCGCTGGAATGTGGCCGGCGCATTCTGTAACCCGAACGGCATTCTTTTATATTGGAACGCCCCGTCTGGGGTTACAAATGCGGTTTTCTCTTTGGCCGACTTGGCCAGGGGGATTTGCCAATACCCTTTTGTGAGGTCAAGAGTCGTCATGTATCGGGCTGTTCCCAGCCGGTCGATCAACTCATCTATACGTGGCATGGGGTAGGTGTCAAATTTTGTAACTTTGTTCAACTGACGAAAATCGTTACAAAATCGCCAGCTCCCATCCGGTTTAGGCACCAACACAATGGGACTAGACCAATCACTTTGGGACTCCTCTATCACCCCTAAGTTCAGCATTTTCTGTACTTCCTCCCGTATTGCCTCCCGTCGGGCCTCTGGGATCCGATAGGGTTTTAACTTCACCCTTTCACCGGGCGGGGTAATGATGTCATGCTCTACCCCAGATGTTTGTCCCGGCAGCTCAGAGAATACCTCCTTGTTGCGAAGCACAAACTCCTTAACCTCCTGTTGTTGGGGTTGTGACAAGGTGGCTGCTATTCCAACCTCAGGAATCACGCAACCAGTTTGAGCTGGTGACCAAGTGTCTGCGACTAGGGACTCTCTATCCCTCCAGGCTTTCAACAGATTAACGTGATAGATCTGTTCGGGCTTTCGCCTTCCTGGTTGTCTGACCTTGTAATTCACTTCGCTCACTTTTTCCATTATCTCGTAGGGGCCTTGCCATTTGGCAAGGAATTTACTTTCAACCGTAGGGACAAGTACCAGTATCCTATCCCCCGGGGAAAAGGTACGGGTCTTGGCTCCACGGTTGTACACTCTCTGCTGTGCTAACTGCGCTTGGGCCAAATGTTCCTTCACGATGGGCATTACCTGTGCAATTCGGTCTTGCATCAGGGCGACATGCTCAATCACACTCCTGTGGGGAGAACTCTCACTTTCCCAAGTTTCCTTGGCAATATCCAACAGCCCTCTTGGGTGTCTCCCATACAGTAACTCAAAGGGGGAGAATCCCGTAGAGGATTGGGGCACCTCCCTAATAGCAAACATCAGATAAGGAAGTAGACAGTCCCAATCCTTTCCATCTCTATCCACCACTTTCTTCAACATTTGTTTTAGGGTTTTGTTGAATCTTTCAACCAGCCCATCGGTTTGGGGGTGATACACAGATGTACGTAATTGCGTCACTTTGAACAATTTACACAGCTCCTTCATAACCCGGGACATAAAGGGTGTACCTTGGTCCGTAAGCAGTTCTTTACAAATACCCACCCGGCTAAACACAAGAGATAGCTCTTTGGCTATGGTTTTGGCCGAGGTATTTCGGAGAGGGATCGCTTCTGGATAACGGGTGGCATAGTCCATTATAACTAATATGTACTGGTGCCCCCTAGCGGACTTGATTATAGGACCTACCAAATCCATGGCGATCCTCTCAAACGGGACCTCAATGATGGGTAGAGGGACCAGCGGGCTACGGAAATGTGGCATCGGGGCCGACCTCTGACACACAGGGCAGGAGGAACAATAATTTTCTATGTCCTTCATCACCCCCGGCCAATAGAATCTCTGTAATACCCTCTCTCGGGTTTTCTCTGTCCCCAGATGACCTCCAAGAATGTGCCCATGAGCCAACTCCAACACCAACTTCCTGTAAGGTTTGGGCACCACAAGCTGCTCAACGGTTTCTTCTGCCCTTTTTGCCACCCGATACAGTAGGTCCTTCTCTACGCTGAAGTATGGGTAAGTGCAGGTATTATCTGGGTTCACTAACTCGCCATCTATTTTCACTACGTTTTCCCGTGCCTTTATTAGGGCGGGGTCTTTCAACTGTTCTGTGGCAAAGTTTTCCCTGTGAACCTCAAGATCAGAAAACTCCACAGACGGTAGGTTTTCGTCTGAGGAGGTGGGCTCCTCTCCAGTTTCTTGAGTCTCCCCTGCCAATACTGATAAGGGAAATTCCGGAGAGTCCTCACCACTCTCAGGGGAGTTCTGGCTATCACATTCCTGGTACATAGGGGCACCAGTGGGGGGCTCAGGATCATCCCACATTTCCCAGAACTTCGGAAAATCCCTTCCCACAATGGCGTCATGCGGTAACTGAGATACTAAGCCCACTGGATGAAAGAGGGTACCTTTGGGGGTCTCGAAACACACTGTAGTCACTGGATACTCTCGGGTGTCCCCATGCACACAAATAACAGCTACCTTGCTATTCCCAGAGACCTCTGTTTTAACTAACTCAGCCTTTATCAGGGTCACAAGGCTACCTGAATCCAGCAATACCACAACATTTCTACCATTAACACACATTTTGCATAAATGTTTCTCAGTTCCTCGAATGGCAGTGCATGCGACTGTCGCACACAGCGACTGACGTCTGCCCGTCAGAAAGTCACACTGCATGGGTTCCTCCACAACCGGGCAATTGGCTGCAATATGTCCCGCTTGCCGGCAGCGGTAGCAAACGATCCTTCTTGCCGCCTCTTGAGCCGCTGATTTCCCAGGCTGTTCTCGCCAAACTTGGGGTAGAGCTCCCACCCTCTCACTCTCTCCACCCTCACCCCTTGGAATCCTCTTATCCGCCCCTGGGGATGGTCTGGTCTTAGGGTGGAAAGTCCGAGTGTCTCTGGAAGAGGCCGTCAGGTTCTCTGTAGCCAAGTATTTCTCCACACGATCCACAAGACCATCGGCCGTCTCTGGGTCTCCATGGCTTACCCACTTTTGGATGGCAGTAGGAAGAGCTCTCAAAAACCGATCCATTACAACACGTTCCACAATCTTTGGTGCGGACAAAGTCTCTGGCTGTAGCCACTTTCTGCTCAGGTGAATGAGATCATACATTTGAGACCTGGGGGGTTTTCCAAGCTGGAAAGTCCAGTTATGCACACGCTGAGCCCGGACAGCCAGGGTGACACCCAGCCTTGCCAATATTTCAGCTTTTAGCATCACATAGTCTTTTGCTTGGTTAGGCTCTAGGTCATAGTAAGCTTTCTGCGATTCACCAGTTAACAGAGGAGCCACCAGTCCAGCCCACTGCTCCTCAGGCCACTTTTCTCTTTCAGCGGTCCTTTCAAATGTGGTCAAAAATACCTCTGGATCATCCTCTCCAGTCATTTTTGTCAATAAACGACTGACCCCAAAGGACGCGGTATTAGTGGGACGGCTTTCCTCACTGGTCTGCGGACGTTGCTGCATTACTGCTTCCATCTGTTGTTGTAGTCTCTGCTCTTGCTTCTGCAACAGGTCTATGAAGCGGGCCTCAGATTGCTGCTGGGCTTGTTGCTGAGCCTCCAGACTCTGTTGCAAAGTTGCGTTTGTCTGCTGCTGGGCTGCAAGGCTCTGTTGATGAGCTTGCTGCTGGGCTGCAAGGCTCTGTTGATGAGCTTGCTGCTGGGCTGCAAGGCTCTGTTGATGAGCTGCAAGGCTCTGTTGATGAGCTGCAAGGCTCTTTTGCAAACCTGCATTTGTCTGCTGTTGATTGGCATTTGCTAGAGCCAGCTGTTTCAGTATCTCCTCCATGCTGGCTTAAAAAAAAACTGCCACTGGTTCTCCACCAACTGTGAGGGGGTTAGCTCGGCAGCGGGTGTGGGTGACCCCCGGGATGGGCTCCCCACACAAAAACAGGCCCAGCAAACGGAGGTTGTGGTTTTCAAAAAAAAAAAAGGTGCGGTTTATTTTCTATTTACAGTGACAAAACACAGCAAAGCAAAAGAAACATAAACAAAATAAATCCTGGTCAACTTGACCTCTAACTAAACATACAGGTTTCCTAACTAACAACTGGGATCAGCCTAGTGCTGTCCTAGTCCCTAAGTCCCTGGTTTTAAATGTCCAAGCAAATAGCCACACAGGCTTTGTCTCACCGCACAGGGGTTCACTCTCCCTAGACAGTCCACACAGGTCTGGTTCCAGGCATGAGCAAACACCTAATGAATCTGGGAGTTTTTATAGAGGCCTTAAACGAACTGACAGGCTTCAGCTGGTCTCATCAACTCCCTGCCTGCACGACGCCCAGCCCTCTCCCTAGAGGTATGAGTCATCCATGAGCCCACTAGCCCCAGCTGGGCTTATACAACTCTCCGCCTAGTTGTACAAGTCGGCGTAAAGCCTGAATCTGGGCGAAATATATCTACCCCCCTGGATGCAACCAGGTGACTTTACCTTCCTGCTGTCACAATATATATATATGTTCCATTATAAAGTTGCGCTAAAACCAAAAAAAAGAAAATGAATAAAATACAGTAAAAGGAAAAAGTCCAAATGTGATAAAACAGTCCTTCAGAATTGGATACATCATCCGTCACCATAAAAGGTATGTGATCCTTAGTGAATGCCTCCACCTTACAAAGTGCTTGCTTATCAGCTTAAGTTGACAACTTATTACAGGAGGTCAGTATCGCTTATGGCTCAAAACCCAGCCATGGTCTCTATCCATCCGAGGGGGCTTAAGATGAAGTAGAAAAATCCATCAATTGGGGAAATGTCAAGATCCAAAAAAAAGATAAAACTTGCCATATCATAAAATTCTTTTAACATTTATTTACTAAAAATAGTTGCACCTAACATGGTTTGGGAGCTCTGGCACCGACGGGAGGAACACGGTGACTCAGAGCCAGGTACAGCTTGACGACACCCACCCCCCCTACCCTCACCCTTCCATTTCTTCTTCTCCCCCTCCCCTTTTCACTCTTTTACTCTTTTTACTCTTTCCCTTTCCATGGGAGTCCCTTTGGGACCCATGCAATAATGTATATAACAGCTATATCAGTTCGAAAGTTGGTTGATAGCACTTTATGTGCCTGTTGTGATAACCTGATAGGATCAGAAAATAACACGGATAGCAGAGACACAGTGCTTGCACGCTCAGGAAATGTTACGACCCTATACCCAGATGTGATAGCGTTTATCCTGTTTGTTGTAAGACTGTTGCACTTGAATTGTATCTGATGTGGCTTTCAATAAAACAGTTATTGACAAAAAAATAAATAGTTGCACCTACAACAAAACACTTTAAAACTCGCATTAAAATTATAAGCCGGGGGCGTGGCCTGGAGCAGCATGAGATAGGACGCTAGGCTGCTGAGCTCCGCCGGCCGTGTATCCTGCAACGACTATCCTACTCATACACCCACAGCCTGTAACCCAGGAACGGCTCCCTGTGCACCAGACAGTACAGGGAACATGCCGCCACCAAAGAAGCCCTCTTCGGCTACCGCTAAATTGGATCAGTTCCGCCACCAGGCGAGGGACCCTCCGAACAAAGATGCCGGCGGCACGAGGCAGGGGAGGGAGTCGGTTGGCGCTGACACTGCTAAGGTGCTGCAGGCCATTAACACATGCCAAGAGGCGATCACCGCTTGTCAGACCACCCTAACAGCCCGGATTGAGGAGGTAAAGATAGACATTTCCCTGGTGAGACAGGACATGCAGAGCCTGAGGGAGAGAGTCACTGAAACGGAGGTCAGGCTGGGCACAGTGGAGGATTCCCTTCCCCCTCTTCATCACTCTACAGAGTCCATGCAAGATGATTTGGAGAACAGAATCCGGAGGTGTAATCTCCGATTCATAGGTCTCGTGGAGGGGAGGGACCCCCCTGCTTTCCTGGAGTCCCTACTATGTGATACCTATGGCAGGGAGGCCTTCTCCCCTACGTTCACTGTGGAGCGGGCGCATCGCATGTCGGGCAGACCCCTGCCGGCGGGGGCACCCCCTGCACGTTTATGGCAAAATTCCTCAATTACAGAGACAGGGATGCTATACTTCGCCTCAGCAGGGAGAAGGGCAACATCCCCTTTGGCAATAAGATGATAGCAGTCTTCCCAGACTTCTCTGCAGAAGTACAGCTAAAACGCAAAACCTTCATGGAGGCAAAACGTCGCCTCCGCATAAAGCACGTGAAGTATGCCATGCTGTTTCCAGCTCGCCTACGCGTGGAGGGGGAAGACCAAGTACACTTCTTTGAGGATCCTGAGGAGGTCATTGCGTGGCTCGAGCAGAGAGAGGAACACAGATAAGCGACTTTGTACTTTGAATCTTCACCTGCATTATGCTTTCCACATGCTTGCTCCTATTCTTGCACTCTGTTGTTCCTTTACGGGGAACAGGGGCTGCAGTATGCATCTAGACATTGCTCTGACACTGCGGCCCCTGTGATCAGGCCTGATGTGGCTCCATGCGTTTACATGCTTTCGGGCCCCCTTCTTGGTGGATAGACTACATGCCGTTCCTATGATTATATTAACACTTATTTTTTTAACCCTCTGGAATGCACACGGACTCCTCTGACAATTACGGGTTAATAATTTTTTTTTTTTTTCCGGCGGAGAACAGCTCTATGCTAGCATGCTCACTGGGTAAGTGGGCACGGTCCTGTGATGCGTTGTGCCAAGCAGCGTAGTTTCACCCCACTTGTTGTTACAGTCCGCAACCTAGGATTGAAGGGAACCACTGACACTGAGCAGACTATATTTTTCTTTTCCACTGCTGACACTCCAACCTCTCAGTGCTGGTGGCCCCTATGTATGATTTTATGTCTTCTACTTTTCCTTTTTCTTACAGGTTGGACACTGTACTTGCCACGTTGGCAGTTTAGGGTTCATGCCCGCACCAGTTGGGGTCAGTGCAGGGCGGGGAGGGGGGTTATATGGGTTTCACTGTTTAGAGACGGAATGTTTTGTTTAGTTCAAAGATGCTCTTATTGGTGCCTTGCTGAATTTACTGTGTTACTGATGTTCACTCTCCCCTGGGGCCTATTTGCATTTAAATGCGGTATTCGGGGTGGTCTGGTTCCTGGAGCTTCAAACTTTATATCTCTCACCCCATGGCCACCCTGAGGTTTTTAACTTGGAATGTCCGCGGGGTGAGAGACCCAATTAAAAGGTCTGCCGTCTTTGGCCTGCTCAAAAAACAGAGAGCAGATGTGGTGGTCCTTGTGGAGACCCATGCCGAGGGATCGGTTCAGAGAGCACTTAAACGCCCATGGTTTGGATGGGCCTACCATTCTGCCCACACCACACACTCTAGGGGGGTTTCAGTATTGATTGCTAAAACCACACATTTTGACCTCCAGGATTTAGAGATAGACCCGCTGGGCAGGTATGTCTTCCTCAAAGCCAAATTACATGGAGATATGTTGCTGTTGCTGGCATTCTATGTCCCACCCCCGTTCCAATCCACTATCCTTATGGCTGGGTTTGATTTCATGGTCTCACACCCTAATGTGCCGGCCATATGGCTCGGCGACTTCAACAACGTGCTGGATCCAGCGCTGGATAAACTGACTGGGCCCCCCTCTCCCCCATGCCACAACACCCCTCAAGATTTGCGAGACTCCTTTCAGATTTCAACCTTGTAGACACGTGGAGGTCTCGGAACCCCACCTCTAGGGCCTACTCCTGTTTCTCCACCTCCCATAACACAATGTCCCGTATTGATCTTATACTTGTGTCCACATCACTCCTCCCTAGACTGGCGGGGGCGGGATTCCTCCCTAGATCGCTTTCTGACCACTGCCCATGCTGGGCTGAGCTCTCCCTCCCCCACGCCCGCCCTCCTCATGGCGACTAAACCCATTTTGGTTAACTCTGTTACCAGAGGATGATGACCTTTCTTCTGACTGGGAGCAATTCTTTGAGACCAACGCGGGCTCTGCGCCCCCGCACATAATGGGCTCAAACGGACCTCCTCGGAGGCTCTTGACAAAGCTACAACACTACTCCTAGAGGCAGAGAGGGCTTTCCAGGCTGACCCCACGGCTGATAAAATCTCTAACCTTAAATTGTGCTCCAGAGCTCTTGATCAGCTTCACTACGAGAAATCCAAACGTAAACTATTCTTTCAAAGACAGAGATCGTTCGAACACGGGGAGAAAGCTGGGAAGTTATTGGCCTACCTAGTACATTGCGAGGAGAGGCCCCCGGTGGTGATTTCACTCCGCTCTCCTGGCAGTGCTATGGTGACGGAACCCGCCCAGGTGACGTCGATGTTTAAGGTTTTTTTTGCCACTTTATATGCCACAGGGGCTCCTGACGACCCATCCTTCATGGAATCATTCCTGGCTGAGTTGTCAATCCCCCGGCTGACCGAAGACCAGACCAGGGAACTAGAAGCGCTCTTGACGATTGAAGAAGTCACCAGGTCCAAGGCCCCAGGCTCCAATGGCCTACCCGCGGAGTTCTACTCTACCTACTCCGAGGTCCTTGTCCCTAGACTCCTAGCATTATATAACTCCATGTTTGACAGTTCTGAACTTCCACCCTCCATGACGGAGGCTACTATAGTGTTGATCCCCAAACCCGGGAAAGACCCACACCTCCCAGAGTCCTACCGCCCGATCTCTCTCCTCCAGGTGGATGTCAAGGTGCTTGCGAAAGTCCTTGCCCTCCGCCTAAACACAGTTATCTTATCACTGATACACGAGGACCAGGCCGGATTTATGCCGGGAAGGAATACCTCCTTCAACCTGAGGAGGTTGTTTATTAACCTGCAAATGCCACACAACAACCTGGGTTCCAGGGTGATCATGGCCTTGGACACCGCCAAGGCTTTTGACTCGGTGGAGTGGAGATACTTATGGACCGGTTTGGACTGGGACCTAGGTTTGTGAAATGGGTTCAGCTCCTCTACCAGACGCCGGTAGCCAGGGTTTTGGCTAATGGTTGGCCCTCGGACTAGTTTCCCCTCTGTAGGGGTATGAGACAGGGGTAGGGGTATCCTCTGTCGCCACTGCTGTATGCATTGGCGGCAGAACCCCTCGCAATTGCCATTCACGCTCACCCTGGAATAGTGGGGCTCTGAAGGGGGGGGTAGTAGAAAAAATCAGTACGTACGCAGATGACACTCTGCTGTATTTGGATGACTCCGACAACTCCCTACCTCAGACTTTAGCCTTAATTGAACGCTTTGGCGTATTCTCCGGCCTGCGGATCAATTGGGATAAATCCCAGATACTCCCATTGGACAGTTTCCCGCCCCCCAGAGACAGGGCCCTGCTCCCCCTACAAAGGGTAGATACGATTAAGTACTTGGGAATCCGAACAACTCGCGACCCCATAGACTACATCCATCTTAATGTACGTCCAATGTCTGAAATGCTGAAGCTAAAGACACAGGCCTGGGCCCGCCTCCCGTTGGGAGTGATGGGCCGTATAAATCTTGTGAAGATGGTCCTGTTGCCCAAAATACTGTACATGATTTGGCACTCCTGGGTGTACTTGGTGCTTCGGCATTTCAAACTACTGGACTCCTTTCTCAAACCATTCGTCTGGGGTAAGTCTAGGCACAAACTCCCGTGGCGCAAGTTGAAGAATCCGACTGATCTTGCAGGAATGGCTCTCCCTGATTTTAACACATATTATATAGCATCCCAGCTGTCACAGATCTTTCATGTGGACAAGGTGGACAGAGACAGGTTCCTCTGTCTGTGCCCTGCATGGACGCAGCGCACATTGGACCCCTTAGTGGCGATCGTAGGGGGGACTAGAGGTGGGGGACGGGAGCGTCGGACTCTGATATATCATTATAAGAAGGTGTGGAATATCGCATCAGACAGGCTTCACATAGAATCCCCGCACCAATATTCCCCTCTCTGGCACAACACAGCCCTGCCGGAATTCAGCCTTATTCAGGATAGTGGGGTGTGGAGCTCTAGGGGAGTGTTTTATTTATCTTGTATTACTCGCAACGGGAGACTGAAATCTTTCAATGACCTTAAAAATGAATTCGCTCTTCCAGGTCATATGTACTACAGATATCTCCAACTCCGCCACGCATACCGAACCCAGTTCCCCCAAGCTGCTCTCTCCTTGGCTGACAACCCCTTAATGGCTGCTGTTAAATATCTCGACCCCAAAAAACTGATATCCCATTTCTATGTTATGTTGACACTCCCACAGGCAACCGTAACGGCATATGCGTTAAAATCCAGGTGGGAGGGGGAGGTGGGCACATTGGGGGATGATGAATGGAGTGTTGCACTGGACACGTGTAAACTGGCATCTCCCAGGCTGTCGGACCGTCTCACACAAATATATATCACACACAGGGCATACCTCACTCCACTTAGAGTTTCTAGGTATAAGAGTGACCTCTCTTCTACTTGTGCAATGTGCGGTCAAGCTACAGGCACTTTTTTTTTCATTTGCTGTGGCAATGTCCTAAAATCCAGGCCTTTTGGAAGCAGGTGGTGGTGTTCTTGCATGATACCATGGGCTCCCCCATAACGTTACAGTTACAGCCAAAACCTTGCCTCCTGGGTATTTTCCCAGACCCAGATTTCAACAAGTTTAGTAAAATATTCCTACATAAAATGCTCTTTCTGGCACGGAAGGTCGTAGCCAGAGTCTGGATGAGGCCCAACCCACCTGAATTCTCACATTGGATGGCTGAGGTCAATAAGATGTTGCCATTCATGAAACTCATTTACTCTCATAGAGGGTGCCCCTCCAAGTACGATAAGGTTTGGGACAGATGGCTTCGAGCTCCCACAACATGCACTTGATCAAGGAGGACCGCAATACAGTCCTTTTGCCTCTCTGACGCCCCGGTGAACAGTACATAATGGGGGGAAGAGTGTTCGTCGTGACGCAATTTGTATACTTTTTTTTTTTTTTTTAAGTATGACTGACTATACATGGTACCAATGTTTATGTTTCGTTTTATTGTAAACATTCAGGGGGATGTAGCTGTATACCCCTATTGAGCGATACTGTTGTTAGGTCCGATGTTTGCCATGATCGGCTGCTGTATGTCTTATTTCTTTTGCTCAATAAAAGCTTTTTGATTAAAAAAAATAAAATTATAAGCCGGCCGACTTCATGTAGCAGCCCGTCCTGGGATTATCGTAGCACGGTGAGGTCATTGCAGCGAAAGGTGGTTCTACAAAGTATACACTGGGGGGGGCTGAATACAAATGCACACCACACTTTTCACATATTTGTAAAAAAATAAATAAAACCATTTATCATGTTTCTTCCACTTCACAATTAGGTGCCACTTTGTGTTGGTCTATCACATAAAATCCCCAAAAAATACATTTACGTTTTTGGTTGTAACGTGACAAAATTTGGAAAATGTCAAGGGGTATGAATGCCTTTTCAAGGCACTGTAATGTCAGGGCTCTACAAAGAGTAAACGTTTTGTTTTTGTCTGTATAATTCTTCTACAATGCATACAGTGTCAATTAAAAGAGAATGTATTGTGTTTTGTTTGTTTTTTCCTTTTATTGTAGTCAAATAAAATAAAAAATGCACCATTTTATTTTTCTCCAGATAAATCTGAAGTTTTGCATATGAATATTATGTAGGCAGTGGGTGGCACTTATGTCTCTATTTCACTGGTGTTTTTTGTTGTCTTTTTTACCACCCAACATTTATAAATGGCATAAGGTAATTTTGATACATGCTAGTATTGGAGTCCGAAGAGTGATTTCCCTCTAGGGATGGTGCTGTCTGAGCCCTCAGTTAAACAAAGTCACAAGGCAGGAAGCTTTACCTCAGATGATAATGCTCTGGGATTCTTTTCTCAAGTGTTAAATGTTTGTTACTAAAAGAAAAATATATGTATGCATTATGTACACAGTAAAAAAAAAAAAGAGCAAAAAGTGTAATGAGTCATATGAAGCCCAAGTCAGAGGCGTAACTAGAACTTTCAAGCTTCCAGTTCTGGGAGGGCATCCATGGACATCCTAGAACCCTGCCTCCCACTTGCTTCTTAGGGCACACATCTAGCGCACTCTGTGACTGTGACACAGCTGATCACAGTAAAGGGCCAGTCACAGCAGCCCTTTACCATGTAATCAGCTGATCACATGTAAACAGACTTGCTAGTTATCGGCAGCCCTTTCCTCCAATGCTGTGTCTTTGGAAGGGAAAGAGCCGTTAACCGGCAAAACTGTCAGTACACTGTTTACACTGATAATCAAGGTTGGCTCTCGCCTCACCTATCCGTGCGAGGGAGGGGGAACTGTCGGTGCAAGCTCTAGGCTGCATGAGAGACGCTCTCAGCTCAGAGCCCTGCGATCAGCACCCCACTGGGTCCCCCCGACAGTGGCGGAAAGCCAGCGCCTGGTCGCGAGTGTGACCTTTGCGACCCTGGTAGTTCCGCCACTGGCCTAAGTGCAGTTGCAAAAATCAGCACAAGGGACACAACTAACAGTAGCACGTGTCTATTGTGCTGATGCCTCTTATGTGAAATCCTCCACCATCAACCAAATGAACAATTATCTATGATCGGTGGATGATTTAAAGTCTGCCCATATAATGCACCTCCATTATATGCAGTGCCTGGACAAGGTCATCCAGTGCCCCCCAGATGTGTGCGCCCGATCATCATCTGCAGCTGAGATTCCCCTCTGCTTCCACCACACTTGTTTTCGTGTCAATGCACAGCTCCAGGTCTGCCCATCAGGTTTCACATGTACCCGGAAGTACACAGTGATGTTGTGGGGCATCTCTGCTGTATACTCTCCTTTTTTCGGCCTCCTTATGCTGACTGTGAATAGCGCAGGAGTGAAAGGTAAGCATGCATATGGCATAATTGCCACAAGGTTCCCTCCTTCCCCAAATGTACACACTGTGCCTCGTCTTGTCCCTTATGGGAGGCATCCTATTTGAAACACAGTAGATACCAACTTAAACAAATCTGGGAATTTTATGGTGCCGACAGGCTCCTCTTCGTCGGGTGCCCCCATGGAAAGCAGCTTTCCATGGGGGAACCATGCAAGCTTGCTCCCTCCATTGACACAGACAGCAAGACTTGGCCCAGGTAAGAAAAATGGGGGGGGGGGTGCTGCAGCACAGAAGGTTTTTCACCTTAATGCATAGAATGCATTAAGCTGAAAAACCTTAAGGATTTACAACCACTTTAACATATTCAGCAGAAAATATTGGTGTCTTTCTTTCCATAAGGCCTACACTGTTTTCCTCAACATGTTTTGCCAACAACGCCTTGGTCAGGGGGAGTGTTGCCAAATATTAGTAAGCCACATAAGGGTTATTTCAAAAACCATCCAACCTCAACATCCATCAGTTAAAGAAAGGGTACCTGTCGAAGGTGTTTGAGAAGGTATGGGACCCATGCATCAAATATCTGGCTGCTGATCCCAGGACACTACCCGCTTCGATTGTTTATTGGTCTGTAAAGGTTGGAGCGCCGAGTTTCCCTCTTCTTTGTTCCCCCCCCTTTTTTTTTTCTTTACCGCTTTCTACGCCTACTGCCTCTTCTCTATTGGTAACTATACTTCCTGCTTTTGACAACTCGGGTTACAGACTTTTCTAGGGGTTCACATAATGTGATTGCCCCCCCTGCAGAGGGGACCAACAGCCATTATGCATGTGAGGAGTGTACTCCATGTTTGAACGAGTTAACACCTATCTTATTATTACAATAGCATTAGGTATAGGCAACAAGCTCTTGCTTAGCATATTGAGGGTTGTTTACCTTCAGTCCAGGAGCGGACCACGATGTGTTACATCAAATATCGAAATGTGCCCTTGTTACATGAGTGAGACTAAGGGTATTGGCAATATGATTCCTTATGTCTAATTGGACTTTTGGTACACTCCTCTCACTTTTAGAATTAACAGTACCTGAATACTCTCCTCTATGGTTTGTTTAATCTCTTGTGTTCTCCTTATGCATATGCCTTGTCTAACGGAGCTTCCAGTTAATTGTAAATGTTTTGGGGCGTGGTCTTGACATGCTGCAGTGAGGACGCTTGTTTCCGGAGCTCCGGCGCTGACACCTGATTTATAGCACTACTACTTCACTACCGCCGCTATCTACCCTGACTGCAATGGTTAAGAGGACGGGCAAACCCCTATCCAACAGGGGCACCTCCGCGGGCTCCATAAAGCGTTTTCTGGCCGTAGATCCTAAAGATGTGGCGGACTCGGATGGCCTAGGCCGCTCTCCACCTGGCATGGGCTCCGCCTCCCGCCTCAGGCCTGCTCTCCGGCATCATTCCCTGGCATCGTCCATCAGATCGGAAGGAGAGGGCAGCGTGTCCAGACATTCGGAGGTCGCAACCTTGGTGAGTGATCTCCCGACAAAATCAGAACTGGCCTCAATGCTGCTGGGACTAGAACGCGCCATTAAAAAAGAGTTAACGGCCGTGCGCTCAGATCTCTCCCAGGTGCTGGAGCGGGTGGAGGAGACCGAGCAGCGCTTAGAACCCTGCAGGCCTCCACTCGCAGTCTCACCATTGCTCACAGGATGGCCCTGTACAAAATCGAGGACCAAGAAAACCGCAACAGACGGAACAACATCCGCATCAGAGGCCTACCGGAGGCGACTGGGGATGAGGACCTTCTCCCTTCTATCTGGGGTATCTTTAACGGTCTGTTGGGCCTTGCGGCAGACAATCCCCTCAAAATAGACTGTGTCCACAGGGCCCTGCGTCCTTGCAGCCTTTCCTCGGACAACACCGCGTGATGTGATCTGCAGGGTCCATTATTATGAGGAAAAGGAGCGCATCATGAAGATGGCCCGTGAAGCCTCCTCACTGGATTTTGATGGCGCTGCACTGTCTTTCTTTCCTGATCTGGCCAGCGAAACTCTGGATCATCACACGGCTCTGCGACCCCTAACAGAGAAATTGAGAGCTGCCTCCATTAATTATCGGTGGGGCTTCCCTGCGGCCCTGATCGCAAATAGAGATGGCAAGACGGCGATTCTCAGGTTTCCTGAAGACCTGGGGAAGTTCTGCGTGGACGTAAACATCTCTCCTCCGGAGCTTCCTGGCTGGCAAGACACCATTCCACCTATTCCCAGCACTTCTGAACCAAGCTGACATAAAGTGGACCGTAGACGACGCTCCTCCACCGCTGGCGCATCGCCCCAGCTGGGGTAAAACCTGCGGGCCGAGACCTTCCAGTGTCTTCTTCCCATCTGCTTACGCTGGTGGCCCCTAACTGCAAGTATCAAATTACTGTTGGCGTGCTGTTCTGCCCCTCAGTTTCACAGAATGGCCTTTGTGCCTTACCCTGCATATTTTGACTGATACTTGATACTTGCCGAATACTCCATGTTCTATATTATCTTTTTTGAGGTTTAGACTTAATAGACTCATGTCTCAGGTTTTACACTTTTGGTTTTAAACGAAGTGCTATTATACATGTGTATTTTCGTGTTTATATTGTGGCGGTGCCGGGGCACCGAGACGACGCTTACACCGATTTTGGTGTGCGCAGTCGGATGCCTGGGACCCTTCACCCCCGCACTGCGGGGCACGGTGTGGCCCTGTGCTCCCATGCTCCTGCCCATCTTTGGGCTGTGGGTGCTGGGACTCATGTGTGCCCCTCCTTTGCACCGCAGTATTCTGCGTGCCTTTGCTGACCATCCCCTAATGTGGTCTGTATATGGTTCTTTGTTTGATGTTACCTGTTTCACTCATCTTTCTGTTCTTCTTTGATTTCCCCTCCCCCTTCTCATCCCTTTTTTTGTCCTCCGCTTCAGGTCTACCCCCATTGGATTGTGCAGTTTGCGGTTCCCCTCTACCAGTTGCCATGGCTAAGGTAAATTTAATTTATTTTAATGTGAGGGGCCTACATGCCTCGGGTAAGAGACATAACTTTTACAGGGAGCTGGGTCGCCTGCGGGGGGAACATTGTTTTCCTGCAGGAAACCCACCTTACCCACACTACATCCGTGAAATAATTTTCTCCACAGTTCCCTACATGGTATTATAGCCTGTCTGATGTGCATAAAGCTAAGGGTGTGGCCATTGGCTTCCGCAGGGGTTCCGCATTTACACTAGATTCCACATTGTGTGACCCTCTGGGACAATTTCTGTTCTTAAAAGGTACACTGGGCAGCATGCCATGCACTTTAGCCACCCTATATGCCCCCAATAGAGACCAGGCAGGCTTCGTAGCGTCTACTCTTGCAAAACTGAGAGACTTCGCCCGCGGGTGCATCCTCCTCGCAGGTGACTTCAATTCCCCGCTGTAACCCCTTCTGGACACCTCACAGGGGAGATCAAGTATCTCCCATAAAAGACTATCTTTCATGCGCAAAAAACACCTGTTTGACTCCCAGCTAATTGATGTTTGGAGGATTATTCACCCGCGGACGAAGGATTATACTCATAACTCCCACACCCACCAATCTTATTCTAGGATTGACTTTTTCTTTATTGACCACCATCACCTTCCCCTGACAGTTGATGCTGACATTGGAACCTCTCCCATCTCTGACCATGCTCTGATTTTGCTCAAACTCGAGATCCCCTCATTACCCCGTAAGACCACTAATTGGAAGCTTAATGAGGATCTCTTTACTGAGGAAATTGATAAAAAAAATGTTAGGGGAAGAATTGTCCCAGTACTTTTAGGAAAATATGCATCCTGACATTTCACCGGGTGTTCTTTGGGAGGCCCATATTAGGGGTAAACTTATCGAACTCGGCACTAGGAAAAAACGGGAGCGGGCACACCAACAAACGTTGCTGATACGAGAAATTGGGGAACTGGAGCAAAAACATAAGGCTAGGCAGTCCCAGGAGGTTTTTCATACCCTGACCCTGAAAAGGGAAGAATTGAGAGCCCTCTTTTATGTTGAACAGAAACAGCGGTCCCGTCTCTTATCCCTTCCATGAAGCTTCTATGAATGGGGCAACAAGCCGGGTCGGCATCTGGCCCATTCATTGCAACAAAAAAGAAACTCTTCCTTCATAGCTAAGATCAAAACCGCATCTTCTGAACTAGTACATGACACCCCTGCCATAGCTAAAGAATTTTGTGCATTCTACCAACACCTTTATCATATTCAACATTCTATAGTAGATCGGGACACTAGGTTACAGCATATTAAAGAATACTTGTCACAAGCCAAATTACCTGCCTTATCTCCCGATATGCTTGCGACCTTAGACGGGAAGTTCACCACCTCAGAGATGAGCATTGCCCTGAAGGCCATAGCTAATGGCAAGGCGCCTGGCCCAGATGGCTTTACGGTGGTATACTATCGCTCTTTCGCTGATATTTTGCTACCGCGCCTGACTCGTTATGCCAACACTGTATCTGATGGTGGTGCCTTCAGGTCTGAGACCCTCCATGCCCACATTACAGTTCTACCCAAACCGGGTAAAGATCCCAGTTCTTGTGGGAGCTATCGCCCCATTTCGCTGTTTAACATTGACGCTAAATTATATGCCAAAGCCATTGCAAATAGGCTTCTCCCCCTGCTCCCACAGTGGGTCTCCAGTGACCAAACCGGTTTTATCCCCGGCAGGGAAGTGCATGATAACTCCCTCCGCACCCTATCCTTGATGTTGTATGCACGGGGATCCTCCCAGCCCACCCTTCTGCTTTCCAACAGACGTGGAAAAGGCGTTCGATAGGGTGGACTGGGAGTATCTTATGGCGACGCTCTCCCATCTAGGTATTAGCGATTCCTTCCAAAGTCAAATTTCAGCTCTTTATAATTTCCCTACGGCCCAATTACGTATCAATGGTACCCTAATCGACTCCTTCATGTTGTACATTGGCATTCGACAGGGCTGCCCCCTTTCACCCATCTTATTTGCCCTTTCTTTGGAACCTTTTCTTTTGACGGTTAGGCGCAACCCTTCAATTTATGGGATTAAGGTGGGAAGTTTCGAACACAAATACGTTGCATACGCGGATGACATCCTATTTTATATACAAGAGCCTTTAATATCTCTCCCAAACCTCATGTCGGCATTCTCTGCGTTTAGTGACATCTCAGACTTTAAAATGAACATGACGAAATCTGAAATCCTGAATATTTCGGTCCTGGGTACCCTAGTGACTCAACTGAAACGGTCCTTTCCCTTTATGTGGCAGGCACGTAAGATGCAGTATTTAGGCATCTATCTCACTCCTAACCCTACCTTCTTGTTTCGTACCAATTTTTTACCCTTGTTAACCACTTCAATACCAGGCACTTATACACCTTCCTGCCCAGGCCAATTTTGAGCTTTCAGCGCTGTCGCAATTTGAATGACAATTGCGCGGTCATGCTACACTGTACCCAAACAAATTTTTTATCATTTTGTTCCCACAAATAGAGCTTTCTTTCGGGGGTATTTGATCGACTTTACGATTTTTAGTTTTTGCACAACAAATAAAAAAATAGCGAAAATTTTGAAAAAAACAAAGTTTTTCTTTGTTTCTGTTAATTTTTTTTGTAAATAAGTACCTTTTCTACTTCAATGACGGGCACTGATAAGGCGGCACTGACAGGCACTGATAAAGCGACACTGATGGGCACCGATGATGGGCACTGATAGGCGGCACTGGTATGCAGCACTGATGGGCACTCATAGGCGGCACTGATGGGCACTCATAGGCGGCACTGATGGGCACTCATAGGCGGCACTGATGGGCACTTATAGGTGGCACTGATGGGCACTTATGGGTGGCACTGATAGGTGGCACGGATGGGCACTGATAGGTGGGCACCTATGGGCACTGATAGGTGGCACTGATGGACACTAGTAGGTGGCACTGATGACACTGGTGGCTGGCATTGCTGGGCATCACACATTGTGGTCGTGCCATGATGGTGCCCATCAGTGCCCATTTGTGGGCACCTATTGGCATATGTTTTTTACATATTTGTACATGTGGATGGCCATGGGGGACTTACCTGGCCATCCACATGCTTGGGGCTTCCCTGATGGTCCAGGGCGGCATCCTGGTGGTCTTGTGTGGGTATTCGAGGGGGGCTGCGCTGATAAACAATCAGCGCGAACCCCCCCTGTCAGGAGAGCCGCTGAACGGCTCTCCTCTACTCGCGTCTGTCAGTCGCGAGTGAGGAAAAGCCGATCAACGGCTCTTCCTGTTTACATCGTGATCAGCCGTGATTGGACACGGCTGATCACGTGGTAAAAAGCCTCAGCCGGAGGCTCTTTACCGAGATCAGTGCAGCGGTGTGTCAGACTGACACACCGCTCCACCGATCGCCGCGATGCGCGCCCCCCCCAGGCACGCGGCGGCTGTTATCCTGCAGGACGTCAATAGACGTCCAGTGTGGATAACAGAACCACTTCCCGGACGTCAATCTCCTATTGACTGGGCGGGAAATGGTTAAACATGATTAGATCTGATCTGCAGAGATGGTCTCAAATTGCCCACTTTTGGCTGGGGAAAATCAGTGTTGTGAAGATGAATGTTCTGCCTAGACTGCTATTTTTTACTACAGATGATCCCATATAGAATCCCAGTAGGTTTTTATGCTATTGTCAGGTCTTCGATTGGTAGATATGTATGGAAGAGAAAGTGTCCCAGACTTGCCAGGACCCTCCTTACTAGACCTAATATAGAGGGGGGTTTGGCCCTGCCAGACCTCAAGAGGTTTTTCATAGCAATTGTGTTGAATAGAATCTCTGACTGGAAATATCACAAGGACTCTAAGCTTTGGGTGAATCTAGAAATGGAGCTCAGTGGGACTGACTTTTTTGAACAAATTTGGATCCCCAGGAAACATAGAACTTTGGCCTTGTCTACTTTGCCACTTACACGTTCTACCCTCATGGTATAGGACTCGCTATGTAGAAAACATGACTGGCTGCATAACTCACCCCTTTTGCCTTTTACTGGGACAAACTTTTTCCCACCGGGGAACATAGGTCCCAATATTCATGTCTGGAATCTTGGATCTGCCACCCTTCTGCACCATGTGACCACCCCCTCAGGTATTGTTCCCCTGTCCACTTAAATGCCCTCTGCTACTTCAACGCCCATGGACCACTGGCGTTACCGTCAACTTACTGCTTTTGTTCGCTCACTCCCGAAACCTTTGCGGTCCAACTCGGATTTAACTCCCATTGAAACAGCTTTTGTAGAGGACAAACCAATGGACAAACCTATCTCGTACTTTTACCAAGCCTTACAATCACTGGCCTCCGCTGGGGACCCCACCTTCCTCTGCAAATGGGAGGAGGACCTTCACAAACAACTCTCAGCAGCTCAACGATCTACCATCCTTTTATTGACACACACCTCCTCCATGGCCTCCAAAACTGCAGAGGTCAATTATAAACTGTTGATGAGATGGCATTACACCCCAGTGATGCTTCATAAATCCTTCCCACAAACATCACCTTTATGCTGGCGGGGCTGTGGCGAACGAGCAACACATGCTCACATTTGGTGGTACTGCCCCCTTATACGCCCTTACTGGGTGGCCGTTTTACACTGGGCTAAGGTGATTTAAGGTTCTGAAATTATTAATGATCCTTGGGTAGTGTTACTTCACTGTACAGGCAAACCAGTAGGAACATACAAGAAATCTTTAACACCCCACCTGCTTAATGCTGCAAAAGCACTTATTCCGCGCTACTGGAAACAAACCACTATTCCGCCCCTGCGCCAATGGCTTCTAGAAGTTGACCATACATACTATATGGAAGACCTTATGCTTTCTCTCAGAAATAAGTCTGATTTGGCAAAGAAAATCTGGTCCTGCTGGTTTGCCTTTAAATATACAACTGATTATGCAGACCGTATGTCTCAACCTAATTAATGTTTGATTGTTGACACATTTGGTACTGACAAGGCTGGACCGAGGTGGAAACGCCCCTCCTTCTCATCCCCCCCTCCCTTTTCTCTCTCCTTCTTTTCTTTATATTTCTGCTCTTTTCTTTTTATCTTTTTCTGTTTTTATTGTTTGGTGTAAGACATTACGGTGAGAATATTGTCATTTCCACTTTATGCTACTCCTTAAAAATGGTAAATACCAACATGTGACTAGCTGGTGAGATTAGTCGGCTCTGTCTTATGTAGTTCTCTCTGGTTCTTGCACATTTTATATGTTTCATTTTGTCTTGTCCTTTATTTTTTCAATAAAAACTAATTAAACAAAAAAAAATTGTAAATGTTTCTGCTTTTGGGTTACTATTAATATGTCTTTCTTATGCCTTTTGTCAAAATCTTTAATAAAAAGATTGAAACATAAGGGTATCTGTCAATAATTCATGCGGGTGGTATATAAGTAGCCACAGATGGGGCAACAAAGACCACAATTTCTGTTGTATTCTAGTTTAGTCACAAGGGGGTGCCAAACTAAAAAATCCATACAATAAAACACCAACACAGAGGGGTCTGGCAAGCACTTTTTAACAAACTCTTTAACCACTTCAGCCCCGGACCATTTGGCTGGCCAAAGACCAGGCCACTTTTTGCGATTCGGCACTGCGTCGCTTTAACTGACAATTGCGCGGTCATGCGACGTGACTTCCAAACAAAATTGACGTCCTTTTTTTCCCACAAATAGAGCTTTCTTTTGGTGGTATTTGATCACCTCTGCGGTTTTTATTTTTTGCGCTTGTAAACAAAAATAGAGCGACAATTTTGAAAAAAATTCAATATTTTTTACTTTTTGCTATAATAAATATCCCCAGAAAATATATAAAAAAACTGTTTTTTTCCCCTTAGTTTAGGCCCATACGTATTCTTCTACATATTTTGGTAAAAAAATCGCAATAAGCGTTTATTGATTGGTTTGCGCAAAATTTATAGCGTCTACAAAATAGGGGATAGTTTTATGGCATTTTTATTACGATTTATTTTTTACTGGTAATGGCGGCGATCAGCGATTTTTATCATGACTGCGACATTATGGCGGACACTTTTGACACCATTTTGGGACCATTGTCATTTTTACAGTGATCAGTGCTATAAAAAGGCACTGATTACTGTAAAAATTACACTGGCAGTAAAGGGGTTAACCTGTAGGGGGCGCTGAAGGGGTTAAGTGTGACCTAGGGAGTGATTCTAACAGTTGGGGGCGTGGCTTGCCGTGACACGTCACTGATCGCTGTTCCCCGTGATCAGTGACATGTCACTAGGAAGAACGGGGAGATGTTGTGTTTACACTAAAATCTCCCCATTCTTCAGCTCTGTGACTCGATCGCGGGACACCGGCGGACATAGAGTCCGTGGGCATGGTCACGGAGCTCACGGCAGGGTCGCGAGCGCGCCGGCGACCACACGGCAAATTAAAGGGGATGTATATATACGCCCATTTGCGCAGCCGTGCCATTCTGTCGACGTATAAACTCGTGCGGCGGTCGGCAAGTGGTTAAAAACACACCGGTAACATATTTTAACTCATTAAGTGCATTAATGGGTGCTCAAATTTCTTTACACATCTAAGAGCTCATTTAGGCCTGGTTCACACCTATGCATTTTTAGTCTTTTTGCAGATTTGCACTACAGTCCATTTAACATGGTTTCCTATGGAACATGTTTTGTAGTGCAAATCTGCAAAATGCACTAAAAATGCATAGGCCTTAGGCCCCTTTCACACTGAGGCGTTGAAAAAACGCTCAAAAATTATGGGATTTTGTACCTCGATTTTACCGCGGTTCCCATTTATTTCAATGGGGATAGGCGTTTTTACAGCGCTATTTTATGCGCCCTAAATTTGCTCTAAAAAAGCGGTTTGCAGGATTTTTTCCTACGCGCAGCCAGCATAACGCCTCAGTGTGAAAGCCCTCAGGGCTTTCACATTGAGAATGCTGGGGCAGGATTATTTCAGGCGTTATTACAGCGCTATTTTTAGCGCAAAAACGCTGTAAAAACACCTCAGTGTGAAAGGGGCCTTAGACATTCAAAGAACTTGAGCACCCATTAATGCACCTGATGTGTAGTATTGGGTGAAAGTATCGGCCCGAACTTTGGCCGTTTGTCCTGTTCTGGAAACACCTGAATTTGCAGGGGTGTTCACCTTGCCGAACACCCTGCAATGCACTGCACAATGCATTCAGCACCCTAATTGGGCAAAGCTTTGCCCAATAACAGCTGGTTGTTAACCTCCCTGGCGGTATGATTATGTCAGATTTTTGATGCTGAAAGCGGTACAATTGTTTTGCATGGAAATTTGGCGTTTTATATTGTAGGCCTGTAATTCTTAGAAATAACTCACTTAAATCTGTCCAAACCAGAGTCTAGTAGACATCCTGGGTATGATAAAGTTTGAAACACAAAATCATTAATTATAATATAATAAATAACTATAAATATAACAAATAATATTAATAAAATTTATTCAATAATGTAATCAAATCAAAACACTGAAATTTGCTCAGTTGTAGAATTGTCGCTGTCATTACTTTCAGTGTTTGATGACGAATTTCCCCACAAATCACTATCGCTCAATTCTTCAACTGATTCTAATTTATTATCGCTGTTTTCTAGCTGGTCTAAAACCACTTTTGATGTAAACGGGACACTTTTTGGTTGTATGGACAATCTCCAGTTTCCAGGCAGAAAGAACAGTATTTATAATGTAAAAGTGCATGCAGGTCACTGGACAAACCACTAGGGACAAAGGGAAATGTGTAATTATTTGATACAGTACTGTAATCTGTAAGATTACAGTGTACTGTATGTATATTGTGTTTTTTACTTTTTGAATTTGGTGCCGAACTCCGTGCCCGTGCGTTGCAACGCTCGCAGGGAATGGAGCTCGGCACTGTGAATCGAGCGAGACGCGGCAGCTCACAGATCACAGCGAGGAGACATTGCAGGATCCAGGGGACAAGGTAAGTAACCTCTACATGGATCCTGTGATGCGATCCCGAGTGTGGCTCGGGGTTACTGCTTTTGGTACTGAAAATTCACCTCGAGGCACACTCGGGAATACCACCAAGGAGGTTAAGGAGTGGGGCTGGGAAGCCGGCCGCGGAGTCCTCAACAACCAATGAGTCATCAGCTATCAATGGGCTTTCCCGCTGACAGCTGAATGAAAAAAAATAATTTGCCGGTAAAAATAAACGGTGCGTGGTTCCCCCCAAAATCCATTCCATATCTAAGCATGAAGCCTGGCAGGTCAGGGAAAGGGGAGATGAGTGAGGGACCCCCCCCTCCTGAACCATACCAGGCCATATGCCTTCAACATGGGGTGGTACTTTGTGGGATGGGGGGGAGCTCTGCACCTTGTCCCCATGTTGATAGGGACAAGGGTCTCTTCCACACAACCCTGGGCTTAGCGGAATTTGAAAGCCCCTTTAACAAGAGGGCCCCCAGATCCTGCCCCCCCTTATGTGAATGAGTATGAGGTACTATGTTCCCCTACCCATTCACCAAAAAAGTGTCAAAAAGTAATAAAAACAGACAGTTTTTGACAATTCCTTTATTAAAAAATAAAAAGTTTCCCCCGATGTAAATCCACTGACCCAGCATGCACCGGTCCATGAAGTCACAAGGTGGGCGTTGCCACCAGGTGACGTTGCCAGGTGGCCCCACCCTTACCTATATAAGAGCTGTCAAACAGCGGTGGAGGCATTTGGCCATTAATGAAGGTGGAGCGTTTTCTTTATTTTATTTTTTTTTGGGTTCTTTTTCGTGTGCGGCGTGATTGACCGTGGATTTACATAGGGGGTGATTGTCAAAAAAATTCATGTGTTTTTATTACTTTTTGACACTTTTTTGGTAAAAGGGTAGGAGTACATAGTTGTAAAATGACGCCGGCAGGATCCCTCTCTCCCTCCTCATATGACGTCCTGGGTTTGTGGGGGGATTTCTGAATGATGATGCCTGCAGCTAGAGGCATCATTCAGATAGCCTCCTCTTCAGCCGGCGATTCTGCGCACCATAAGAACGATCATAGCGGTGGTTCCGCCGCTTGATCATTCTTATAGGCGGTGGGAGGGGACATCCCCCCTCCCGCCGCCATCCGGTGCTTCTCCGGGCTCTCCCGTGCCATCGGGGGCCCGGAGAAAGAATCGTCCGGCGCCGGTGGTCACATGACGAGCATAGAGATGACTGGTGACCAGATGGTCACCAGTCATCTCTATGACCGTCAGAGGCCCGGGCGCGATGTGATGACGTCACACCCGGGTTCCCAAAGGTAAACAAAGCCGCGATTGCGGCTGAAAGCATGAGATCGGTGATTTATTTTTCCTGATCTCATGCTTTCCAGCCTGGAGGAGAGATGTGAAGTCTTATTGACCCCGCATCTCTCCATAAAGAGGACCTGTCACACACCATTCATATTACAAGGGATGTTTACATTCCTTGTAATAGGAATAAAAGTGATCAAAAAAAAAAGTGTAAGAAAAAATAAGTAAAAAAAAAAAATTTAAACGCCCCTGTCCCTAATAGCTCGCGCTCAGAAGCGAACGCACACATAAGTCCCATCCGCATATGTAAACGCCGTTCAAACCACATATGTGAGGTATCGCCGCATGCGTTAGAGCGTGTGCAACAATTCTACCTCTAGACCTCCTCTGTAACTCTAACCTGGTAACCTGTAAAATTTTTCAAAGCGTCGCCTATGGAGATTTTTAAGTACCGAAGTTTGGTACCATTCCATAAGTGTTCGCAAATTTTAAAGCGTGACAAGTTGGGTATCTATTTACTCAGCGTAACATAAGCTTTCATATTTTATGAAAAAATTGGGCTAACTTTACTGTTTTGTTATTTTTTAATTCATGAAACCATTTTTTCCCCAAAAAAAGGCGTTTGAAAAATTATTGCTCAAATACCGTGCAAGATAAAAAGTTGCAATGACCGTCATTTTATTCCCTAGGGTGTCTGCTAATAAAACATATATAATGTTTGGGGGTTCTGAGTAATTTTCTAGCAAAACAATGATGATTTGTACATGTAGGAGAGAAGTGCCAGAATAAGCCCGGTATGGAAGTGGTATAAAAAGCCCTGTATTGAAAGGGTTAAAGGAATTTTTCATTTTTATTGTTGCACTTTCAGCACTACTAAAATCACAGCTCTTAAAAAAATAATTTGCATTGATACATGTCCCCCAGGGCAGTACCCGGACCCTCATACCCCCTTTATGGCCAATTACTTGCATATAAGCCTTTAAAATGGGTACTTTTGATTTTTCCTGTTCGGCTCACATAGACTTCAATGGGGTTCGCCATTCGGGTTAGAACTTTTCCCCTGTTCGGGAGTTCTGCTGCGAACCAAACAGGGCTGGTGTTCGACCCATCTCTACTGATGCATTAACGCATATGCATCAGTAGAGATGGGCCGAACACCAGCCCTGTTTTGTCATGTAACACACTTGCCAAGCGTCCCCTCTGTGCTGTTTTTTATTGCATGGATTTTTTATATTATAATTTCAGCTGGTAATGCTTTTTAAATGTGTCTTAAACGCACTGCAAATGCGAAAAGGGCATTTATGTTGTATTTGCAGCACATTGACATGAATGGAAGCATTTTGGAAGCTGCAAAACCTGGCAAACGACACATGTTGGGTCAATGATGTGATGCTGACGCAACCATGTGAACAACACTGGGCGCTAAAATGCACACAATTATGACAAGCATTCTTGGAGCTTCAAAATCGCTCATGGAAGGCCTGCTTTTGAAGCCTGTGTAAGGCCTGGCTCACACCTATGCAGGTTACAGTTTGCATATTCCAGGTGCATTTTGCATTTTTCAATACACAGTTTTAATCAATTGAAGTCTATGGAACTAAAAACCAGAAAAAAAGTCCCTGGCCCTTTGCATAAAATGCACAAATGTGAACTACATCCATGGGAAACCATGTTAAATAGACTGTAGTGTGTTTCTGCAAAACTGAAAATACATTAAAAAAATGCATAGATGTGAACCAGGCCTAAACTTGGCCTAAACAACCCTTTTTAAGTCAACAAACTTGTTTCCTCTGCTATGATTTAAAAATATCTCTTGGCCTGAACTAGCTTTCTACAACCGCAAAAAGTGAGTTTCCTAATTGGACTAATTGTGTGTTATATGCAACAGCATAATTAAGTGAAACTTGTTATTTGATGATTGAGATTCTAGAATGAATTGTGTTGTTGGGTTCTTGCTCAGCGCCTCCATCGGGGACTTGGTTTCAGTGGAGTGCAGCTGCTCTGTTTGATTTACACTGCTGCGGCTGTGGCTGGTCATAAATAAATCCTCTTATATAGTTGTTATGAACACCTGTTAGATCATCTGTCAGCAAAGCAATGTTCACATTTATCATAGTGCGGCGACTATTCTCCCTCTATCCATTTCCAACTGACTCGGCCTCTACCGGCAGATCACTACTACCTCATCATAATTGCTCATTTCCACTCTGCGTTACAACTTGCAGATAAAAGATTTCACTACATGGCCAAATTTCATAAATAAAAGAGGAGCTGGGTGCAGTAAAAGTTTATTTTTGTCATCATTTGTCACGTAGTTCTTCTATAAATCAAGTGGAATTGCGCTCTTGCCAGTTCAGGTGTTACTGTCGGGCCAGACATGGAAATGGTCTGTTTCTTCTCTGGAGACAAGATGACATAGATTTCAGACAGAGCCGGCTTATGACTTTGTTTCACCCATTCTTTTATTAGCCTTTCAAGCAAAAGATAAAAGAAAAAAAAAACATAGGGAACTGAAATGTTGAGGCAAGGAACAAATGGTGCACTCCTGAGTAGGTTCATTATCTTATATCCCATATTAAAGGAAATCTTTATTACTTTTGATTTTTTTTTAAATCTTTAAGCATCTGATCGATTTAAAAGGTTTACCCAAAACAAGAAATTGCATTTAAAGTAACTCAGGAGTTGCAGCATACAGTACCCGCTGAAAAGCTGCAATCTTCCATTGACAGTGGTGCCCTGTTAGCTAAAGGTTTGTAGTTGTTTCTAATATATTTTAATGGGTGTGCAAATGTGTTCTCTGGTTCCTGCCTCACCCTTTACCCTCACATACTGTAGCATCAATGGGGGAATGCACAGGGCAGAATCGGGTAATGAGTGGCCCCCTAACCCACCTTACCTTAGTTCCATCTTAGGAGGAGAGGTGTCTGTAGTCTACTTTGACTACCCAGTCATGTGCAAGAGAATATAACAAAAAAGAAGAGAAAGTTCTCTCAAGAGGGTCAAATCAGAACACTGGATGATACAAAAAAGCTTTAATTAATATCACAACAATATAGAAAAAATGCCAGATTGGCTGTGTATAACACAGACTAATTAAAAATATGACAACGTTGTCTTATATTAAAAACAAGGGGAATCGCAGCTGCACATACACTTCACAATCACCACATTTGAGGATTAATAATGGCCAAGCACATAACTTATGTATGCTGATATCTAATTGGAAAAACTCTGTTTAAGAAAATTCTGACTTGATGATACAGTCTCTGTGGAGTTCCCAATTGCTAGATATGCTCGGCCAATTAGCTCATCTAGACGTGGAATACGTTGGAGTGAAGGAGTTAAAAAGAAGCTTGTCCTGACGTCATGAAAAGTTCACTAATGAGTGATTTCAAAATTGAATGACCGGACAGAATGGCACTATTTTGAAATGGGTAATTAGCTCAGCTTGGTATTTGTGTTCAGAGGATCCGGCTTATTGTACAGTCATTGGCAACACAGATATGTCTCATAGAGGTGTCTAGTGGGGAGGTAATACAGGGACGAACTGGACACATCCATATAAAACTCACCACCAGCTTACTGTTTCAAATGTGCTTCACTCGTGTGCCAAACACAGATGTTGCATACAGGATTGGGTGACTATTTAAACTAATTTCCCTGACTCCTCCTTGCTCTGAGGAAACTAGCATCTATTGGCTAGTGAAACGTGTCAGCGTGACGTCAGCACCTTACAGGGGAATCGTCTGCTCAGCAAACGAGTGAAGCACTTTTTTAACACTAAGCTGGCGGTGAATCGGTGGCTTTTGCTGCTGCAATTTGAAGTTTGCACGTACGGCTTCATTTACACAGGGAGGAGTCTCCAGGTGTCCACAACACAGGCTATCTCTGAGCGTGGCTCTTAGTCGAGGACTTGTTGGGTAGAGAGTAAAGGAAGAACGTCTGGTTCCATGTGTATGGTGAGAGTATCTTTAGCCCACCTATTTATTATATGGATGTGTCCAGTTCGTCCCTGTATTACCTCCCCACTAGACACCTGTATGAGACATATCTGTGTTGCCAATGACTATACAATAAGCCGGATCCTCTGAACACATAAATACCAAGCTGAGCTAATTACCTGTTTCAAAATAGTGCCCTTCTGTCCGGTCATTAAATTTTGAAATCACTCATTAGTGAACTTTTCATGACGTCAGGACAGCCTTCTTTTTCACTCCTTCACTCCAACGTATTCCACGTCTAGATGAGCTAATTGGCCAAGGATATCTAGCAATTGGGAACTCCACAGAGGCTGTATCATCAAGTCAGAATTTTCTTAAACAGAGTTTTTCCATTTAGATATCAGCATACATAAGTTATGTGCTTGCCCATTATTAATGCTCGAATGTGGTGATTGTGATGTGTATGTGGTATGCGCAGCTGCGATTCCCTTTGTTTTTAATATAAGACAACGTTGTCCTATTTTTAATTATTCTTTGTTATACACAGCCATCCAATCTGCCATTTTTTCTATATTGTTGTGATATAAATTTTTTGTATCATCCACAGTGTTCTGATTTGACCCTCTTGAGAGAACTTTATTCTCTTCTTTTTTGTTATATGCCCTTAGGGTTATTGGAACTGCACCCCATGGTACACCATGTGGACGAGGATTGATTAAAAATAGTTAAATACTTTATTTATTTAATCAATTAATACGGTAGATCCAGGCAAACACAATTTTTTTGCATGTGCAAGAGAATGAAAAAAAATAAAACAGGATTTTTTTTTTCTATAATCCTTTATTTAACGTTTTTGGCAAAATACAAAAATACAGTATAGAAATGCAAACAGGGAAAATCAGCCCGTCTGCAGGGGAAGCCCCCTATCCAAATGGTATTCAGGGATTCAAGTTTCAGGGAAATGGACCAGAGTAGATCTGCTTACTGCAAGAGGGTTCCCTACCATAAAAAAAAGCAGAGTCCCCTCATCCACTGTCAGGATTCGCCTTTCACTTATATATAGAGTTAAAACTCTGGGCCCCTGGAGTACGGTTCAGAAAGGAGAAGAGGAAAAAAAAAGGGATATGGGGGGGGGGGGGAGATTATGTGCAAAAAGAGGCCCAACCCCAGCGGTATCATACAGTGGCCCTAGGAGGTAACCCCTCAGAAGGTACATGTCAAGGCTCCAAGAGTGGAGGCTATGAACAGGCCAGGTTCAGGTGGCGTGGTCTGCGATCGAACTATAGGAAGAGGTATAGTCGGTCCAGTAGAACCATGATTTGTGAAACGTCTCTTCTCTGACACACAGAATTTTGACTTGCTTATGATTAACAAGTGAACACTTAACTTACTAAGGTAGGTGAGCATGCACATTGCAAAGAGAAAATTCGCTTCTAGTTTAGTAATTTGGCCCCCAAATATTTTTTCAGGCAACTGTGGTTTTTAAAAGCACATTGACTCTGATTTATGTTAACCACAAAAACTACCATAGACAAGTAAAAATGTTTTGATTGACTGTATAGCTACTTAATTTTTTATTTATTTTTTATATATGTAATAATTTTGTTTTTCCAAAAGGCTTCACTCTGTACTCTGATATGTATGTTCTTAGGTTTTTACTTTAGGTGAAAAGAATGATTCGTGGAGCAATGAAGAGTCGGGGGGGGGGGGGGTACTCCCGAGCATGTCTCGCCCTTTACCTGGCGTTAACAAAGCAGAGTTTTATGGGTCTTCTCATCTCATTGCTAGTCACAAGACTGAGGTCTGTCAACTCTCTAGGTTGCTTATTATGAAACTTATTTTCCCTCATTCAGCAAGGATGTTGATTGCATTATCTGCGGTGCCTTTTTTTATTGAATGTGTTCTTGAAATTAAGATACAGCAAGCTTGTAGAGAGCTAAAAAAAAAACAACCTAATAAGCAGCTATTGAAAACACATGCATTCATTCACACATCCATTCAAGAATACAGTTTTGTATGGAAATGTTAAATACTTGAATATTTTCTTACAAAATACGTTTATTGGTTTCAGTTCAGAAAGATCACAAAGTAAGTCAAGCAGGATACTGAGAAAAAAAAAAATTTTTTTAGCACACATGATCAAACCACACAGTGGGGTTGATCAATAAAACTGGAGCACACAGAATCTGGAGCAGCTGTGAATAGTAACCAACCAGCTTCCAGGTTTTATTGTTAAAGCTTAATTGAACAAGCTGAAGTTAGAAGCTGATTGGTTACTATGCTCAGCTGTACCAGATTATGTGTGTACCAGTACAGTAATGGTAAATCTCCCCCATAGTGTGCCAATGCTCCCTGCCAATTCCTCCACTTGCTTCTGCTCACTAAACACATAAAATTTTAAATACTAACATACAAAGCCATCCACAACTCTGTCCCAAGCTACATCACCAGCCGCATCTGAAAATATCACCCAAACTGTCCTCTTTGTTCCTCCCAAGACCTCTAGCCCCCTTGTTACCTCCTCCCATGCGGATCTCTAGGACTTCTCCAGAGGCTGACCCTTCCACTAGAACTCTACCCCAATCCATCCAGCTAGCGCCTACGCTCTCCTCCTTCCAGCACTCCTTGAAAACTCCTCTGTTTCGGAAAGCCTATCCCACCTCTACCTAACAACTGTAATTTTATTTTCTCCATCAATAAAATGTAAATGAAAAGTATTGCAAGAAAAAGAGTTAAAAGGACAAAGAGTGTGTATGTTGGGATGCTGGAGTAGAGAGAAAGAGGGGGAAAGAAAATCTCTACACATGTGCCCCCCCCCCCCCCCCTAGAGTCTGTATTTCTGCAGTGTTCTATTGGTACTATAATGCAGTGTTTCTCAACTCCAGTCCTCAAGGCGCACCAACAGGTCATGTTTTCAGGATTTCCCTCAGTTGAAACGGCTGTGGTAATTTCTAAGGCAGTGAAACTGATCAAATCACCTGTGCAAAATAATGAAAAGCCTGAAAACATGACCTGTTGGGGCGCCTTGAGGACTGGAGTTGAGAAACACTGCTATAATGGAACCTTCCTGCCATGACTTGGTTCCAACCCTGAGAGGTCCTGATTTAGACCCTTTGCTACGGTGTGTCATACATGCATACACAGAAAATACATATACAGTATCTCACAAAAGTGAGTACACCCCTCACATTTTTGTAAATATTTTATTATATCTTTTCATGTGACAACACTGAAGAAATTACACTTTTCTACAATGTAAAGTAGTGAGTGAACAGCTTGTATAACAGTGTAAATTTGCTGTTCCCTCAAAATAACTCAACACACAGCCATTAATGGTGAATACACCCCTAAGTGAAAATGTCCAAATTGGGCCCAATATGTCAATATATTGTGTAGCCACCATTCTTTCCCAGCACTGCCTTAACCCTCTTGAGCTTCACAGGTTGCCACTGGGGTCCTCTTCTACTCCTCCATGATGACGTCACGGAGCTGGTTAATGTTAGAGACCTTGCGCTCCTCCGCCTTCCATTTGAGGATGCCCCACAGATGCTCAACGGTGTTTGGGTCTGGAGACATGCTTGGCCAGTCCATCACCTTTACCCTCAGCTTCTTTAGCAAGGCAGTGGTCGTCGTGGAGGGTTCATTATGTTGGAATACTGCCCTGCGGCGCAGTCTCCGAAGGGAGGGGATCATGCTCTGCTTCAGTATGTCACAGTACATGTTGGCATTCATGGTTCCCTCGATGAACTGTAGCTACACAGTCCCTGCAGCACTGTTGCCAGCGGTTTAGACATTGATGGCTGTGTGTTGATTTATTTTCAGGCGACAGCAAATTTACATTGTTATACAAGCTGTACACTCACTACTTTACATTGTAGCAAAGTGTAATTTCTTCAGCGTTGTCACATTAAAAGATATAATATAATATTTACAAAAATGTAAGGGGTGTACTTACTAGTGTGAGATATTGTTCTGTTAACACCATCTGCATTATATAAATGTTTCACACTATCTTAATATAGTATTTTTACTATTATATTGTCAGACGGATGACTTTGTGTGCACCCCCCTGGTATGGGTTTCCTGCATTCCCCCGGGACAGACATGGTTTTTCCCGGACCAATGCCTCTTTGACCTCGTCTTGGGTAAGACAGTGTACATTGGATCACACCACCTATGTATTGCAGAATATTTAATTATGTTGTAATCAATCAATACCTTCTTTTCTTTCTATTCTCTATTATAGTATTACATATGATGATTGCTCTAGATTACCATACAACAATCTCCTGAAGAAGCGGTGGTCTTTCCCGTGAAACATGTAGAGCGTTTAATATACAGATGGTATATGCTACATTTTCCAAAGGTCACTTCATCTGTAATTATAGAGCTGAATGTCTAGGACACAGGGTTCTGTGTTTATTGTTTAAAGTGTTGTATGTTTTAATATATTGTTGGAATAAAAATCTAATTTTTTTTACTCATTTTGTGTATGTTAAGCCTTTGTACGGTACCATGAAAGTCCACAGTAGCCTCTATCCACTCCCTTTTAAACTTTCTACTATCTGCAAGCAAATCCTGAGATTGGGGAATAGAGGTGGTTTCCCAGATAAATGGTGTAAACAGGCAAATTGACTCCTGTTTTATTTAGTTCTGTTTATTGAAGGTTTTAGAAAGAATATGGAAGCACGGCCCACACATGGGTGTACCGATCAATCTAGAACAAAACCAGAGGGGACACAATACCCATAACAAAAAAAAAAAACATCAGTAGCACTTTTAGGCAGAGGAACCAACAAGAGAAATCCCAAGCAGTGAGTACGGCTTGCACTATGTAGAGATAGCTGTTAACAGAACTAGCCCATGAACCAAGAACACTCAAAGATGCAAATAGCTAGAATAAACATTCAATACACAAGATTAGGCATCTAAGCAGTCAAGGCACTATTCAACCAACTCCTCCACACGTTATCGAATTTCTGTGGGCGTATGTGTCCTTGTATAGAGATAAAGTAGCATCCACTAAATGTTGCCAGTATTGGACTGAGGGAGGAGAGTTTTTTTTCCAACATAAAGTAATTGCCTTTCTGGCGTAAAAAAAGCAAGTAATACAAGATAAGTTCTCCCCGCTATAGTAGGATCAAATTCATCAACAAGCATATCCTGGGGGATGGAACGATGGAGGTACTTGCTACCGTATTGATGACAGAAATGATATCACTCCAATAACTTGCAATACCAGGGCATGTCCAAAAGACATGCCAATAATCTCCTATCAGATGATCATATCTCCAAGAGGCTGAAGAAATCATTGATTAACATGCATGTCCCAGTGTAGACAGTGGGGCGAAAGTGACTGCTATCAGTCTGACACACAAACTTGCTGTTCTCTCCAGACACAAAAATGAATTGGTGCAAAAGATTATAGTTCTGTGCCTAGCATTTCTGGATATGATTGAAGGGACACACAATTGCCAGTCACTCACTGGGTCCCTCAGATTTTTCATTTTTTTTGGAAGGGTCTGCATCCCTTTTAGAAGTGATTAATCCTTTGGGAATATCTCACCAAAAATGAAATTTTTGTTGCAGGGGATACCTCAAATGTTATTTGTATCTTAGTGCAGACTTCTGGGAAATCAGTGCACCAATCACACAAGTAGTAAATTAAATTTTTGGGGGCATTCTGTACATCAACTGTGTACAGAGAGACTCGAGGTTGCTGTATTACATTGAATTTTACAGAAAATTACAGAGCTGCAGATTGAAAGGGAAAGTTAATTTTAAATAACATTCAACTACAATATGGTTTGTGTAGCATTTGTTTTTTTTTGTCTATTTCTTCCCATTAAAAATGTTACCCTTCAAGGAACAGGTTTAGCTGCAGCTTGGAAAAAAATAATGGAGCACCAGCAAACACCAATTATATACTTAGTTGCCATTTTTTTGCTTTTTAGGCTTCTTGCCCCTTCAATGATTGCAGACTGGAATTTTATACAGCAGACTACACACCACTGGGACGCCTAGATACCTAACTACATAATCATCATGTCACATGCATGTCCCAACCCCGGCATCACAGGGAATTGAAGTGGAACTTCTGCCATCCAGCCCTGTAGCCTGTTCCCGCCCACTGACTGTCTGATGCTAAGGTACAGGGTACTGTGATGGGGACACCTGATATAAGAGGCACATTGTAAATGCTATGGAAATTGTACATTGCTGATTTTTTAATAGACATAAAATGAGTATATATGCTAGGTGTCCAAGCACAAACAAGATTCAGACCTCCGCTGGATGAAATTTTTTTACAAGACAGGAACTCCTTGAATTTTAATTTAATACCCCTGCTCTAAAGCCTCCCTATGCTGTCGCGCCCTGTGCTGCCCCTTGCAGGAGTCACTTGAAGGCGAGTCCTTGCCTATACAGGAAACATGGTACATAATCACACAGTAACTAGTCTTTTAGCAAATATCCATCTCTGAGATTAAACAGAGAGCTGATTTTATTTGTTGGCTGGCACTTAAAAGGTTAGCCAAAAGAATTCTGTGTTCCTTATATCACCCAGCTGCATTGTTGCTTCACTTTGTGGTTGAGATTTGTACGGGAATTTATGTGCGTTGTGAAGTCATTGCTTGGCAGTATGATGAAGAATTTGATGGTAATGTAGTCCCCTGGTAAAATAAAAAAGTGAGAGTAAAAGCTGAAGGAACAGGGCAATAGAAGGGTTTATAGTTGACATTATACTTGAGAGTTGGTTCTAATTCAAGTTACATTCTCCATGGCTATTATGTAGCTCATAAATCCAATAAAATGTTTTACAGTTCCTATAAAAAATGACAGGAGGGGGGTTTTATGTTGTAAGTTTAGTCAGTCTCTCTCTGGCTTATGCAAGATTTCTCTGGCCATTATACCATTAAAAGCAGAGCGCTGCTGGGCTGCAAGTCCTCCATTACATTCATTTACCATACTATATTTTCGGTATCTTTATGTAAACAGATTTGCTGGATGGCGCTCGGGTGCTTTAATGTTCTCTCCTGTCTACAAGATATGTTGGTGGTGTTTGTTCTTCCAGGAGCTGTTTAATATTAAATAAGTAATATTTTTATTTGCTAATTTTAAGATTTAAGGGGATTTCCATGTAAAATGGAAATCTTCTAAGGGGGGAAGTAACACAGGGAGGTTCTCATGTCCCACAGGAGTGTTGTAAACAACCATAAGATCCTTGCCTGCCTAACTCTTGTTTACGATGTTTGGAAGGCTGAAGTCCTCCTTTTGTATTTTATATTCACACCAGAATACCAGTTATCCCCAGTAGGTGGCAGTGCATGTGAAATGGGTACTTACAGCTCCTCAATTTGAAAGAATCTACAAGGAGAGGTCACAAGTAATCAGGGACTTGCATGTCTTCCTGGAAATCCTTTCGACATCTCTCTTCAGTAAGATTTATACAATTTGCTAATCATAGTACAGTATAAAGCCATAGGTTAGGTGAAGTACTCTTTAGGCAGACTTTTTTATCTTTTTTTTTTAATCTCGGTGTTGCTGGTCGCCTTCATTCTCCAGTAGAGTCTGCATGTCAATGCTCATGATGGTCTTCAACATTATAATCTCAAATGAAAGTGCATGTGACAGGGTCATTGCAGGATCATCAGGTATTATTTTAATGAAAGCTGTAGATTTGAAAATTATTATTGAAATAACATTAACATGTTAAAGAATATGGGATTTTAGTAAGTGGCTTTACATATACTTTAATCAATGTGTATCTGCCTATGGTTATTTTGTGTTTCAACTGTCCTGGTATTGCTGACCTTCCATACAATGGTGAATACTAGAGAGGTGATATTTTTTTTTTTTTTTAATCCAAACTTTTTTTTATTGACAAGGGAAAAAAAACAGTGCTTGTACATTGTAGAGTTGAAAGGTATAAATAACAACCATCAACATTTGCATTGAACATAAGATATATAACCAGGTACAGAACATTACATCATATGTAAAGCATATCCAAAATGTTATGAAAAAAGAAAAACAGAGCAAAATAAAACAAAACAGTCCGAGTTTATTGAGGAACGATTACTCAGAAGTCTCCTTTGTCTACTCTTGGAGATATTCCCAAACTCGGGCCATAACCATGATAACTCTAGGTGTTCTTATAATTGTAATAACCTATCCATTACTAATTGTGGTGGGGCGAGACTTGGGTTATCAAGCAAACTTTGCCAAATGAGGTTAAATTTTTTTAACCGTTTTTCGATGGCGATAAGCTAACTGCTCTCTAAGTAGAAGGGAAATAGCGTGGGCGATTCACTGCGCCCTAGAAGGCACAGTGAGAGCCAACCAAAATCGGGTGATCAGCTTTCTAGCTAGGTACAATAACCTGGGCACCATAATCTAAATACCCTTTAGATACATTTCAGCATCAATTGTGCCCAGCAAGAACTCCAGTGGGATCAAGAGGTATAGGTATTTGGGCTAGATCAGCATTAACCTGCACAATCTCCGCCCAATATTGGGCAAGTTTCAGGCAGCACCATATCATGTGTATAAAGTCCCCCCTGACCATCGAGCACTTTGGACATAAGGGAGAATACCTTTGGCCCCAATTATATGGCCCATTGGGGGTGTGATAGGCTCTGTGTAAGATAAATAATTGTGAGAGTTTATGTGCAGCTGACACAGACACATCAGGGAGCACCTCTAGGGCTCTATCCCATTGATCCCCATCTATGGCTTCGATATCAGTGACCCAACGAGCTCTACTTTTTAACAGTGTGTGATCTTGAATAGAAGACAACAAAACAGAGTAGGCCCTCAATATCAGACCCTTGCGAGTGGTAGCTTGCAGAATTTCCTGCAGTAGTGAGGAGCTAGATATAGCTAAGGAGAGCGTTTGTGTCTGCTCGAATGTCGGAGTTGAAGATATTGATAAAATTGTTTATGTTGGAGGGAGAACTCCGCACACAGCTGATCAAATGCCTTCAGAGTACTACCATTATACAGTTAGCGAAAGGACCAGATCCGATGCTTTCTGAGGAGAATCCCTGCAATCTGCGCAATTCAGGATAGTTAGGATTATTCCACAAGGAAGTAAACTCAATAGGACCTGTGATAGACAATGCCTCCTTGACTGCCCGCCAGACCCTCTTAAGCAAACCCGCCATTGGAGAGGAAGGGGAATACCCGGGAGATCCATCTCTAAAAATGGGAGTCGGCTGTCAAGGTGGATAAAGAGACCAGTTGAGCTACAGGGTCTGAATTTTCCCCAAGTCCCCAGCCAGCAAACTGTTGGAGTTGAGATGCAAAGGAAATACATTTTAAAATGTGGGACCGCTAATCCTCCCTTATCCTTACCATATTGCAAGGTACATAAGCTAATACAGGCCTGCCTCTTCTTCCATATAATATCTCGAAATTGGGAGTCAATGCATTTGAACCATTGATTAGATATCCACATAGGGGAGTTATGAAAGATATACAAGAGCTGTGGGGCCCAGATCATCTTTATCAGGTTCACTCGTCCCACTACCGACAGTGGAAATTTACACCAACCTTGGCACTTAATGCTTTGTTTATCTATTAGAGGGGTTAAGTTAAGCTTTAGATATTCAGATAGGTTCGGTGAAATACCCACTCCTAAATACTTAAATGAGGCTATCTGGGAGGCACCAGCAAGAAGAGGTGATACCAATGGATCGAGAGGCATAGGGATAGATTTAGACCAGTTTATGGTAAATCCAGAGAATTCACCAAATTTTGTGATGGTTTCCATTAAATTTTCTAGAGAGCTTTTCTAGAGAGCTGCCGGTATCTCCCAGGTACAATGGCGCATCATTCGCATAGAGGGAGATTTTTTTCCTCCAGCTGACCTCTATGGAAGCCCACAATGGCAGGGTTCTTCTACCGCTAATGTGAACAAAAGGGGGGATAATGGACACCCTTGTCTAGTGCCCCTATGTAGCAAAAATGAGGAGGAAAGGGAGCCATTGATACGAAGCCTGGTACGAGGCGCTGAGTAGAGAACTCACACCTAGCTAATAAAGGTGTCAACCAGGCCAGATCGGGCCAGGATTTTCCAGAAGAAGGGCCACTCAACACTGTCAAACGCTTTGGCAGCATCCAAGGCAAGAACAGCCCTACCTCCAAGGTAATCTGCTGGTATCTGCATATTAAGGAACAAACTCCTTATATTATCCACAGTCGAGCATGTAGAAATGAACCCAGATGGGTCACAATGGACCAGTTGGCCAATCACCCCCAAGAGTCTATTAGCTAAAACCCGATCCAGGAGTTTGACGTCCATATTCAGTAAAAAAATAGGACGATATGAGTCCGGTAGGAGTCTGTGTTTGCCCGGTTTGAGGAGTACCACTATAATTGCCTCATTCTTAGAATCAGGTAGGCAACCCGCCTAATGAAGAGCCCGAAAAGCGGTGGAAGGATAACAGACCCATAACTGGCATATACATATACAAAAGTTCTCTGTCCTTAGTAGAAATCTGGGGGATGGTGCAGGTCTGCAGAAAAGCATCTAAATAAAAGGGTGTAGCGTGAGCTCTGGTGGCATACAAATCAGTATAGAAATGCTGAAACCCATCCAAAATATCAGTTAACTCTACAAGTTTCTCCACTCAGAGATTGAATCGCAGTTATGGAGGAATCCTCCTGCTGCGCTCTAGCCACTAGGGCCAACAGGTGACCAGTACTCTCTCCCTCCTCAAAATAATTTGGCTGAATAAAATATTGTTTTTTCTCTGCCGCTGATGAGACCACATTATTATATATAGACTGGGCCTCGGCCCAGTTAGAGCAATTTATTTCTGATGGGTCAACCACCATAGCCTCCTCCCTCTGCGCAATTCAGCACGAATGGTATCCTCCCACTTTCTAGATTTCCTTTTAATATTAGTGAATTCTTGGATAATAAGACCCCTTAAAAATGCCCTGAGAGAATCCCAGACAATTGCAGCACTAGCAGACTTCTTGTTAAGCTGGATAAATTCCGACAATGCTTTGGGGATCTTATCAGGGATTGGAAATAATGTTAACCAGAATGGATTAACTCGCCACAGAGGACGAGCAGGGGAATCCACAGTAGTTAGACGCACCCAGAAGGGAGAGTGGTCCGAGAGGACCCAATGCTCATACACAGAATCACATGGGGGAACAAGGCAGCATTCCCCAGTCCCAGGTCTATTCTGGACAATTCACCATGGGAGGCAGAATGCCACGAATAACACCTAACCTCGGCATGTCGCTCCCTCCAGACATGCCGCAGACCCAGTTCAGACAGCAGGTAAGCACAAGTAGTCCTGTTAGAGAGATAATACTTGAATTAGTATTAGAATTTGCACTTAAATGTTGGGCCACAATAAAATTTAGAGATTTTTGTCCATTCTTGTTTGAATTGCTCTGTTATCTTATATTATTACTCAAGATGGGCCCTTTTTTCTGGAATGCCCACTCATACGGTAGTCTGGCTGTCCAATACCAAATTCTTTGACAAATTTCAAAATGGTTTCATGAAAAACATAGTACAAAAACAGCACTGGTGTGCCTAAATAATGACTTGTTGATGGCTGAAGACAAGGGCAAATGCTACATCCTTATCCTCCTCCATCTTCCTGCCACATTTGGACCGTAACACCTTAATAGATCAAATAAAGCTGCTCTGTGGTTTAGGGGGACCATTGCTCAGCCAGTTCAAATCCTTCATATTAGAGAGATCACAAAATATCATAGCATGTATACAGTCATCCTCTTCTATTACGGTTACGGGATCAGAGTGCCATAGGGCTCCATTCTGTCATCATTGTTATTTACCATATACATGATCCCACTAGGAAATAACATACAACACAATTGTTTTAGCTATCCTTGCAATGAAGATGCCACACAAATCTACCTGTCTTTCAAAACAAGACCCTGGTGACCCTGTGACCAAGATCAACAGGTGTCTTAATGACATACAAGAGTGGAATGTACTATAACTGGCTTGAACTCAGACAAGACAGACATTCTTGTAATTGAAGGGCAGAGATAAACTTCAAAGTGGGAGCAAAGTCCTATGTTCTCAGTCTATGTGTGCAGCTTGGACACGACCCTCGACTCTTATCTGTCAAATAAGCAACATGTATCAGTAGAAGAATCAAATGAATCCATAATTTTGTAGCATCCTGATTGGATTACTGCTTTGCCCTCTACTATGGTCTCCCCTAGAAAATAACACATTGTTTTGCAGCTGGTACAGAATGCTGCAGCGAGGCTACTTATCCACCAACCCTGTCACTTCCACATGACCTCAGTTCTTCATTGCCTACAGTGGCTTCCAAATAAATGAAGAATATCCTTCAAGATTGGCCTACTTACAGTATAAAGCCCTACATAACTTGGGCAGTGTCTATCTGACAGAACTTCTGGTTACCCACTCTCCCACGAGCTCCCTTCGATCCTCAGAGAATGGAAAATTACACAGGCCCATGCATTGTAAAATCTCTTAGATCTCATGCATTCTGTCATTCAGCAGTTACAATATAAAATTTACTGCCATCTGGATGTTTTCAAAAGCAGACTTAAGACACATTTATTCACTCAGGCTTATAGCAACACCTGACAAATCCTTCTATTCAAAGACACAACACCAATTTGTTTACTGTTTTGAGTCCTGGGTATGAAAAGCACCAAAGAAATATTATAATTTTTCTGTATTGACGTTAACCCCCTCCATTGCATCCCCACCAGTTTAATCAGCTGTGGATCACCCCACAACTGCATATATGCAAAGGGACAGGGATGTTTGTGATGCCATTGACCTAATATTGTCACATGGTCAGTGTTCTCATGAGCATCCTCGATGCTTTGTATTTGTACAATTGTGGAGAAGTGACTGCTTGTTGGCTGCAGCTGATTGGGCCACCAGGGATGTGATCATTTGACAGCTTCTGACCAAGCTCTGGCCGAATCCAGCTCATCCTCAATTAGAAAGGAAAACATTGCCTCTACCAGGATCACCACCACCACCAAGACACAGTGCAGAAAAAAGCATGGTATGTCAGTAATGGGGAAAAGATCAGCTGCAGGCAGTCTACAGACAATACTGGTGACTATACAGTATAAAAATGGCAATCATTCCAATTTATAACTGGCTTTTACAGTAAGATGTAGGAGCAAACAACAATTTTGTCCAGTACGCTTACCTTATAAAAAAAAAAAATAGACACTATTTAACAATTTGCATTAAACACAGAAGTTTTAGTTGTACATAGTATTTGCAAATATATGTGGAAGCCGCACTGTCACTGTTGTGTTACACTATGTGATTATTCTTGCTCTGTGTCTTTAAGATCTGTCCCCTTCTTTCTAGCTGAACTCTCTCTCTCACCGTAGTTCTTTATATTTCTCCTACACTTCCTGATTCTGGTCATTACTCCTGTATATCTTCCATGCTAAACATCTTACATGTGGCTTACAACTGCAACGTTTTTCTACCTATGAATATCCATCATTAAACGGAACATTCGAAAGGATTCATCGTCTGTCGTCCTAACTGTGAGTTTATTCATTGAGTTAAACTGCCTGTATCGATGCAAGGGATGAATATCAAACCAGCTTGAGTAAGGCCTACTTAAACCTGGAGATGAACTTTATCGCTTTGTAGTTGAGACAGAGCAGTAGAAAAACGGCGTTTCACAGCCTAATTACAAGATTTCTGCATGTCAGTACTGAAACAGACAAGATTTACTGCCCTCATAGCAAGACAGAAGGGACAGAGCAGCACATGGCAGCCTTATAGCCTGAGACAATCTGCACAGTGTCATATTTCAGCACACAGATCCTGCGTGCTTTCACAGTCAGTCTGCTATCATGAGTGACCAAGCTTCTGCATGTGAACTCACATCTACCTCCCCACAAGTTCCTGAAGAAACTGAGTTACCCAAACGCTCAGTTAAACCCACTTGGAAAGTAATGGAGAATTATGAAGCTTCAAGGACTGAATTGTCAAATAGCTTGGAATTATTCTGGGAGAAAATCCTTGCTGAAGCCGATAGTGTCTGTTGAATGTGAACTACTGACACTAGACGGTGCCATTAAACAACTTTCTGCCTCATATGAGCTTTATCAGCTTACCAGCAGCAAATTCACTAATGTCTTACAAAACATGAATACAGAAAGTGCGATGACGCAATTAAAGCGTGTCAATGCTCTCAATATTGAAAGAGACAGTTTTATCCAGCAAACCAGATTAAAGGCAGATGCAAAAATAAAGCTGTTACAGGACACTGCATCTCACAGATCTGTTTCCACCAGACGTTCTAAAAACTCGTCAAGATCCCATAGTTCAAGATACTCAACACTCAGTGAGCGACTTATTAATGCCCGCGCTGAAGTGGAAGCCAGCAAAGTGCAGGTGGCATATGCAGAAAAAAGGGCAGAGTTGGAAGCGCAGTCAGCACGACAAAGAGCAACAATGGAAACCTTAAATGAACAGTGTAAACATGACGCAGCTGTGGCAAAGCTAAGGGTCCTACAGCAAGCTATCAGTGCAGACGAAGGTGCAAGTGAGAAAGACAGCATTAACCTAAACATAGCAGATATGGAAGACCCCCTCAAACGCACTAAAGACTATGTCCTAAGCCACTGCAGTGCACACTCCATTGTCTCCAATGCTCCCGACTACATAGAGACTCCTTCACAGCTTCAAGTTAAAGAGGTTCCAGCAACTTCCTGCACTCAAAATCACTCCACTGCATTTCCTACCTGCCTACCTTGCCTGCCTTCATACGTCACAGAGCATCAGCGCAAGCTTCAAGCAAGTCATCAATCTCCAGTCATTGGTACAGCCTTGAATCAATGTACCATTGGAACAACTGACTTCAAGCAAGCAACTCACCTGAATGCATCTGCTGCACCATATTTCCCTGTGTCCTTTAACAACAATGTCAAAGATAACGCAATCAGCACCATACAGCCAACAGCATCTCACATAAAGGCGGAGACAACTGAGACAGAAGAGGTACATGCTTCGCAGAGAGCTCACAAAGACTGGTCTTACAAGTTTTGATGACCAACCTGAGAACTACAGAAGTTGGAAATGTGCCTTCAGAACTACAATCAGCAATATTGGCATTACAGCTGATCAAGAATTGAATCTGCTGATCAAATGGCTTGGTCCTCTATCTGCTGCACGTGTTAAGCCATTAAGATCGGTTTTCATGGACAATCCTACTGCAGGCCTCACAGCTGCATGGGAGCGACTAGAGCAAAGTTATGGCAGTCCAGAAGCTATAGAAAATGCTTTGTTCATGCGTCTGGAAACTTTCCCAAAGATATCCGGTAAGGACAACAAGGAGTTCCAGAGACTGAGTGACCTTCTTCTTGAGCTTCAGCTAGCCAAGACAGACCCAAAACTACCTGGACTCAGTTACCTTGACACTCCAAGAGGGGTAAACCCAATTGTCTCCAAGCTCCCGTATGGTTTGCAAGAGAAATGGACTGCACTAGGGTTATCATACAAAAGAGAGAACAAGGTTTCCTTCCCTCCATTCTCTTTCTTCTGTGAATTCATCAGGAAAATTGCAGAGACCAAGAACGATCCAAGTTTTTCCTACGGTGAGTACAGCCTCTTCTCACCCTTTCCTAAGAGTACCAGTCTTCAGGGCAACTATAGAAACCATAGAGGCCCAGTGTCCGTGAAAAAGACTGACATCCTTCCCACTCCTACCACAGTTCTGGCCACGAACAAACAGAGTAGGAAGATTGAAAACCCTAACAGAGAGTGTCCCATACACAAGAAGCCACACCCCCTCAATAAATGTATCGGCGTTAGGAAAAAGCCTCTGGAAGAGCGCAAGGAGCTTTTAAAGACATTTAGGGTATGTTTCAGGTGCTGTGCTTCTACAGAACATTTTGCAAGGGACTGTAATGTGTCCATCAAGTGCATAGAGTGTGGCTCTGAAGAACATGTGCAAGCCCTCCATCCTCTTGAGCCCAGCTCTGCACAACCTGCCAACACTCCTCCCAGGTTAACGCATGGCGGGGAGAATACAGACCAAGTGCCTAATTCTACCATCATTTCTTCATCCTGCACTGAAGTTTGTGGAGAAGACCACTGTGGTAAGTCCTGTGCTAAGATATGCTTGGTGAACATATACCACAAGGATCAACCAGAAAAGTCTCTAAAGGCATATGCTATCTTAGACGATCAGAGCAATCGATCACTTGCAAAATCGGAATTGTTCAATCTATTTGAAATAAAAGGCGAAGCTCATCCTTACACCTTGGGTACCTGTAGTGGAACTATAGAGGTTTCTGGAAGAAGGGCTCATGGACTCATGGTATCTTCTCTCAAAGGTAACTTGCAATTACCCTTACCTACACTTGTTGAGTGCAATCAGATACCTGCTAACAGGGAAGAAATCCCTACTCCAGCTGCTGCTTTCCATCACCCTCACCTCAAGGTAATAGCAAATGAGATACCGCCGCTTGACAAAGATGCTCAGATCCTTCTTCTGTTAGGAAGAGACATTCTAAGAGTTCACAAGGTACACAGACAAGTCAGTGGACCCCCAGATACCCCATTTGCCCAGCGCACGGATCTAGGGTGGGTCATCATAGGCAATGTCTGCATAGGCAAAATGAAAAGACCTACCAACATTTCGTCATTTAAGACAAATGTTCTGCCAAATGGCCGAAACACTTACTTTGAGCCATGCCCACATCACTACTGGGTGAAAGAGAAGATAGCCAGCCACGAATGGCAACATGGTATCTTAGGTGACACAAGCCCTTTCTCCTGCCATGATGGCGACTTCGGCTCTACAGTGTTTAATGCAACCAGTGAAGATGACATACTGGCTCCTTCAATGGAAGACAAAGAATTCATCAAGGTAATGGACAATGAGTTCTTTTAAGATGACTCCAATAACTGGGTAGCACCCCTACCCTTTTGTCTCCCAAGAGAGAGATTGCCCAACAACTTACAGCAGGCCATCAGTAGATTCTCCTCCTTAAAGCGAAACTTAAGCAGGAAACCAGAGATGCAAAAGCACTTTGTGGACTTTATGCAAAATGTATTTGACAGAGATCATGCAGAGCCTGCTCCCCCACTAAAGGAGGGAGAAGAATGCTGGTACCTTCCATCCTTTGGCGTGTATCACCCACGCAAACCAGACCAAATCAGAGTTGTCTTTGATTCCAGTGCTCAGCACGAAGGTGTTTCTCTTAACAACATGCTCCTTACTGGACCCAACTTGAACAACAGTCTAATAGGAGTCTTGATTCGTTTCAGACAAGCGCCTGTAGCAGTAATGGCCGACATTCAACAGATGTTTCACTGCTTCATCGTCAGAGAAGACAACAGAAATTACCTCAGGTTTCTATGGCACAAGGACAATGACCTCAACAAGGAAGTTATAGATTATCGCATGAAGGTACATGTCTTCGGTAACAGTCCTTCACCAGCAGTGGCAACTTATGGGCTAAGGAAAACAGCTCAGACTGGAGAAGTTGAATATGGATCTGATGCCCGTCAATTTGTTGAAAGAAACTTCTACGTTGACGATGCACTTAAGTCCTTTCCAACTGCTAAAGAAGCAATTGATCTTCTCACCAGAACAAAGGAGATGCTGTCTGTAGCAAACCTTAGACTGCACAAGATTATATCCAACAGCCAGGAACTTATGAATGCCTTTCACTCTGAGGACTATGCCACTAGTCTAAAAAACCTTGACTTAGGTACAGATGTGCCTCCTGTACAGCGAAGTCTGGGTTTGTTGTGGAACATCAAACAAGACAAATTCACCTTCCAAGTGTCAACTTGTGACAAACCCTTCACTAAGAGAGGAGTCCTGTCCATGGTGAATAGCATCTATGACCCACTGGGTTTCCTTGCTCCAGTTACCATTCAAGGTTCCACTTCAACTGCTAACCGGAGAGAGATTCATATTTTCTCTGATGCATCAGTTGAAGCTATTGCTGCAGTAGCCTATTTGAAGACCTCTGAACTGAATGGAGAATCACACTGTAGTTTTGTCCTAGGCAAGGCAAAACTCACTCCCAAGCCTGCACATACCATACCAAGACGTGAACTTTGTGTAGCCGTGCTAGCAGTAGAAATTGCTGAGGTCATACGAAGTGAAATGGACACTAGAATTGATTCTTTCACCTTCTATACAGACAGTAAGGTAGTACTTGGTTACATAAACAACCAAACAAAACAATTTTATGTGTACGTCAGCAACAGGGTTGAATGTATCAAGAGATTCTCTCTACCAAGTCAATGGCATCACGTTCCCACTGAACTCAACCCAGCTGACTGTGGAACCAGAGCCGTGTCACCTGCCGCTCTTCAGGACAGCTTATGGCTGTCACCTCCAAGGTTTCTGTGTGAGGACTCTTACTTACTCCCTATTGACACCACCTATGGGCTAGTAAAGCCTGAAGATGATAAGGAAATAAGAACTGTGAACACCTCACTCCACACTTCTGTAAGTACAAAACAGAAGCTGCGGTCACACCGTTATGAGCATCAATGGAAGCAGGTGCAGCATCTAGCCAATGTGTTCTGGCATCGCTGGAAGAAAAAGTATCTTCACCACCTTCAAGGTCGTAACAAATAGCAAGCATCTAAGCCGAATCTTAAGGTTGGAGACCTCATCCTTCTAAAAGACAAGAAAGTTTGTCGGAATGAGTGGCCTATGGATCTTATTACTAAAGTTATGCCCAGCGACGATAACAAAGTCCGGAAGGTAGAAGTCAAGGTAACCAAGGGAGGATCGACACAAACCTTTAGTCGACCAATTACAGAGTTAGTACTCTTTTTGCCAGGTGAGTGACTTGTGCAAGGACTAGCCATGCTGTTGGCATGGCGGGGAGTACATTGCTGCCATCTACAGGTTCTACTCAGAACTTTGAAATTATTTGAAGACATCATACTGTGACTTTATGTTCTTCATCCTGTTGAACTTACGTTTATTATTTGCTTGTTGCATGTTTTTCATTACAGGTTCCAGGACATTCATCAGTATTGGACTTTTTGAAAATATATATTTTAGTTTGAGGTTATGAAATCTAAAGATTTCAGACGGGGAGTGTTGTGTTACACTATGTGATTATTCTTGCTCTGTGTCTTTAAGATCTGTCCCCTTCTTTCTAGCTGAACTCTCTCTCTCACCGTAGTTCTTTATATTTCTCCTCCACTTCCTGATTCTGGTCATTACTCCTGTATATCTTCCATGCTAAACATCTTGCATGTGGCTTACAACTGCAACGTTTTTCTACCTATGAATATCCATCATTAAATGGAACATTCGAAAGGATTCATCGTCTGTCGTCCTAACTGTGAGTTTATTCATTGAGTTAAACTGCCTGTATCGATGCAAGGGATGAATATCAAACCAGCTTGAGTAAGGCCTACTTAAACCTGGAGATGAACTTTATCGCTTTGTAGTTGAGACAGAACAGTCACATCAAGGCTCCTCTGTATAGTGTGGACTTAACTCTAGTCTATGAGAGCCTCCATGTTGCAGCATATATAGCAATGGATACATTGTGATTTACTAAACCTGGAGACTGCAAAATCTGGTGCAGTTCTGCATAGAAACCAATCAGCTTCCAGTTTTTTTTTTTGTCAAAGCTTAAAGCGGAGCTCCGCCGTAAAAAAATATTAAAAGCCAGCAGCTACACATACTACAGCTGCTGACTTTTAATATTAGGACACTTACCTGTTCTGGAGTCCAGCGACGTCGGCAGCAGAAGACGAGTGAGGGAATCAGGAAGTGAAGCATTACGGCTCCACTTCCCGGTTCCCTACTGTGCATGCACGAGTAGTGCTGCGCATCTTTCACTGGTTCCCCGCTGTGTTCTGGGAGCAGTGTGTTAACCAGCACACAATAGGGGGGGGGGGGGGGCGAGAAGTGACGCACTACCCACAGAGTGCATACACGGAAGTGGGTGCAAATACCTGTCTTAGACAAGTATCTGCACCCCCTCCCCCCAAATGGTGCCAATTGTGGCACCGGAGGGGGGGAGGAATCCGATGAGCGGAAGTTCCACTTTAGGGTGGAGCTCCGCTTTAATCAAACAAGTTGAAGTTGAAGCTAATTGGCTATCATGCACAGCTGTACCAGATTTTGCACTCTCCAGCAGTTTTAGTAAATCAGCCACATTGAGGACAGGTCTGCCTGGAGGGAGCTCATTCCTTCAAGGCACACCAAAAGCACAGCACAACAGCAGTGTACAAAAATGTAAGGATTTAAATTACATTTTTGTATGTGTGCGCTATAATCTTTTGTTCTGTTTGTATGGTCTTATGGCAGCACCATCTTTAATGTGATGCATGTTTAGGGTGTGCCCCCCAAGTCTTTGTCTTAAAAAAAATCTCATCGCACCAAGCTGCATGGTACTGCGGTAGCATGTGGTTTGGTGGCCACAATGCACGTGCGTTTCCTAGATGCGTTTGGGATGCTATTAACAATAAATGGCACATGCACATGTCTAACAATGGCAGCACGTTCCTGTGTGGTGGGGGAAGTGCGTGTTTCCCTCACTGCAATTGGTGCGAATGGGCCCCAATACTTTAGTCAGTATTATTGCTCTCGGCTCTTTGCCTTAAAGTGAAAATTTACCCATAACAGTTTGATAACAATTATTGTTCTGTAACAAAGGAACATACATTCCATATTAATTACAGTATGCTACCAAAATGTGTGTGCTGTAAACTGCCTCCAGCATTGTCCTATTTCTTCATGCTTGAGGCCACCATTTTATTTAAAGCCCAGAGCATTCACTTCCTTATTGGAAACTCTCCCCCTCTCCTCCGTGTCTAAAACTATATGTCACTTTATTCAAATAAAAAATTTACATTTCCAGCCTTGATTGTATGTCTTGGTTCAGTTAGAGAAGAAGGCTGACAGAAGCTTTGAAGTGCTGAAGTTCATAGGCTGCAAATGAGGGGAAAAGGGGAGAAAATCAGGGAGATCATATAAGACACTATCCTTGTAAATTTAAAGCGGAGTTCCACCCAAAAGTGGAACTTCCGCTTTAAGGACTCCTGACCCCCTGACATGCCACATTTGGCATGTCATTTTTTTTTTGGGGGGGGGAGCGGGTACCTAGCTTTGACAGCTACCCAGCTCCCACTTCCGCCCCTGGCGCCGCGGTGCGGAACGGAAGTTCTCCTCTCCCCCTCCCTCCCTGCAAACTTCTGGGACATGTCACAGGTCCCAGAAAATTGCTCGGCCATTCAGAATGCACAGCGTGACTCGTACATGTGCAGTGCGCACACAGCTGTGAAGCCGCATGCTGTCACAGCCGGGTGCTCACACTTGCAATGCTGGCGCCGCGGAGAGAAGGAAAGAAGTGAGGCTTCGGGCAGCCGCATCGCTGGACCGTGGGACAGGTGAGTGTCTTTTTGTAGCTGCTGACTTTTATTAAACACAGAAATGGGTGGAACTCCACTTTAACTCTCTAGTGTCTCCTTGGCAGCAGAATTTATCTTGTTGCCTCTTTTGTTTTCCTTTTCTCCGTCCCTAATCTGTGTCATCCCTGTTGCTCCATTCCCCCTTCAGAAACAGGGATAATGGTTATAATCCCTTTCATATTTCCCATTCCAGTGAAGCAGAGGCATTTTATGAAAACAGTGGGTCTGTGTGCAAGATCATAAGTTGGCCCTGGTCAGTCAGTCCCCCAGTATAATCCCCCCAGGTCAATCTGTCCCCAGTATAATCTCCCTGGTCAGTCTGTCCCCGGTACAATCCTCCCTATGTAAATCTGTTCCCCAGTCTAATCTTTCCACCTCTCCCCAGGTCAATTTGTCCCCCAGTATAATCCCCCCCAGGTCAGTCAGTCCCCCAGTATAATCGCCCTCAAGTCAACAGTCTGTCCCAAGTATAATCCCCCCAGGTTAGTCAGACTGCATTCCTGCAATGTTTTTTTTTTTTAGGCCCTGCAATAGTTGCACAAAATGTATTAAATCACTGTTTTCACTAAAAATTATTGTTAGCACACATAAATAAAACATAACTTACCAAATTCCTGTTAATTTCTTACTAAGGCCTCGATACTAAAGTGTACACCTGTGTAAGGGCCATGAAAAGGGGGGGGGGGGGCTGAGTCCATAGAGTCCTTATTTCATTTCTCTGCAATCTCATCTGCACTGAAATTTTAAGAATGAAAGTCTCTGTACAGAGGCTCCTATTTATTTACAAACCGAGACACAGTTTACAATGCTTCACTGATGAATGAACACAAGAGAGATCAGTACTGATCACTCACTATGTTCATTCAGGAAGGGGCTAGTAAACATGACATGTAGGGTAAGGACACACCCCCTTCACACAGCACGCAGAAACAGAGCTGAGGATTTCAATCACAGGTTGTGTGGTGGAGCTCCCTCCCGATTACCTTTTTACCCCTTGGTGTCAGGAAAACTTGTCAAAAGTGATTCATGCGGATAGCAGAGGAACAAAGCAGCACACAGAAATGACACTTAGTTCTGTTTATTGAGACAAGTACACACAATAGACGGATATGCTTTGTTCATATTTAATTTCAGAGGATTAGAACCACGTTACCTACTTGCCAACTGTGCTGTAGACAAATAACGACCTGGTCAGCAAGTGGAATACTGGAGTTATGGCTGCAGCACTATCCCATAACCCCGTTATTGTTTTTTTTAAGCCGGCGATTCTCTACAAGATAAAAGTGGTCTGGGTAACTAATTTGCCACTGGATCACTTGTAGAAGCGGTGGGAGAGGTGCCCTCTGCTTCCCGGGTTTACCTGGTGATCGGCGAAGTCCGGGACCCATCCAGCGGCGCCAGTGGCTTGCAATAGAGATGAGTGATTGATGGCAAGATGGCCTCCACTCATCTCTATGGCCTTGGGGACCAGAGTGACGACATAATGTCACTTACAGTTCTTCCAGCAAGTAAACAAGGCTTCTTTTTTATTTTTTTGTTAAAGCAAAAGATCTAAAAAAAAAAAAATATTACTCTTTCGTCCATGGACCGACACAGCTTCTCTATTGACAAAGTGGGTATTATCCGTTAATTAGGTGTGACTAGGCAGAAAAACTTGTAAAAAGTGTTGCATCACACCTTCTACAGTACCGCCCAGGGGGCCGGACCCTCTGGGTATACCCTCTCAGTCTGCATCTTCGCAGATCAGTTTTTTTCTGTCTAGCAAGGAGTAGGACGTGGCTCCCTTCGGGCCCATTGGTCCGGGGGAAAAAAGATCTATATATATTTTTATTTTTTTTGCTACATTTGTTGTTTCCTGCGATCTTCGATCAACTGCCGACTGGGTGACAGGCTGGATCCTCGATCCTTGTAGTCTCCCCAGTTTCGGCCATCGAGCGTGTGCCGACCCTAGCTACGCGCTGGGTTTTCCACGACATGCCCGTCGCTCCACGGGTGGCCGGTGAGCTTACGCTCCAGGGCCTGCATCGGACCGCTCAGCTTCAGCTGACCTTACGGCGGAGTCGCAGCAGCCTGGCCGGTGAGCTTACGCTCCAAGGCTTGCATCGGACCGCTCAGCTTCGGCTGACCTTACGGCCGAGTCGCAGCAGCCTGTCCGGTGAGCGTCATGCTCCAGGGCATACATATGATCGTCCCTTCTGGGTCCAATCACAGCATGCCTGGCCAACAGTCACCTTCCGTGCGTGGACGATGATCTGTTTGGAATGTCTTCCAGCAGAATACATGCAGGATAGGTAAGTAAAACTCCCCTGCCTCGGCTGGGTGATTTAGCTGGACATTCCTGGAGAGATCAAGTAAGTGGTTGTGGCCCCTTTCTTCCCTCTCTCCCTGCCTTTCCCTCCTCCCTGGGCTTCTAGCTAAAGGTTGCTGGGTGCTGGGGGTCACCTAGGGGGTCCCACTGGAGCGGGGCTGGCTGTAATTAACATTTAAAAGAAATGTCATTTTTTCTTACCTGTGTTTGTGTCCTTCCTCCTCCATGCTGTCGGCGGCCATTTTGAGGTGTTCCATGCCAAGTTTGGCCTCTTGTAGACTGCCCGGCGGCCATCTTCCTGTGGTTCGGCCACACCCACTGGCCCCTATCAGCTGATCGGCGGCCATGTTTGTCCACCCTGTATGCAGATATTGCCGTTCGGCGGCCATCTTTTTGTGGGCTATGGCTGCTTGACCTCTATCTTCTGTCGGCGGCCATTTTCTTAGAGCCCACATTATCTTCCATACAGACGTTTTTGGCAACCATTTTTCGAGAGCCTCCGGCCTCTAGGGTGCATTACACTGGCGCGAAAATTCACACAGGAAGTGCTGATAAAAGAAGCAGACTGACACAGCAGCAGGGGACAGCATCACAGGCGCAGCATAGCAGTACCTATCCAGGGTGGTGAGTCCTCTGGGTGACCCGGCCTCTCTGCAGCACAGGAGGGTGGCCTATTGATATCTTGCCTGGAGCCCTGTGAGTGTCAGCGTGTGGTCAGCATGGCATCTGAGCCAGATGTCTTCTCCCCTCAAACACCAGATTTAGCAGCTGGTGCCCCTGAGGTGTCTATGAATGCTATGACTGCAATCCTAGAGGCGTTTGCTGCCAGGGTGGAAGCAGCACAGGGAATACAGGGGGTAGTAAACGCCCCATCCCCTGCAAGCTTCTGGGGATAATTCTGGTGCAGAACCAGGTCCAGCTACGGCTCGGGGCCCAGATTCTGACGCATCAGAGACTGCAGACCGTGACCGGACAGTGAGAATGACTCAAAGTCCAGGTCAGTACGCGAGACGGCTTTGGTATCTGACCTTATTACTGCAGTGCGGGATATGCTAAAATTGGAAAATACTGCAGAAGCAGCAGAGACTCCGGTCCACTTGGGTTTCATAGACCTGCCCGCACTGCTAAGGTGTTCCCTTGTGTGTCTTTTGATAAACTCTTATACAAGGAATGGGAGAACCCACTGAGGGTCTTTACAGCCCCAAAGAGGTTTGCGGTACGGTACCCCTTTTGAGGAGAGTTTTCTGAAGAAATGGACCTCTCCCCCCTATAGTGGACCCTCCGGTGTCCAGACTTGATAGAGCCACCACAATTCCTGTAGAAGGGGCTCCTGTTTTCAAGGACCCTGTGGATAAGAAGGCTGAAGCACTCGCTTGCTACCTATACTCAGTGGTAGGCTCGGCAGTACGCCCGGCATTGGCGGGGGCCCTAGTGTCTCACACACTTACTGAATGGGCAAGATTGCTACTCCAGGGATTAAGGAGCGAGATGCTCCTCCTGATGAGATAACATTGGCCGACCTGTTGGTCCAGGGCCTTAGGTTTGTCTGCGAGTCAGACATGAATACTATTCCCCTGCTGTCTAAAACTTCGGTTTATGCAGTAGCAATACGCCGCCTGATCTGGCTAAAAGGCTGGTCTGCGGACCAGACTTCCAAGAAAGCCCTGTTGGATCTGCCTTTTAAGGGCGACAGACTTTTTGGGGCTTCTCTGGATGACATCATCAAGGATGCCACAGGAAGTAAAAGCACTTTGCTTCCCCAAATTAGCAAGGGTAAGGGGCCACGCCAAGGGCAAGGGCCCTCCTTTACTGCACGCAAGTGGTTTTTTCGTCCCCCTAGGGCGACAGGGAAAAGACCCCAGGCCGATAAAGCGCCTGCCCAAGGACAAAAGCGTCCCTGGTCCCGCATACCCAATAAGCCTGCGGACAAATTTGCGTCCGCATGAAGGTCCACCCCCACCCAGCTCTCGGGTGGGGAGACGTCTTCGCAAATTCGCGACTCAGTGGACAGCACTAATCTCCGACAGGTGGGTTTGCGAAGTAATCTCAGGCTACAAGATAGAGTTTCTCTCTTGTCCACCGGACAGATTCAACACCTCCAATCTCCAGCTACTACCGACCCGCCAGGAGGCCCTGTATGGGGCGGTCCAGGGTCTACTGGAACGGGGTTTTTACTCAAATTTGTTCATTGTGCCGAAGAAGGAGGGGGTTCGTCCAAGCTTGGATCTCAGAGCCCTCAATTGCTTTGTGAAAGTACAAAGTTTTTGGATGGAGTCGGTTCGATCTGTAGTCACGGCTCTCCATCCGGGGGACTTTCTGGCCTCCTTGGACATCAAGGACGCATACCTGCATGTCCCCATATACTCCAGACACTGGAGGTTTCTGCGATTTGCTATCGGGAAGGACCACTACCAGTTTGTGGCCCTCCCGTTGGGCCTTGCCTCAGCACCCAGGACGTTCACCAAGGTGCTCGCTCCGATTCTGGCACTTCTAAGACAGCGGGGTATCGCTATCACTGGCTTCTTAGATGACCTTCTGCTGAAGGCCCCTTCAAGCTCAGAATTAGAGGTAAGCGTGTCCTTAACCTGTCAGACTCTTCGAGACTGTGGTTGGATACTAAACACGCAAAAGTCAGTATTGGTGCCCACTCAACACCTAGGGTACCTGGGGTTGATTCTGGATTCTTCAGAGGCAAAGGTATTCCTCCCTGTGGAGAAGTTGCAGACCCTCCGGGCTGCAGTACGGCAGCTGACTTCCAGGAATTGGTCGTCACTCAGTTTTTTGCATGCGAGTGTTGGGCCTCAGGGTAGCCTCCTTCGAGGCGGTTCCATATGCTCAATACCACACTCGAGTGTTACAGAAGGAAGTTCTGTCCAGATGGAACAGATGTTCATCATCTCTGGATTATCAAATCCGAGTGAGCCACATAGTCAGGAGATCCCTGGTATGGTGGCTGACAGCACCGGCTCTAATGGCCGGGAAGTAATTTCTTCCGGTTTACTGGATAGTGATCACGACGGACGCCAGCCTTACAGGTTGGGGGGGAGTCTGGGGTGTTCAGTCGGCGCAAGGTCGCTGGACCCCAGAGGAAGCCCTCCTGCCAATCAATGTCCTGGTAATCCGGGCGATCAGGCTGTGCCTCTTCAAATGGTCTCAGAGGCTGCAAGGGCGTCCAGTCAGGATCCAGTCAGACAACGCCACAGCAGTGGCATATGTCAATCATCAAGGAGGAACAAGAAGCTCAGCTGCAGCATCGGAGATCGCTCGCATCCTGAAGTGGGCAGAGAGGAGCGTACCGGCACTGTCGGCCGTGTACATTCCGGGTGTGGAAAACTGGCAGGCGGACTACCTGAGCCGCCAGATGCTGGACCAGGGAGAAGGGTCCTTACACCCGGAGGTGTTCCAACTCCTCTGCCAAAGAGGGGGCACACCAGACGTAGATCTTCTGGCTTCCCGACTCAATCGGAAGGTATTGAGATTTGTGGCCCGGTCAAGAGACCCATGGGCAGACGCAACGGACGCGTTGGTAGCATCGTGGGGTCAGTATCGGCTAATCTATGCCTTCCCTCCCTTAAGGCTTCTTCCTCTTCTGCTCCGCAGAGTGGAGACAGAGGGAATTCCAATGATCCTAATCGCTCCAGATTGGCCTCAGCGTCCTTGGTACGCCGATCTAGTACGTCTGGTAGCAGACGTCCCCTGGCGCCTACCACTACGGAAGGACCTGCTATCGCAAGGTCCCATATTCCATCCTGCTTTACAGTCATTGGCTTTAACGGCATGGCTGTTGAGAACCAGGTACTGAGAGACCGGGGCCTGTCAGACTCAGTAATCTCTACTATGAGAAGTGCTCGAAAACCGTCCTCTAGGAAGGTCTATCACCGCACTTGGAGGTCCTACATCTCCATGCGTGAGGAAATGAAATGGCATCCGCGTACCTATTTGGTTTCCAGAATCCTGCTGTTTTTACAGCATGGGGTGGACCAAGGGCTTGCCCTAAGTACGATTTAAGGGTGAGATATCTGCCCTGGCTGTCTTTTTTCAGCGACCCCTGGCGACTCACTCTCTCGTGAGTACATTTGTGCAGGGGGTCCGACATGTGGCCCCTCCGGTCCGTCCCCCGTTACTTCCGTGGGACTTGAACCTGGTCCTCTCGGTGCTTCAGAAGGCACCGTTTGAGAATATTAGAGATATTCCCCTGTTGACACTTCTCAGAAAGTGGTCTTTTTGGTGGCTGTTACGTCAGTTAGACGAGTCTCTGAGCTGGCAGCCTTGTCCTGCAAGGCTCCCTATTTGATTTTCCACAAGGATAAGGTGGTGCTGCGGCCGCAGCCTTCCTTTCTTCCGAAAGTCGTTTCGGCTTTTCATCTCAACGAAGACATTGTACTTCCATCCTTGTGTCCTCAGCCGTCGAATCCTAAGGAGTCGGCGTTGCATTCCTTGGACGTTGTCCGAGCTTTGAGAGTATACCTATCTGCTACTTCCCTGTTCCAGAAGTCAGACTCACTGTTTGTTTCGGTGGCTGGTCCCAAGAAGGGCCAAGCAGTCTCATCGGCCACCATCTCTAGGTGGATCCGACAGTAATCCAGGCTTACGCCTTAAAGGGTCAGGCGCCCCCCTTTCCTGTCACGGCGCATTTGACCAGGGCAATAGGTGCCTCTTGGGCCTTCCGACATCAAGCGTCTGTTTCCCAAATATGTAAAGCGGCGACTTGGTCGTCCGCTCACACTTTCACAAAATTCTACAAAATTGATGTAGGTGCATCTTCGGATGCCTCTTTTGGCCGCAAGGTTTTGCAAGCGGCTGTTTAGAGTTGCAACTCCTCCGTTGGAGGAGTGCTGTTTTGTGTTTGGGGTGAAGTTTATTTTTATGCTGTTACCACCCCTCGTTTTTTCTCTGACACTGCTTTGGGACGTCCCACTTTGTCAATAGAGAAGCTGTGTCGGTCCATGGACGAAAGAGTAAATAGGATTTTTTACTCACCGTAAAATCCTTTTCTCTGAGTCCATGGACCGACACAGCACCCACCCCTCCTTTTAAGTTTGTACTGCTTTTTGACGAACTGATCTGCGAAGATGCAGACTGAGAGGGTATACCCAGAGGGTCCGCCCCCTGGGCGGTACTGTAGAAGGTGTGATGCAACACTTTTTACAAGTTTTTCTGCCTAGTCACTCCTAATTAACGGATAATACCCACTTTGTCAATAGAGAAGCTGTGTCTGTCCATGGACTCAGAGAAAAGGATTTTACGGTGAGTAAAAAATCCTATTTTTGCATCTTTTGCTTTTAAAGGTAGAGAAGAGATTTGGGGACTTATAGACCCCAGATCTCTCAATAAAGAGGACCTGTCATGCTGTATTGCTATTGCAAGGGATGTTTACATAAAAAATAAAAAAAACATTTAAAGGGACAGTGTAAAAATAAAAAAATAGATTCAAATATTACTAATAAAAAAAAATTAAAGCATCCCCATTCTCCCGTGCTTATGCATAGTGGTGAACACATACGTAGGTCACGCCCACGTATGTAAATGTATTTAAACCACATGTGAGGTATTGCTGTGAATGTCAGAGCGAGAGCAATAATACTAGCACCAGACTTCCTCTGTAACTCTAAACTGGTAACTTCTAGAACATTTTAAAGCGTTGCCTATGGAGATTTTTAAGTACTGTACTTTGGCGCCATTCCACGAACGGGCGCAATGTTAAAGCATGACATGTGAGTATATATTTGCTCAGCATAACATCATCTTTCATATTTTACCAAAAAATTGGGTTATATATTGTGTTTTTTTTAATTTTTTTATTTCAAGTGTATTTTTTCCCAAAAAACGACTTTAAAAAAAAAAAAACGTTGCACAAAAATCATGTGACATAAAAAATTGCAACGACCGCTATTTTGTTCTCTATGGCCTCTGCTAAATATATATATATATATATATATATATATATATATATATATATATATATATGTAGTGGGGGTTTAAATTTAGGGGGATACACCTGGGTGGTAGTATGACCCAGGTGTGTATAAATCATGAAAGGATTTAGACCATTGTTAATTCGTGGAGGACTTGGTGGTGTATTGTTCTCCTTGGCCTGTGGGTGGCGGGGTTCCCACAGGTCTAGGGTAGATTCACTGCCACAGTGCTGGCCTTTTTGTCCCCTGCCAGCGATGGTACGGCGAGGGCGGGGAACCCGCCGTGGCGTCGCGGGAGGAGATAAAGGGGAGAGACGCCCTCACCACAAGGTCTTTTTCCTGCATCGCGCGCCCAGGCACCTTCGGCCTGGGTGCGGCGGTTCGGAGTTCCGGCCCAGGCGCCCTAGGCCTGGTCGGAGCGGAGTTGGCGTCCATCCCAGGCACCTTCAGCCTTGGGTGAGGTACTAAACCGGAGGCCTGGGGCCCAGTGACTTCGACTGGGTCCCGCAAGGGCGGAGGAGTCCGAGGGTCCCTGAGGTGGATGGGGTCCATGTCTGAGGTGAGGAGGCCGGGGAGGTCACCCGTCCGAAGAGTCCGGAGCAGCATCAACCCGGTGACGGATGGCCTCCGGTAACTCCCTTGGAGGGACATCATCCCCCTGACAGGGGCCACAACGCAGCGAAGGTACTCCTATCTGCATTCTATTGAGTCGCTGGTAGAGACTCACAAGTTCCAAGTTCTCTCTAGCCAAGGCTATAGTAACCGCTGGTGAAACCACAGTGGTTTAGTGTACAATCAGGATAGTGCCTCGACCTGCTCACCCCACCGTATTGAACTGTTATTGGGTCTCAACCAGTTGGCTGGCAAAGAACTGTTTGATTGTGAGTGTGACAATAAAACAAGTTTTGGACCCTAATCGGTGTGTGGTACTCTGGTTAATGGAAGCAAAGGGAAGTGTCAGCACAGCAAGACTTGGTCATTAACTGAAACGCACAGGCCGAGGAAAATAACTGGTACTGGCCTTCACTTCACTCACTGTCATGGGGAGGACATGGGCCGTAGCGCATCTTACTCTCACATACAACATACCCCTAGACAAAACGGATGGAGTGAGGGCGCTACACGTGGGGGCTCGTGAGTCTGGGATGATGTGTGTTTTAACTATGGAACTAAGAACGGCTGTGTTTGAACTTTGCTGCCCGGAGGAGTTCCGAGTGGGTCGGCCATGTGATCGGCCAAAGTGCATCCCAGCTCAAAGTCGTGGAAATGACCCTAAGACGGGAAAGGAAAGGCCCATGCGGAAGAGCGAGAAGAGGGAGAAGTCCAGCCGTGTGACGTACTACATGTGGGGGCTTTTACTGCACTGCGCCATGAGGCACCCCATGACTACACAGTTCGTGGGCGGAGTTCGATGGAAGCCCGCGAAAACGTGCAAGTTGTGGGAGGAGTCTGGCCATGTGGAGGGACAAACGCGAAGACTCCGGCGCGGGGTCAGTGCGTGAAGGAGCAGCAGACAGTCGGGATGGCCTCAAGCTCCCCGTGGATTCCGGTTCCCTACCCCACAAAGATGACTACCTTTGCTGCTCCCCTTACAGACACGGGGATAAGACTCAGGCCCCGAGGGCAGTTGGCTCTGTATTCCTGCAGAGACACGGAGGCCCTCGGCGTGATCTGTCCCGGATGCTCGGGACTGGTGGTCCACCTGAAGCCATTCGGGCGTTGTGAAGCATGCAGAGAATTTCTATTCGAGGTGGAGCCATCCACAGTACGGCCTCGGGCCCTTCGCCTCAACTGCCTCACAGGTACCGCTACTCCGGAAGGGGAGATCCAGGCCTTTGCGGAGGTCCCCGTACGCACTGACCAGGGCGACGTGACTGCCCAACCAGAGATTGGAAGAGAAAAATCTGAGGATGCTGCTTCGGTCACCACAGATTCCCTGCTCCCACCTCCGAAGAGGAAAGTCGGCCTGGTGCAGGCGTCCTGTGGTCGTGGTCGAGCTTCACCCCGTTGCTTGCCGGGCCTGGATGGATCCGGTTGGAAGAGTCCTGGACATCCCTGTGCTTCGAAAGGTCAAGGTGAGCCAGGGGCTGGGACGGTGGTGGTGGTTGGAGGTGTCGGGAGTCCACAGTCGGTGGAGCCCGCTAGGGAGGGTAGTTCCACGTCTACTAGAGACTACCTTCCCGCAGAGATGTACGACACCTCCGACCTAGAGTCGCTGTCGGATTGTGGGGACGACGGTGAAATAGACAAACTTTTTCACCGCAAGGGCTGGGACAAACGCCCATTACCTGTGTTACGTGCACCACGAGATTTGCCTATGTCCATAGGAGACAGCACGCTCCGGGCGGAGGCCCCAGAGCCTACGAGGAAGCCTAGTCCTTCGCTTGTCCTTCCACCATCCACAGCATCACCTGTTCTGGTGGCGGGGACACAACGCGCATCACTACGGGCACCAAGAGCAAAGCCATCAGAGGTAGTGAAAGTACCTCGGTATCCAGAAGCCATTGTTCCGCCAGGAGAAGGGGAGCGGGCCACGATGCCTCCTTTGGCCCGAATGCAGCGGCTTTTCTGCCAGAGGGTCGCCCGTGAGTACAGATGGGAATATCCTTACTTGCCTCGGGACTTACTTTTTGAGGTTGAAGTCCTACGGCAGCGGTGGTATGATGAGTTTGTTTGGGAGAAGCTTAAAGTGCCTCATGCCCGTCGGTATTTGGCTTGTTCACCCTCAGTGTCCAAACAATTCAGAGACTGCAGAGCAGAATGGATGTGGGGCCGCCATATCCATGCAGACAAGGTGCGCATCTGCAGGAAGGATGGAGAGGACATCGATTATTCGATGGAAACTTTCGATCAGCACCTAAAGCTCCTGTTTTTGCCGGATCCAAAGTTCTATTTGTGAGGAGAGACCGAGAAAAAGGAAAGCACTCTCCTGTATGTTTTTTTTTTTGCTGTTGAACTTTCTGGAAGTATCCTTGCCGGAACATCAGAACTGTGCCCTAGTTTTTTTTTGTTTGGGCTTTTATACTCCTTGGAGAAATGAGAGCTATTTGTTGTTCTCTCTTTCTTCACACGTCAGAGATACAGACTTTGGGATAGAATCAGAGTAGGGACACCAGAAGAAGGAAGATTCCACCAAGTGTCATTACCGCGGCACTGTCACCAGGTGGCAGTGTTGCTCAACGTTTGTTTCTTTACACTTGCATCACCTTACTCTTTGGAGCGAGTGAGTCTCTCGGCTGATAGACTCATTCATTCCAAATTAACACAAATGTGTTAGGATGTTGTGTTTTTGTTTCCCTTTCTGCAGGAGATCCGTCTGTCAAGGCTGCTGAGAGTGGGGTGGTTCTTAGACAGTGATGGGAGGGATTGTATGTGTATACATGGTCAGATGGTTTTATTGCAAAAAGTTTATTATTTCATGTTTCCCCTTCCCTTGAGCAGGCCTTGGCACAGTTAGGATTCAAATTTGAGGGATGGCCTCTGGGGTCAGGCTTATGTTACCACTCTTTGGGAGACATGGGCTTGCACCAGACGCTGGGGACCAGCGTCAAATCACTAGGGGGAGAGTGTAGCGGGGGTTTAAATTTAGGGGGATACACCTGGGTGGTAGTATGACCCAGGTGTGTATAAATCATGAAAAGATTTAGACCATTGTTAATTCGTGCAGGACTTGGTGGTGTATTGTTCTCCTTGGCCTGTGGGTGGCGGGGTTCCCACAGGTCTAAGGTAGATTCACTGCCGCAGTGCTGGTCTTTTTGTCCCCTGCCAGCGATGGTACGGCGAGGGCGGGGAACCCGCTGTGGCGTCGCGGGAGGAGATAAAGGGGAGAGACACCCTCACCACGAGGTCTTTTTCCTGCATCGCGCGCCCAGGCACCTGGTCGGAGCGGAGTTGGTGTCCATCCCAGGCACCTTCAGCCTGGGGTGAGGTGCTAAACCGGAGGCCTGGGGCCCAGTGACTTCGACTGGGTCCCGCAAGGGCGGAGGAGTCCGAGGGTCCCTGAGGTGGATGGGGCCCATGTCTGAGGTGAGGAGGCCGGGGAGGACACCCGTCCGAAGAGTCCGGAGCAGCATCAACCCGGTGACGGATGGGCCTCCGGTAACTCCCTTGGAGGGACATCTTCCCCCTGACGGGCCACAACGCAGCAAAGGTACTCCTATCTGCATTCTATTGAGTCACTGGTAGAGACTCACAAGTTCCAAGTTCTCTCTAGCCAAGGCTATAGTAACCGCTGGTGAAACCACAGTGGTTTAGTGTACAATCAGGATAGTGCCTCGACCTGCTCACCCCACCGTATTGAACTGTTATTGGGTCTCAACCAGTTGGCTGGCAAAGAACTGTTTGATTGTGAGTGTGACAATAAAACAAGTGTTGGACCCTAATCGGTGTGTGGTACTCTGGTTAATGGGAGCAAAGGGAAGTGTCAGCACAGCAAGACTTCAAGACTAAGGTCATTAACTGAAACGCACAGGTCCGAGGAAAATAACTGGTACTGGCCTTCACCTCACTCACTGCCATGGGGAGGACATGGGCCGTAGCGCATCTTACTCTCACATACAACATACCCCTAGACAAAACGGATGGAGTGAGGGAGCTACATATATATATATATATATAATGTTTGGTGGTTCTAAGTAATTTGCTAGCAAAAAAAACACAGATTTTTACATATATGAGAAAAGTGTCAGAAATGGCTCGGTAGGCAAATGGTTAAAGTTGTCAGCTGATTGGCCTCTAGTGGTTCTGATTTCAGGCACAGTGCCAAGAATAGAGAGCAACTGAGCATGTGCAGAGCAGGGTGAGACAGTGTTTTACTGGATTTTAATGTTTTACATAGCTATACTTGCAAAAGGCGGCCAACCTGAAGTCATCTATCAGGACTTAGTTTTCTGACTAAAGTTCCACTTTAACCACTTCCCTACCGCCCATAGTCATATGACGTCCACAGATGGGATCTCCCATCCTGGGTGGACGTCATATAACGTCCTCGGCTTTGTGGGGGGATATCTGAATGATGCCTTCAGCTAGAGGCATCATTCAGATATCCTTTTCTTGTGCCAGCGATTCTGCGCACCATAAGAACGATCATAGCGCTTGATCGTTCTTATAGGCGGCGGGAGGGGACATCCCCGCCGCCATTCGGTGCTTCTTCCGGGCTCTCCCGTGCCATCGGGGACCCAGAGAGAATCGTCCGGTGCCAGTGGTGGGTCACGTGACGAGCATAGAGATGACTGGTGACCAGATAGTCACCAGTCATCTCTATGATCGTCGGAGGCCCGGGCGCGATGTGATGACGTCACGCCCGGGTCCTCAGATGTAAACAAAGCCGCCATTGCGGCTAGTAAGAATGAGATCAGTGAAAACATTTTCACAATCTCATGCTTTCCAGCCTGGAGGAGAGATGTGGAGTCTTATTGACCCCGCATCTCTCAATAAAGAGGACCTGTCACACACATTCCTATTACAAGGGATGTTTACATTCCCTGTAATAGGAATAAAAGTGATCAAAAAAAAAAAAAAGTAAAATAAGTGTAAAAAATAAATAAAATACGTAAAAAATAAAATACAAATTAAAACGCCCCTGTCCCCGGTAGCTCACGATCAGAAGCGAACGCACACGTAAGTCCCGCCCACATATGTAAACGCCGTTCAAACCACATATGTGAGGTCTCACCGCGTGCGTTAGAGCGCGTGCAACAATTCTAGCACTAGACCTCCTCTGTAACTCTAACCTGGTAACCTGTAAAAAAAAATTCAAGCGTCGCCTATGGAGATTTTTAAGTAACGAAGTTTGGCGCCATTCCATGAGTGAGCACAATTTTAAAGCGTGACATGTTAGGTATCTATTTACTCGGCGTAACATCATCTTTCATATTTTCCCCAAAATTTGGGCTAACTTTACTGTTTTGTTATTTTTTAATTCATGAAACCATTTTTTTCCCAAAAAAAGGCGTTTGAAAATTTATTGTGCAAATACCGTGCAAGAAAAAAAGTTGCAATGACTGTCATTTTATTCCCTAAGGTGTCTGCTAAAAAAACATATATAATGTTTGGGGTTCTGAGTACATTTCTAGCAAAAGAATGATGATTTGTACATGTAGGAGAGAAGTGCCAGAATAGGCCCGGTATTGATGTGGTAAAAAAAGCCCGGTGTTGAAGTGGTTAATGAATAAACCTGTATGTTCTGTATTAAACCCATATAAATCCCTTTTGAAAAGTTTGCCACACAGTACTTTGGCCAAAGCTTATCCCTTGTTTTAAGACCAGTCTGCAGAGTATTCAAATTATAAAACAGGGATGGAGATGTACCTAGGAAGTTTTATAAATCAGGTACTGTATAAACATAATTAGAGCTAATGGTGATAATAGAGATAACAGCCAGTCCTATAAGGAGGCATGACACATTTATATGGAAGAAAAGTAGTATAGTTATTGTATAGATGTAGCATTAGTAATAATAATAATAATAACAAAAAAAAATGATAATTTGTATTATTATATTATTATTAAGTCGTAAATCTAACCGTGGACCCAGATATATGTTCTTCTATTGGTAAAATTTATAGTGGTCGCCTGTGTTCCATAGGGAACACAGGGGTGGATAGTTCAACGTTATAAATCTATATTATGAATGTGCGCTTTTTTTATGCTGGCTAGTTCAGTGTAATCTTATGGAATAAAATTGCACATGTCTGTGGCAAATATGATGAGCTCCATGGAATCAATGGCCGCTGGTAGAGATTACTATTCTGTGCGTTACACTCACCCCTAAACAATTGGCAGCAGACATTCAATGTCAAATTGTATCTAAGAGAGCTTTAAATTGCTATTCTGTGAAGGACTGGACTCTATGCACGTTGGTAGTTTATATTTGAAGACCTATGGAAAAAGAGGACCACTATGAACTTTATTTGGGGCATACACAAAGTCGGGCTAATGTAGACAGGAGCCAAATAATCAGCCTGTCTTTGGAGTGTGGAAGGAAACCCACACAGGGAGTACATGCAAAGTCCAGGCAGGTAGTGCCGTAGTTGGGATTTGAACTATAGGCCATGGTGAGTGTCAGGCAGAAGTGCTAACCACACTGTGCTGCCCACAACTAAAGCAAACCATGAATGCAGGGTTACTAAAGAGAACACTTCAGGTGTTTACAATGAACCTCTAGAATCCTGTAATTTTGTGGGGTGTAGACACAATGGGGGTCATTTACAAAAGGCAAATCCACTGTGCACTACAAGTGCACTTGGAAGTGCAGTCGCTGTATATATGAGGGGGACCTGCAAGGACAATAAAAAAACATAATTTTTGCTTGTATGTGATTGTATGATAGAAATCAGCAGAGCTTCCCCTCATTTCAGATCTTCCCCTCAGATCTACAGCGACTGCACTTCCAAGTGCACAGTGGATTTGCCTTTAGTAAATCAACTCCAATGTTTGCATATATCAATGTAGCGGGGTCTCCTTTAAGGCCCCGGGACTACGTTACCCAGAACCCCATCCGGCCTCAGGGTGAAAGTTTCCACCGCAGAGACTCATGGGAGGGGGCTATTTAAGGAAGAGGCGAGGCGGAGCTCGGCCTCTTTGGACACCGCGCTTCAAGCAACCAGTCTTCCTGTGCGGATCTGCTGTGGTGCAAGGCCCGAAGCCTGGGGCCTTGCGTGACTTCCGAAGAGCCTTTCACCCCACTGCGGAGCCTGGGTGGATCCTGGTTTGTCAAGTGAGGACATCAGTTGGATCGGGGACCCAATCGTTGCAGACGCTGTGTGCGGATACACAGCAGGTGGAAGTCCCGGACTGGGATCGCGCCCGGAGTGGTGAGCGGGCACCTGCCCAGACCAATAGACTGTGTCGTGTTCAGGCCTATAGAACTGCATAGGCCCACAGTTCGTTTATCTGCTGTTCCACGGGGGGACCGGTAGCAGGACAGAGTTGAAGTGTCCCCCCCAGTATAGTTGTTCCAAGTTATTGCCTGTTGTGGATTACAAACTAGAATTTCATCAAGTGCACCACCGAAAGCTGGCATGCGAATAAATCCTTACAGGAAGTGACTGTGATTTACTCCATGTCAGGCCTGACTCGGGTGGGGAGACAGTATATTGTTTAGTGCGCCATAGGGCGCGCATACCATAATAGCTACGCGTGGTGGAGTACCGCGCAGCGCCATTATAGTGTGCTGAATTGATTGCTGCAGGGCTCTGCAAGCCAGTTGCATGTGTGATGTTATACCTATGCTATTTACTATAAGAGTAAAACCGTTCTAATCAATCTCTTGCCTTAGTGTGTTGTCTTACTGTTTAGAGATTAATTCATGCAATACAATTGAATGTGGTATAAGTATAACCCTAGACTAACTGTGCCAGCGTGGGTCGAGTAAGATTGCCGGGGGTTGGCGGTACTGCACACAGGGCCCGAAAACAAACCAGTGGCTCTTAACTGGGGGTAGCGCTACACGTGGGGGCTCTCGAGTCTGGGATCCTGGTGCAGCAAGTAACGCGCCAAAAAGTACCAGCATGGACCCATCGGAAGTATTCAAGTGGTGCAAGGTGGTCAGCACAGATCCCAGGAGGGGTAGTAGTTATAGAACTCCGAGGGATCTGGCAAGAAGAAGCGGTGAAGCAGCTAGTGACGTCGCTGTTCCCGCACCAGAAGGCATGGATAGTGGATGTCAGGTCGAATTCTTCGCTGACGCACGCACTGATAGAGTGGAAGGATGGAGTCCCGGAGGACTTCAAGAATCCAAGTATAAAAGCGATAGATGATCAAACCTATAGCCTAATACACGCACTGCCGCCTACACAAGGAGGATGGCTTCAGACACCAAAACTATCACCACCCACCCCAAAAACAGTAAAAAAGGAGAAGAAAGAGAGTCCTGGGTCGCCGCAGGGCACCCTCAGCACCGAACTATGCGCGGTCCTAGAGGAAATTATAGCCCAGTGTAAGAAAGACCCTCCAGATTACCAAATGTCAGGATACCGAAAACTCAGAATGTTTTCAGGGAGGAAACCTGTACCTTCGGGTGAAGAGGGGTTTGAGGAGTGGTTAGACAGTGCCACTCAGGCCCTAGAAGAATGGGAAGTCCCAGACCACAGAAAGAAGCAGAGAATTGCTGAGAGCTTGGAGGGACCTTCTCTAGAGGCCATACGCAACCTTAAGATGAGCAAGACAGACTGTGATGCGCAGGACTATCTGGACATCCTGCAGAATGTGTTTGGTGGAACAGAGAAAATCAGTGAGCTCACTTACCAGCTGGAGCACTGCTACCAAAAGGCAGGAGAAAAACTGTCAGATTTCATGAAGCGCCTGGATAAGATACTGCACAAGATGATCCTTAAGAAGGGGATTGATCCGCGGAAGGTGGATGAGGCCTCTGTTCAGCAGGTGATGAGAGGATCTCAGCCCCTGGACCCCATCGCACTGGCGCTACGTACAAGACAGGACGGGAAGAGCCTGGAGTACCCTGACTTGATCCGAGTAGTCAGAGAAGAAGAAGCTATGCTGGAGGAGAAGAAGAGGAGCCAACCAGTTGAGACGGTGAATCCTCCTCCCGTGATGGTCAGGACGGCCATGACCCTGGAAAGAGACGCAGAGGTGGATACCTTGAAGTCACAGATGTCCCAAGTGTTGGGGATGCTGACCTCCCTGATGAAAAAGGAGTCAAGGGTACCAGAGAGGGAAAGCCCAAGGAAGGAGCTGTTTCCAAATACCTCAGCGCCCGCATCCCTGGAAGATAGGGGGGATATGACTTGTTTCAACTACTGAGGGGTTGGCCACGCTGCCAGAGTGTGTTCCAGTCCCAAGAAGAAGAGCCTGAATAACCGCAAGCCGCCGGAAAACTTCAGCGGGCCCCGGTGAAGGAGTCAGCCGGGTGCCCATCACCTTCAGTGAGCTCCAAACTGAATGCAGAAGCTACTGAGTTCATCCCGTACAGTCCTTGGTCAGATGCTTGGGAGAGTGCCTGTGAATTACTCCCAGAGGAAAATCCAAGGGAAGCCATGTACCTCCCTGCTCGGGAGTACAAGGCTCCCGAACCAGAGGAAATTCCTAAGTCAGTTACAGAAGAAGAACCTGTTTCAACAGAAAGTCCAAGAGGACAGAGGAAGCGAAGAGCCATAAAACCTCCCAGGAGATTAACCTACCCACAAATGGAGAGGAGTGTTGAAGACCCTGTGGTCACTGCCAGAAGGAGTATGGAAGACCCTGACCCTCCCACTGTTCATTTGGTGGGAGGCAACCCCAACTCACTCTCTGGCACAGTTAGACAGGATACTGATGATAGTGTGTCCTGTGGGCAGGGGAGTTCACTACCTCGGTTTTGGTGGGAATTTCCTCTGCCGACATCATATGAAACTTTGATTGATGTTGTACGTTCTGTAATTTAAGGTTATGTTATCTTTGGGGACCAAAGAGTTTAAGTGGGGGGAGTGTGTAGCGGGGTCTCCTTTAAGGCCCCGGGACTACGTTACCCAGAACCCCATCTGGCCTCAGGGTGAAAGTTTTCACCGCAGAGACTCATGGGAGGGGGCTATTTAAGGAAGAGGCGAGGCGGAGCTCGGCCTCTTTGGACACCACGCTTCAAGCAACCAGTCTTCCTGTGCGGATCTGCTGCGGTGCAAGGCCCGAAGCCTGGGGCCTTGCGTGACTTCGGAAGAGACTTTCACCCCACTGCGGAGCCTGGGTGGATCCTGATTTGTCGAGTGAGGACATCAGTTGGATCGGGGACCCGATCGTTGCAGACGCTGTGTGCGGATACACAGCAGGTGGAAGTCCCGGACTGGGATCGCGTCCGGAGTGGTGAGCGGGCACCTGCCCAGACCAATAGACTGTGTCGTGTTCAGGCCTATAGAACTGCATAGGCCCACAGTTCGTTTATATGCTGTTCCACGGGGGGACCGGTAGCAGGACAGAGTTGAAGTGTCCCCCCCCCAGTATAGTTGTTCCAAGTTATTGCCTGTTGTGGATTACAAACTAGAATTTCATCAAGTGCACCACCGAAAGCTGGCATGCGAAGAAATCCTTACAGGAAGTGACTGAGATTTACTCCATGTCAGGCCTGACTCGGGTGGGGAGTAGACATGTGCAAAAGGAAAAAATTTGTTTTGTTTCGTTTTAATTAGTTAATTAATTAATTTCGTTTAGTTAGATTCGTTAAATTCGTTTTCGGATTTCGTTTCATTTTCGACCAAATTCGAAAATCGGTCGCATTCGAAAATATTTCAACCGAATTCGAAAATATTTCTACCGGATTCGAAATTATTTCAACATGATTCGAAATTATTTCAACCGCATTTGAAACTATTTCAACCGGATTCGAAAATATTTTGCGACCCGACTTTGGGTCCACGTATCTCGGGGTCACTTAGGGATAGAAACCCCAAAATTGGTATGCAAACACAGGAGAACTAGCATTACAACATCTCTAAATTTGGGGTTTCTATCACCAAGTAACTCAGAGATACGTGGACCCAAATTCGGGTCGCAAAATATTTTCGAATCCGGTTGAAATAGTTTCAAATGCAGTTGAAATAATTTTGAATCATGATGATACTATTTCAACCGGATTCGAAAATATTTTGCGACCCGAATGGGGTCCATGTATCTCGGGGTTACTTGGTGATAGAAACCCCAAAATTGGAAATGTTGTAGTGCTAGTTCAACTGTTTCCATACCAAATTGGGGGTTTCTAGCTACAAGTGGCCCCGAGATATGTGGCCCCAAATACGGGTCACAAAATGTCATTCTCTGCTGCAGAAAAGTACTTGACATATCGCCCATATCTGGGGGTCACTTGGTGCTAGGAACCCCATAACTTGTGGCAGGTGACAGTGGCAAGTGGACAAATAACCATCTTCCAAAATTTATAATTCAAATAGAAAAGATTAGAACAGAATAGAAAAAATATATAATTTAATAGAATAAAATAGAAAGAATATACAACCATCTTCTGAAATTCGAATAGAATAAATTCGAATTTCGAATAGTATGAATTCAAATTTTTTAATTAATTAATTTTAACTTTGGATAGAAAAGATTATAATAAAATAGAAAATAGACATCTCCAAATTTGGGGTTTCTATCACCAAGTAACCCCGAGATACGTGGACCCAAATTCGGGTCGCAAAATATTTTCTAATCCGGTTGAAATAGTTTCAAATGCAGTTGAAATAATTTCCAATCATGTTGATAGTATTTCAACCGGATTCGAAAATATTTTGCGACCCGACTTTGGGTCCATGTATCTCGGGGTTACTTGGTGATAGAAACCCCAAATTTGGAGATGTTGTAGTGCTAGTGTTACTGTGTTTGCATACCAAATTTGGGGGTTTCTAGCTATAAGTGGACCCAAGAAACGTGGCCCCAAATTCGGGTCACAAAATGTCATTCTCTGCTGCAGAAAAGTACTTGACATATCGCCTATATCTGGGGGTCACTTGGGGTTAGGAACCCCATAACTTGTGGCAGGTGACGTGGCAAGTGGACAAATAACCATCTTCCAAAATGTATAATTCAAATAAAAAAGTTATAACAGAATAGAAAAAAATAATAATTTAATAGAATAAAATAGAAAGAATATACAACCATCTTCTGAAATTCGAATTTCGAATAGTAGGAATGAAAAAATTTGAATTAATTAATTTTAACTTTGGATAGAAAAGATTATAATAAAATAGAAAATAGACTAGAAAAACAATAGAACAGAATAGAATATATTATATTTTATTCTATTCTGTTCTATTGTTTTTCTAGTCTATTCTTTTATATTCTATTAAAATCTTTTCTATTAAAATCGAAATCATTATATACTAAATTCGAATTTCGGAAGATGGTTATATATATTTTTTTCCGACATTCGAATTTCGTATAGAATGAATTCAAATTCGAAACGAAAAGATTATAATAGAATAGAAAATATTGGAAAGAATCGAATAGAAAAACAATAGAACAGAATAGAATAAAATACATATATATATATATATATATTATATTTTATTCTATTCTGTTCTATTGTTTTTCTAGTCTATATTATATTTATATTCGAATGTCCGAATAATGAAAAATTAGTCCGAAATTCGATTCGGAACGAGATTAATTCATGCAATACAATTGAATGTGGTATAAGTACAGGTCCTTCTCAAAAAATTAGCATATTGTGATAAAGTTCATTATTTTCTGTAATGTACTGATAAACATTAGACTTTCATATATTTTAGATTCATTACACACAACTGAAGTAGTTCAAGCCTTTTCTTGTTTTAATATTGATAATTTTGGCATATAGCTCATGAAAACCCAAAAATCCTATCTCAAAAAATTAGCATATTTCATCCGACCAATAAAAGAAAAGTGTTTTTAATACAAAAAAAGTCAACCTTCAAATAATTATGTTCAGTTATGCACTCAATACTTGGTCGGGAATCCTTTTGCAGAAATGACTGCTTCAATGCGGCGTGGCATGGAGGCAACCAGCCTGTGGCACTGCTGAGGTGTTATGGAGGCCCAGGATGCTTCGATAGCGGCCTTAAGCTCATCCAGAGTGTTGGGTCTTGCGTCTCTCAACTTTCTCTTCCCAATATCCCACAGATTCTCTATGGGGTTCAGGTCAGGAGAGTTGGCAGGCCAATTGAGCACAGTAATACCATGGTCAGTAAACCATTTACCAGTGGTTTTGGCACTGTGAGCAGGTGCCAGGTCGTGCTGAAAAATGAAATCTTCATCTCCATAAAGCTTTTCAGCAGATGGAAGCATGAAGTGCTCCAAAATCTCCTGATAGCTAGCTGCATTGACCCTGCCCTTGATAAAACACAGTGGACCAACACCAGCAGCTGACATGGCACCCCAGACCATCACTGACTGTGGGTACTTGACACTGGACTTCAGGCATTTTGGCATTTCCCTCTCCCCAGTCTTCCTCCAGACTCTGGCACCTTGATTTCCGAATGTACTTTGGACCACTGAGCAACAGTCCAGTGCTGCTTCTCTGTAGCCCAGGTCAGGCGCTTCTGCCGCTGTTTCTGGTTCAAAAGTGGTTTGACCTGGGGAATGCGGCACCTGTAGCCCATTTCCTGCACACGCCTGTTCACGGTGGCTCTGGATGTTTCTACTCCAGACTCAGTCCACTGCTTCCGCAGGTCCTCCAAGGTCTGGAATCGGTCCTTCTCCACAATCTTCTTCAGGGTCCGGTCACCTCTTCTCGTTGTGCAGCGTTTTCTGCCACACTTTTCCCTTCCCACAGACTTCCCACTGAGGTGCCTTGATACAGCACTCTGGGAACAGCCTATTCGTTCAGAAATTTCTTTCTGTGTCTTACCCTCTTGCTTGAGGGTGTCAATGATGGCCTTCTGGACAGCAGTCAGGTCGGCAGTCTTACCCATGATTGCGGTTTTGAGTAATGAACCAGGCTGGGAGTTTTTAAAAGCCTCAGGAATCTTTTGCAGGTGTTTAGAGTTAATTAGTTGATTCAGATGATTAGGTTAATAGCTCGTTTAGAGAACCTTTTCATGATATGCTAATTTTTTGAGATAGGATTTTTGGGTTTTCATGAGCTGTATGCCAAAATCATCAATATTAAAACAAGAAAAGGCTTGAACTACTTCAGTTGTGTGTAATGAATCTAAAATATATGAAAGTCTAATGTTTATCAGTACATTACAGAAAATAATGAACTTTATCACAATATGCTAATTTTTTGAGAAGGACCTGTATAACCCTAGACTAACTGTGCCAGCATTGGTCGAGTAAGATTGCCGGGGGTTGGTGGTACTGCACACAGGGCCCGAAAACAAACCAGCGGCTCTCTTAACTGGGGGTATCGCTACATCAATATAACCAAATTTAAAAAGGATCTGTAATTGGAGTTCCCTTTTTTTTTTTAGATCGGGCTTAGAAGGGGGTGTCAATGAGTCGCAACTAACTTTACATTCACAACTGATTTTTTAACCACTTCCTTATTGGGCCTATTCTGTCACTTCTCTCCTTGATGTAAAAATCATAATTTCTTTGCTAGAAAATTACTCAGAACCCCCAAACATTATATATGTTTTTTAGCAGACACCCTAGGAAACAAAGTGGCGGTCATTGCAACTTTTTATCTCGCACGTTATTTGCGCAATAATTTTTTTGGGGGGGAAAAAAACAGTTTCATGAATTAAAAAATAACAAAACAGTAAAGTTGATGAAAGATGATGTTATGCTAAGTAAATAGATAACTAACATGTCACACTTAAAAATTGCACACACACTCATGAAATGGCGTCAAACTTCGGTACCTAAAAATCTCCACAGGCGACGCTTTAATTTTTTTTACAGGTTACCACTTTAGAGTTACAGAGGAGGTCTAGTGCTAGAATTGTTGCACACGCTCTAACGCACGCGGCGATACCTCACATGTGTGGTTTCAGCGGCGTTTACATATGTGGGCGGGACTTACGTGTGTGTTCGCTTCTGAGAAACGAGCTACCGGGGACAGGGGCGTTTAAAATATATATATATATATATATATTTTTTTTTTTTACTTAATTTTTTTTTATACTTTTTTTAACTTTTTTTTTTGATCATCACTTTTATTCCTATTACAAAGAATGTAAACATCCCTTGTAATAGGAATCTATTGTGACAGGTCCTCTTTATGGAGAGATGCGGGGTCAATAAGACCCCACATCTCTCCTCCAGGCTGGAAAGCATGAGATCGAGAAAAAAAATTCACTGATCTCATGCTGAAAGCCACAATTGCGGCTTTGTTTACATTCGAGATCCCGGGCGTGACGTCATAGCGTCACGCTTGGACCTCCGACGTTCATGACGGTCATAGAGATGACTGGAAATCTCTAGCGTCCTCATTCGGCGCCGGCCGATTCGTTCTCCGGGCCCCCGATGGCACGGGAGAGCCCGGAGAAGCACCGGATGGCGGCGGCAGGGGGGACAGACGTCCCCTCCCATCACCTATAAGAATGATCAAGCGGCGGAACTGCCGCTATGATCGTTCTTATCGTGCACAGAATCGCCTGCTGAAAAGAATGATATCTGCAGGCATCATTCAGATATCCCCCCCGAAAGTCCAGGACGTCATATGATGGTTAAAAGAATACGTTTTGGCCAAATATAAAATCCCCCCCCCCCCACATACCAGTATATTCAGAGTACCCCAACACTTATCATGAACAAACTCGGCACACCCCATCATACACCCCAATACACTCAGAACATAGCACATGTGACCACAATACCCTTGATGCCTTGATACCACGTACCAGTCCGTCCCCAATACTCTGCACATCACACCATGCACCTTGTTACATTTATCTCAGTCTACACCCCAAAAACACACAGTGCTATGCATCATTCTCCACACAGCGCTCATACTGTAAATGTGAAGCTCTTCACAAGCTAGATATATGCAAAGTTATTGCTATTCATAATAGTAAACATACAATATACAGCGGGGAAAAAAGTATTGAAAACGTCACCATTTTTCTAGGTAGATATATTTCTGAAGGTGTTATTGACATGAAATGTTCACCACATGTCATTAACAACCCATGCAATCCATACATACAAAGAAACCAAAACAAATAAGTTCCGTAACTGAAATTTATTTAATACTTGGTACAAAATCCTTTGTTGGTAATGATGGCTTCAAGACGCCTCCTGTAGGCCTGCAATTCTTAGTAATAATTCACTTAAATGTGTCCAAACAAGAGTCTAGTAGTCATCCCGGGTATGATAACGTTTGAAACACGAAATCATAAATTATAATATAATAAATAATTATAACAAATAATAATATAATAATAATAAAAATAATTCAATAATGTAATCAAATCAAAAACACTGAAATTTGCTCAGTTGCCGAATTGTCGCTGTCGTTACTTTCAGTGTTTGATGACGAATTTCCCCACAAATCGCTATCGCTCAATTCTTCAAGTGATTCTAATTTATTATCGCTGTTTTCTAGCTGGTCTAAAACTACTTTTGATGTAAACGGACACTTTTTGGTTTACTCCTTATAGTAAAGGAAATACAGTATGTCATCTGACTATCACTTATGATAATATGCATATGCATTATATTTGTATCTGGTGGGCAGAGATGTTACCACCCACATGTCTTTTGAATACTTGACATGATGAGCCGCGCCCAATAAACGAGTGTCTGTTTTGTATAATCCTGTGGGTGTCTGAATAACAGGACTCCCAGGGCCATGAGTCAGGCTGGGTTCACACTATTGCGAATTGGATGTGGTTTTCCCGCATCCAATTTGCATGTCAGGAGCCTGTGACCGGCTTTCTGTGGAGCTGATTCACACAGCTCCGGGACGGCTGCGGAGCGAATTGCACAGGAGTCCTGTGCGTCTTCTGGTCCATTTCAGGTCTGAATTCAGCCAAAAATTCGGACTCAAAATCGGACCTGAAATGGTGAACAGGGACGCACCGGACCCCTGCTGTGAGCCGCTCCGCACTGAGATGTGAACCCAGCTTCAAGGCAAGGTAAGGGGGAGACCGACGGTAAGAATTAACCACTTCCCATCCCGCCTATTGTCAAATGACGGCCGCAAGGTGGCTCTGCCATCCTGGGTGGCCGTCATATGACGTCTTCGGGCCTCCCGGCCGCTAGGGGACGCGAACGAGCCGCCGCGATGTCTGCCAGGTACCCGCGATCGGCAGTTACAGAGTCAGGGATGTGGATCTCTGTGTGTGTAAACACACAGATCCACGTCCTCTCAGGGAGAGGAGACCGATGGTGTGTCCCTTGTACATAGGGACACCGATCGGTCACCTCCCCTAGTCAGTCCCCTCCCCCCACAGTTAGAATCACTCCCTAGGATACACATTTAACCCCTTGATCGCCCCCTAGTGTTAACCCCTTTGCCTGCCAGTCACATTTATACAATAATCAGTGCATATTTATAGCACTGTTCGCTGTATAAATGTGAATGGTCCCAAAAATTTAATCACATGCCCCTGTTGAACAGGGGCTGAAAAATTGGGCCTTTGGTGGTGGTGGTGGTGGTGTTGCCACAACACTGTAAGCCCTCGCATTTACTCTTGGTGGGCGCAGGAATGGGCCCTGCTCTGAATTATTAGATCAAGAATTGTAATTACATGCCCCTGTTGAGCAGGGGCATAAAAATTGGGCCTTAGGCACTGGTGCCACAACACTGCAACCCCTCACAGATACTGTACTTGGAGCACAGCAATGAGCCCTGCTGCAAAGTATTGCATCAAAAATTGTAAATACACGCCCCTGTTAAACAGGGGCTGAAAAATTGGGCCTTAGCCACTGGTGGCGGTACCCAGAACCAAAAATGTTCTTTCAAGCTATCAAAGATAACCGCCATTACTAGTAAAAAAAAATGAAGAAAAAAATGTCATAAATCTATCCCCTATTTTGTAGGTGCTATGACTTTTGCACAAACCAATCACTGTACGCCTATTGCGATTTGTTTTACCAAAAATATGTAAAAAAATACATATCGGCCTAAACTGAGAAAAAAAATTGTTGTTTTTTTTTTAAATTGGGATATTTATTATAGCAAAAAGTAAAAAATATTGTGTTTTTTTTCAAAATTGTCAGTCTTTTTTTGTTTATAGTGCTATTTGTGGGAAAAAAGGACGTCAATTTTGTTTAGGAGCCACGTCGCACGACCGCGCAGTTGTCATTCAAAGCATGACAGTGCTGAAAGCTGAAAATTGGCCTCGGAAGGAAGAGGGTGAAAATGCCCGGTATTGAAGTGGTTAAACCCCTACAAGTGGTAAAATAGCATTTTTTCTACCATTTTAAACCGCATCCAGAATGCATGCACAGTGTTTGCCATGTATTCCAATGGCCCTAGTTCACACCAGTGAAGTCGAGTCCAGTTCTTTCAACAAAAGTGCAAGTTGCTGCTTTTGTTCATCCGAAACGCATGTAAACGCACCGGAATGCACATTGTTCTAATGAAAATAACAATTTTTCATGTGTCAAAATAAAAAACTAGAAGGAAACAAATCACACAAAATGTGTGTAAATGCATATTCCAAAATGCATCCAGAAGACTGCAATTGTGGTGTGAACAAGCCCTAAGACACAAAGCCACCAATGGCTGCAGTATGCATGTGACAGGTATACTTTACACTAATGAGCATAAGACAATGAACAGAAAAGAAAATCTGAATTTACTGAAGAAAGGAAAAAAAAATTCCACCAAACAAATAGGTGACAAGAAGATTTTCTGCTTTTTAGCACAGGCAGCGGGCCAAGCTGATGGGGCTGCTAATTCCCACATTTCATAGTGTCTGTCACAGGTCTGAGGAGGAGGAAGAGGAAGGTATCTAGGCTGGAATGGAGCCTGTCCCAGCAGCGGAAGCACCTGTCTGCCCTGAACACTTCTTATTAGCTAGCAGCTTTCTGAAAGCAGCCAAGGAGTGACAAGCTGGCAATGCCAGGACCGGCACAGAGTGACAGGCGCAGGCAGCCGGCTCCATTGTCTGCCCTTGATGAGCATGTCATTAATGGAAATAGGAGAATGTGAGGGACACATCAGTATTCAAATAGCCTCCATTCTTGCTGTCTTTCAGCTGGTGAGCGCCAGGTCTTCACTTCCCCACATACATCAGGAGGATTCTGACTGCATACAAAGTACCCGTAAATGTGACCGCTATCAATTCCTGCCTTCCTCCACGATTGGACACAAGTGCTGAATACAATCCGCAGCCCTTTATTTTCATAGGTTTGACATTTGTACTCTTATTCTAGTGCTTCAATAGGTATGGAAGGTTACAACGAATATGGATTGTCTAACAGTCAACAAGTCGTTTATGTAGAGATTACTCATACAAAATGCAAAAGATACAAAGATATAGTAATAAGACCAATAAACTCAATGCACTGAAATAACCTAAACTACTATATATGGGATTTAAATGCCATACAATACAAACAAGTCTAGCACTACTGTACATCAATCAAGTGTGTGAGGGCAAAATGTTTTATTTATGTTGCTTCACTGGGGCCCCCTCGTTCAAAATACCACTTGGGATGGTGTATGGAGATTGTGTGCTCCCCAAATTTAAGACTCCTTCACATATGCATATCGAGAACTAGCCTTCCTTCTCTTGATTTTGTTTATGCAATTTTCGGTACAAATCTCAGCCTGTCCAGCAGAGATTCAAACCATGTATGGGTAGGGTGATTGTACCCAAGTTGATCAATTCAGTGCTGTCAGATTTTACATGCGATTATTGCCAGCGACTATAGCCACTAGCAAAAATCACTATGCTGTCCTGGAAGGGATTGGCTCCACCCACCTGGAGAACATAATAGCTCTGCAGGAGGGATTCCCCCATCAACACTGACTGTGTTGATAGGGGAATCAAGCGATTTCATTTCCTTCAACTTGTGGTTGCAGGAAAGAAAATTGCACCATCTATGGCCAGTCTAAGGCAACCCATTCACTTGAATGGGCTACCCTATGCGTGTTTGTCGTGGTAAAGAAGCTCAGGGACCCAAATTTGACCCTAAACCAGGCAGTTTTGTTGTGTAACATTCACAGCAAAATTATACTGTGTTTGAGGTGCCATTCAGAATGAATAGTACCCAAACACAAAGTATGTGTTTTGCAGTATTTTGGAATTGCTGACAGATATGCACTGATTCTACCCATATTTCCTAATTGCCCAAATGTGAACGGGGCCTGGCTACAACTTTTCGAATAGACATCAAATTTCAATTTAGTTTTAGTCATAGTCATTTGATTAAATGCCATTTTAGTTTTTTTTTAACAATCAGGAGTGCTTTTTTGAAGGACAGCATACACAATAATATATCGACAATACAAACATTGTGTCCAAGGGACACAGTTCATTACATTAACGTGATGTACAACATGTTCTATACACTACGCTCAATTATCAATACATCCAGCAGATCAACCCAAACAGAAATACATGAAAATAACAGAAATTCAATGAAGGATCTTGGCTAGAAACTCTGGGCCTAGCAAGGGGGAAAAGGGGGGTAGGGGGGAGAAGAGGGAGGGACAGAGGAAGAAAAGGACAAGGGGGCAAGAGGTGATGATGGGGGGGAAGAGAGGAGGGGGAGGGAGAGGAGGGGACCAGTCGCAGCCAGTCAGTGCCACCTAGATCAGAATGCTGTCTACGACAGCCAGACCTTGTCATACTTCCAGGGACAACCACGACTAATGTACGTTAGTTTATACAAAGGTAGTGCTGCATTGACTTTGTTTACCCAGGAGGACACAGAGGGGGGGACAGAGGAGGTCCATTTAAACAATATTTCTTTCTTGGCATAGAACAGAAGATACAAGATCATGAACTTACTATGGTGAAACCTTTGTTTGTCATCAATGACACCCAGCAGGGCTAGCTCGGGAGTCATGGGAACAGAAAGCTCAAGAAGGACATTTAGGTGATCGAATACCCCCAACCAAAAGGACAGCAGAGCAGGACAAGTCCAAAACATATGTAAATTGGTACCCCGATTCGTCCGGCATCTTGGGCAGTGCGGGTCTCTATCAGGATATATCCTGGACAGGCCCTCCGGGGTAAAGTAAACTATGTGAAGAAATTTAGTTTGTATGAGCTTATCTCCCGCAGATATAACCAGTTTGGGGCCCCGCTCCAGACACTCCTCCCAATCCTCCCTCTCCAGGGTCGGTATATCAGTCTTCCAAGATTCCCAGAGCCTATCCATTTTAATGGAGTCTATGGGGAGTAGAGTATTATATAGAGCAGAAAGAGGTTTCCGTAGGTCGCCACAAGACAGGAGATCCTCCACTGGGTCTAACCGAAGGGTCAGAGGGGCAGGAAATTGGGCCCTAGCAGCATGGCGGAGCTGGGCATACCGGAAGAACTTACTATGGTGAAAACTTTGTTCGTCATCAATGACACCCAGCAGGGCTAGCTCGGGAGTCATGGGAACAGAAAGCTCAAGAAGGACATTTAGGTGATCGAATACCCCCGACCAAAAGGACAGCAGAGCAGGACAAGTCCAAAACATATGTAAATTGGTACCCCGATTCGTCCGGCATCTTGGGCAGTGCGGGTCTCTATCAGGATATATCCTGGACAGGCGCTCCAGGGTAAAGTAAACTATGTGAAGAAATTTAGTTTGTATGAGCTTATCTCCCGCAGATATAACCAGTTTGGGGCCCCGCTCCAGACACTCCTCCCAATCCTCCCTCTCCAGGGTCAGTATATCAGTCTTCCAAGATTCCCAGAGCCTATCCATTTTAATGGATTCTATGGGGAGTAGAGTATTATATAGAGCAGAAAGAGGTTTCCACAGGTCGCCACACGACAGGAGATCCTCCACTGGGTCTAACCGAAGGGTCAGAGGGGCAGGAAATTGGGCCCTAGCAGCATGGCGGAGCTGGGCATACCTGGAAGAACATCCAACTAGGTAAATTGTAGGTTTGGGTTAACTGAGCAAAAGACAGCAGAACACCCCCTGGCATGATATCCCTCAATGTCTTTATACCAAATCTCGCCCAGACCTGAGGGTCAGGTATGGACTGAAAGTGAGGCAGATTAGGGTTGCCCCATAGAGGCTGGACCGGGGACCAGTACCCCTCTCGGAGAAATCTACAGGGCGCCGCAACCCACACCCTAAGCGTCGCTTTGGTCGGATCCGGAAGGTCCACTTAGGCCCCCAACCCTCTATACGCCAAGTTTTGGAGCGCCTGCAGAGAACCCAGCCAAGCCGCCTCCACACACACCGCAGCGTTGGAGCGTTTAGCCCCAAACCACCAATATGCCGTGACCAGCATTGCTGCCCAGCAGTAGATTTTAAAATTTGTGAGGACCAAACCCCCTAGGTGAATTGGTAAGTGCAGAGTAGATTTTGCCAATCGGGGGACAGACCCATTCCAGATAAAGGAGATTATACATTTGTCCACCTCCCGAAAGAAGGCTGCCAGGATCCAGACCGGGCTATTCCGAAAGAGATAATTGAACTTCCCTGAGGAGCTGGAGCAGGGGAAGTATATTAAGTGGATAGTATTGGGAAGGAGTCCTAGCCACCCTTACCCTGAGATATCCGGAACTCTGTGACCCACTGCAATGGCGTGGAGGCAGGCAAGGCAGAAGTTTGAGCATCCAAAGGGAAAAGAACCGACTTTGACCAATTAATACGTATACCTGACAGGGAACCAAATTTATCAAACAGTTCCAGGGCAGCAGACAAGGACTGGCCCGCATCATTTAGGTATAGAAAGGGTATCGTCGGCATAGAGGGATATTTTCTCCTCGAGTCCACCAATCTGCATCCCCCGGACCTCCGAAGATTCCCGGACTAAAATTGCCAGGGGCTCCAGTGCCAGGGCAAACAGACCGGGGGGACAGGGGGCACCCCTGACGCGTACCCCTGTGCAGAGGGAAGGAGTCAGAGATCCAATCATTGGTACTCACCCTGGCCCTCGGTGGATGGTACAGCAGCTGGATCCAGCTTAGAAAACCAGGGCCAAAACCGAAGCTTTGTTGCACCCCCCACAGGTATTCCCACTCCACTGAATCTAATGCCTTTTCGGCATCCAGGGAGGCAATAACCCGGGATCCAGCATTGACATGAAATACGGAAAGGTTTAAGAAGAGACGCCTGATATTGATGTCGGTGCCCTTGCCCGGTATGAATCCGGTCTGATCAACATGGATCAGTGTAGATATCACAGAAGAAAGGTGGGTGGCTAGTAATTTTGCCAAGATTTTTGCGTCTTCATTGAGTAGCGAGATGGGTCTATACGACGCACATTCCTGAAGGTCCTTACCAGGCTTAGGGATCAGGACAATGACAGCTTCTTCCATAGACTCGGATACCGTGCTAGTCTCCGCAAGTCCAGAGAAAATAGCTTTTAGCCTAGGGGCAAGAATATCCGCATTTTGTGAGTGGAATTATGTGGGAAGACCCCCGATTGCAGCCTGGACCTCCTCTAAGGAAATGTCCCCATCTAGTTGTGCCCTATGCTCATCTGATAAAGTAGGGAAAGGGATGTTGCTCAAATAGTCTTGCAGTTCAGATAGAGAAAAACAGGCCCTAGAGGAGTAAACCCCCTTAAAGAACTCAACAAACCTAGCACTGATGTCCTCAGGGGAGGACACCAACTGCCCTCGGGCATCACGGATGCTAGCAATGTGCGTGGAGGCCGCCTGGGCCCTCGCCAACCATGCCAACAGTCTCCCATTCTTATTTCCATATTCAAATATTTTTTGCTTGGAGTACAGCATGGATTTTTGGGTCTGTTCGACATTGTGTAGGGAGAGATCCCGCAGAGCCCCCTGCCACGCCAGGTGAGTAGCGTCACTAGGGGATTGAACATGCTTCCTCTCACATTGTATGGCCTCCCCCTCCAGTGCCCCCAGGGTTTTTGAGGCCTCCCTCTGCAGTGAAGAAATACGGGAAATATATTCCCCCCTCATCCAGAATTTAAATGCATCCCATAGAGTGGTGGCATTAGCCGATTCCCCATTCATCAACCAATAGTTACAAATGGCTTCTTTTATTGGGTCTTGTAGTCTCTCATCTATGGCCCAGAACCTGGACAGACGCCACAGTTTCAAACTCGGGGGCCTAGCCAGGGAGATAGTGAGGTGGAGGGGGTCATGGTCTGAGATCCCACGAGGCAGATGTCTGGCTTCTCTAACCCAACGCAATGCCAAAGAGGAAGCATATGCCAAGTCTATACGGGACAGAGCCCTTTTCCGGGGGTGAAATTGTCGCCACACATCCGTGAGGTTAAACGTATCAGCCCAAATTTGTAAACCAGGTGAGGGGCGGGTTACAGTGTGTAGTCTGTCCAAGTCCTGTGAGGGCACCATATTAAAGTCACCAAAAAGAAAAACTTCCTGAGTATCAAAGCCCATCACAATTTGCATAATATCATATAATATTTGTATATTAGCAGGGGGAGGGAGGTATAAGCCCACCAATACCATTTTCCTAGCATGGAGCAAGACATGTACAATCACAAATCTGCCTCCCGGGTCCGTCCGGACATCCAATACCTGGAGTGGGAGGGACCTGCGGACCAGTATGCTCGCCCCTCTGGCATAGGTAGAGTAAGTGGCATGATAGTGGGTCCCCACCCAGGCCCTCAGGAGACCAAGGATCCTGTTGCCCATCAGGTGTGTCTCCTGGAGGATACATATGTGGGGGTTATACTTCTGTAAATATTTAAAAACCAATGAACTTTTTGTGGCTGAATTTAGACCCCTAACATTCCAAGAGATGACAGAGACGTTCGCCATAGGACAATGAATAAAAAGAGTGAGCGTGATCCGCAGGCCCCCTACTTGTCCAACCTAGACCCAAGAGGCGTAAAATCAGACCAATACGTATTTCCATGTAAGCATACAGGTAGATAGTGAGATTCAGCACTGTTAGTACAGTAATCATGTAAAACAATACTACTATATTCACAATAGTGCACTCCTGACATAAAAAAAAAGAAAAAAAAAAAAAACAACAGAAAAACTTCCCCCAATGTCTGCAACGGCAGAAACTGTCCCCCCCCCCCCCCACCCCGCATCCCCAAAAAAGGCTGGTGATGCTTCATAGCCCCAAACCCTAACAAGAACAGAAGTCTAAAGAGGGCGTGCGCTGAAAGCGAGAAGTATCCTCCAACAGATCAACAGAGATGCTGGAAAACGAAAGCATATTCAGTCTCCTGGGTGAACCCAGGGGTACAAAACTTGGTTACTTATCCAACTGTGGAACATAAGAACATTCAGTCGTGTCACAGAAGGGCAAAAAACTCTTTATGATAGCCAGGGCTAGCATAGTTCCGTGGTCTCGAGTCCATCAATGCGGGTCCCCAGCAGCCAGAGCCCTAGTACCGGGGACACATTATAGCAAGTACCCGACCTCAGCCTCCACCCCTCACCCACCCAGCACCCACCCGGCACTCCCAAGACCATTCCAGAAACTCTGCAGCCCCCAGGGAAAATCACCGCCAGGAACAGGAATTGCAATGGCTAGAGGGGGGAGTCTTACAGAGATGCAGGGTGACACACGTGGGCTGGGAGGGAGGAGAAGCAGCACATGGTGATCCATGACAGTGACAAAGTCTTCAATTGCACTTTCACATGTCCCCCCACCCCTCTAACAGGCAGTGTAACAGAGACCAGGCATTAGGATCCTCCGAGCCAACACTATAACAACAGGGCTATCAAATACAGTCACAGATATCCCATATAAGAAACAGGGCAGATATGGTGACGTGAGTCACAGCCTGCAAAAGGCGGGAGAGGAGCGCCATGGTGAAGTCCTGGGCTGATGGCACACAGGCAACAGTGGCTACTCCCGGACAGTGTAGCCAAGAAATGCATTCAGTCACAGACCACAGTAGTCAAAAAGAGTCATATAAGCCCGAGCACAGTGAAACTAAACAAAACAGTATGCGGGATGAGCAGCCACCCATCAGCCGAGGGGAGGCATCTCTGGGTGCAGTGAAGAACCTGACAGTCTCTCCGTCCTGGATCCTCAGCTTGGCGGGAAAGAGAACACTGTATTTAATGTTCCACGCCCGCAGCCCCACTTTAACCTGGTCAAAAGATCTGCGTGCCTTCTGAGTCTCCATAGAGTAGTCAGGGAAGAAGAGTGGGGAGCTGTTTTGGAATTTCAACTCACCCGCCTAACGAGCTGCCCGGAGGAACTCATCCCGATCCCTGAAGTTGAGCACCCGAAAAATTAAAGTACGTGGACGGGTTCCAGCCGGACCAGGGACCGGGGGGATCCGATGGGCTCGCTCCACTGTAAAGTATTGCAAGTATTGGGCCGTTGGTAGCAGGTTCTTCAGCAGGTATTCCACGAAAACCGTAGGGTTTTTTCCCTCCACTCCCTCTGGCATGCCAATAATGCGAAGGTTGTTCCTTCTGTTCCGGTTCTCTGCATCATCCACTTTGTACTCCAGGGCCTGGACCCTCGTCTGCAGAGTGCGGAGGGACGTAGTATGCTCTTGGACAGTGTCCTCCGTTTGGCCAGTCCGCCGCTCCACCTCCGACACCCTCGAGCGGAGCTTGTCCAGATCCTGGCGGACAAGGCCCACATCCAGCTGCACGGCTTCAAGTTTGTTAGTCAATGCCACCTGGCAGGTAGCGATCGCCGCCATCACCTCTTGAAAGCCGAGCTGCGTCTCGGCCGGTTGTTCCTCCATCTCAGTCTGCGATGCTTTGTTGCGAGCTCCTGCAGGGGGGGTCGCCACGTGCGAGTCCTCCCGCGGTGTCACAGCCTCCGCGTTCAGCGGAAAATGCAGCTTCTTTCCCTTGCGCCTAGTTCTAGAGGATATCCGGAACTAAGCAGTACGATTTTAAGCTAGAGAATCAGGCAGGAACAAGGATAATTGCCAAAAAGCCAACAGAGCTCTGGATTTTGCTTCCTCTCAGATCGGCATCTTGGCCACGCCCCCCGCCATTTTACTTTTAGTCATATTTTAGTCATATAAACTGTTTTAGTTACAGTCGCATTTTAGTTGACTAAAATCTCCAGTAAATTTTAATTCTACTAAAATCTAATGGGTTTAGTTAAATTGTAATGCATTATTTAAAGTGTTACTAAATACACAACAGTAAAATCAGTCTGTATATGCAGTAAAGCATGCTTGTTATACTCACTGTGGAACCTAAGGGGTTAATCTTCCACATTGTGTAAAAAGACTGTTTGATCCTGTCTTCTCTGATCCTCCCCTTCTTCCACTGTCCCTTGATTTCCTGATACCACAGAGTCTATGGCAGGGGTCTCAAACTGGTGGCCCTCCAGCTGTTGCAGAACTACAATTCCCATGAGGCATTGCAAGGCTAAACAGTTACAAGCATGACTCTCATAGGCAGAGGCATGATGGGACTTGTAGTTCTGCAACAGCTGGAGGGCCGCAGGTTTGAGACCCCTGGTCTATGGAGTCAGGCTGCACATGCTTAGTTAGATGTGTATTGCTAGAGAGGTTTTTTTTCTTCTTGGGATGGTGCATGTGATCAGCACAGGGCCAATCAGCAGTGTCCTGACAGAGGGTCAGGGGTCTTGCAATTTCACAGAACAGTCCGAAAACTCCTCCTGCAAGCTTTAACCAGTGCTTGGCTGGAGACTGATAGAAGTCACAAGACTGATATATACAGTTGTGCTCATAAGTTTGCATACCCTAGTATAATTTATATTTTCTCTGGGCAAAAAGCCTCCAGTTCCTGGAAATTCTTGGGCTGTCTTGCATGAACTGCACGTTTGAGATCTGCCCAGAGTGGCTTAATGATATTGAGGTCAGGAGACTGAGCTGGCCACTCCAGAACCTTCACTTTATTCTGCTGTAGCCAATGACAGGTCGACTTGGCCTTGTGTTTTGGATCATTGTTATGTTGGAATGTCCAAGTACGTCCCATGTGCAGCTTCCTGGCTGATGAATGCAAATGTTCCTCCAGCATTTTTTGATAACATACTGCATTTATCTTGCCAACAATTTTTACCAAATTTCCTGTGCCTTTGTAGCTCACACATCCCCAAAACATCAGCGATCCACCTCCGTATCTTTCATCATAGGCCTTTTTGACTCAAAAGCTCAAAGCTCAATTTTGGTCTCATCACTCCAAATTACTTTGTGCCAGAAGGTTTGAGGCTTGTCTCTGTGCTGTTTGGTGTATTGTAAGCAGTGGCATTTGCTTGGTAATGGTTTTCTTCTGGCGACTTGACCATGCAGCCCATCTTTCTTTAAGTGCCTCATTGTGTATCTTGAGACAGCCACACCACATGTTTTCAGAGAGTCCCGTATTTCACCTGAAGTTATTTGTGGGTTTTTCTTTGCATTCCGAACAATTTTCCTGGCAGTTGTGGCTGAAATTTTAGTTGGTCTACCTGAACGTGGTTTGGTTTCAACAGAACTTCCACTTCTTGATTAGAGTTTGAACACTGCTGATTAGGATTCTAAATTCTTTGGATATCTTTTAATTTCTCTTTCCTGTGTTATACAGTTTAACTACCTTTTTCTTCAGATCCTTTGACAATTCTTTTGCTTTCCCCATGACTCAGAATCCAGAAACGTCAGTGTAGCACTGAATGAAAGATGCAAGGGTCTGCCAGGAGTCCAGAAACTCATTGACCTTTTATACACACAAATTACAAGCAAACCGATCACAGGTGAGGATTAATACCTTTAATAGCCATTCAAACCCCTGTGTGTCAACTTGTGTGCATGTTATCAGGCCACAATCACCAGGGTATGTAAACTTTTGATCAGGGTAATTTGGGTAATTTATGCTGTGATTATGATTTAAAAAGAGTAAACACCATTGATTAATAATAAATGGCTTCAGCCAACACTAACCATGAGTGAAAGAAAAGTTTTTGTGTTACCATTCATATTCTCTGAAAAATGGCCAATAAATCATAAATTCTGCCAGGGTATGTAAACCTATGGGCACAACTGTATATGTGCCATACCTGTGGGATCCCTGTGGAAGCTGGAAATCAATGTCGTAGCCACTGCTACTACAGTGTTGACCACTAGCTTCTGGGTCCCCATGCCAAAAGACTGCCCTGCTGCTTACTAGTTCACTTGCTTAGCACAGGTGTCATTCAGAAAACACTTTTAATTTTCTCAATGGATGCAAATCATTCTCTGATTGGATGAGATGGAGAGGCAGTGCAAAGACGACATCATGTCCACCTCATCCAATCAGAGAACACAGATATTTTTTTTGAGGGGGGTGATTTCTTAGTGCTTGGGATGTTGTTGTTTTGTTTTGTTTTTGTGTAAAGCTATCTACCTCCCGAGTTATGGGTTTCGGTGAATGCAAACACTTGCACTATATCTCATTTGGCTTTATACTGTTCAGGTGCATCCCCTACTAGGATACCCAGTTATTACTCCAGAAAATCAGAAAAGTACTACAGTCTAGCATGAATGGTGGTGTTGGTAGATGTAAATAGTGACCCCCAGATGACTTTTTACTATACCTATGACACATTTTTTCTTGATTGAAAATGTACTTGTAAAACTCTATAATGAAGTAAGCACCCCCATATGGATAATTACACTTATAAACAACTCCCCAGTGCTTAACCACTTCAGCCCCGGAAGATTTTACCCCCTTAATGACCAGAGCATTTTTTGCAATACACTTTGTCACTTTAACTGACAATTGCGCAGTCATGCGACGTTGTATCCAAACAAAATTGACGTCCTTTTTTTCCCATGAATAGAGATTTCTTTTGGTGGTATTTGATCACCTCTGGGGTTTTTATTTTTTGCGCTATAAACAAAAAAAGGCTGACAATTTTGAAAAAAAGCAATATTTTTTGCTATAATAAATATCCCCCCAAAATAAAAAATAAAGAAATTTCTTCCTCAGTTTAGGCCGATATGTATTCTTCTACATATTTCTGGTAAAAAACAATCGCAATAAGTGTATATTGATTGGTTTGTGCAAAGGTTATACCGTCTACAAAATAGGCGATAGATTTATGGCATTTTTATTATTATTATTTTTTTATTAGTAATGGCGGCGATCTGCAATTTTTATCATGATTGCGTCGGACAGATCAGACACTTTGACACTCTTTTGGGACCATTGACATTTAGGCTACTTTCACACTGAAGTGCTGGATGCATTGGCGGTATAGCGGCAGTATTTTTAGCTCCGCTATACCGTAGTTTTTGCCGCGATTTACGGGCGCTAGCGGGGTGATTTTAACCCCCGCTAGCGGACGAAGAAGGGTTAAAAACGTCCGCAATAACGCCTCTTTGCATCGTTTTGCAGGTGTTTTGGAGGCGCTACCCCATTGATTTCAATGGGCAGGGGTATTTTTACAGCTCCTATCGCACCTCAAAGATGCTGCTTGCAGGAGTTTTTTTACCCTCCTGCAAGCGCAACGCTCCAGTGTGAAAGCCCTCGAGCTTTCACACTGGATACAAAAGTAGCAGCTATTTTAGGGCGCTTTGCTTGCGCTTTTTTTAGCGCAAAAGTGCCTCAGTGTGAAAGGGGCCTTATACAGCGATCAGAGCTAAAAATAGTCACTGATTACTGTATAAATGTCACTGGCAGGGAAGGGGTTAACACTAGAGGGTGATCAAGGTGTGTTCTAACCGCAGGGGAGATGGGCTACCACTGACATGACAGAGATCACTGTTCCTCATGACAGGGAACAGAAGATCCCTGTCATTTCACTAGGCAGAACAGGGAAATGCCTTGTTTACATAGGCATTTCCTCATTCTGCCTCTCCTCGCAGAGATCGCGGGCCGCCAGCAGACATAGAGTCCGCGGGACCCGCGGCGGTTGCACGCCCATGCCTGCTATCCTGCTTTTGCGGACTGGTGTACAGTTACATCAGCATGCGCAGGAGTGCCATTCTACCGACGGTGTGAGTTGATCGGCAAGCGGTTAATTAGTGCAAAAAACCCTGTTGATCTTCCACTGGGAGCTGCCATCTTGCCTCCAGAAAACGGGGAACTTTCACAGACTTTGGCACCTCACATTCTTTTCTTGGACAATCAGCATCCTCCTTGACCAAGTGATTGAGTTAGCTGGGTGGCTATAAATTCCTGGGAATATTCCTACATTCATCACAATTGAAGAAGCCATTGGAATGAAGCCATTGGATCCATCTTCAATATTACAGAACAAGTCCAGTTGAATGTGACTAACTATTACTAGGTACATCCATAATAACGATGCTGTTTAGGTTATTTACGATGCACCTGTGTAGAAAGAAAGAAAAAGCGGACTATGACATTACAGATTACGAAGGTGCCACTCTGTCTGCTGGCTTTGACAGTGGAAAGGTTCACTTTAACTTTAATGATAGAAATATTGCTTTCATTAGTAAATAAATGATTTATTCATTCACTGAAAGTCCATTTCACTTTTTATTTTTTTTAGCGTTTACAAAATAGGAAATTGTATGCCTTCTTCCTATTAATGATTTAGTTAAAATCAAGTGAGTGCTAGCAGAGGTTTTTGAGTAATCTAAGCTGGCATTGTGTTAATATGAGTACTTTCCTGGCTTCGCTCAGTTTTCAATAGAGCAATACCTGCTATGTGAATTAGCAGGAAAATGGTAGCGGCTTGACGGCTGAATTAGAATGGAGGAGTGGAGTTGAGGCCTAGAGGACCTTTTCATGTAAGCAGCCTTATTCAGAAATTGCCTGTTTGTTTGGTTGCTCGCCCCTGCTTTTGTTTGTCTCGTAAACCCACCACAATCAACTTACTCCATTAAAACGATTGTAAACAGGGGGGTAAAAGGGGCTTTTATAATGTATTTAAGAGCAACAGCCAAAGAAGGAGAAAAATCAACACAGCCACAGTCTAATTGATGCTGTTTTTGTACGAGACGCAGAGAAGTAAAAATGCACTCATGTTCTTATTTGGGCAATCAGAGCTGTGCTAAATGGAAGTAAAAAGAGCCTGGTACTTTAATTGGCCTTTAGGGCCCTACTTAAAACTACAAATAATAAGTTGCTGGAATTACTCTTCAGTAAATTTGGGAGATGTTTATGCTACAGTATGATTCCAGAAACAAGGATTCTAATGATGCCTTAGTCCACTAACTGAGCTCTTGAAGGGCTCAATGAGGTTGTCATGTATTTCAGTCCAGAGCTTATTACAAGCATTTCTGCAGCATCACTTGGGAAGTCTGTGGGCTATACAAAGGGTGCAAAAATACAGAGCTTCAGGACTGGTTTGCCAAATGCCACTGTTATTTTTACATTTGTCTGTCTTGAAGTACATTAAATACAATTAACTATCACGACATAAGCAACTCATTTTGAAGATGTTATACAATTGTTTTGGAGTCTGTGAAAGTAAAATACACAAGATAACAAATTCATGATGGACTGTAATGACCCCTCAAAACCCATAGCTAGCAAAGATTATCCATCACCTGATTACTAGGGTCTTATGCCGCGTACACACGATCGGAACAAATGTTCGATGTGAGATTTTGGTCGGAAATTCCGACCGTGTGTAGTGTGTAGAAAGTGCAGACCCAATGGAGGAAATGAGGGTAAGAGAGTGTGGACATGCTACTTTTTTGGTTGGGGATGGCTGTAGAAGACAATATGAAATACGAGGCTGGTAGAGATCAATGTTATTACCCAGATCAATGCTCATACTACAGACTGCTGAAGTCTGAGGGCCACACATCATATGCCAGACGGCTGCGTGTGGCCCTCAGGCCACAGGTTGGACACCAGGGATCTAGATAAATGTTTTTCTACTTTCGTAACGGTTATCCAAACTACATATCTCTATATGTCCCTAAGGCTTCTTTCACACGGGACGGATCAGTCATGATCCGCCCCGTGAACCTCCGCTTGCTCAGCGGGGATCGCTCCGTTGATCCCCGCTGAGCCGGCTGATGACTGGGCGGTCCCCGCACACTGTGCAGGGACCGCCCTGTCAGATCTCCGCTCTCCCCTATGGGGGATCGGATGAACACGGACCGTCTGTCCGTGTTCATCCGATCCGCTCTGCAGATGGATGGAAAAATAGAAATTTTTCTATCCTGAAAAACGGAGCGTAGCGGACACGGGTGAGATCGGGTGTCAGCGGATGTTCATCCGCTGACATCCGCTATCCCATAGGGATACATGTATGTCCGTTTTTCATCCGAAAACGGATGGGTGAAAAACGGACATACGGTCCGCCCGTGTGAAAGGGGCCTAAGTGTTTACTGAAATCAAAGTTGTAAACATCTGTTATATATTTTACAGGCATATGTTCAAGCCTTTAATAATTGAATGTACCATATATAACTTTATTGAATGGATAGCTCTATAAGACTTCTTTCAATACAATATGTATATTGTGAGTTAGGGACCTTAGATTGTAAGCTCCTTGAGGGTAGGGACTGATGTAAATGTATAATATATGTAAAGCGCTGCGTAAATGGACGGCGCTATATAAGTACCTGAAATAATAATGTAGCGACCTCACCCCTCTCACCCCTTCTTATTCACGGCTTGTCTGTCTCGTCTAGGGGTTAACACTGGGGGGAGGGATGAGATACACCACGGCCCATGTCCTCCAAGGTGTAGAGGTGAAGGCCAGAACTATCGGGCCTGTGTATGTGTCCCAGAGTCCAATCCTCTCCTCGATTGACTCCCCTTTGCTCCTAGTAATCAGAGTTCCACACACTGAATAGGTCCAACTCGTATTTATTCTTCTCAACAAATAGTCATACAGCACAGACAGGTTAAGACTAGGGATGAGCTCGGTGTTCGAGTCGAACATAGGTTCGACTCGAACATCGGCTGTTCGCGCGTTCGGCGAACAACGAACGATTTGGGCCGTTCGCGCCAAATTCGAGTGACGCGAACGGCCCACAATACACTGCGCCATCGCAGTGTAATCCCGGCGCTGTGATTGGCCAAGCATGCACTGTGACCCTGCATGCTTGACCAATCACAGCGCCGGCAGCGAGGAGAGCAATGATTGGCCACAGGCAGGATGCCTGTGGCCAATTATAGCTGAGGGGGTTTAGTACACGCCCCACACTATAAAAGGCCGCCAGCGCGGCGGCCTTGTGTAGTGTGTTCCGGAGCAGGGAAAGTGAAGGATAGGCAGGGACAGTGTCAAATCTTGTCAAATCTATTCTTTGCTAAACCTTGTGTGTAGGGAAAGAGAAGGATAGGCAGGGAGAGTTTCAGTGTCATATACTTTGATAAACCTTGTGTGCAGGGAGAGAGAAGGATAGGCAGGGGACAGTGTCAGTGTCATATTATTTGCTAAACCTTGTGTGCAGGGAGAGAGAAGGATAGGCAGGGAGAGTGTCAGTGTCATATACTTTGATAAACCTTGTGTGCAGGGAGAGAGAAGGATAGGCAGGGGACAGTGTCAGTGTCATTGTTGCTAAGCCTCCTGCACATTATACACCTTAACTTAGCCTGTATTGCTGCTTTGTCCTGGTGTGTTACACCAACAGGATTTTGCGGCACTTACAGCGGGCGGAGTGTACCTCCTGACCATATTACACCTTAACTTAGCCTGTATTGCTGCTTTTTCCTGGTGTGTTACACCAACAGGATTTTGCGGCACTTACAGCGGGCGGAGTGTGCCTCCTGACCATATTACACCTTAACTTAGCCTGTATTGCTGCTTTTTCCTGGTGTGTTACACAAACAGGATTTTGCGGCACTTACAGCGGGCGAAGTGTGCCTCCTGACCATATTACACCTTAACTTAGCCTGTATTGCTGCTTTTTCCTGGTGTGTTACACCAACAGGATTTTGCGGCACTTACAGCGGGCGGAGTGTACCTCCTGACCATATTACACCTTAACTTAGCCTGTATTGCTGCTTTTTCCTGGTGTGTTACACCAACAGGATTTTGCGGCACTTACAGCGGGCGGAGTGTGCCTCCTGACCATATTACACCTTAACTTAGCCTGTATTGCTGCTTTTTCCTGGTGTGTTACACAAACAGGATTTTGCGGCACTTACAGCGGGCGGAGTGTGCCTCCTGACCATATTACACCTTAACTTAGCCTGTATTGCTGCTTTTTCCTGGTGTGTTACACCAACAGGATTTTGCGGCACTTACAGCGGGCGGAGTGTACCTCCTGACCATATTACACCTTAACTTAGCCTGTATTGCTGCTTTTTCCTGGTGTGTTACACCAACAGGATTTTGTGGCACTTACAGCGGGCGGAGTGTGCCTCCTGATCATATTACACCTTAACTTAGCCTGTATTGCTGCTTTTTCCTGGTGTGTTACACAAACAGGATTTTGCGGCACTTACAGCGGGCGGAGTGTGCCTCCTGACCATATTACACCTTAACTTAGCCTGTATTGCTGCTTTTCCCATTTCCCTGCAGGCCATTAGAATGTCTGGAAGGCAAACAAGGAGAGGCAGACAGTCAGGAGCCAAAAAAAGAGGGCAAGCAGGCTCTGTGTCTAGAGACAACAGTGCTGGTCGTGGACGCGGTGCATCGCTATCAGCACGTGGCCATGGGACACGCTTGTCCTTCTTTTCGGCAGCTGGACGTGTTGAGCCGCATCATGCCGAAGACTTGGTAGAGTGGATGACCAAGCCCTCCTCATCCTCCTCATCCTCTCTCACCCAGGCTCAGGGTACTGGCAAAGCAGCTGCCAAAGCGTCCTCTTCCCTGGTATCAATGTCATCATCAGTCACTCCTTCCCTAGACCAACCATGTCCTCCTGAGGAGTCCCCCGAACTGTTTGAGCACAGTGTTGGGTACATGCTCCAGGAGGATGCCCAGCGTTTCGAAGGGCCTGATGATGATATCCAGCTAGAGGAAGGCAGTAGCGTGAGAGCAGAGAGAGGGGATGCTCAAGAAGGACACCAATCTGGCAGTCATGTTCCAGCAGCTGCAGCATACTGCCAGATTGGCTCCAGTGATGAGGAGGGAGGGGATGATGAGGTAACTGACTCCACGTGGGTGCCTAATAGGAGAGAGGAGGAGGATGAGGAGGAGGCACATCTCCAATGAGGCAGGATGCCCTCGGGGGCCAGCGTAAGGGCAGCACACCGACGGAATCACACCGCAGAGCTCCGCCTGTGCAGGGCGCTGCCTCTGCCCGTTATTCAAAAAATTCTTTGGTGTGGGCCTTTTTTGAGTCGAGTGCATCAGATCGCACAGCTGCTGTTTGCAACATATGTCTCAAGCATATATCGCGTGGCCAAAACATCACCCGCTTGGGCACCACATGCTTGACCAGACATATGTTGACCTGCCATGCAGCTTTGTTGGCAAGCCTACCTTAAAGACCCACACCAAAGAACAAAGCTGACCTCTTCTTGCACCGCATCAGCTGGGATCTCCAACCCCACTATACCTTCAGTCCTCTCTGAAACCTGCTCTGAGAGGAATGAAGGTGTAGAATTAGGTGTGTCACAGCCAAGTACTTGCGGGCACTCTGCTAGCAGTACACCGACGTCCGATTCTAGCAGGCAAATTTCCCTGCCCCAGCTGCTGGACCGTCGAAAGAAGTTCACTCCCAGCCATCCACATGCCCAGCGGTTGAATGCTAGCTTGGCTAAATTGCTAGCGCTTCAACTGCTGCCTTTTCAGTTGGTAGACTCGGCCCCCTTCCGTGAGTTTGTGCAATGTGCGGTTCCTCAGTGGCAGGTTCCCAAACGCCACTTTTTCTCACGGAAGGCGATTCCGGCTCTCTACCGGCATGTGGAAGGCAATGTCTTGGCCTCGCTGGACAGGGCGGTCAGCGGTAAGGTGCATATTACCGCTGACTCATGGTCCAGCAGGCATGGACAGGGACGTTACCTTTCTTTCACGGCCCATTGGGTCACTCTTTTGGCAGCTGGGAAGGATGCAGGACAAGGTGCAGTAGTGTTGGAGGTTGTTCCACTGCCACGCCTTCAAAATGCTACTACTGGTTGTGACACACCTCTGTCCTCCACCCCCTCCTCTTCTTCTTCCTCCGTGGCCTCTTCCTGTGCTTTGTCCTCGGAACCAGCGGTGCTCCGTAGGCGTTCAAGGGGCTACGGAAGTACGCAGGCAAAAAGATGCCATGCCGTGCTTGCGCTGGTGTGTTTGGGGGACAGGAGCCACACTGGGGCAGAGGTTCTGTCTGCTCTGCAGGGGCAGGCCGAGAGGTGGTTAACGCCACGCCAGCTTAAGCCAGGAATGGTAGTTTGCGACAATGGCACCAACCTCCTCTCCGCTCTCCGACAGGGACAACTGACCCATTTGCCCTGTGTGGCTCACGTCCTTAACCTGGTGGTGCAGCGGTTCTTGGGCAGGTACCCGGGCTTACAGGATGTCCTGAGGCAGGCCAGGAAAGTCTGTGTGCATTTCTGCAGATCTTATAATGCCAGTGCTCGCCTGGCTGAGCTGCAAAAGGAGTTGAACCTGCCCAAGAACCGCCTTATATGTGACATGCCCACCAGGTGGAACTCAACGTTGGCCATGCTGCAGCGGCTGCACACGCAGCAGAGGGCCATCAATGAGTACCTGTGCGACTACGGCACCAGGACAGGGTCAGGGGAGCTCGGGTTTTTTTCACCACGCCAGTGGGGCATGATCAGGGATGCATGCACTGTCCTGGCACCATTTGAGGAGGCCATGAGGATGGTGAGCAGTGACAGTGCATGCATCAGTGACACTGTACCTCTTGTCCACCTGTTGGAACATACGCTGCATGGAATAATGGACAGGGCACTTGAGGCAGAACAGAGGCAGGAAGAGGAGGACTTCCTTGCCTCTCAAGGCCCCCTTTACCCAGACAGTGTTCCTTCTGTCCCACCCATCGCACAGGAAGAAGAGGAGGAGGAGGAGGATTGTGTCAGCATGGAGGTGGAGCCTGGCACTCAGCATCATCAGCAGCAGTCTTTTAGGGATGATTTACAGTCCCAAGAAACCAGTGGACTTGTACGTGGCTGGGAGGAGGTGGCTGCGGATCATGCCGTCCTTAGTGACCCAGAGGACTTCGGACCGAATGCCTCAGCTAACCTACGCTGCATGGCCTCCCTGATCCTGCAAAGTCTGCGGAAGGATCCTCGTATTCTTCGGATCAAGGAGAGGGACCATTACTGGCTGGCCACTCTCCTTGATCCACGGTACAAGGGTAAGGTTGTGGACCTTATCTTACCGTCGCAGAGGGAGCAGAGGATGAGACAACTCCGGGAGGCCTTGCAGAAAGGTCTGTGCAACGCGTTCCCAGAGACTGGGAGGTTACAATCTCCTGGTCCTGTACAACGAGTTGCTGAGGCTTCGGTCAGTCAAAGAAGGAGCGGTGGGGAAGGTGGCCGTCTGAACGAAGCGTTCAGACAATTCTTTAGTCCGCAGCCCCAAGGTATGATCGGTTCCAGCAACCATCGCCAGCGTCTGATATACATGGTGCAGGAATACCTAGGGGCAAGGTCAGACTTGGACACCTTCCCCACCGAAAATCCTCTGGCTTACTGGGTCTTGAGGATGGATCACTGGCCAGAGCTTGCACAGTATGCAATTGAGCTACTGGCCTGTCCTGCATCCAGCGTTCTTTCGAAACGCACATTCAGTGCTGCTGGAGGATTTGTCACGGATCACAGGGTGCGCCTGTCCACCGACTCTGTTGATCGACTGACCTTCATAAAGATGAACCAGTCTTGGATCACCACCAGCTACCAAACACCTGAAGCTGATATAACAGACTAATTTATTTTCAAATGTCACATCCCTTCAAGACTGATGCTGATGCTGAGAGACTGTCCTGTTATGTTGACTGACTATCCTCCTCCTCCTCAATGATCCGATTGACGATGATAGCTTGGAAGAACATTTTTGTTTCTGGGTGCCGCCACCAGTGGCTAAGGCCCAATTTTTCAGCCCCTGTTTAACAGGGGCATGTAATTACAATTTTTTATGCAATACTTTGCAACAGGGCTCATTGCTGTGCTCCAAGTAAAGTATCTGTGAGGGGTTGCAGTGTTGTGGCACCAGTGGCTAAGGCCCAATTTTTCAGCCCCTGTTTAACAGGGGCATGTAATTACAATTTTTTATGCATAGCTTTGCAGCAGGGCTCATTCCTGCACTCCAACTAGAGTATCTGGGAGAGGTTGCAGTGTCGTGGCACCAGCACCAGTGGCTAAGGCCCAATTTTTCAGCCCCTGTTTAACAGGGGCGTGTAATTACAATTTTTGATGCAATACTTTGCAACAGGGCTCATTGCTGTGCTCCAAGTACAGTATCTGTGAGGGGTTGCAGTGTTGTGGCACCAGTGCCTAAGGCCCAATTTTTATGCCCCTGTTTAACAGGGGCATGTAATTACAATTCTTGATCTAATAATTCACAGCAGGGCCCATTCCTGCGCCCACCAAGACTAACTGTGAGGCCTTACAGTGTTGTGTCAACACCACCACCACCAAAGGCCCAATTTTTCAGCCCCTGTTCAACAGGGGCATGCAATTACAATTCTTGATCTAATAATTCACAGCAGGGCCCATTCATGCGCCCACCAAGAGTAACTGTGAGGGCTCACAGTGTTGTGGCAACACCAACATGTAAGGGGCAAATTTCAGCTGAGTATATACGGCAGGCCCCTACTTTCAAACATCCAACTTACAAACGACTCCTCCTTGCAAACGGAAGGATACAACAGGAAGTGAGAGGAAATCTACCCCTAGGAAGGCAAATTCTCTCCTGTAAGAGTTAATATGGGAAAAAAAGAGTCTCCTCTCCACTGATGCTTTATCACCAATTCTTGTTTCAATAAAAACCCCAAACAGGTGCACATTGCACAGACAGCAAAACAAATGTTACAGGGGTGATAACCCTTCCCTATGTTTTCCAAAAAGCTTAAAAATAGATTTTTTGCCTGGAGCTACACTTAAACAATGTACCTGTTCAAAATTACAAACAGATTCTACATAAGAACAAACCTACAGTCCCTGTCTTGTATGCACCGCCTGTATACGGCTGTTCAGAGCATATAGGGCCTTTTTTATTTTGTGTGCGGGGTTCCCCTTAATATCCATACAAGACCCAAATGGGCTGGGGTAGGGGGGGGGGGTGTGATGGGGTAGCTATGCCATTTTTCTTAAAGATTTTCATCCATATTACCGGGACCAGACATTACATTAAAGCCGCAAGCAGTTTTAAATGGCTTTTTTCCCTTAAGAAATGTAATTTTGTGCAGGGACAGTTCTAAACACGGGAAACACGTGGCACTTCACAGGCATACTTTAGACACCCCCCAGGTACGATATTTAAAGGAATATTTGACTTTTTTTTTTCACTTTATGCATCATTAAAATGACTGCTCCAGAAAAACAGCAGTTTTTAAAACTTCTTTTTGCATTGATACATGTCCCCTGGTGCAGAACCCGGGTTCCCAAACCCTTTTTAGGACAATAACATGCATAATAGTCGGTATAATTAGCACTTTAGATTTCGAACGTTCGCATGCATTGTATTTAATAGGGTTCTAAAGTTCGTGCGAACTTTCGGTCCGTTCGCGGGTTCTGGTGTGAACCGAACCCGGGGGTGTTCGGCTCATCACTAGTTAAGACCTATGTAACACTTCAGTATTTGTGGGGAGTAGGCCAAGGCACAATTCTTCTAGATAAAGCTAACCACTGTAGTATCACCAGTGGCGAACAGTCACTGCCACTGACTATATTGATCAGAATGTGAATTACCTTCACTATTGTAGCCCCTATCAGGGGAAGGCAACCCGTCCAAGAGGTCACCGGAGGCCTCTCTGTCACCAGCAATGCTTGCGCCGGACTCTCCAGAGAAGTTCCGTTCACCAGTCTTCTCGACCTCAGACAAGGGCACCCAAGGAGTTAGGGCCCCCTCGGATTCCTCCACCCTCGCGGAACTCAGTCGAAGGTACTGAGCTCTAGGCTTCCGCCATAGTACCTCACCCCAGGCTAAAGGTGCCTGAGATGGACTCCATCTCTCGCTCCGGCCAGGTCAAGGGCACCTGGGCCCGGAACTCCGGAACTCCGGAACGCCAGCACCCAAGCTGAAGGTGCCTGGGTGCGGCTGCGTCCTCAGACTCTGAACCCACGGTCAGGGCGTCCGCCCCTTTTATCCCCTCGCCCTTTGCGTCACAGCAGGTTCCCCGCCCTGCTGTACCAGCGCCAGGAATGGACAAAAAGGAAACAGTCTTGCGATGAGTGTTCAGCTTCGGCCTGGGCGACAGCGCCACCTGCAGGCCGCAGGGAACCTCACACCACCAGCGTCCTCCACAAAAGATTCTCAGATTCCCTGACAATCAATGCATCTGGGTTACACTACCACCCAGATGCCTTCCCAAAAATCAAACACCCGCTACACTCTCCCCCTGGTGATTTGACACTGGTCCCCAGTGTCTGGTCCAAACCCATGTCTCCAAAGAGTGGTGACATAGATTCGGCTCAGAGACCAAACTCAACAATTTTGTCATGAACTGTGCCAGGACCTATATTGGGGAAGGAAACAGAAATATAAAACAATAAACTTTGTAACAAAATACTCTAAATATTTCACACATTTACATTTCTCCCTCCCCCTGGCTATCTAAGGACCACCCCATTCTCAGCAGCCTTAATGGACGAGTCTCCTGCAGAGGGAAGAGAAAGAAACACACATCCTAACATAACATATGTGTCTGCTTGGAACGAATGGGTCTATCCGAGAAGAAACCCATTCACTCCAATGAGTGTTGCATAGTGTACAAAAAAAACAAACTATCGTTGCACAACACTGCCACCTGGTGACAATGCCGCGGTAAAGACACTTGTCAGATCCAAATGAACTTCTGCTTTTCTTTGCTGTGACCCTACGCTGGCTAAACCCCAAAGTCACTGATTTCTCTTTTCTTTTTCTGGCTGGAAGGAGAAAGAGGGAGAACAAAATAACAACAGCTCCCATTTCTCCAAAGAGTAAACGTCCCAGTCATCTGGTAGCAATATATATAAAAAAAAAATGAAAAGGAGTCTCTTTCTCCTACAAATAGAATTTGGGATCTGGCAAAAACAACGGCTTCAAGTGCTGATCAAAAGCCTCCACATGGTACTTAATGCTTCCTCCATCCTTCCGACAAATTACCACTTTGTCCGCATGGATATGCCTTCCTACCATCCACTCTGCCTTACAGTCCTTGAACTTTCTGGTGACTGTAGGTGAGCATGCGAGGTATCGGCGTGCATGAGGTACTTTCAGCTTAGTCCAGACAAAATCATTGTACCATCACTGCCGAAAAACTTCCACCTCGTAGAGCAACTCTCGGGGTAGATATGGGTAGTCCCACCCATATTCTCGGGCAACTTTCTGGCAAAAGAGATGCTGCAGCCTAGCCAGAGATGGCATTGTGGCACGGTCTCCTATTCCAGGCAAAACAATGGACTCCGGATGGCGAGGTGCAGTCTCCACTTCTGTAGATTTGGACCTAGGAGCCTGCAGTGATGGCCGTTGCACTCCCGCAACGAAAGCAGGTGAAGCACTTGATGGTTCAAGAAGTGGGATCACAGACAGGGAACCAGATTCCTCCCTTGGCTCTGAGGCTTCCACCCGGGGTGTACTATCCCCAATGGACACAGGTGGGTCCCTTAAGACACGGGACGCGGGTAGCTTCATCTTGTCCCATCCCTTCTTGTGGAAGATCTCATCTATCTCCCCATCATCACCAGCATCTGATAGCGACTCTAGGTCGGAGGTGTCATAACACTCTGCGGGCAAGTAATTCCCCGTAGATGCGGAATCACCCCCCTCGATGAGCTCCACCGACTCAGGGCTCCCAACACCTCCAACCACACACACAGTCCCGACCCCTGGCTCACCTGGGCCTTTTGAAGAAGAAGGACGTCCAGGGCTCTTCCCTCAGGATCCATCCAGGCCAGGCAAGCAACGGGGCGAAGCTCCTCCACGACCACAGGATGCCATCACCAGGCCAACTTTCCTCTTCAGCGGTGGGAGCAGGGAGCTTGTGGTGACCGAGGCAGCATCCTCGGATTTCTCTCTCTTTATCTCCGCTTGGGCTGTCACGTCGCCCTGGTCAGCGCGCACCGGAAACGCATAGGCATCGATCTCTCCCTCCGGAGTGGCAGTCCCTGTGAGGTAGTTGAGGTGGAAAGCTCGAGGCCTTTCTGTAGATGGTTCCAACTCGAAAAGGAACTCTTTGCAGACCTCATATCGCCCAAACGGCTTCAAGTGGACCACCAGTCCCGAACAGCCGGGACAGATCACACCAAGGGCCTCTATGTCTCTGCAGGTATACAGAGCCAACTGCCCCCGGGGCCTTAGTCTTATTCCCGTATCTGTAATCTGGGCAGCAAAGGAAGTCATCTCGGTGACTGAAGAAGCAGAAATCCACGGGGTACTTGAAGTCATCCTGACTGTTTGCTGCTCCAATGCGCACTGACCCCTTTGCGCCAGAATCCTGTCCTTCCACATGGCCAGACTCCTCCCACACTCTGCATTTGTTTGCGGGCTTTTTCTTCTCCCCGCCCACGAACTGCACAGCTATGGTTTGTAGGCTTGTGCACAACGGAAAAATTTGTTCCGTTTCGGTTCGTTTCTTTCCGGTCCTGTTGATTCGTAATCATTCGTAATTTTGCTAGACGGGATTTTTCGTGTTCGGACTCATTCGTATTTTTGCAAGCGACATTTTTCGTTGAATTTTTTGTTGCTTTATAATTCGTACTTTCGGTAGAGTACGTTGTTTTTCGTTGATTCTGGACACAACTCCTACTTTCGTAACTTTTTTTGGGTTCGTTGATTCGTAATTTTCTGTGTCTCTCTCACGACGACGCTGCCTATTATGCCTAATGTGCTTCGAATGGATTTGTACTTTTCGAAATACATAGCGGTTATTTGTAACGATTCGAAATCTCGTATTTTACTTTCGTTTTTTACATGCGGCTATAGCCTCCGCCCCTGTACACCATTTTGAGAGGGTTCAGCACGGTGAGGGAGAAGCAGAGAGCAGAGCAGAGTGTTATTGTGCTTCGAATGGATTAGAAATCTCGTATTTTACTTTCGTTTTTTACATGCGGCTATAGCCTCCGCCCCTGTACACCATTTTGAGAGGGAGTTCAGCACGGTGAAGGAGAAGCAGAGAGCAGAGCAGAGTGAGTGTTATTGTGTTTCCAATGGATTTGTACATTCATAAGTTTTTTCATAACGAATTATGCCGAAGACATTCGGGCATTCGCTATTTTGCGGTATAATTTATTTCGGATTCGGTTTTATTCGTAATTGCTTTGTTCGGAAATTCGAATGCTTCCGAATGTCCGAAAGTTGCTAAATTCGGACGAATTTCGATTCGTTACGAAACGAATTGCACAAGCCTAATGGTTTGCCTCGTGGCGCGTTGGCCAATATGGCCGACCTACAAGGAACTCCTCCTGGCAGCAAAGTTCAAATTCAGACACCATACACATCCCGGACACGATGCCCCCACGTGTAGCGACCTCACCCCTCTCACCCCTTCTTATTCACGGCTTGTCTGTCTCGTCTAGGGGTTAACGCTGGGGGGAGGGATGAGATACACCACGGCCCATGTCCTCCAAGGTGTAGAGGTGAAGACCAGAACTATCGGGCCTGTGTATGTGTCCCAGAGTCCAATCCTCTCCTCGATTGACTCCCCTTTGCTCCTAGTAACCAGAGTTCCACACACTGAATAGGTCCAACTTATATTTATTCTTCTCAACAAATAGTCATACAGCACAGACAGGTTGAGACCTATGTAACACTTCAGTATTTGTGGGGAGTAGGCCAAGGCACAATTCTTCTAGATAAAGCTAACCACTGTAGTATCACTAGTGGTGAACAGTCACTGCCACTGACTATATTGATCAGAACGTGAATTACCTTCACTATTGTAGCACCTATCAGGGGAAGGCAACCCGTCCAAGGGAGTCACCGGAGGCCTCTCTGTCACCAGCAATGCTGCGCCGGACTCTCCAGAGAAGTTCCGCTCACCAGTCTTCTCGACCTCAGACACGGGCACCCAAAGAGTTAGGGCCCCCTCGGATTCCTCCACCCTCGCGGAACTCAGTCGAAGGTACTGAGCTCCAGGCTTCCGCCATAGTACCTCACCCCAGGCTAAAGGTGCCTGAGATGGACTCCATCTCTCGTTCCGGCCAGGTCAAGGGCACCTGGGCCCGGAACTCCGGAATGCCAGCACCCAAGCTGAAGGTGCCTGGGTGCGGCTGCGTCCTCCGACTCTGAACCCAAGGTCAGGGCGTCCGCCCCTTTTATCCCCTCGCCCGTTGAGTCACAGCAGGTTCCCCGCCCTGCTGTACCAGCGCCAGGAAAGGACAAAAAGGAAACAGTCTTGCGATGAGTGTTCAGCTCCGGCCAGGGCGACAGCGCCACCTGCAGGCCGCAGGGAACCTCACACCACCAGAGTCCTCCAAGAACCACAAAAGATTCTCAGATTCCCTGACAATCAATGCATCTGGGTTACACTACCACCCAGATGCCTTCCCAAAAATCAAACAACCGCTACAATAATAAAAAATATAATAATATGATTTGAAATGTGAAGTATTACAAAAGTGGTGTCAAGTGTAAGTGAAAGGAAAAAAAAACAAAAAACGTTGTTTATTAATAAATTTACTTAGAGAATACAAGTGAAAAACAGCACAACACGTCTCTGAGACATTAGAGCGGTTCACACTGGGGCGGCACGACTTTGGGGGCGACTCGGCAAGGCGATCTCAAGACGACTTGAGAGGTGACTTGCAAAATGACTTCTGTATTGAAGTCCATGCAAGTCGCCCTGAGTCGCCCCCAAAGTCATACAAGAACCTTTTTCAAAGTCGGAGCGACTTGCGTCGCTCCTATTAGAACGGTTCCATTGAATAGAGCGGAACGCGACTTGTTAGGCGGCTGAGTCGCTTGACGAGTCGCCCCTATGTGAACCGGCTCTAAGGCTGCTTTATTAGAACATTTTAGAAATAGAGATTCAGATTTTCACAAATACTTAATTTGGCTTGTTCTCTTTAATGCTGTAAAGTTCTGTAACTATTTCTCTTTTTAAAAAGAAAAAATATTTCTTTCCTCGCTCAGCAGAGGAGATAAAACTGTCTCCAGCGTAACAAAATGTATGCCCAACTTCACCAAATGATGTTAAATCCATTTATTTTACAAAACAAACACAAACAAGGGGCCATTTTGTGAATTTGTGCTGTTTGTCATGCCGCATGCCACCTCCTACAATTACTGTATATGGGAGCTAATTAGTCACTTTGCTAATCTAAATTCTTTTCAACAACAAAATTACTGTGTACTAAAACTCATTTAATGTTGGTGTTTTTTTATTTTTACACAAAACTTTTGTAAATTAATGGAACTAATTACCCTGCTGCTCAGCGCCATTAGTAAGTGCTTTATTTAATCACTGACAGAGTCGTTTTTTGTATTAGAAGGGAATGTGTAAGATAAGAAAGGAGACAGGCAGATGATGGCTGGTGTCTAAAAGTTCAGTTCTATCTGCGCTTTACACAAATCAAAGTAGCATTAGCACCAACTTCTCAAATCATCTAGTTATATCTAATTTTAGATTAGATATATGTGAAAACTGCAGTCCCTTGATGCCCATGTGTATCTTTGTATCAACTGCCACTCAGCTGCAGTTAGAAAGTGGGCAAAAGCAAGAAAATGAACAAGCTAGTGTAGCGCCCTCCTCACTCCCCTCTTCGCATCAGCTCATTTCTCTTCTTGTCTAGGGGTACCTTAGAGGGGAGGAAGCGGGGACACCATGCCTGGCCTTCACCACAGGTGTCAGTGCGGTGTAAGCAAAGTTCTTTCTCTACCTTCGGGTCAGTGTTGTGCACCTAGAACCTCCACGTGAGATTACCTTGAACAATGTCCACCAGAAAAGAGCCCCACACCATTAAAGTCCAACACTCCTTTATTCTTCTCGAGTGAACAGCATAATCATTTAGACTCCCTTAGAAAAACAGAACAGACAAGGAGGTGTGGATGCGAGTAGGCCCAGACACAATGAACTCTCCACTTTCCTTCCTGAAAGTGGGTTGCGGTCTCCAAGCGAGGGGGAATTTCCTTCCAGGCGGTCTCCGGTGGGAGGCTCACCCATCACTGGCAATCTGCTGCACCCGGTCTTCAAGTGAGGAGCTCCCCCCGGTCCATTACGCCTTCCGGATTCAGGTTCACAATCCCTGGGTTCCCTAGGACCTCCTTCCCTCGCGGAACTCAGTGTTGGGCACTGAGCTCCAGACCATCCTCTCGAGTACCTCACCCCAGGCTAAAGGTGCCTGAGATGGAACACGACCTCCGGCTGTCCTCTAGGCCTAGGCCGCCTAGAGGATCGACACGAACCATCACCCACAGGCTGAAGGTGCCTGGGGCTCGACCCCGTGACAAAGATGGCCAGCCCCTTTATACCCTCTCCCAGCAAGCACGGCGGGTTCCCCGCCCCACCATACCACTGCCGAGAGAGGACAAAAGGGAGGCCCGGCACACAGCAATGGCTCAACCCCCAGCCCATGGCGACAGCGCCACCTGCTGGGCTGCAGGGAATTACACATCACTGGTGTCTCTGCCCGCTACACTCTCCCCCTGGTGATTTGACACTGGTCCCCAGTGTCTGGAACAAATCATACCCTCAAGGGCTGGCATAATCCAATCCAGAGACCAACTAACAATTGTACAAAAATATAAAACTTTTGAAAAACTTGATCAACTAAAGCAATTGTGTCTGAGCCCTATATAAAAGGGAAGGGGAACAACAACAGTTAACCATAACTTTGAATCACATATTCACATTATACTTTTCCCACCCATCCTGACTAAGATCCACCCCATTCTCAGTGATCTTGATGGGATGCTCTCCTGCAGAGGGAAAAAAAACGAAATCACCACACATAAACCCTGACACATGTATTCGTGTGAGAGAAAAGAAACTTCTCCGTAAAGAAATCCCTTTCCTCCAAGGAGTGAGTGTGTGTAAAGTGTTTAACATTGCGCAACACTGCCACCTGGTGACAGCATCGCGGTAACTGCACTTGTGGAACTTTTCCTCTTCTCTTTGGCCCTATCTACCCCAGAGTCCATGATCTCTTCATGGAAAAGTGAAGAACAAACCAGGAACAGTTCTTCATTCCTCTGGGCAACGAAAGCAACAGGCCCCAGAAAGTTCAGCAGCATAACAAGAACGGAGTCTTTTCTCTCCTACAGGTAGAAACGAGGATGCGGCAGAACAAGCGGCTTCAAGTGCTGGTCCATGGTCTCCAGATGATACTCTACATCTTCTCCTTCCTTGCGCCGGATCAGCACCTTGTCTGCATGGATGTGCCGTCCCAACATCCACTCTGCCTTGCAGTCCTTAAAACGTTGAGAGGCCTTGGGAGAGCATGCCAGGTACCTGTGTGCGTGCGTGTGGAATCTGAAGGTGAGTCCACACAAAGTCATTGTACCAGTGCTCCAGGCACACTTCCACCTCATAGAGCAGTTCCTTGGACAAGTATGGATACTCCCATCCGTACTCTGCAGCAACCTTCTGACCAAATAGGCGTTGTAGTCTGGCCAAAGGAGGCATAGTAGCTCTGTCCCCTTCGCCAGGCAAAACTATTGAATCTGGGTGGCGAGGGACCTTGACCATGTCTGGTCAGGGCATTGGTGCCCGCAGTAACAGTCTCTTTTCCCCGGTCTTCGGTACAGATGGTACCAGGGATGTAGAGGCAGGCCGGGGACGGGACCTCTCTTCAGGCGCTGGTGCCTCCACCCGGGGTGTACTTTCCCCTGTAGACATGGGTGGATCCCTGGTTCTCCGGGATGAAGCGAGAGGTACTTTGTCCCAGCCCTTTTCTGCAAACAGTTCATCTACAGCAACGTCATCTCCCATGTCCGAGAGCGACTCCAGGTCAGAGGTCTCACACTCCTCCGCGGGTAGGTACCCTGTAGTGGCGACTGAGTTTTCACCTCTTCCCACACACCAAATCTCTCCGCCAGGCTTACCTCGGCCTTTGCTTGAATTGGGACGTCCGGAACTCTTGTCGACGGATCCATCCCGGCCAGGCGTAAGCGGGCAAGACGGTCCACCACAACCGCTGGTCGGGGGTACCATCCCGGTCTTTCTCTTCGGTGGTGGACACTGCGAGACAGTGGTGACCGAGTCAGCATCCTTTGGATTTCTCCCGTTGAGTTTTCACGACCTCCTCCGCGGTCGCTGCAGTGTGCGCAGGGATGGCTGTCAAAGCAGTGATTCCTCCTCTTTGAGTGGTGTCGCCTGCAGCACGGCCGGGGTAAATGGTTCTTGGTTTCTCCACCGCTGGATCCACTTCAAACAGGAACTCCCCACAAGCCTCGCATCGCCCGAATAGCTTCAGTTGGCACACCAGTCCCGAACAGCCGGGACAAATCACACCCAGGGCCTCAACGTCCATGCACGAATACAGGACGAATCGACCCCTTGGCTTTAGCCGGATCCCCGTATCTGTTATCGGAGCAGCAGCAGTCAATGTCGTGGTGGAAGGGTCAACTGGAATCCACAACGTATGTCCGAACATGGCGACCTGTTGCTGATCCATCGCACACTGCCAAGTTTTTGCGCCAACGTCCCACGTGTAGTCCTTCACACGTATTGGACTCCTCCCCTTTGCTCCAGTTTGCAGGCTTTTCTTCTTTTCTGTTTCTGAGTCACGCCCACGAACTAAGCGATGGGGGTGTGCCTGGTGGCGCAGTGCAAATAGAAGCCCCCACGTGTAGTCCCTCACACGGCTGAGCTTCCCCCTCTCCTCGCTCTTCTGCGCGGGCCTTTCCCTTCAATGGGTCATGTCCACGACTTCGAGCACAGGGATGCACTTCGGCCAATGAAGGCCTGCCTACTCGCGTAACTCCTCCAGCAGACACGTTCAATTCCGTGGTGCACAAACACTATCCCGGACGAGCCCCCACGTGTAGCGCCCTCCTCACTCCCCTCTTCGCATCAGCTTGTTTCTCTTCTTGTCTAGGGGTACCCTAGAGGGGAGGGAGCAGGGACACCACGTCTGGCCTTCACCACAGGTGTCAGTGCGGTGTAAGCAAAGTTCTTTCTTTTTCGTACATCACGGGACACAGAGCGACTTAGTCATTACTAATGGGTTATATAGATACCTTCAGGTGCTGGCACTGGCAACTTCCAAAACCAGAAGTACCCTCCCCTATATAAGCCCCTCCCATCCGGGAGCACCTCAGTTTTTTTGCCAGTGTCTAAGGTGTTGGCCAAAGAGTAACATGTGTTTTCACTGGGTTTGCGTACAGGTTCTTTTACGGGCCTTAGTAAGCTGTTCCGGATCCGACCAAAAAAGCTTCATAGCTAAACGGTCGGTACCCGGGCCTTGCAAGAGAAGAGCAAGGTTTTGCCTGTAATGCCTCTCTTAGGAGGGCTGGACCCTGGGATCCAGAGCTCTGGTCATACCCACGACCAAGATGTTTTCTGTGCAGGGTGCTATACAGGTCCAGGGGAGTGGAATCCTTGGGAACCCGGTCCCTGAAGGTTTAATTACAATGCCTGCCGTGATAGGTGAAGTTTGGGCTTCTGTGGACCAAACAGAGTCCTGCGGCGGGGAACAGGTAAGTGGGGGCCCCCAGGAACTTGGTTCTATTGGGGACCCCCAAGCCTAATTTGTCTTTCTGTCTGTTACCTAACGGTATTCCCGCTAATATCTGTGTATGCCTGTAACTACTGGAAAATGTAAAATTTTAATAGTAGTCAAGAAAAAAAAAAGAGGACCGCGGTACCTGTGTTAAACCACTAGAGGCCGCTGTGGTCCATTTTTTCTTGTCATGTGGATCTTTGGTTTGCTCAAGTCAAAAGATCCAGGCAGTTGGTAAGTTCTCTGTGGGAATCCACTTCCTCTGCCCTGTTGCTGCGCTCATCCACCGCACAGGCCCTCCGGCAAAAAGGGCCCTGGCTCCTAGTCCCTGCTTGGTTTCGAAAAGGGCGCCAATGGCGCGGGCACGTGCACGCGCCTCCTATGAAAAAAAAGGGGCGGGGCGGGTGGATGACGCTCGATGCGCGCCGCGGCGCTTCTGCGCATGTGCAGGCGTCCCAGCATGTATAAAAGACACAGTACAAGTGTCAGCTGGATGCAAACAGAGCTAGCAACAAAACGGTGGCACACAGAGGCGGTTGATGCAGGCATCCCCATAGAAAGGCACTTTAGTGGACACCAGCTGGTATATAGCAGCAACTGTGTTAGACTATTACCAGCAAAAATTGGTGTATGACGACGGGAATACCTCAGCTTTGTGCTTAAAGGATATGTCGTCCAGACGCTCCGGAAATAAGTCTTCCAGGAAGCCAAAGGGGTCTCCATCGGGCTCTGAGGATATTGGGCATGCTTGTACTGCACCAATCTCCCCTGAAAATTCAGAGGTCAGTAGCCGTAGGAACCCCGCAGGAGTGCCTGGTGCTGTGGCTGTCCCCAGTCCACCTGCTCCTGTATGTATAACAGAGGAGGTTTTTTCCTCAACTCTGGGAGGATTGGAAGAGAGATTAACAGCATTGATCGCTGCTTCCCTGTCACAGGGAAAGCGCGTCCGATCTCCATCTCCTCCTTCAGAGTGCCTGTTAGTGGAGGAACAGCCCCACACAGAGATCGACCTACCTGAAGGGGATCAGGATGAGGTTGATTCAGTTATAGAGGAATCAACAGTGGAAGAACCTTTCTCAGCATCTCAGGCTGAAAGATTATGGGTTCAGTCTCTGACTAACATGGTCCGATCAGCATTTAAAATGCCTCTGGCGGAACCATCAACCACTACGGTTTCCTCGCTGGGGTCGCTGAAAGCTCCCCAGGCTGTCTGTTCCTTCCCAATCCACCCTTTATTGGAAGGGCTTATTTACCAGGATTGGGAGCATCCTGATAAAATATTTACTCCCCCCAAGAGATTTCCAGTGATCTATCCCATGGAGGATAAGTTCATAAAAAAATGGAGGGTCCCTACAGTGGACGCAGCCATCTCTTGTGTGAACAAATCACTGACATGTCCAGTAGATAATGTTCCAATGTTCAAAGACCCAATAGATAAAAAATTGGAGTCTTTACTAAAATCTGCTTTCTCTACAGCAAGCATGGTGACACAACCTGCAGTAGCAGCGATTAGAGTCTGCCAAGCGGTGAAAGATCAGTTGAAACAAGTCTTAAGGGACTTACCAGATCAGCAGGCTCTTGCCCTAGCTGACCTACCTAGAGCCTTGTGTTTTGCGGTGGACGCCATAAAGGATACAATCCAACAGGCCTCCCGCTTTACGCTGTCTGTAGTACATATGCGTAGGCTTCTATGGCTCAAAAACTGGTCTGCTGAAGCTCCCTGTAAGAAATTGCTGGTTAGCTTCCCATTTCATGGAGAACGCTTATTTGGAGAAGATCTGGACAAGTATATCCAGAAAATTTCTGCCGGTAAAAGTTCACTCTTGCCGGTTAAGAACAAGAGTAGAATGGGCCATTGCCCTACATTGGAAGTCCCCTACTGTCCCTATCTCCTCCGTCCTCCATAGGATGGACTCTATTATGATAATGGAAAGGATTCTCTACACACTAAATGATAGGATGCCCCTATTTGACCGTAGGTGGGATCCCTGGACCTCCCAAAGACATATTTTATTGCCACAATCTTAGCTATGGACGCAAACTCCCCAACAGCTTTAGTCTGTGGGAGAAGGATAATCCCCCTCACTGGTTTACCTCACCTCACGTAGACAACTATGTCCCCTGTAGATCCTCTACAAACCGACTTCGGCTTCTCTCAGATGCTTCAACGGCACCTTTTTTATTTTTCTTATATATATAGATTTTTTTTTTGTTGCTTGTTGATTTCTCTCTATTTCGTTTCTTGTCACTGCGTTGACATTTATGTTTGCAGTCTAACTGGTACTATGTGATACGCAGAGTTTTTTTATGTGTATGTATTATTTTCTTGCCTTTTCTATAAATAAAAAACGTTTGTAATAAAAAAAGAACAAGAGTAGAAGTCCTTCTTTTAAGAGGCCTGCTTCTCCAGTCCCTGGCACATCGGCTGTGAAACAGTTCCGACGGCCTCCGCGGTCAAATTCAGGGGGCAGAAATCAGGGACAATCACAGGGTAACAAGAAACCCTGGGTCAAGAGAGGTACAAGACCTCCCCCCAAGTCATGAAGGGTTGCCCCCACTCAATCGGGTGGGGGGAAGACTTCAGTTGTTCACAGAGACCTGGCGGGACACCATCAGAGACAGATGGGTGCTCTCCGCAGTAAGTCTGGGATACAAGCTGGAGTTAAAAGACACTCCTCCTGCCCATTTTATGAGGTCAAAAGTGCCAAGCGATCCCCAGAAGAGAGGATCCCTCCTTCTGGCACTAGAACAACTATTGCTCCAAGGTGTAATCATGAAGGTTCCCTTGGAAGAAAGCGGGTTCGGGTTTTACTCGAACCTTTTCACAGTCCCCAAACCAAATGGGGACGTGAGGCCCATATTAAATCTAAAAGGGCTAAACAAGTTCCTACATATCAGGACTTTTCGGATGGAGTCGATCCGATCGGTGGCCACCGCCCTACAAGGGCAGGAATGGTTAGCCTCGATCGACATAAGGGATGCTTATCTGCATATTCCCATCTTTCCGGCCCACCAGAAATTTCTACGCTTTGCAGTAGAAGGGCGCCATTTTCAGTTCAGAGCCTTACCTTTCGGTCTGGCCACAGCACCACGAGTGTTCACAAAAATTCAGGCCCCACTATTGGCCAATCTAAGAACACAAGGTGTAACGATAATGGCATATCTAGACGACCTGCTACTAATAGACCACTCAGTGGAAAAGCTGGAAGTAGCTATTCACAAGACAATCAAGTATCTGGAATATCACGGTTGGATTATCAACCGGGACAAGTCAGCTCTAAGACCAGTCAAAAGTCTGGAATACTTAGGGCTAAGGCTGGATTCAAATCAGAGAAAGATTTTCTTACCTCCAGAGAAGGTGTCGTCTTTAAAAGATTTGACCCACTTAGTGGGTACAAAAAGAAAACCATCCATACGCCTGTGCATGAGGCTGCTGGGAAAAATGGTGGCTTCATTCGAAGCAGTACCCTACGGTCAATTCCATTCAAGGAACTTGCAGAGGGCCATACTGTCAGCCTGGAACAAAAAAGTTCAGGCTTTAGACTTACCAACGTCCCTGTCCCCTTCCGTTCGCAAGAGCCTCCATTGGTGGTTGGTGCCCCAGAATCTGGAAAAAGGGAAACCCTTCAGTCCGGTTTCTTGGAAGGTGGTCACTACAGATGCCAGCCTCATAGGCTGGGGGGCAGTACTGGAGCAATGGTCTCTCCAGGGCAAGTGGTCAGAAGCAGAGAAGGCCCTGCCCATCAATCTCTTAGAGATACGAGCAGCCCGGTATGCCCTAGTAGCATGGACATCCAAACTCCAAGGGTCCCCTGTCAGAATTCAATCAGACAATGCCACAGCAGTGGCATATATCAATCACCAGGGTGGCACCAGGAGTCGTGCAGCCCAGAGGGAAGCGAATTGCATCCTGGAATGGGCAGAAAGATATGTCCCAGCCATATCCGCGGTTTTCATCCCAGGAGTGGAAAATTGGTTGAGCGGACTTTTTAAGTCGCCAGCAATTATGCCCGGGGGAATGGTCTCTTCACCCCGAGGTTTTCCAGGCAATATGCCAGCGGTGGGGAACACCGGATGTAGATCTGCTAGCATCCAGATTCAACGCAAAGGTGGACAGATTTGTGTCTCGCACAAGGGATCCCCTAGCTTGCGGCTCGGATGCCCTAGTGTTCCCTTGGGATCAGTTCAAGCTGATATATGCGTTCCCACCGCCACAATTGTTACCGCGATTAATCCGCAGAATCAGGGTAGAAAAGAAACCAGTGATTCTGGAGGCTCCAGCGTGGCCCCGAAGGGCATGGTACGCGGAGATTGTAAAAATGTCAGTGGGGAGTCCTTGGACCCTCCCACATCGTCCGGACCTGCTTTCGCAAGGACCAATATACCACCCTTCCTTACCAGCCCTAGGTTTGACGGCCTGGCTATTGAAGCCCACATTCTAAAAAAGAGAGGTCTCTCTAATCCTGTGGTATCTACCATGATCAATGCCAGGAAGCCGATATCCAGGCAGATCTATTATAGGATCTGGAAGGCGTACATCACGTGGTGTGAGGCCAAGAAATGGCATCCACGTAAGTACGTAATAGGTAGGATTCTGGACTTCCTACAGTGGGCTGTAGATAGGAAGCTTGCCTTGAGTACTATCAAAGGTCAGATTTCGGCCTTGTCAATATTTTTTCAAAGGCCCTTGGCTTCGCATTCACTAGTCAAAGCTTTCATACAAGGAGTGATGCGTATTAGCCCTCCGGTTAGTATTCCCATATGTCCATGGGACTTAAACCTGGTTCTGTCGGTTCTACAGAAACAACCGTTTGAACCATTGCAACACATTTCCTTGGTTCTTCTCACCAGGAAATTGATTTTCTTAGTAGCCATTTGTTCAGCTAAAAGGGTATCGGAATTAGCCGCCTTGTCCTGTAAGGAGCCATATCTGGTTGTCCATAAGGACAGAGTAGTATTACGTCCTCATCCAGCCTTTCTTCCTAAGGTGGTATCGAGGTTTCATTTGAACCAAGATGTGGTTCTTCCTTCTTTTTTCCCCAAACCTAGCTCGGTAGAGGAAAAGTTATTGCATTCTTTGGATGTAGTAAGAGCAGTTAAAGCTTATCTAAAAGCCACTGCTCAGATTCGCAGAACGGATACTTTGTTTGTTCTGCCGGAAGGCCCTAGAAAGGGTCAGGCAGCATCAAAATCTACTTTAGCCAAGTGGATTCGACAGGTCATAATACAAGCCTATGGCTTGAGAAGGAGACCGCCTCCGTTCAAAGTTAGGGTGCACTCCACAAGAGCAGTTGGAACTTCATGGGCAGTGCATCACCAGGCCTCCCTGGCTCAAGTCTGTAAGGCCGCAACATGGTCTTCAGTACACACGTTTACTAGATTCTACCAGGTAGACGTTAGAAGTCAGGAGGATGTCGCCTTTGGGCGCAGTGTGTTGCAGGCCGCAAAAGATCCTCATGCCTGATGGCGCCCAGCTTATGTATAGTGTATCCCTCCCCTCATTTGGCATTGCTTTGGGACGTCCCATTAGTAATGACTAAGTCGCTCTGTGTCCCGTGATGTACGAAAAAGAAAAAGGGATTTTTATAACAGCTTACCTGTAAAATCCTTTTCTTGGAGTACATCACGGGACACAGAGCTCCCACCCCTCTTTTTGGGACACTTATTGCTTTGCTACAAAACTGAGGTGCTCCCGGATGGGAGGGGCTTATATAGGGGAGGGTACTTCCGGTTTTGGAAGTTGCCAGTGCCAGCACCTGAAGGTATCTATATAACCCATTAGTAATGACTAAGTCGCTCTGTGTCCCGTGATGTACTCCAAGAAAAGGATTTTACAGGTAAGCTGTTATAAAAATCCCTTTTTCTCTACCTTCGGGTCAGTGTTGTGCACCTAAAACCTCCACGTGAGATTACCTTGAACAATGTCCACCAGAAAAGAGCCCCACACCATTAAAGTCCAACACTCCTTTATTCTTCTCGAGTGAACAGCATAATCAGTTAGACTCCCTTAGAAAAACAGAACAGAAAAGGAGGTGTGGATGCGAGTAGGCCCAGACACAATGAACTCTCCACTTTCCTTCCTGAAAGTGGGTTGCGGTCTCCGAGCGAGGGGGAATTTCCTTCCAGGCAGTCTCCGGTGGGAGGCTCACCTGTCACTGGCAATCTGCTGCACCCGGTCTTCAAATGAGGAGCTCCCCCCGGTCCATTACACCTTCCGGATTCGGGTTCCCAATCCCTGGGTTCCCTAGGACCTCCTTCCCTCGCGGAACTCAGTGTTGGGCACTGAGCTCCAGACCATCCTCTCGAGTACCTCACCCCAGGCTAAAGGTGCCTGAGATGGAACACGACCTCCGGCTGTCCTCTAGGCCTAGGCTGCCTAGAGGACCGACACAACCACCGCCCACAGGCTGAAGGTGCCTGGGGCTCGACCCCATGACAAAGATGGCCGGCCCCTTTATACCCTCTCCCAGCAAGCACGGCAGGTTCCCCTCCCCACCATACCACTGCCGAGAGAGGACAAAAAGGAGGCCCGGCACACAGCAATGGCTCAACCCCCAGCCCATGGCGACAGCGCCACCTGCTGGGCTGCAGGGAATTACACATCACTGGTGTCTCTGCCAGTTAAATTTACACCCGGGAAAGTACATACCTGCTACACTAGTATCCCAATAAATAATCGTAATTTTTATCTGTGGCAGCGCAGTGGCTTAGAGGTTAGCACTCTTGCCTTGTAGCACTGGGCTTCTTGGTTTTTAATCCCAATTTCCTCCCACACTCCAAAGACATGATGGTAGGTTAATTGGCTCCTGTCTAAATTGGCCCTTGTATGTGTATGTATGAATGTTAGTTAGGAACCTTAGATTGTAAGCTCTGTGAGGGAAGTAGGTCCTTGACCTAGTGGCGTTTATGTTTTAAGTACCTTAAAGAGGATCTTCAGTCACTAGAAAAAAAATTAGGTCAGCAACTACAAATACTACAACTGCTGACTCTTATTAAAAGGACACTGTCCAGGTATCCATCATTGTCCTCACCCAGGCCAATTCTTTGCCGGTCTTGGGATCCCAGGAGCTGGCTGTGACTCCACAGCCGGCATCCCACTGCTTATGCATGAGTCACACTGCGTCTTGTCAATGGTTCTGCAGCCTCCTGGGACTTATGACTAGGGATGAGCTTCGTGTTCGAGTTGAACATACGTTCGACTCGAACATCGGCTGTTCGATCGTTCGACGAAGATCGAACGATTTGGGCCGTTCGCGCCAAATTCGAGTGACGCGACTGGCCCACAATGCACTACGCCATTGCAGTGTCATCCAGGTGCTGTGATTGGCCAAGCATGCACTGTGACCCCGCATGCTTGGCCAATCACAGCGCCGGCAGCGAGGAGAGCAATGATTGGCCACAGGCAGGATGCCTGTGGCCAATTATTGCTGATGGGGTTTAGTACACGCCCCACACTATAAAAGGCCGCCAGCGCGGCGGCCTTGTGTAGTGTGTTCCGGAGCAGGGAAAGAGAACCATAGGCAGGGACAGTGTCATTTTTTTTCCTTTACTAATCCTGGATTCCTTGTGTTTAGGGACAAATAAGGATAGGTAGGGAGAGTGTCAGTGACAGTGTGCTATTCTGTGCTAATCCTTGTTTGTAGGGACAGAGAGGTACAGTGAGGGAAACTGACAGTGTGCTATTCTGTTCTAAAACTATTTTGCTGAACCATATTTTCAATCCTTGAGTTGAGGGACAGAGAGCTACAGTGAGGGAAAGTGTCAGTGTGCTATTGTGTTCTAAAACTATTTTGCTGAACCATATTTTCAATCCTTGAGTTGAGGGACAGAGAGCTACAGTGAGGGAAAGTGTCAGTGTGCTATTGTGTTCTAAAACTATTTTGCTGAACCATATTTTCAATCCTTGAGTTGAGGGACAGAGAGCTACAGTGAGTGAAACTGACAGTGTGCTATTCTGTTCTAAATCAATTTTGCTGTTCCATATTTTCAATCCTTGAGTTGAGGGACAGAGAGCTACAGTGAGGGAAACTGACAGTGTGCTATTCTGTTCTAAAACTATTTTGCTGAACCATATTTTCAATCCTTGAGTTGAGGGACAGAGAGCTACAGTGAGGGAAAGTGTCAGTGTGCTATTGTGTTCTAAAACTATTTTGCTGAACCATATTTTCAATCCTTGAGTTGAGGGACAGAGAGCTACAGTGAGTGAAACTGACAGTGTGCTATTCTGTTCTAAATCAATTTTGCTGTTCCATATTTTCAATCCTTGAGTTGAGGGACAGAGAGGTACAGTGAGGGAAAGTGTCAGTGTGCTATTGTGTTCTAAAACTATTTTGCTGAACCATATTTTCAATCCTTGAGTTGAGGGACAGAGAGCTACAGTGAGTGAAACTGACAGTGTGCTATTCTGTTCTAAATCAATTTTGCTGTTCCATATTTTCAATCCTTGAGTTGAGGGACAGAGAGGTACAGTGAGGGAAACTGACAGTGTGCTATTCTGTTCTAAAACTATTTTGCTGAACCATATTTTCAATCCCTGAGTTGAGGGACAGAGAAGGACACTCGTAGAAATTATCAGTGTGCTATTCTGTGCTAAATCTTGTTTGTAGGGAGGGACAGAGTAGGACAGTGAGGAAAAGTGTCAGTGTGCTATTCTGTTCTAAAACTTTTTTGCTGAACCATATTTTCAATCCTTGTGTTTAGGGACAGAGAAGGATAGGCAGGGGACAGTGTCAGTGTCATTGTTGCTAAGCCTCCTGCACAATATACACCTGAAGGTAGCCCTTATTGCTGTTTTTCCCATCTCCCTGCAGGCCATCCATTAAAATGTCTGGAAGGCAACCAAGGAGAGGCAGACAGTCAGGAGGCAAAAAAAGAGGGCAAGCAGGCTCTGTGTCTGGGGGCAACAGTGCTGGTCGTGTACGCGGTGCATTGTCATCAGCACATGGCCATGGGACACGCTTGTCCTTGTTTTCGGCAGCTGGACATGTTGAGCCACATCATGCCGAAGACTTGGTAGAGTGGATGACCAAGCCCACCTCATCCTCCTCATCCTCTCTCACCCAGGCTCAGGGTAGTGGCAAAGCAGCTGCCAAAGCGTCCTCTTCTCTGGTATCATTATCTTCATTAGTCAATCCTTCCCTAGACCCACCATGCCCTCCTCCTGAGGAGTCCCCCGAACTGTTTGAGCACAGTGTTGGGTACATGCTCCAGGAGGATGCCCAGCGTTTGGAAGGATCTGATGATGATACCCAGCTAGAGGAAGGCAGCAGCGTGAGAGCAGAGAGAGGGGATGCTCAAGAAGGACACCAATCTGGCAGTCATGTTCCAGCAGCTGCAGCATACTGCCAGATTGGCTCCAGTGATGAGGAGGGAGGGGATGATGAGGTCACTGACTCCACGTGGGTGCCTAATAGGAGAGAGGAGGAGGAGGAGGATGAGGAGGAGGCACATCTCCAACGAGGCAGGATGCCCTTGAGTGGCCAGCGTATGGGCAGCACACCGACGGAATCACACCGCAGAGCTCCGCCTGTGCAGGGCGCTGCCTCTGCCCGTCATTCAAAAAGTTCTTTGGTGTGGGCCTTTTTTGAGGCGAGTGCATCAGATCGCACAGCTGCTGTTTGCAACATATGTCTCAAGCGTATATCGCGTGGCCAAAACATCAGCCGCTTGGGCACCACATGCTTGTTCAGACATATGTTGACCTGCCATGCAGCTCGTTGGCAAGCCTACCTTAAAGACCCACACCAAAGAACAAAGCTGACCTCTTCTTGCACCGGCCCCCTTCCGTGAGTTTGTGCAATGTGCGGTTCCTCAGTGGCAGGTTCCCAAACGACACTTTTTCGCACGGAAGGCTATTCCGGCTCTCTACAGGCATGTGGAAGGCAATGTCTTGGCCTCGCTGGACAGGGCGGTCAGCGGTAAGGTGCATATTACCGCTGACTCATGGTCCAGCAGGCATGGACAGGGACGTTACCTTTCTTTCACGGCCCATTGGGTCACTCTTTTGGCAGCTGGGAAGGATGCAGGACAAGGTGCAGTAGTGTTGGAGGTTGTTCCACCCCCACACCTCCAAAATGCTACTACTGGTTGTGACACACCTCTCTCCTCCACCCCCTCCTCTTCTTCTTCCTCCATGGCCTCTTCCTGTGGTTTGTCCTCGGAACCAGCGGTGCTCCGTAGGCGTTCAAGGGGCTACGCAAGTACGCAGGCAAAAAGATGCCATGCCGTGCTTGCGCTGGTGTGTTTGGGGGACAGGAGCCACACTGGGGCAGAGGTCCTGTCTGCTCTGCAGGGGCAGGCCGAGAGGTGGTTGACGCCACGCCAGCTTAAGCCAGGAATGGTGGTTTGCGACAATGGCACCAACCTCCTCTCCGCCCTCCGACAGGGACAACTGACCCATGTGCCCTGTATGGCTCACGTCCTTAACCTGGTGGTGCAGCGGTTCTTGGGCAGGTACCCGGGCTTACAGGATGTCCTGAGGCAGGCCAGGAAAGTCTGTGTGCATTTCCGCAGATCTTATAATGCCAGTGCTCGCCTGGCTGAGCTTCAAAAGGAGTTGAACCTGCCCAAGAATCGCCTTATATGTGACATGCCCACCAGGTGGAACTCAACGTTGGCCATGCTGCAGCGGCTGCACACGCAGCAGAGGGCCATCAATGAGTACCTGTGCGACTACGGCACCAGGACAGGGTCAGGGGAGCTCGGGTTTTTTTCACCACGCCAGTGGGGCATGATCAGGGATGCATGCACTGTCCTGGCACCATTTGAGGAGGCCACGAGGATGGTGAGCAGTGACAGTGCATGCATCAGTGACACTGTACCTCTTGTCCACCTGTTGGAGCACACGCTGCGTGGAATAATGGACAGGGCACTTCAGGCAGAACAGAGGCAGGAAGAGGAGGACTTCCTTGCCTCTCAAGGCCCCCTTTACCCAGACAGTGTTCCTTCTGTCCCACCCATCGCACAGGAAGAGGAGGAGGAGGAGGAGAATTGTGTCAGCATGGAGGTGGAGGCTGGCACTCAGCATCATCAGCAGCAGTCTTTTAGGGATGATTTACAGTCCCAAGAAACCAGTGGACTTGTACGTGGCTGGGAGGAGGTGGCTGCGGATCATGTCGTCCTTAGTGACCCAGAGGACTCCGGACTGAATGCCTCAGCTAACCTACGCTGCATGGCCTCCCTGATCCTGCAAAGTCTGTGGAAGGATCCTCGTATTCTTCGGATCAAGGAGAGGGACCATTACTGGCTGGCCACTCTCCTTGATCCACGGTACAAGGGTAAGGTTGCGGACCTTATCGTACCGTCGCAGAGGGAGCAGAGGATGAGACAACTCCGGGAGGCCTTGCAGAAAGGTCTGTGCAACGCGTTCCCAGAGACTGGGAGGTTACAAACTCCTGGTCCTGGACAACGAGTTGCTGAGGCTTCGGGCAGTCAAAGAAGGAGCGGTGGGGAAGGTGGCCGTCTGACCGATGCGTTCAGACAATTCTTTAGTCCGCAGCCCCAAAGTATGATCGGTTCCAGCAACCATCACCAGCGTCTGATATACATGGTGCAGGAATACCTAGGGGCAAGGTCAGACTTGGACACCTTCCCCACCGAAAATCCTCTGGCTTACTGGGTCTTGAGGATGGATCACTGGCCAGAGCTTGCACAGTATGCAATTGAGCTACTGGCCTGTCCTGCATCCAGCGTTCTTTCAGAACGCACATTCAGTGCTGCTGGAGGATTTGTCACGGATCACAGGGTGCGCCTGTCCACCGACTCGGTTGATCGACTGACTTTCATCAAGATGAACCAGTCTTGGATCACCACCAGCTACCACACACCAGATGCTGATATAACAGACTAATTGATTTTAAAATGTCACATCCCTTCAAGACTGATGCTGATGCTGAGTGCCTGTGCTGTTATGTTGTCTGGCTATCCTCCTCCTCCTCCTCAATGATACGATTAACGATGATAGCTTGGAAGATCATTTTGGTTTATGGGTGACGCCACCAGTGGCTAAGGCCCAATTTTTCAGACCCTGTTTAACAGGGGCGTGTAATTAAAATTTTTGATGCAATACTTTGCAACAGGCCTCATTGCTGTGCTCCAAGTACAGTATCTGTGAGGGGTTGCAGTGTTGTGCCACCAGTGCCTAAGACCCAATTTTTCAGCCCCTGTTCAACAGGGGCATGCAATTATAATTATTGATCTAATAATTCACAGCAGGGCCCATTGCTGCGCCCACCAAGAGTAACTGTCAGGCCTTACAGTGTTGTGCCACCAGCAACACCATCACCACCACCACCACCACCACCAAAGGCCCAGTTTTTCAGCCCCTGTTCAACAGGGGCATGCAATTATAATTATTGATCTAATAATTCACAGCAGGGACCATTGCTGCGCCCACCAAGAGTAACTGTCAGGCCTTACAGTGTTGTGGCACCAGCACCACCATCAAAGGCCCAATTTTTACTGCCGCTGATCAACAATTATATGTTATTACAATTCCTGATATTATACTTGACAGCAGGGCGTTCCAGCACCCACCAAGAATAACTGTGAGTGCTTTCAGTGTTGTGCCAACACCAACACCTAAGGGGCCAATTTCTGCAGAGTATATACGGAAGGTCCCTACTTTCAAACATCCAACTTACAAACTACTACTACTTGCAAACGGAAGAAGACAACAGGAAGTGAGAGGAAATCTACCCCTTGGAAGGAAAATTCTCTCCTGTAAGAATTAATATGGGAGAAAGGTGTCTCCTCTCTACTGATGCTTTATCACCAATCCTTGTTTCAATACAAACACCACATTTCAAAAACAGTTGTCATTGGGACGCAAAGTGAGGTGAAATGTTCTGAACAGGGGCACAGACAGCAAAAAAAATGTGACAGGGGTGATAACCGTTCCCTATGTTTTCCAAAAAGCTAAAAAAAAGGAATTTGGCATGGAGCTACACTTAAACAATGCAGCTGTTCAAAATTACAAACAGATTCTACAAAAGAACAAACCTAGAGTCCCTGTCTTGTATGCACCGCCTGTATACGGCTGTTCAGAGTATATAGGGGCTTTTTTATTTTGTGTGCGGGGTTCCCCTTAATATCCATACAAGACCCAAAGGGGCTGGTAATGGGCTGGGGTAGGGGGGGGTTGATGGGGTAGCTATGCCATTTTTCCTAAAGATTTTCATCCATATTACCGGGACCAGACTGTCAGGGTCACCTGTGGCCAGGTGACAGATGCACACCGTAGGGGGACAGGAGTGCACCGCGAGGTAGTGAACCCTATGGCTGGCTTCTGCGGATAGGAAACTGGGTGGTTGTGGAAAGCGGGACCAGAGGAGCACAACCGGGATCCCAACGGAAGCGAGAGCCAAGATTCCCCAGGGCGCGGAGTCTAAGACCCAGCTGGTCTTCTCCAGGGCCTCTAGTGGTGAGGATGTTACGCTGCAGGCTGGGACCAGGTCGCGGCCCCTGGAGTTTCCTAGCTCACGCCCCGTAGGATAAGGGGAAAAGAGGGGAAGCAGCAGCACACGATAGAGAGAACCAAATAACAAGCTGAAGGTCAGGGGCCACAAGCAGACAAGGATAACGAAGAACGAGCCGAAGGTCAAGGGTCACGAGCAGACAGGGATAGTCGGGGACAAGCCAATAACGTAACAGAGAGACAGACGTAGCACACGGCAGGCAGGAACCCAAACACACAATGCCTAACAAACACGTTGATCAGCAAAGCAGGCTTGCAGTGCACAGGTTAATATAGTGTTCAGTGATAGGGCCTGGGGTGGAGTCAGGCTGGGAGGAGATTATAAAGGAAGCCAGGTGAAGGAGGTCTGGTCTCTAGATGAACACATGAGGAGGAAGGTAAGATGGCAGACAGACATTAATGCATATCCATGACAGTACCCTCCCTCTTACGAGGCCTCCCCCCTTCCCCGCCTGGGCCCAGGTTTAGAGGGAAACTTCAGATGAAACTCCTTTAACAGACGAGGTGCAAAGACCTCAGATGCAGTGATCCAAGACCTCTCCTCAGGACCAAACCCTTTCCAATGAACGAGGTACTGAAGAACGCCTTTACAGAGTCGGGAGTCCAGAATTTGACTGATCTCGTACTCCTGATTATCCTCAGAGACAGGCGCCACGGTAGGGAGAGGACGAGAGAATTTATTGAGGACTAAAGGCTTTAGAAGAGCAACATGAAAGGAGTTAGTGATTTTAAGGCTCTTAGGAATCTGGAGTTTGAAACAAACCGGATTCAGTTTAGCAGTTACCGTGTATGGACCGATGAATCGTGGAGCAAACTTCAGAGAAGGAACTCGGAGCTTGATGTTCCTGGTAGAGAGCCAGACTTTGTCCCCTGGCTGAAGAGAAGGCGGTTTACGCCTGCGGCGGTCGGCAAAGCCTTTGAATTTTTCAGCAGCTGCCCGGAGGGAATCATGAACGTGACCCCAAACGGAATTGAGAGACTCCTGAACCGAAGCCAAAGCTGGAATGTCTGGAGAACAGATCATGGGAAGAGGAAGTTGAGGGTGTTTTCCATAAACTGTGAAAAAGGGTGTCTTCTGCGAACTGGTATTCACATGATTGTTATGGGAGAATTCTGCCCACGGGAGTAGAGAGGACCAATCGTCATGGTGAGAAGACACAAAGGTGCGAAGAAAGACCTCTAACTCCTGATTAACCCTCTCAGTCTGTCCATTGGATTGGGGATGGTAAGAAGAAGAAAAATCCAAGACAATATTGAGGGATTTGCAAAAGGCTCTCCAAAAACGAGACGTGAATTGGACTCCCCTGTCGGAAACAATATGAGAAGGGACCCCATGTAGGCGGAGAATTTCCCGAATGAAAATGGGAACCAAGGCAGGGGCAGAAGGAAGACCAGGAAGAGGAACAAAATGAGCCATCTTGGAGAATCGATCGATTACCACCCAAATGACTGTATTATTCTCAGACAGTGGGAGATCGGTGATAAAATCCATGGCAATATGGACCCCCAGGGTTCCTTAGGAATGGGCAAGGGCATGAGGAGACCAGCAGGAGCTTGTGTGGAGGATTTGGACTGAGCACAGACATGACAAGCTTTAACGTAGTCTTTGACGTCTGAGCGGAGATTAGGCCACCAGTAGTGACGACTGATGAGTAGGAAGGATCGGAGGAATCCAGAATGCCCTGCCACCTTGGAATCATGTCCCCAACGAAGGATCTTAGCTCTTAGCTCAGTGGGGACAAAGGTCTTACCAGGCGGAATTTTAGACTTCAGGGTGGTAGAGTGGGCAACAATGCATGAGGTGGGAATGATCGGCTCAGGTTCAGGGGTGGACTCCTCGTCCAAAGTGTCAAATGACCTAGAGAGCGCATCAGCCCGACCGTTGCAGGAACCAGGTTTGTAGGTAATCGTGAAATTAAAACGGGCAAAGAAGAGACTCCACCTGGCCTGTCTAGGATTCAGACGTTTAGCATTCTGTAGATACTGTAAATTCTTGTGATCGGTAAAGATCGTTATGGAGTGAGGGGAACCCTCCAAGAGATGACGCCACTCCTCTAACGCCAATTTAATTGCGAGAAGTTCCCGATCACCGATGGCATAATTCCTCTCTGCCTGAGAAAATTTTTTGGAGAAGAACGCACATGGTTGGCGTCTCTTCTCAAAGATTTGAAGAAGCACAGCTCCCACCCCCATTGAAGAAGCGTCCACTTCAATAAAAAAATGCATTCCCAGGATTTGGTCTCCTCAAGAGGGGGCCAGAAACAAAGGCCTGTTTCAGGTTGTGAAATGCAGAGACAGCTTCGGGAGGCCAGTCTCTGGCATTCACACCCTTCTTGGTCAAAGCGATAATAGGCGCGGCAATGGAAGAGTAATTCCTTATGAACTGCCTATAATAATTAGTGAAGCCAAGAAAGCGCTGTGTGGCCTTGAGGCTAGCAGGAAGAGGCCAGTTGGTGATAGCCAAGACCTTCCCAGGGTCCATACGAAGCCCCGAACATGAGACGAAGCACCCCAAAAACAGGACCTCAGAACATTCAAAGGAACATTTCTCCAGCTTGGCATAGAGATTGTTCTCTCTAAGACGTTGAAGTACAGTGCGGACATGGTTTCTGTGGACGAGCAGATTCTCAGAAAAGATCAGAATGTCATCCAGATAGATGACAACAAACTGGTACAGCAGATCTCTGAAGATTTCATTGACAAAGTTTTGAAACACGGCTGGAGCATTACACAGACCAAAAGGCATCACCAGATATTCGTAATGCCCGTCTCTAGTGTTGAATGCAGTCTTCCATTCGTCACCCTCCCGTATTCGAATGAGATTGTACGCGCCTCTGAGATCCAACTTGGTGAAAATGGAGGCACCTTTCAACCTATCGAATAGCTCAGATATTAAGGGTAAGGGGTATCGATTTTTAATAGTAACCGCATTTAAACCCCGATAATCGATGCAGGGTCTTAAGGTACCATCCTTTTTGGCAACAAAAAAGAACCCTGCCCCTGCAGGCGATGAGGATTTCCGGATGAAACCTCTCTCCAGATTCTCTGCTACATACTCCGACATGGCCTGGGTCTCTGGGATGGACAGAGGGTAGGTACGACCCCTGGGTAGAGTTGCTCCGGGGACAAGATCAATAGCACAGTCAAAAGACCTGTGGGGAGGAAGCACCTCAGCTGATTTTTTACAGAACACATCCCGGTAATCGCTGTATGCGGCGGGAAGATCAGAAGAAACAGAAGTGGCAGCAACCGGAAGACTCTCCTTGGGGGTCACCTTGAGAAGACACGACGAGAAACATGAGGAACCCCAGGCCAGGATCTGCCCAGAGACCCAGTCCACATGTGGAGAGTGGAGCTGTAGCCAAGGGAGGCCCAATACAACTGGGGTAGAGGCCTTGGGTAGAATAAGAAAGGATATCCACTCCTGGTGGAGAATCCCTACCGACATCCTAATGGGTAGCGTCTGGAAGCGAATAGGGCCCCCTGGGAGAACAGTGCCATCAATTGCCGAGACTACCAATGGGGTAGTGAGAGGTGAAAGGGTAAGCTTCATAGAAGAAGCAGTTCTCCAATCCATAAAATTGCTGGCAGCCCCGGAATCCAGGTATGCAAGGGTTGACTGAGGAGAAGTGCCTACATGAAGGAACACCGGCAAGAGCAGGCGAGAAGGTGATGTTTCTGGGTCCAATACTCCACCTTCCAAATGTATTAGACCCAAGCGTTTCCCGGACGAAGCGAGCAGGAGTCACGAAAATGACCCTTGCCCCCACAATAGAGGCACAAGCCCAGAGTTCTGCGCCTAGCACGTTCTTCGGGGGTTAGTCTGGTCCGGCCCAGCTGCATAGGTTCTTCAGCAGGTAGAGGATGCTCCACAGAATGAAGGGAGGGGAGCTCAGACTGGCTAGGACCCAGAGAGTGCTGGCGTCTTTTTTCTAAGGACCTCTCTTGAAAACGAATGTCGATCTGGTTGCATAATGAAATTACATCGTCCAGACCGACGGGAATGGCTCTTCCCGCTAATTCGTCTTTCACTCGGTCAGAGAGGCCATGTAAAAAGGTAGCGACCAGGGCCTCATTATTCCAGCTCAATTCAGCTGTGTGGATACGGAACTGAAGAGCATATTGCCCCACTGAACTAGATTCTTGGCGAAGACGTAAGACAGCACTAGCCGCTGAAGAAGCCCGAGCCGGCTCTTCGAAGATATTACGAAAGAGCTTCAAGAATTCGGACAGACTGGAAACCACCGGATCGTTCCTCTCCCACAGGGGGGCAGCCCAGGCCAAAGCTTCACCGGAGAGGAGGGATTATGATATAGGCTACCTTATCCCGGTCAGACAGGAAGCTTTGAGGCTGAAGCTCAAAATGAATAGTGCATTGGCTGAGAAACCCCCTGCAGGCCTTGGAGTCCCCAGAGAAACGGAACGGAGCTGGCAATCTTAGTGAGTGTGAGGCTGCGACTGGTGCGATAGGTACAGCCGCTGGTTGTACTTGGGGTTGCGGATTCGGGGTTCCCAAGGAGACCTGAAGCTGCTCGAATCGAGAAGCCAGATCCTGGAGGAATCGCATCACCTGGGTCTGATTTGATTCCTGGGTCTCAAGTCTGCGAACTATGCCCTGCAATGGATCATCCGCGGGAAGCGGGATGTCAGCCGGGTTCATGGCTGATCAAACTGTCAGGGTCACCTGTGGCCAGGTGACAGATGCACACCGTAGGGGGACAGGAGTGCACCGCGAGGTAGTGAACCCTATGGCTGGCTTCTGCGGATAGGAAACTGGGTGGTTGTGGAAAGCGGGACCAGAGGAGCACAACCGGGATCCCAACGGAAGCGAGAGCCAAGATTCCCCAGGGCGCGGAGTCTAAGACCCAGCTGGTCTTCTCCAGGGCCTCTAGTGGTGAGGATGTTACGCTGCAGGCTGGGACCAGGTCGCGGCCCCTGGAGTTTCCTAGCTCACGCCCCGTAGGATAAGGGGAAAAGAGGGGAAGCAGCAGCACACGATAGAGAGAACCGAATAACAAGCTGAAGGTCAGGGGCCACAAGCAGACAAGGATAACGAAGAACGAGCCGAAGGTCAAGGGTCACGAGCAGACAGGGATAGTCGGGGACAAGCCAATGACGTAACAGAGAGACAGACGTAGCACACGGCAGGCAGGAACCCAAACACACAATGCCTAACAAACACGTTGATCAGCAAAGCAGGCTTGCAGTGCACAGGTTAATATAGTGTTCAGTGATAGGGCCTGGGGTGGAGTCAGGCTGGGAGGAGATTATAAAGGAAGCCAGGTGAAGGAGGTCTGGTCTCTAGATGAACACATGAGGAGGAAGGTAAGATGGCAGACAGACATTAATGCATATCCATGACACAGACATTGCATTAAAGCCGCAAGCAGTTTTAAATGGCTTTTTTTCCTTTAGAAATGTTATTTTGTGCAGGGACAGTTCTAAACACGGGAAACACGTGGCACTTCACAGGCATACTTTAGACACCCCCCAGGTACAATATTTAAAGGAATATTTGACTTTTTTTTTTTCACTTTATGCATCATTAAAATGACTGCTCCCGGAAAACGTCCGTTTTTAAAACTTCTTTTTGCATTGATACATGTCCCCTGGTGCAGAACCCGGGTTCCCAAACTCTGTTTCGGACAATAACAAGGATAATAGTCGTTATAATTAGCACTTTAGAATCCGAACGTTCGCATCCATTGTATTTAATAGGGTTCTAATGTTCGCGCAAACTTTCGGTCCGTTCGCGGGTTCTGGTGCGAACCGAACCCGGGGGTGTTCGGCTCATCACTACTTATGACGTATCTCAAGAGTTTGCGGGAAGAGGTGGGATAACTTCCAGCGAAAGGGGGAGCAGATACCTGACAAAAATTAAGTACCCCCCCCCCCAAAAAAAATATATAAATAAAATAAAATTGGAGTAGGAAGGGGGTGTATCTTAAAAGCAGAACTTCACTGTTTAGTGTTTAGTTATGCTTTAGATACACACTGTACATGTCATATTTATGTGTGATTTAAAGCAATTTTGTTGGTTGTACTAGATAGATGTGTCTTTTTTTTAACCAGATTAACTATGTACCGTATTTTTCCATGTATAAGACAATACTTTTGTCTAAAATCGTTAGACCAAAAATTGAGGGTCGTCTTATACACAAGTAAGCCGAGGAGTCTTCAGGCCTTCGACACAAAGGGGGTTATTTACTAAAGGCAAATCCACTTTGCACTACAAGTGCAAACTACAAGTGAAAATTTCACTTGGAAGTGCAGTCGCTGTAGATCCGAGGGGGACATGCTAGGAAAATAGAAAACAGCATTTTAGCTTGCACATGATTGGATGATAAAATCAGCAGAGCTTCCTCTCATTTCAGATCTACCCCTCAGATTTACAGCGACTGCACTTCCAAGTGCAATTTCAAGTGCACTTTGCACTTGTAGTGCAAAGTGGATTTGCCTTTCGTAAGTGACCCCCAAATACTGATGCTGCATAATCCCTAGGGACCCCTGCAAATTAACTTTTCTGCAGGTTTTTCTGAAGGTTTCTCTATAAATAACTACATACTCGGGTATATGTGCACAATTCTACCATGATACCTATCGGGCCCTTTGCTGTTAATACCTGTCTGTACATTAATGTATGTACTGTTATTAATCTCTTCTTTTCATCTATAAAGCTTGTATCATTTCTATACTAGTTTGCATCTATGTATTTATCATTAATGTTATATGCTGGCTTCAGCCATTTTGTTTAGATTACTGGTTAATTTCCCAGGAAGGTAATCCCCTCCATTCACAGAGGCCCTGTCCTAGGTGGAGGCACTGCCAACTTTATTATTATACCCACTCTTACACTTAAGCCCTGTACACACAATCGGATTTCCTATGGATTCTAATCCGATGGATTTTTCCATCGGAAATCCGATGAAGCTAACTTCCATCAGTCTTGCCTACACACCATTAGTCAAAAATCCGACCGTCCCAAACGCTGTGACGTAAAACACTCCGACAAGCCGAGAAAAATTAAGTTCAATGCTTTTGAGCATGCGTGGGTTTTTTGTCCAATGGAGTTCCACACAGACGATTTTTTTTCCCATTGGATAAATGTAAAACTTGTTCTATTTTTTCTCGACGATGGAAAAAAGACAGATGGGGCCCATACATGATCGGTTTGTCCGATGAGAAAAGTCCAAATGAGTAAAACCGATCGTGTGTACACGGCATAAGTGAAGGTTCTGATTCTCTTATTTACCTACAGATTTAGTGCAATATCCTATTTTGAGAGGGACATTTCCCATAACCTCCCCTCCCATAACAGAAGTAAGCCAAGGAGAGAACTGTGCGGTTGCGAAACTGCCCATACCTTGTCTCTGCAAAACAGGCTTTCTCCAATCACTAGCCTCTAATCAAGAGCTAAACTGCCGATAGCTTGTCTTTGCAAGCAGACTTCCTCCAATCACAAGCTTTATGTACCTGATGTCAGCTGATGCTGAACAAACCCATCCCGTTCGAGATGGAGAGCGTGTAGGCAGTGGGTAGATGCAACAGAGATCCGTAATATCGGAGCGTTTTGAGCCCATAAAGATGTCGGAAAATAAACAAGCGAATGTCTAATGTCGCGTACACACGATCGGAAATTCCGACAAGAAAACCGTGGATTTTTTTCCGATGGAAGATTGGCTCAAACTTGTGTTGCATACACACGGTCACACAAATCTTGTCGGAAATTCCGAAGGTCAAGAACGCGGTGACGTACAAGACATACGACGAGCCGAGATCAATGAAGTTCAATAGGCAGTTCGGCTCTTCTGCTTGATTCTGAGCATGCGTGTGTTTTTGCGCATCGGAATTGCATACAGACGATCGGAATTTCAGATAGGAACTTTTTCCGTGGGAAAAATAGAGAACCTGCTCTCAGTCTTTTGTTGGCGGAAATTCCGACACACGGTCGGAATTTCTTGTCGGAATTTCTGATCGTGTGTACGTGCAGGGCTGGACTGGGACAAAAATTTGGCCCTGGACTTCATCTAGGCCGGCCCACTTTAATTTTGAGTGTCCCCAACAGCACCCCCTTACATCAGCGTGTCCTTATAACCAGCAGCCCCCTTACATCAGAGTGTCCCCATCACCAGCAGTCCCCTTACATCAGAGCGTCCCCATTACCAGCAGCCCGCTTACATCAGTGTCCCCATCACCAGCAGCCCCCTTACATCAGAGTGTCCTCCCTCTCCTCCCCCTTTCCACGTGTACTCACAGTTCTGAAGGCAGCTTCTCGTTCCTCTCTCCAGTCATGTGATAAGTGACAAGTGATAAGGGGAGAGAGGAAGGAATGTCTGCCGGCTGTCTATCTCTCCCTGCAGGCTGGAGGGAGCAGAAAGCCTAATCCTCCCCAGCAAGTGACGGCAGCTGCTCCTCCTAACCGGAGTGAAATCACAATCACTCACGGTCAGAGAGGAGCGGCTCCAAGAATGCACCTGACTGGCCCACTGAGTCATCGGCCCACCGAAAACTCCCGGTAGTCCCAATGGCCAGTACATGCCTGTGTACGTGGCATTACTCTGTAAAATTCTAACTGAATGTAATCAGTTCTGCAAAAGAGCATAGAAATAGAGCTGCAGAGAGACAGTTTGGGCTTCCTCCAACTGAGTGTAGCGGGGTATTGCCCTTTAATCCCTCAGAGACTACATTACCCAGTACACTTTAAGGCACCCAGGGTGCATTGCCCCACGCAAGGACTGCTGGGGTGGACTTTATAAGAGGGAGGCGGAGCCCGGTTCTTTCTCTTTGGACACCGCCCCCCCAGCAAGTGGAACTGCTGTTGAATTGCCGTGACTTTAGGCCTAAAGCCTGGGCCTTTTTTCCAAAGAGCCTTCCGCTCTCATCCGAGGAACCAGAGGGACGTCTCTCCATTGTTGCTGCACCATTGCCAGGAGGACCGAAGACCCGGATGTCGAGGAATCTGTGTACTTAGACACAGCAGCGGAGGAACCGGACGTGGACTGGTCCGGTTGGGTGAGAGAGCACTTGCTCATAGACAGACACAGTATCCCTGTTACATTGGTGGATTACAAATTCTATTCTTCAAGTGCACCATCGTTGCTAGCGAAGATTTTCCCTACGGAACTTCCACTTAGTTCAGTCAGGCCTGACTGTGTAGCGTAGACACTCCTGGGCGCCATCTTGTCCATGAGGGGAAATAGCTGCAAGGGGAACTGTTCGGGTTACGTAGCACTGTATATTTGTCTGCCATTTAAACACTGTTTATTGCAGGGCTCTGCACATGACATGTACATTACTGTTTTATTGCTTACCCACTAGTCTAAGTAAATATACCAGGGTTAAGTATATTGGTGTCTGTGTCCTTTACTTTACAGAAGAGACAGCTAAAGGAAGTTTTAATATATTGCTGTGTGTTCTTGTCATAGGACTGTGCCGCTGTGAGTTACAGGCCTCACAGTCCTATCAACCCCCACTAACTGTGCCAAGGGAGGTTAGAGCCGATTGCCAGGGGTTGACAGCGATGCATTACAGGGCCCAAAAAAATCATACAGGCAGCCCTCTTGACTGGGGGTATCGCTACGCGAGTATATGATCAGATAGTGGAGAAAACAGGAAGAACAACTCCTTAAGATGCCAAAAAAGAAGCGGCTGAATAAAATGAAGTGTGATGTATAAAATCATAGTACTGATATGTAAATGTTACCTAATTACTAAATAAAAATGTGTTTTATGTTTAAAGTATTAATTTCTTAATTGTGAGTTGGAAAAGTGGGGGTCGTCTTATACACTGAAAAATATGGTAATTGTGTAACTCTGCTGCAGCTGGTTTTTCAAGACAGCCCAAATCTGAGCTGGGGGACAGGGCTGGGGGGACAGGTAAGTATTATTATACTGGTTGGTTTAAAAAGAAAAAAACTCCATGCAGCGGGAGAACACACAGTATATACTCCATGGTAGAAACTGCAGACCAGCAATAAATACAAGAGGGGGAGCTATTAATGTAACATTCAAAAAGAGAGGGCAGAGGGCGGGACTTTAAATGAGGCACACGGAAGCAAATGAGTAAATTAAGTAAAAAAGATCTTTTAATTGGTTCAAGTTGTCATGTAGTTTCACTATCATTAAATATGCATTCTGCTATATAACAATATTATTTACATCACATTAAAACCAGAAATTGCTCAATAATTGACAATCCAACAAGGAAGTTATATATGTTTACAGACACATGGAGTAATTGATACATATTGCATTTCACACTACATACGAGTTGGTGACTTACTGAAAGGTCACTTAATGGGAATAAAGACAAGCAAAGTAAATTAAAGTAAAATAAAACAAGAAGGAATGTCCAAAAAGAGAGATGATGAGTATTGCACATTGCGGTAGTTGTCAGCTCTACGCATTTCGGGCCCTTTAAGGCCACTCATCAGGAGCAAGACCGCATTAATCATCTACAGATAAAAAAGACAGCCATGACTGAGTAGTCTGCACAATTTGGAAACATGTGGGCAAATATAAGATACGAGAGAGACCCCCATTTGTACATTTGGCCCACAGACTTACATATGCATCTGCGCCTTGGTGGTGCGGCTATGCGATTCGAGGACCGGCCAAACAAGTCCCAACCGGGAGCTGGGGGAGCATAGGAAGGCGTCAGCAACCGACAAAAACAGCGCCCCGAGAGGGTCTGAGTGTGTGGGGTGACACAGGAAAAATTGACTGGGGAAACCCCATGTGGATGGATCTATGTGAGAAAAAATGTAACAATGTAAAAGTGGTGTAAAAATGTTGAGGAATGTGCACCGCCATAATGTGCGTCGGCGTGACGTTGGGAGCTGGGTTATGGCGGCGTCTCCCTATATGAACCTCTCCCCTTGCTCGGGTCTCACACTTAGAACCAGTCAACATTATTCCCCATCGTGGAATATCATGCACCTTGACATTCCAGCTCCCTTTCACTCCGTTACAGGTACCCCTCTTCTCACCAACACACATCACTTGGTCCTTCACCTTATTTCCCTTCTCCCTTTCTTTTTCCTTTTCCTGCTTCCTTCTCTCGCTCATCCTCTGCACATTCCTCAACATTTTTACACCACTTTTACATTGTTTTTGTTTTGTTGTGATTGTTACATTTTTTCTCACATAGATCCATCCACATGGAGTTTCCCCAGTCAATTTTTCCTGTGTCACCCCACACACTCAGACCCTCTTGAGACGCTGTTTTTGTCGGTTGCTGAGGCCTTCCTATGCTCCCCCAGCTCCCGGTTGGGACTTGTTCGGCCGGTCGTCGAATCGCATAGCCGCACTGCCACGGCACAGATGCATATGTAAGTCTGTGGGCCAAATGTACATATCTCTCGTATCTTATATTTGCCCACATGTTTCCAAATTGTGCAGACTACTCAGTCATGGCTGTCTTTTTTATCTGTAGATGATTAATGCGGTCTTGCTCCTGATGAGTGGCCTTAAAGGGCCCGAAACGCGTAGAGCTGACAACTACCGCAATGTGCAATACTCATAAACTCTCTTTTTGGACTTCCTTCTTGTTTTATTTTACTTTAATTTACTTTGCCTGTCTTTATTCCCATTAAGTGACCTTTCAGTAAGTCACCAACTCGTATGTAGTGTGAAATGCAATATTTATCAATTACTCCATGTGTCTGTAAACATATATAACTTCCTTGTTGGATTGTCAAATATTGAGCAATTTCTGGTTTTAATGTGATGTGAATAATATTGTTGTATAGCAGAATGCATATTAAATGATAGTGAAACTACATGACAACTTGAACCAATTAAAAGCTCTTTTTTACTTAATTTACTCATTTGCTTCCGTGTGCCTCATTTAAAGTCCCGCCCTCTGCCCTCCCTTTTTGAATTTTGAATCGAGATGGAGGAGGGGACCTGAACGGCCCCATAACTTAATTTAAAGTCCTACATAACCCCTTCTTTCCTCTTTTTATGAATGTAACATGTTGTCAAATGTTATTAGGTGAATTTCATAGTACAGAAAAATGTGAGTGACTAAAGCCTCGTACACACGACCAGATTTTCTGACGGGAATTGTGTGATGGCAGGGTTTTGTCGGAAAATCCGACCGTTTGTATGCTCCATTGGACAATTGTTGTCGGATTTTCCGACAACAAATGTTGGATAGCATGCTTTAAAGTTTTCCGACAAAAAATGTGTGATGTCAGATTATCCGATCGTGTGTACAGAAGTCTGTCGGAAAAAAATCCAAAGTACAAAACGCATGCTCGGAAGCAATGATAACCATAAGATAACATTAGCAAAAGTTGCCCAAAATGTGGCGCTAAAGAGCTAAAAAACCACGTAGTTTTGTGCTTGTTGGACGACAATGTTTTGCAATTTGTATGCAGAACAAGTTCACGGCCAACGCCCTTCGGACAAAATTCCGCGGCTGTGTCTGATGGAAATCTGATCGTGTGTACGAGGCTTTAGGGTGACTATACCTGCAACAAAATGTGAAGCATGCTTCTAATTAATAAAACAAATGAGAGTTCATCTATAATTCACAACAATTCTCTTTGGTTTGTTACTCTTCCTTTTCACTGAGATCCACCTAAGAATACAGTACACACAGTCAATAATTATTTTATCCTATAGAATAAGCAATGCTATTTCAACTGACACATGAGGACTGAGACTTCTCGAAACTACCAGTAAGTGGCACTATGGGAGTTCTAGTGAGTAATTCAATCTTTTCGGTATTAATCCAAAACTAAAAATTTTAGTATGCTAACATCATGCCTTTCTGTATACAGTTTTCTTAAGCATACTCTTTTTTTTTTGTGATTCTATTGCAAAGTTTCTTACCATGCCAATACCAATAACATCACTTCCTCTTGCAAGCTGACAACGGTAAGCCACTGCCTTGCAATTGGATATAGTGTTGTCAGCTTGCATTATATGGTCCTTCAGTTGTCTATATGGCTGCCTATCATGTCTGTTAGATAGACAGCCCATTGGCCAAGTGAAGGAAGCACATAAGGCAGGCTGACAATGCTGTGTCCAATTGCCAAGCAGTGGCTTAGCGTTGTCCGCTTGCAACAGGAAGTGCTGTTACTGCCACAATCTCCACGTAAGTATTACAGAATCATAAAAAAGCCAGGATGCTAATTATAGTGAATAATAGATTTAGGCTTTACATACATTTTAGCTGCAGCCTTCCAATTATGATTGAATTTAAGTATTTTGGAATCCCAGAAAAGCCACAGAAGCCGATTACCACCATTACTCTTAGCATGGCTACAGATACAGCATTACTCGAAATGATGAATAGTCACATTAGTTTGTCATGCTATCATTATAAAATACAGATGTTTTTTTAATGTATTCTGTTTTCATTTAGGTATTGAATACCACCTTATTATGCATTTTTGCAGTTTCTTGTTGATTAGCTGTATAAGTTGATTAGCAAATATGCTTTAAATCTAAATGAAAAAATGGCAATAATGAGATTATATATCAATATGATGCAATAATCAAATCTCCCGTATAAAACATGCAGCTGAATTTAGAAGGAAAATAATATTGTATTGTCTTATTTCATAAAAAAAACAGTCAGCATCAGGAATATGAAGGTGCTGTGGATGTAATAAAAGGGGTAGTTAGCAACTGCACAAAAGCTTGCAATCATGCAGTGATTTTTACTGAGCTGTGGTCAGAACTGGTGAGATTCTTTTACGGGGAGGAACACTGATTAAACTAAAAGATGGACTTTAAACGGCACATAGGTAAATTCGGTAACAAATCTAGGGGTTTCTATTAGTAGAGAAACTGTAAAGATACATTTATACAAAAGTTGTCATTATAATGATCAATACAAGACCCGGAGTAGTGCTCAAATCTCACTTCCAAAAGCTACAGTAGTATAGATAAACTCGAAGTTACTATAAGAGATAAATATCCAACAATCAAAATTGCATTTGGTTGAACAGTGTATGTAGGAAGTGGATAGCCTTAATCCGGGGTCCAGTATGTATAAACATAGTCTTGCTCTGCTCTACATGTTTCGCGTGTCGTGACGCTTCTTCAGGAGCATAAAGTCCATCATTTAGTTTAATCAGTGTTCCTCCATTATTATCGGGACGTTGGCACATTTATACCAGTGCATCCACAGTGTCACCCTGTGAGGATGCACGTTTAAGCATTTCTTTTCTTTTACTGGGAGGGTTATACAAATTCATAGAGACAATAAATGAAAATACACAGAAAGATTAGCAATAGCAAAACATTCAGTGCTGGTTGGTTGGCTGGTTAGTAAATAAAATTGTATTGAATTATTAAATAAGGTCCCACATTTGCTACTAAAGTTAAAGCCATAACTCCAGCCAGTTATTTTCTTTTAATCTGGGAATACACATATGAAAATGCAATATTGATCTGTATGCAGCCTTGTCTGTTCAACAGAAGGCGATTGTTAGACCAGTTTCTGTTGAAATGTCCTGCTGAAAAACCAGTGTAGGGATCTGCTGCCCTCTACTGTCTGTCATTGTAAATGGCCGTGCTTTATACTGTCATAGAGTTATTTATGAACATTACTTCCTGTCCCTGCTAGCTGGGTCAGAAATCCCAGATCGGAGGACTTTGATACCTTTGCAAAAGAGAGTTTCAAGGAAATAGACTGAGAGAGAACTGAACCACATGTCCTGTCTATAGGGTTGCTGCTGTTATATTTTCACCCAGACCAAAAGAGACTATTAACCACTTCAGCTCCGGAAGGATTTGCCCCCCCTTAATGACCAGGCCATTTCTTGCGATACAGCACTGCATTGCTTTAACTGACAATTGCGCGGTCCTGCAACGTGGTACCCAAACAAGTGACATCCTTTTTTCCCCCACAAATAGAGCTTTCATTTGGTGGTATTTGATCACCTCTGCGGTTTTTCGTTTTTGCGCTATAAACAAAAAAAAGGTACAATTTAAAAAAAAAAAAAAAAAAAAAACATATTTTTTCGTTTTTACTATAATAAATATCCCAATTAAAAAAAAAAAAAACTTCATCAGTTTAGGCCGATATATATTCTTCTACATATTTTTGGTAAAAAAAAATCGCAATGAGCGTATATTGATTGGTTTGCGCAAAAGTCATCGCGTCTACAAAATAGGCGATAGATTTATCGCATTTTTATTATTATTATTTTTTTTACTAGTAATGGCGACAATCAGCGATTTTTATCGGGACTGCGACATTGCAGCTGACAGATCGGACACTTTGACACATTTTTGGGACCATGGACAGTTATACAGCAATCAATGCTATAAAAATGCACTGATTACTGTGTAAATGTCACTGGCAGGGAAGGGGTTAACACTAGGGGGCGATTAAGGGGTTAAATGTGTTCCCTCAGTGTGTTTCTTACTGTGGAGAGATGGGATTGACTAGAGGAGAAGCCAGATCGTTGTTACTAGCTAGTAGGAACAGATGATCTGTCTCTCCTCTCCTGACAGAGCTGGGATTTGTGTGTTTACACACACAAATGCCCGTTCTGTCTCTCATGCCCGCGATTGCATGTGGCAGGTGGTCATCGCCACCCTCGGCCACGTGCATTGGCTCCTCTGCCATGTGCCTGCTCTAGCTGTTTAAAGGGCCGACGTACAGCTACGTCGATTTCCGGGAGAGAGCCGACCTGCCGCAGTAGAATGACAGCGGCTGGTCGGCTAGTGGTTATACTACCAGGGAGGAGTCCTCCCCCACTTTTTTACCCACATAATCACTTTTCTTTGTCTTCTTTCCTTCTTGTCCATCTTTACTCCTGATTACCTTGATAACTACTCTTTTATTTCGGCATGTCTCATACAACGTGTTTACCTTACAATCACAATCCCACAATTGATTCATATGCCACTTCGATATTTTTACTGAAAATACCACTGGTTGTTGCTAGCATGTTTACTCACTGTTCTTATCTCATGCATAAGACTCTTAGATCTGCTCTGAGATATTTGACCCTTGGGTATAGTGTTACTATTATACTAGGTTCTATTTGTACAATGATATTTGGGTTTTTGAGTACATTGCTGAATGAGAACTTCATATTTTTTCAATGCTTACGTTTTATGATGATATGACCTTTTCTGGGCCATGTTGTCTTCCTTTTATTGTCTTACAGTTATACTTTGTCCAATGTGTAAATTATTGCTTTTTGAAAACTTTAATTAAAATAAGATCAAACATAAATTACCAAGTAGGAAAAAAATTGCAGAGTAAATAGATCCTGAGTTCCACTGCCACACCACAGTTCCTGCTGGTGAGAAGTCCCATTCCAGGCTGGTCGGACAACAGTTGGAGGATTTCCCCATGTCTGTAGATCTTGTCTTCAGGCCTTCGACACAAAGACCAATGCTGCATCATCCCTAGGGACCCCTGCAACTGGACTTTGCGGCAACATTCAATCTGAAGGTTTCTCTATAAATAACTATATATACTCGGGTATATGTGCACAAATCTACCATGATGCCTATCGGGCCCTTTGCTGTTTATACCTGTTTGTACATTGCATGTGTAGCGGGGTGTTCGATTTAGGGGAGTGTCTGAGTGGTAGTTAGGCTCAGACACATTATTGTTAGGGTTAATGGACCATTTCCGTGCCATGGGAGCTAGTATTGGTGTATAGTTCCCTGGGGCCTACAGGTGGCGCTGTCGCCATAGGTCCGGGTTGAACCACAGTACAAGGTTGTGCCTTTTCTTGTCCCCTCTCGGCAGCAGTACGGCAGGGCGGGGAACCTGCTGTGCCTGTCGGGAGAGGGTATAAAAAGGGGCGGACATCTTCCATTGGGGTCTTCGTCCACACCCAGGCACCTTCAGCCTGGGTGTGTGGGTTAATCCGCACCCAGGCGCCTTTGGCCTGGGTGTGTGTGTGTGTGTGTCATCTCCGGGTGCCCTAGGCCCGGAGGCCTGGTTCCTGTTCCATCCCAGACACCTTCAGTCTGGGGTGAGGTACTAATTTGGGGGCCCAGAGCCCAGCACCTGCGGCTGGGTTCCGCCGGGGATCGAGGACTCCCAGGGTGCCGCCTTGCGAGGGGACCCGTATCCAGGATCGAGGAGGCCAGGGAGGTGACCCCTTCTGAAGACCCAGCGCAGAGTCGTGGTGACGGTGGGGGCCTCTGGTAACTCTCCGGAGGGATGTCTTCTCCCTTACACAGGCCAAGTACTCTCTAGAAGGAAGTTCGCTTACAGGTCAGTGGCAGTGGTCTAATAGGGCCGTGCCCTATTCACCCAATCAGTGGCAGTGACTCTGTTCACCTGGTCAGTGGCAGTGACCTGTTCTCCAAGTCAGTGGCAGTGACTTCTTATTCACCCGGTCTGTGGCAGAGATCGTGCGCCAAAGTTTGTGCCTTGACCTCCTCCCACCTAAGCTGTCCTGTATCTTGTTCCAACCTGTCTGCTGTCAAAGAGGCATATTTATTATCCGTGTGAAATAAATATAGAAGTTGGACTTTCAGTTGGTGTGGACAGTTACATTACTGGGGGAAACATAAGGACTTGCCTCTACCTAAGGTAGAGGTGAGAATCATCCTCGGGAGGATTCAACTCCAGCCGCAGATAGGCCCGAAAACTAACACCGCTCAACCTCCTTACTCAGGAGGGTACGGGCTTGTGGTGCGGTGTGCCTCTCCCCTCCCTGCGAGGAGCCGAAAACACACAAAAAGGCAGGTAGGGGGACAGGTGAGGGCGCTACACATCTATGTACTGTTATTAATTAATCTCTTCTTCTCACCTCTAAAGTTTGTATCTATGTATTTATCATTAATGTTATATGCTGGTTGCAGCAGTTCTTCTGCTTGATAATACTTTGATTAGATTACTGATTAATTTCCCAGGAAGGGTATCCCCTCCATTCACAGAGGCCCTATCCTGGGTGGAGGCACTGGCAACTTTATTATCATACCCACTTTTCCACTTAGTGAAGGTTCTGGTCATCCTATTTACCTACAAGTTTAGCGCAATATCCTGTTTGGGGAGGGACAGTTCTCATAACCTCTCCAAAAGAGGGCTACACCAGCATTCAATCAGCTGCTGCAGCGCTGATCAGTATATTCTGACAATGAGAGAATCCCCACTTGTGTGGATGCAGGAATCTGTGAGTTTTTTTTTGTTCAGTCCTCTGGTTGAACAAATTTAAACTCAGTGTATATCCAGCTTTAGTTTTGGATTCAGTGAGTTATAGGTAAGGCTTAATTTACACGAGACATTGTTCAACCTCTCCTGAACGATTTAACTTGACAGCTAGAAACCAGTGTCTAAAAACAGCCGTTTAGCCGCGTTTACATGCCGCGTTTAGCCGCGTTTGCGTCTAGAAGCATTTGAAAAAAAAAGTTTTTTTTTGTTAAAATTAAAATCTCTCTAAACGAAACACTGCTAAACATGAGTAGCTGTGTTTAGCCGCTTCAACTGCCTCTAAACACAGCTTCTGAACGCATTTTTTTGGGTTCAGGAAAAAGCCTCTAAACACAACTGCCTAGAAACGACTATAAACGAACCAGTGTACATGTACTGATAAGATAACATGGAGGAGGGTTCAGGAGCAGTTGAAAAAAATGCTCAACTGCTCCTAAACGTCCGTTTACCAGCAGCAGTGTACATGAGGCCTAATATTAACCAGGCTTTTTAAATTTGTGACCCCACTGGGGAGATTTTCCCTCACTTCTTGTCTCTGTGACACAAGAAATATGAGTTGCAGTTGTCATCGGGAAGAGAAGCCACAGACCGCAATAAAAACATTGTAAGAAGTTCTAACATTCCTCACTTTACTAATAATGTGTTTTTGTTTTTATCTCTGTCCCTTTTGGAGAGATTCCCCACCATGCTCTGTCCTGTCCCCTCTCCTTCTAAAACAAAATGGAAAGTTTTGGCTGGAGTTTGATCTCTAATTCGAAAGAGTTAAACAGAACCAATCACGATTTTGCTTATGCAATAATTGTAACATTTAGTCTTACATTATCATCATTCTGCAAGCTTACCCATGAAACATCCAGCTGTGTAAACACACAACTCACCTATCCGACAATCCAGCCGTAGCAGTGCCCCTGTGGGGTCGCTGCGTGTTTTAGTTTCACACACCAACCTGCTTGGCCAGGCATTCAATTCAGACACACTTTGCCAGTCAATGAACAGTCCTTTAGCTTGTTTTTGTTATTTTATTTGGGGGATTAAACTTGGATGGGGAAAAGGGGTCATGGGATGCCCAGATAATGAATCTTGCTTGTTTGAACAAAGATGGTTGAATCTTTATTGACAGTCTCTAAAGCTCCACACTCCTCCAGAACACTACTTGAGATCACTTTGCTTTCTCTATTGCACAATCCTAGATTCCGGTCACTGTTAGCACATGGTCAGGCCTCACTCTGAATAAGTCCCAACAGTTCAATAATAGCCATTTGCTTGCAGAGGTCTGCAGTCCCCTTTGGTGTAGCAACCAATATCCATGAAAATGGACATTTGTGCTAACAGAGACCTGGTGTCCGATGCAAATCCTGCCAACCCTTCTGGCTGCAGCAACTTGACTTCAACGACACCACAGTCTCTCCCTCTGACTTCACATCCAATCCTGGCATGTCCCTCCCAGAGCTTCTCACTGTGCTTCTCTGTCACCGACCCCAGAATGGATCCCTCCTAATTTCCTAAATGACTTTCCTGGCAGTGCTCCCTGCTGTCTTTATCCTGCTCCTGTTCAAGGACACCTCTAAATGACCATGTAGAGAGAGGCTTGCTCCCAGCTCCAGGCCCGAGTTCACCCCCCCCCCCAGAAAGGGGGTTCCCTTAAGGGCCACGACAGCCTAACACTCCATCACTCAGTTCTTCCACCCGACAACTCCTCCCACAGCAGGCTGACCATGAGTATATATATGTAGCGGGGTTCTCAATTTAGGGGTAGTGTTTGAGTGGTAGTTATGCTCAAACACCTAAATTGTTAGGACATTATCAACCATTTTTGTCTGCAGGAAGAGTATCGGTGTACCAATCCCTGTGGCCTGCAGGTGGGCCAATGCCATAGAAGGCCAGGGTTGAACTGCTGATACAGTGCTGTGCCTTGTGTGTCCCCTCTCGGCAACCATACGGTGGGAGTGGTCGGCCTGCTGTGTATGCTGGGAGAGGATATAAAAGGGGCAGACGCTGCCTGTTCAGGGTTCGTCATCGGGAGTCCTACTCCCAGGCAGTGTGTGTTCCTGTCTGCCCTGGGCACCTTTGGCCCAGGGGTGGAGGTCGGTGAATCCGTCCCAGGCACCTTTAGCCCTGGGGCTGCAACTAAAGGCCTTGGGCCCAGCACCTTCGGCTGGGGCCCGTCAAGGATCGAGGAATCTCAGGGTGCCGCCTTGCGAGGGGACCCGCATCTTAGACGAGGAGGCCAGGGAAAGACCGTTCCGAGGGACTGGTGAGAAGTCACAGTGAAGGAAGGGGCCCGGTAACTCTCTGGAGGGATGTCTTCTCCTTACAAAGAGGCCAAGCTTTGAAAACCAAGTTCACCAGGTCTGTGGCAGGGACAAAGTTCACCAGGTCTGTGGCAGGGACCAAGTTCACCAGGTCTGTGGCAGAGACCAGGTGTACCAGTTTGTGTAGTGATTGTGTGGTTAGTTCGAGTGCCATTTTGGCTGCTAGTCCCTATCCAGGGAGACTATCCAAATGGGCTAAATCTGCTTGAGAAGCCAAGCAGTGAAGTGTATTATGTTTGTGCCTGGACCTCTCCCACACCTTATGCTGTCCTGTTCACTCTCCAACCTTTCCTATCAGAGACTGTCGTTTAAGAGAAATAAACTCTACGTTGGAGTTGCAGCTGGTGTGGACATTGAAGTCATTGGGGGAAATAGAGACTTGTCTTTATTGGCTATAGAGATAAGAACCATTCTGAGGGAGAATCTGGCTGTGGAGACCCATCACAACACCGCTCAACCTCCTCACACAGGAGGGTACGGGCATATAGAGCTGGGTGTGCCCTTTCCTCCTGCGAGGAGCCAAAAGACAAGAAGGAGAGGGTGGTAAGCGCTATATATAGGAGGCCTGCCCCGTGCCAATCCTAGTTGGGGATTGGTCAGGGCTCCCAGATACACTCCATGCTACTTCAATCCTCTTCCCTGCCTCGTTTCTAGAATCCTCTAGAAATAGAGGAGATGCCAGAGAGATGAAGAACATGTCAGTCACCTGCTGCTACACTCAAAACCACTCCCATCCCCCAAGATCAAAACAAACAGGCCTAGCTCACAGCTAGGCCGGCCTAAATTTACCTGCACTGGCTGTAACAAAAACACTACTATAGCAACCTACCTACCTAAGGTAGAGGGTGTTTCACAGCGATGCGGCTGCCTGAAACCCATGCTTTTCTCCCTCGCCTCTCCCCGGTGCCGGCATTACGAGTGTGGGCACCCAGCTGTGACACGAGTCGCGCAGCATCTTCTCAATGGCCAGGCAATCTTCTGGGACCTGTGACATGTCCCAGAAGATTGCAGGGAGGGAGGGGAAGTGGGAGCTGGGTACCTGTCAAAACTAGATTCCTGCTCCCCCCAAAAAAAATTACATGCCAAATGTGGCATAGGAGGGGGGAGGAATGCTTAAAGCGGAACTTCCCCTTTTAGATGTCCTAAGGGTAGGGGGGAAGCCAACCTTGTCAGAATACAATAGCACAGCGGGGGAGATTGCCGCATTAACATCGCTTGCGTTTTTTCGTTTGAGCCCACTGGGTTGAAGGAAAAAACCTCCAGTGTGTACCCAGCTTTAGAACTTCTGTTGTGCCCATTGTGTTGGACTCTTGGCTAAATTGCCGTGCATAGAAATGAATGCAAAGTAACTTTGTGAAATTCCATTAAAGTTTACAAAAATGCAAGAAACTGCCCCCCTTTGCCAGCAGCTACAATCACTACCCACAGAGAAAAATGTAAAGTTTTTCTCTACGATTAGTGTGAACCTATCCTTAAAGTACACAATAAAAATTGTAGCTAGCTACTAAATATATAAATAATTCAACTAATGAACAATATCTTCTTGGCTGTGTTTCAGTCATGTCTATGTAAAAATTTCCTGCATACACAGTATTTTAAATTGAAACTCTACAATAGTTTAATGATGAGTTAAACTGTCCTGCATGCTACATCTTTAATTCGCTTTCAGAAAATATGGCAAATTGCATGATATAAAAGAAGTCAATGGTGCCACGACTAAAAAGACATGTAAACTGCCCATACACCCGCGCTTCAGCAAAAACGCAGTGCATCAGTTTGAACCCAGGCATTATACTTAAAGCAATAAATGGCTGATAATTCTCTCTCAGATCATAGCACAATTTACTATGTTGTTAATGTACATTTATGTAAATAGAAGTTACACATATACCAGGTAGGATTGTCATTGAGACACAGAAGGAGTCAGATACATTGATCTCCCAGTAGGTCAGTGGTGCGTACAAATGGGAACTAGCCTCAATCTTCTATTGGATTTTGCATGACGCCTGACTGAGATCTGCTGAACTCGGCATCTGTTGGGGTTGCACTGGGACAGAGAGCAGAGGAGGCAGGTGGCTGTTTTACAATGGACTCTGCTTGATAGACTCCTACCACTGACATCATGAATAGCTTTGGGGTGGTCTCAGCCTATGCTGGTGTGCTCACATAGCCTGGTAGACTGCTTTATGATGTTGTCTATGTGGGTTCTCTGTAGACAGGTTGTCATTCACAGTAAATGGGAAATGAAAAAATAACAGTAATCCTTAAATAAGCCCAGAATAAATTTTATCTTGATATAAAAACAAAAAAGGCACACTAAAGCTGAGCTCATAAATGGATGAATTATTTTATTTCCGCTTGATTTATTTATTTATTTTTATTAATTTTCATCCTCAAAGGTGCAGTTCATTTTATACACAAATATTGCTTGGATGTGGAATTCCTTTTCACATAAAATGACCATCTAACACATTAATTCTTTATTTTCTAATGAATTTGAATCTTAGCTCATGCAGCATTATTTTATCAACAAACCGTGCTTATTATGTACAGTATAGTGTGTAATTATATATTCCAATGGGGACAGCCATATTTTGCGCACTAAATTCTTTCTTTCCTGTTAATTATCTTATGTTACTGATAAGGTCTGTCTGAATTAAAACAGTAGACTGTACAGTGCAGTCTCTAACAATGTCAAATACCCACAGTGCACTTGGCAGCCAGAGATGATATCATCTTGGTCTGAGGTGTGACATGAAAGAGCTAGGAGCAGTATTTTTTTCATGGCATGTTATTTGGTAATCACGTGCCTTTTAATCTCTATGGCTAAGCCCCGGGGGTGGAGAGAACGTGTATTAGTGGGCATGGTCTCAGGAGGAGCTGAGGCAGAGTATAACACACACTGAGCTGTCTGTGTGCGGCACCTTCACATTGCACAAAAGGTCCACTTTAAAGTTGCGCTTTGGAATAGGTAAAAAAAAAACTTACCCTCACAGTGCGCCCCGCTGCAAAGGCTAAATGCTTATTTGGTCTAGGGGTAGAGGAATAGGCAGCTGTACTCACCTTATTCCTTCAATCCTGGAGAGCATGTTCTCTACCCCACTCTCTGCCGCTTCGAGGATGTGGGTGGACCCCGCCATCCTAACATAATTTACTGATTGGTGCTGGTTATCCAAACTTGACAAATTTACAAAGGGGGAGAGAGTGTTCCTCTAACTTGGACTTTAGAGGGCAATATTGCTCTAGGAATCAAAAACGTAAGTTTAAGAAAAATTATATAGTTTATTCAGTAACAATTTGAAGATAACATTTTTTGTGATGCAGCTAAATATACAGGATGCAACAAAGGATATGCAAAAAATACAATACAGTGAGACACAACCACTGTTCTGTTGTATGAATAACACAACAGAGATAATCCGACGCGTTTCGAGTTCTGCAATAATGGTTCTCTCCTTCAGGGGTAGGTGGTTGAACACAGGACGCTATAACTTTTGCACAAACCAATCAATATACGCTTATTGGGATTTTCCTATCAAAAATATTTAGCAGAATACATACTGACCTAAATTTATGAAGAAAGTAGATATTTTAAATTTGTTAGTCGATAGGTTTTATAGCAGAAAGTAAAAAATATTGTTTTTTTTCTTCATAATTGTTGCAAACAATAAAAAAAGGGCAGAGGTGATCAAATACCACCAAAAGAAAGCTTTATTTGTGAGAAAATAAGGACATAGATTTTATTTGGGTACAGTGTCGCACTACCGCATAATTGTCAGCTAAAATAATGTGTCTTATCGCAAAAAATGGCCTGGTCATGAAGGAGGGTAAATCTTCCGGAAGTCAAGTTGTTAAAGTTAAGCCCTGTACACACGGCCGGGAATCCCGTCTATTAGTAAACTGTCGGTTTTCCTGACGGGATTCCTGGCAAGCTTGCCTTGCAAAGCCGTGTATACACATGGCCACTCAAAAGATCCACCGTTCTTTTGAATGGCAAGAACGTGGTGACATCAACGACTACGACAAGCCGGCGTCTCGTCACATTCGTCTCCCCATCGAAGATTGTTCCGGAAGTGACGTTCTGTCGCCGCCATCTTGCTACACCCCACACTAACGTTGTATGCTACCGCGCATCCGTCGAAGTGTTATCGAGCATACGCTGTTTTTCTCCCCTGCAGGTAAGCATACAGATGACCGGTTTTCTCGGCAGGAAACACTCTGCCGGGAATCCAGACGGGAAAATAGAGAGCAGGTTCTCTATTTTTCCCGGGCAGTTTTCCTGTCGGGAAAACTGCTAGGGAGCATACATATGGCCGGGATTCCCGGCCAAAAGCTCTCCTGGCAGTTATCCTGCCGGGGAAACCGGTCGTGTGTACTCAAATTCTGTTCTGTGTTGTAAGAAACAAGATATATAAGCCTTTTATACACAGAGCAGAAATATGCCTTGGCACAAGTATATAAACAGGTGGTAGAAAAAAAAATTATATTTGGAAAAAACTTTTAATAATATTCGTTGGATTTTTTTTATTTTTATTTTTTCAGAACAATAATATTAAGGTATATTGCAATGCTGACCTTTAAGCATAACCCCACTGTTACCATACTGTATACTGATGTTATTATGGGCTGTACGAGGCTAACGCTATAACTCCTGTATTCACAGTGTACAAAACACACCTTGGCATAAATATCTAAACAGATGTTGGAAAAAATAAAAATATAGAAATGAGAATAAAAAAGCTCCTCTCTAACATGTTATGATTTTCTGTGGAGTTCTGTTCTGTCAGCTGTGCAGTGACCTCTGTAACCCAAGACAGAAGATCATCTTGGGCAGAATGCCATGCCAGCAGCTCTTCAGAATGTGGACTGCCAAAGCGCCATGTGTGGACATCAAATGTGATTCCTTTAAGCTTCAGTCAAGAACCCCTAACGGCTATTGATGTCTATGGCTAGAATTATACGGCTCGGGTAATTCACTTCCTGTCTAACATAAAACACTTAATACCGAAATTTGATAGAAAGTCCTATATAGAACAAACTAAAAAACACAGACACACCGTTGTTATATTCTACATATATCATTTCTTTATAGAAGGTTCCAGACATGCAACCTAACACATGAAATGTGATGAGAACTTTTAGTTTGTTTAAGTTGTTTTATAGAGAGAAATCATAAGTAGTTTAGATTTAAAAGGACATGATGTATATTTCATAAGAGACTTGTGAAGTGGAAGGAAAATTATAAATGTTTTCAATATTTTTTTACATATAAATAATTGAAAAGTGTGAGGTGCATTTGTATTCAGCCCCCCCCCCCCCCCCCCGAGTCAAGAACCACCTTTCGCTGCAATTACAGCTGCAAGTCTTTTTGGGGATGTCTTTACCAGCTTTGCACATCTAGAGAGTGACATTTTTGCCCATTCTTCTTTGCAAAATAGCTCAAGCTCTGTCAGATTAAATGGAGAGCGTCTGTGAATAACAATTTTCAAGTCTTGCCACAGATTCTCAATTGGATTTAGGTCTGGGCTTTGACTGGGCCATTCTAACACATGAATATGCTTTGATCTAAACCATTCCATTGTAGCTCTGGCTGTATGTTTAGGGTCGTTGTCCTGCTGGAAGGTGAACCTCCACCCCAGGTTTAAGTCTTTACAGACTCTTACAGGTTTTCTTTTAAGATTGCCCTGTATTTGGCTCCATCCATCTTCCTGTCAACTCTATCCAGCTTCCTTGTCCCTGCTGAAGAAAACCATCCCCACAACATGATGCTGCCACCACCATGTTTCACGGTGGGGATAGTGTATTCAGGGTGATGTGCAGTGTTAGTTTTCCCTCACACATAGTGTTTTGCTTTAAGGTCAAAAAGTTAAATTTTAGTCTCATCTGACCAGAGCACCTTCTTCCACATGTTTTCTGTGTCCCCCACATAGCTTCTTGCAAACTGCAAACGAGACTTCTTATGGCTTTCTTTCAAAAATGGCTTTCTTCTTGCCACTCTTCCATAAAAGGCCAGATTTGTGGCATGCACGACTAATAGTTGCCCTGTGGACAGATTCTCCCACCTGAGCTGTAGATTTCTGCAGCTCCTCCAGAATTAACATGGGCCTCTTCGTTGCTTCTCTGATGAATGCTCTCCTTGCCCGGCCTGTCAGTTTAGGTGGACAGCCATGTCTTGGTAGGTTTGCAGTTGTGCCATACTCTTTCCATTTTCAGATGATGGATTGAATAGTGCTCCATGAGATGTTCAAAGCTTGGGATATTTTTTTTTTTTATAACCTAACCCCGCTTTAAACTTCTCCATAACTATATCCCTGACCTGTCTGGTGTGTTTCTTGGCCTTCATGATGCCGTTTGTTCACTAAGGTTCTCTAACAAACCTCTGAGGGCTTCACAGAACAGCTGTATTCATACTTAGATTAAATTACACACAAGTGGACTCTTTTCTAATTAGGTGACTTCTGAAGGCAATTGGTTCCACTAGATTTTAGTTAGGGGTATCAGAGTAAAGGGGGCTGAATACAAATGCACACCACACTTTTCACATATTTATTTGTATAACATTTTGAAAACCATTTATCATTTCCCTTCCACTTCACAATTATGTGCCACTTTGTGTTGGTCTATCACATAAAATCCCAATAAAATACATTTACGTTTTTGGTTGTATTATGACAAAATATTGAAAATTTTCAAGGGGTATGAATACTTTTTCAAGGCACTGTATTGCTAGATTCTCTCACGAAGCCATTGTGTTCTCCTGGTGGGTGGGGGGCACAGGGAGACGTCCCTGCTGCCGGGAGAACACACAGTAATTATTGCTATTGGTTATAGCCGCTAGCAATAAACGCATGAAAAATCTAACATGCTGTTTGTACCTAAGTTGATCGATCGATCAACTTGGGTACAATCAGCCTGCCCATACAAGGTTTGAATCTTGGCCAGTCCAAGTGAATTCCCCTGAGATTCGAACCATCTATGGCTGGCCTAAGACTGGCAGGCAAGTAGTATTTTCAGAAGGAGCACAGCAGTGTCAGCCTCTCTATTTCTCGCAGTAAAGTTTTTCCTCAAAGTTTTTCTACAGCCAACAGTTTGAGTGGAAATTGATAAAAAAAGAACCCTATCCAATTTTTATTTCTGTCTGTGTCCCTGTTAACCACTTGCCAAACGCACTATAGCAGTTTTACTGCTACAGGGCAGCCGCGCTCTGCAGGATCACGTGTACAGTCAGGTCCATAAATATTGGGACATCGACACAATTCTAATCTTTTTGGCTCTATACACCACCACAATGGATTTGAAATGGAACTAACAAGATGTACTTTAACTGCAGACTTTCAGCTTTAATTTAAGGGTATTTACATCCAAATCAGGTGAACGGTGTAGGAATTACAACAGTTTGTATATGTGCCTCCCACTTTTTAAGGGACCAAAAGTAATGGGACAATTGGCTGCTCAGCTGTTCCATGGCCAGGTGTGTGTTATTCCCTTATTATCCCATTTACAAGGAGCAGATAAAAGGTCCAGAGTTAATTTCAAGTGTGCTATTTGCATTTGGAATCTGTTGCTGTCAACTCTCAATATGAGATCCAAAGAACTGTCACTATCAGTGAAGCAAGCCATCATTAGGCTGAAAAAACAAAACAAACCCATCAGAGAGATAGCAAAAAAATTAGGTGTGGCCAAATCAACTGTTTGGAACATCCTTAAAAAGAAAGAACGCACCGGTTCACCAAAAGACCCGGAAGACCACGGAAAACAACTGTGGTGGACGACTGAAGAATTCTTTCCCTGGTGAAGAAAACACCCTTCACAACAGTTGGCCAGATCAAGAACACTCTCCAGGAGGTAGGTGTATGTGTGTCAAAGTCAACAATCAAGAGAAGACTTCACCAGGGTGAATACAGAGGGTTCACCACAAGATGTAAACCATTGGTGAGCCTCAAAAACAGGAAGGCCAGATTAGAGTTTGCCAAACAACATCTAAAAAAGCCTTCACAGTTCTGGAACAACATCCTATGGACAGATGAGACCAAGATCAACTTGTACCAGAGTGATGGGAAGATAAGAGTATGGAGAAGGAAAGGAACTGTTCATGATCCAAAGCATACCACCTCATCAGTGAAGCATGGTGGTGGTAGTGTCATGGCGTGGGCATGTATGGCTGCCAATGGAACTGCTTATTTTGTATTTATTGATGATGTGACTGCTGACAAAAGCAGCAGGATGAATTCTGAAGTGTTTCGGGCAACATTATCTGCTCATATTCAGCCAAATGATTCAGAACTCATTGGACGGCGCTTCACAGTGCAGATGGACAATGACCCGAAGCATACTGCGAAAGCAACCAAAGAGTTTAAGGGAAAGAAGTGGAATGTTATGCAATGGCCAAATCAATCACCTGACCTGAATCCGATTGAGCATGCATTTCACTTGCTGAAGACAAAACTGAAGGGAAAATGCCCCAAGAACAAGCAGGAACTGAAGACAGTTGCAGTAGAGGCCTGGCAGAGTATCACCAGGGATGAAGCCCAGCGTCTGGTGATGTCAATACGTTCCAGACTTTAGGCTGTAATTGACTGCAAAGGATTTGCAACCAAGTATTAAAAAGTGAAAGTTTGATTTATGATTGTTAATCTGTCCCATTACTTTTGGTCCCTTAAAAAGTGGGAGGCACATATACAAACTGTTGTAATTCCTACACCGTTCACCTGATTTGGATGTAAATACCTTCAAATTAAAGCTGAAATCCTGCAGGTAAAGCACATCTTGTTTGTTTCATTTAAAATCCATTGTGGTGGTGTATAGAGCCAAAAAGATTAGAATTGGGTAAATGTCCCAATATTTATGGACCTGACTGTATATATATTATATATCAAATTCCATACAAATTATTTAGTAGCAGAAAATGATACTTGGGTCTACATTCGCTAAAAGAGGCGGTACAGGGAGGTAGGTAGGGGGTGGAACCAAGGGACGGTGCTTAGACGTGGGTAGGGAGCAGAAATGAAGGGCGACTCAGGAGGGGAGGAGTTCCTGCACCTATTCTCTGAGAAAAAAAGCCCTGTAAATATGTTCCTGCACTTCCGCTGGCTCGCTCTCGCTTTGATTCTACACACTGATGTCCGCTGGCAACCGCTGATCGTTCGGTACACAAGCAGAACGGCGATCTGTCAGTAGGGAAGGCATGGATCCTGTGTTCCTGCAAAGCAGGGAGACAAATTTATGCCTTCCCCTAGTAAAAGCACCTCCACCACTACAGTAAAACACTGGGTAGGCACACAGTTAACCCTTTGATTGCCCCTGATGTTAACCCCTTCCCAGGCAGTGTCATTAGTACAGTGAATATTTTTAGCACTGATCACTGGTCTTCAAAAAAAGTGTCAGTGTCCAATTTGTCCGCCGCAATGTCGCAGTCCTGTTATTAGTCGTTGATTGCTGCCATTACAAGCAAAAAAAACAATAATTAAAAATTCCATAAAACTATCCCAAAGTTTGTAGACGCTATAACTTTTGCGCAAACCAATCAATATACATATGCTTATTGGGATTTTTGTTACCAAAAATATGTAGTAGAATACATATTGGCCTAAATTGAAGAAGAAATTAGATTTTTTTTTAAATTTTATTGGATGTGTTTTATAGCAGAAAGGAAAAAATATTGTTTTTCTTTTTCAAAATTGTCGGACATTTTTTGTTTAAAGCGCAAAAAATAAAAAATGCAGAGGTGATCAAATACCACCAAATGAAAGCTCTATTTGTAGGAAAAATGGGCCAAAAATTGTATTTGGGTACAGCGTTGCACGACCGCGCAATTGTCAGTTAAAATAATGAGGTGCCGCGTAGCAAACAAATTTCCTGGTCAGGAAGGGGGGGGAAATCTCAAGAAGAGAAAAAAAAGGCGCACCAGCCTCGTGCATTATCGTTGGATACATTTATTTAAAAAAGAATAAAAGAATCCTTCTTACAAACATACGTAAAACCATGCGTTTAAAAAGAATCCACAAAGTCGCAGCAATGCGTCCAAACCGAACGCACTCAAATCGGTCACGGAGGGATTACCAGGGGTCACTGCCGGCTTACGCGTTTCGAAGACAAGTCTTCTTCCTCAGAGCTCAGGGGGGGAAATCTGAAGTAGTTAAATAGATTTAAGCTGGGCATACACTAGGAGAATTTCATTTGAAATTTTTAGTTTTAGGAATGTTCATTTTATTTTCTAATCATTAGTAGGGTAAGTTTGAAGGAACAGGAGGGAAAACTTTTCTCATATGAATAATTTTCTAACGGTGAATTTGAGTTTTTGTTCTGGAAATACCATTTGCACCATAATTGCATGTTAAAAGCATTTCCATCGGCTTTTGTCAAGTCACTGAATATACTGAGATTTTTTCGCAGGAATGCTCATACAGGTTTTCCTATGAACATTCATTAAAAAATATACTAGTGTATACCCAGCTTTATTTATTTATTCTTTTCCATTCTTACTGAGACAAAGAGTAATAGGAAATCTAAAGGTTTACAGTCGTCAACAGATAAAGAACAATTTTCCAACATCTAGTTCCGGGGAGATCTGCCTGAGAGGAGAATTTCCCTCACTTTGCAGAGATTTCCTCTTACTAGGTGCATCTGTGTGACGGGAAATGACGGAAACTCTCCCCAACAAGACACAGATGCCAAAAAACAAACTATAACATAAAAAAAAAAAACACTTGGCTATACATACACGTTAAGAAAAATACAAGTAAACATTAAGGCTGAACTGCGGAATAAGCAAATACAGGGAAACCTCGGATTGCGAGTAACGCGGTTAACGAGCGTTTTGACCAAATTTTTTTTTTTTTAAATCCTGACTCGGTTTGCGAGTGTTGTCTCTCCGAGTGGCAGCCGTTCGAAGCCATTCAGAAATACTCTGAAACACTAAGAAATACTCAGTTCCCGAGTGTTTCCGAGCCTCTCTGCCCCCCCCCCCCACGCCCCACCTCTGGCCACATGCGGTATTGCATGCCATAGAAGTCAATGTGGAACAAATTATCTTCGTTTCCATTGACTTCTATGGGGAAACTCGCTTTGATATGCGAGTGTTTTGGATTACAAGCATTCTCCTGGAACGGATTATGCTCGTAATCCACGGTTCCACTGTATTGTCTAAATACTAGAGGCGTGTGTATTCTTAATTGATCCTGTTGTGCTCTGTGTATTTTTTGTGTAGTATCTCAGCAAGAAACTGGAACAATGAGCTTCCTGTAATAAAGACAAGTCACTGCTGCTCTCTCTTCTTGTGCAGAGTGACTGGTCTTGTCTCAGCCCCCTCCGGTAGTTTTCTACAGGCAGCCTGTAGTGGGTGGAGCCTGTTGGGTCCCTTCCCCATCTCAGCTCTCTGCACAGGCTATGTATAGCACCGTGATGACATCCCTACTATTTTTAAAAGGTAATAAATAAATGGACTTTCAAAGAAACTAGAAATGGATTTACAGTATATCCTTTGTCGATATTGTGAAATATATTTAAATGAAAGATGTTGTGTCCAGAGTTCATCTTTATAAAAATGTTTACATTGAATCCATTGAACGTGCAAAAGTATGACATAAGATATGACATACAGTATATGTTAAATGACGTCCCAAGGAAATTAAGTCACGCTAGTTAGTACCATTACAGAAGTGTATCTGGGAAACAGCAAAAAGATCTGCACTCATTACCCTGATTATCATTAGACAATATTAGTATTATTAGTGTGGCTTTCATGGTTGCTTTCAGCAAAGACTTATTTAGTAAGATATAAAAAGAAAACATTTATTAATATTGTTTTCTATATTAGGTAATTATTAATTTTATTATTATAATTATTATTATTGCTCTTTTTGTTGTTTACAGTATTATACATTGAATAGACAATTAACCCAGAGAATAATAAGAGTCTTAATTAAACGGGCAGAGGTAATCTTTATATCCACATTTCGTAGCTTGATAAGGAATTTGAAAATATATATAATCATGGTGATTCACATACACTGAATGAAAAAAGCTATAAGGAATTATAAACCATATTTGTATAGTTAATATAAGGAATTACAAACCATATTTGTATATTTAATATAAGGAATTATAAACCATATTTGTATATTTAATATAAGGAATTACAAACCGTATTTGTATATTTAATATAAGAAATTAAACAATATTTATATATTTAATATAAGGAATTATAAACTATATTTGTATATTTAATATATGGAATTACAAACCATATTTATATATTTAATATAAGGAATTACAAACCATATTTATATATTTAATATAAGGAATTATAAACTATATTTGTATATTTAATATAAGGAATTACAAACCATATTTATATATTTAATATAAGGAATTACAAACCATATTTATATATTTAATATAAGGAATTATAAACTATATTTGTATATTTAATATAAGGAATTACAAACCATATTTATATATTTAATATAAGGAATTACAAACCATATTTATATATTTAATATAAGGAATTATAAACTATATTTGTATATTTAATATAAGGAATAACAAACCATATTTATATATTTAATATAAGGAATTACAAACCATATTTATATAAGTGATTTATAGAGCCGGTATTCTTTAGAACTGACATTCCATTTTTTGCGTATGAAAAGTGTTTCTGTTTAATAATTCTGTTTGCCTCTTCTCAAAACCTCTAATTGCATCTCTGCAGATTATTTATTAGGACGACATACATAGTTTTGTTCCAAAATTTTAGTATCCATGGAAATAATAAAGTCTGATGTATTTTTCTGCTAAAAAAATGAACTTTGTGACTTCTGAATGACGTCCTTATGCCATGAAAAAGCTGCCATGAGAATAATCGAAACAGGATTTTTAAGACTGGAAAAATAGCCAATTTCATAGAAAAAAAGAGGGTAAAAATGCTGCAAAGACCTTTTGTGAATAAATTTAATAAATAAATTGAAAGGCATGCGCATAATTAAAGCAAAACTGTATCTGAGCACCACAAACTGAATATGCTATATGCTATTTAATAAATTTTTAATATTCAAAGTAAACTCACCCATCTATGTCGCCATGCTTTAATTTGTTGAGAAATCGCTTTGAAAACACCCCCTAGCATTTCTAGCTGTTTCCATCTTGAGTAAGGGCAGATGAATCACGTAGCATTTATCTCCTAGAATCCATCTGCTCTTAGCTCAGGCATGCATGCAGGAGAGTGTGCTTAGCTGAGAAAACTATGCTTAGCAATTTTAGAACTTCAATCTCAGCGGTCTGATTTAAGGGATGGTTCACACCAGGCGTGTTATTTGCACGTTGCCCGCACTGTGTTCAAAACACACTGCCTTTGGGATCTGCTGTGGGTGCTAATACATTGTTAACGACTCCCCTAATACAGTTCACAAATGCATTGCATTTGCAGGCACCAGATTGCATGGTACTGCAGTACCATGCTATTTAGTGTGGCACGTTTTTTTAAAGTAGTGCATGCACTACTTTATGTGCGATTTGTTGTTATTTAAGCCCATTCAAATCAATGGGCTGAAAATCGCACTGCAGGGGGAGCACACAGGAATGCTCACTGTGTTCCTGTGCAGTCCTAGTGTGAACCTGCCCTAAAGGGTCATTTCAGTTTTTCATAAACAACTGAAAAGGTTAACTAACTCCAATCTATCTATCTATCTATCTATCTATATATATAAATATATATATATATATATATATATATATATATAGTAAAACCTTGGATTGCGAGCATAATTCGTTCCAGAAACATGCTTGTAATCCAAAGCACTTGTTTATCAAAGCAAATTTCCCCATAATGGAAACTTAAGTGATTCGTTCCACAACCATTTATTCATCAGTCCTTCAGTCTATATAGTCCATATAAAAAGATTATAGCAATGTTGTGTAACCATAAAATGTCCATCCACAATTGGAAGCCTCCACAAGGGGAATAGAAGCAAAATCCAGCAGGAGCTACAGAGTATAAAAGAGAAGAGAGGCGCCTCTAAGTGTAGCAATATGTTGCTAAATGATTTACCTTCATTAAATCTAACCATATTGCTACACTTAGAGGCGCCTCTCTTCTCTTTTATACTCAGTTATGATATGACACTACTTGTATGTCATGACATCGCTTGTATATCAAGTAAAATTTATTAAAAACCCTTGCTTGTCTTGCAAAATGCTCTCAAACCAAGGTTTTACTGTGCATGTGTATATATATATATATATATTGTGAGGGGGTTAGCTCGGCAGCGGGTGTGTGTGACCCCCGGGATGGGCTCCCCACACAAAACAGGCCCAGCAAACGGAGGTTGTGGTTTTCAAAATAAAAAAAAGGTGCGGTTTATTTTCTATTTACAGTGACAAAACACAGCAAAGCCAAAAGAAACATAAACAAATTAAATCCTGGTCAACTTGACCTCTGACTAAACATACAGGTTTCCTAACTAACAACTGGGATCAGCCTAGTGCTGTCCTAGTCCCTAAGTCCCTGGTTTTAAGTGTCCAAGCAAATAGCCACACAGGCTTTGTCTCACCGCACAGGGGTTCACTCTCCCTAGACAGTCCACACAGGTCTGGTTCCAGGCATGAGCAAACACCTAATGAATCTGGGAGTTTTTATAGAGGCCTAAATGAGCTGACAAGGTTCAGCTGGTCTCCTCATCTCTGTCTGCACGACGCCCCACACTCTCCCTAGAGGTATGAGTCATCCATGAGCCTACTAGCCTCAGCTGGGCTTATACAACTCTCCACCCTAGTTGTATAAGTCAGCATAAAGCCTGAATCTGGGAGAAATATATCTACCCCCCTGGATGCAACCAGGTGACTTTACCTTCCTGCTGTCACAATATATATATATATATATACACACATACATACAGGTATACATATATATATACCAGTACTTCACTTTTGGAACAATGCAACTTTGTCCACTGTTATTTTCCATTTTTAATGGCAATACTATTAAATAAACAGGCTTGATGATGTGCAAAAAGCAAACCAATCACATTTCAATACACTTAAAGGGTAAGTTCACCTTATCACAAAAAAATAAAAAGGAGAACTAACTCCAAATATCCTGCCCAACCCCTCCAGACCCTGCTGCACATAACAGACGTGATGCCCTGTGCTGCCGGTGTAGCGGTCTGGACACAGCAATACATATTCCTGGGGGGGAGTATCCATTATAAGGCCCACAATGGCAAGAGCTCCTTGGTCAGCACAGCCACAACCAATGAGAAACGCATTTAAAGGCTTTTTCTTCCAGTAAGGTGTCCCAGAAGAAAAAAGCACTGGATACTTCTGTGCTGTGTATGGTGTTCAGATGGCTACACTGGCAGCACGGGCATCATGTACCAAATATGCAGTGGGTCCGGAGGGGTAGCCAGGAATAATTGGGGTTAGTTCACCTTTTTGTTTTTTCGTGATAAGGTGAACTTACGCTTTAAGTGTAAGGAAATGTGATTGCTTGTCGACAATTGATGCTTTTTGCACATCATCACGGATCAAGCATGTTTATTTAATAGTATTGCCATTAAAAACGGAAATTTACATTACATTGTTTCAAACATAAGGGAATATATTAGAAGCCCATTTCTTGCCACACTTCCATGCAAGCAGTCCTCTTCATACACTTGAAGTAGAAGTCCCCTTTAAAGTGTGCGAACATCTCTTATTTTTTTCCCCCTAGTGCAAACATATATCCCTTAATCCTGCCTGAAATCCAGTGCTGTCCTGTGCACGCTGCAGTGTGATGCCAAATAATGTTAGCAGGAAGTTATTACAACTTCCATGTTATGGAAATGAGGCGAGTGGGGAGATGTTCTGTAGTCCTGTTCTAGGGTGACCACATTGCTACAAACATACAGCGCGGTGAATGAGCATTGTCACCCTAGGACAGGAAGTGTGTTACTGTTAAAAATTAAGGGAAAAAAGATGAAAAAAATCAAAACTAATACAGCCACCACATCTTAAAGTGGTTGTAAACCCTTTTAACATTTTTTTTTAAACTAACCTGCAAGACAAAGGCATAATGAGCTAGTATGACTAGCATACTAGCTCATTATGCATCACTTACCTTAGATCGGGCCCCCCAAAGGCATCCTCGTCTCCTTCTCCAGCCATTGCTGCGGCGATAGCCGGAAGGTTACTTCCGGGTATCGCCGCTCCAGCCAATCACAGCACTGCTCCGGCGCTGTGATTGGCCGGAGCGGCGAAGACGTGACTCCGCACATGCGTGCGGGAGCCGTCAAATCTGGCTAAGCCGGATTTATGAATGGGATTAACCCTATGAATGCGCCGTTGTCTAGACATCGGTGCATGTCATTTTTAGCAAATATCTCCTAAACCGTGTAGGTTTAGGAGATATTTCTTTCACCTACAGGAAAGCCTTAATCTAGGCTTACCTGTAGGTGCAAGTTGCAAAAGTGGGTTTACAACCACTTTAAGACAGGTAAATTGCAATATACAGTGGAACCTCGGATTACGAGCATAATCCGTTCCAGGAGAATGCTCGTAATCCAAAGTACTCGCAAATCAAAGCGAGTTTCCCTATTGAAGTCAATGGAAACGAAAATAATTTGTTCCACATTGACGTCAATGGCATGCAATACCGCATGCGGCCAGAGGCTGGGGGGCGCGGGAGAGCCTCGGAAACGTCCGAAAAGGCCAGAGGACACCTCGGCTGACCTCGGCAAACCTTGGCAAAAACAAAGTCTGTCCTCGAGCCTTTCCGTGCATTTCCGAACGGCGCTGATCGGCTGCGATCTGCGACGTTCGGCTCTGGCGCACCCCCGCCTCAGGCCAAATGCGGTACTGCACACCGCTTTGGCCTGAATCGTGCTAATTGCAAACTGAGTTACGATTTTTAAAAATACAGTGCTTGTATTGCGAAACGCTCTTTAACCACGTTACTCGCAATCCAAGGTTCCAATGTACTTAATTTATGTTCTTGGGTTTAGATACAATTTATATGCTAAAATAGTTTTCTATTAAAAAAACAAAACTCAAAATGTCAGTTTTTCAACTTTTTTTTTTTTTTTTTACAGTTTGTGTTGAATAAATAATGACAGACTCCAGCATTGTTCTAGGCTGCAGTGTCCTGTGGCTCCGGATTGGAGGCACAGTTCTGTGAGTGTTGCAAATGAATATTCCCAGGAGGATTCCTTGTTTTCATTGTGAACAGTGTGCAATCACCACTTTGGAGAGGGTTCTGAAAAGCTATATTAACACCCCAGATTAATTAGCATGATCAGTGAGAATAGCAAACGAAGGGGAATGGTCTGAAGTCATGTTTACATGATTAAATACTCACCCCTCCTTCCTGCCACAGTCTGGCCTAGTCTGTGGCCCTTTGTTATTCTTATTGAACAGAGAAAGGGTGCAGTGACCATGCTAAATACTAGTGTTTATGGCGTGGGAGCTGATCACTCGCTTTTTGGCATAATGATGTGCCGTGTCCTGTCTACTGATTAAATATCTAGCAGAAAGCCCATTAGCCGGGGATTAAAGGCCCATCACAAACCCCTAAAGAGATGCTGGCTACAATATGAAAGAAAACGGTTCTATTCTGATGAAGACCATATACAAAACAGTTTCTATTTCCTGAAATGGACATTTAGAAAAGTTATGCTGTTTAAAAAGCCAAAACCTAATTTTTTATTTTATTTTTGGATAACGTGATGAGTAGTTAGAACCCCTGTCAGGTTTGTATTACTAAAACTATTTAAAACCAGTCCTGTACTAAAACTCCTCACTTTGCCTTAAATCAGACCTAAATTGTATCTGAGCACCACAAACTAAGAACGCTGTTTAATGAAGAAGTACAGTCACAGTTTGGCTGTGGATCACAGGAGTGCAGATCGTTTTTCACCGCTATGACCCGTTTTCAGCAGACAGCGGGCTGTCATCACAGAGCCGCTCCAGAAAGATGGCAACCATATGGTCAGGATCCACCCACATGCCTGGACCGCCACCCGGCTAAGCTTCTCAGAGAGCCTAAACTGGCTGCAGAGCAATGAGCCGGTAACATCCACAAGCCCTCTGCTCAGGCAGCACTGAGTACTGAGCGATCGGCAGTGCTTGATCACTCGGTTCTCAGCCTTAGAGCCGGTGGAGGACAAATGCAGCATTGGACCGATGTTGCATCCACCTAGGTAAGTATGATTAAAGCGTAACTTTTGTTGAGAAAAAAACATTCCCCTCTGGGTGATCTATGTACATTGCAAGGATTATAACAACCTTTGTTGCAGATTCCTACCTTTTGTTATTCTGAAGAAATCCATGTGTGTTTGTCTGTTCCTCTAAGCTGAGTGGGTCTAATGGGAGTGGTTTAATAATTATCAGTCAGCTGTGGCACCTACAGGTCACTAATGAGCAAATCTGCTGGGCCTGCATCCCTTTAGACGTGTTCCTATTGAAAGTATCTCTCCAAAAATGTCATTTTTGTTGCAGGGGAGGATGCCTGAAATCTGACTTCTGGGAGAAATGATGAGCCAATCACACAAGCAGAAAATTATGTTTATGGGGAGTGGTCAGTACACACTCTGTGTACAGAGCAACTCCAGGTATCCATATTGCAATGTATTCTCAGAATATTACAGTGGCTGCAGATTGAAAAGGAAAGGTAATTTTTAATAACATTCTATTACAATATGACTTGTGTCACAATTATATGTGCTATATTATTTTTTCTTTATTTGCTATTTTTTTTCCCACGAAAGTTCAGTTACCCTTTAAAGAAAAAATCCAATACTTATCTTTTAATTCATTTTTAATATTCAAAGCAAACTCACTCATCCATCCACATCTCTATCCAACAGCATCTTCATGCTTTATTTTGTTGTCAAATTACTTTGAAAAACACCTCCTTAGCATTTCTATTTGCAACCATCTTTAGTAAGGGCAGAGGATTCATGTAACATTTACTTCCTGGGGTACATCTGCCCTTAGCACAGGTGTGCAAGCAGGAGAGCATTTTTAGCTAAGAAAACCCATCCAGATTAAAGGAAAAAAAATGCTCACGAAGACTCCTGGGATACATGACATAATTTAGGTCTAGGCCAGAAAGCAACTATAGAAATGTAAAAAAAAAGTTTAAAACAAGTAAATATAATATACCTTTCTATCTATTTACTAATGCACAAGGATTAAAATGAGTTAAAGCGGAGTTCCACACAGATTTTTTATTTTTTTTTCAAGGTATTTTGTTCTATTACACACGTTAACCACTTGCCGACCGCCGCACGCCGATGTACGTCGGCAGAATGGCACGGGCAGGCACATTGGTGTACAGGTACGTCCAGGGCCGGCCCTACCATGGGACCTGATGGGACCATGGTCCCAGGCGGCACTTTAAGAGGGGCGGCAACAGGGGCGCACTGCCTGAGGACCTGGGTTTCCCTCCATCTAGTGTGCAGTGTCATACTGTACTGCATCGCCGGCGCTGCTGTCACTGGCCGCAGTGGCAAGACCCACTTCAAGGGTCTCTCCAGCGGCCCCTGCTTCACTGCCCAAACTGGTTGCTAGCCGCGGACCGCTTTGTGTCTAGCAACCAGTGACGTAAGGAGAGAGAGGCCCATCATTCATTGCAGAGAGTATTTCACTGCCTCCTCCTCCGCTAGCTCCACCCACCTCCTCCCTGTATGTAACAGCATGAGATCGGAGCGGCTGTGTGTGTGTGTGTGTGTGGAGAGAGAGCAGCTGCGGGCTCTTCTCCCCCCTCCTTCTCCTCCTCATGCTGCTGTTCCCAGGACAGCCACCGCTATGTTTCTTCCCCCTTTTCCTCCCATTGGCCAGGGAAAAAAACTTAAAAGGAGAAAAGAGGATTATGGGATATGTAGTGCAAATGGCTGGCCCATTGCAATTCTAGGGGGGAAACTGCAGCCCCCAGCATGCCCATCTGAAGGGGAGGGAGAGAGAGCCAGGCTGAGTGACAGGCTGCATCTGGTGACAGGCATCAGTGACAAGTGTCAGGCTGCATCTGGTGACAGGCATCGATGACAAGTGACAGGCTGCATCTGGTGACAGGCATCGGTGACAAGTGACAGGCTGCATCTGGTGACAGGCATCGGTGACAAGTGACAGGCTGCATCTGGTGACAGGCATCGGTGACAAGTGACACGCTGCATCTGGTGACAGGCAATGATAACAAGTGACAGGCTGCATCTGGTGACAGGCATCGGTGACAAGTGACAGGCTGCATCTGGTGACAGGCATCGGTGACAAGTGACAGGCTGCATCTGGTGACAGGCAATGGTAACAAGTGACAGGCTGCATCTGGTGACAAGTGACAGGCTGCATCTGGTGACAGGCATCGGTGACAAGTGACAGGCTGCATCTGGTGACAGGCATTGGTGACAAGTGACAGGCTGCATGTGGTGACAGGCAATGGTAACAAGTGACAGGCTGCATCTGGTGACAAGTGACAGGCTGCATCTGGTGACAGGCAAAGGTGACAAGTGACAGGCTGCATCTGTTGACAGGCATCAGTGTCAAGTGACAGGCTGCATCTGGTGACAGGCAATGGTGACAAGTGACAGGCTGCATCTGGTGACAGGCATTGGTGACAAGTGACAGGCTGCATCTGGTGACAGGCATTGGTGACAAGTGACAGGCTGCATCTGGTGACAGGCAATGGTGACAAGTGACAGGCTGCATCTGGTGACAGGCATTGGTGACAAGTGACAGGCTGCATCTGGTGACAGGCATTGGTGACAAGTGACAGGCTGCATCTGGTGACAGGCATTGGTGACAAGTGACAGGCTGCATCTGGTGACAGGCATTGGTGACAAGTGACAGGCTGCATCTGGTGACAGGCATTGGTAACAAGTGACAGGCTGCATCTGGTGACAGGCATTGGTGACAAGTGACAGGCTGCATGTTGTGGCAGGCTATGGGTGGCAAGTGGCACAGCTGCATCTGGTGGCAGGCAACGGTGGCAAACGACAAGCTCAGGGTTCCCACTGATTCCGCATTATGGTGAGTTAAACTATTTCATTATATATTACAATGTAGTAATAGAAATAATGTGATTTGATCATCCTGACACCATATCGATCATAATGTTAGGATGATTTAAGTGCTAACACCAGCCATTCGCCCGACAAATCACCCGCTGCCAAATTCCCTGTCAGCGAGACTACACCCCCCCCCTCATCTTTTTTTGGGAAGGGAGGGCGGTATCCCTGAATGGCAGTTTGGAAATGTGGTCAATGCAGCGCTGTTGTTGCGGCATGTTGCATCACTGAGCTGGGATCAGAGCGTAGCTGGTCGGTGGAAGTGGAGAGAAAGGGGGGAGCTTTTGTGGTGCTACACAATACTCTTTGCAGGAAGGAGCTAGGGTGACCACATTTTTAAACTACTATTCACGGACACCCCCCCCCCCTTCCCAAACATCAGCTTGTTCTGTAACGAATCACAGCACAGTGATTGGACACAAGAGGTGGGATTTATGATTTCTCCAATCACATGCAGGGGGCGGGGATTGTGCTCCTCCAGGCATTCCCGGCCAGGACAAGTACTGTCAGTGAGTAAAGAGGTGATGTGGCAGCCTTTTTTGGGGGCATCAGATTGGCCTAGGGGGTGGCTGTGTCAGTTTCATTCCGGGACACTGTTTTGTCCTGGAATGAATGTGCACGGGACAGACCTGCAAAATGCGTGGTCACCCTAGAAGGGGCATGTCTCTTTGCTGAATATATGGGATGTCTCTTGCTGAATATATTGGGCTGTCTCTTTGCTTTATGGAAACGTCTCTTTGCTGGATGGGCATAGGATTTTTTTTTGGGGGGGGGGCAGCATTTCATTCTTGGGCCCAGGCAGCACAATGTCTTGGGCCAGCCCTGGGTACGTCCCTTTAAATTTGCCAGCCAGCGGGCGTGTAAGCGCGCCCGCCGCGTGCCTCGCGAGTGCGGCCGCGGGTCCCGGGAACTTGATGTTCCCGGGAGTCCCGCGATTGCGGTCGGCAAGAGCAGAACAGGGGAATGCCTTTGTAAACAAGGCATTCCCCTATTCTGCCTAGTGACACTGTCACTGATGACCGTTCCCGGTGATCGGGAGCGGTCATCAGTGACGTATCACATGTAGCCACGTCCCCTAACAGTAAGAATCACTCCCTAGGGAACACTTAACCCCTGCAGTGCCACCTAGTGGTTAATCCCTTCACTGCCAGTGTCATTTTTACAGTAATCAGTGCATTTTTATAGTACTGATTGCTGTAAAAATGACAATGGCCCCAAAATGGTGTCAAAAGTGACCGCCATAATGTCGCAGTCACGATAAAAATGGCTAATCACCGCCATAACTAGTAAAAAAAAAAATTATTAATTAAAATGCCATAAAACAGTCCCCTATTTTGTAGAAGCTATAACTTTTGGGCAAACCAATCAATAAACACTTATTGCGATTTTTTTACCAAAAATATGTAGAAGAATGCACATCGGACTAAACTGTGGAAAAAAAAAATGTTTTTTATATATTTTTGGGGGATATTTATTATAGCAAAAAGTAAAAAATATAGAATTTTTTTCAAAATTGATGCTCTATTTTTATTAAAAGCGCAAAAAATAAAAACCGCAGAGGTGATCAAATACCACCAAAAGAAAGCTCTATTTGTGGGGAAAAAAGGACGTTAATTTTGTTTGGGAGCCACGTCGCACGACCGCACAATTAATTGTCACTTAAAGCGACGCAGTGCCGAATCGCAAAAAGTGGCCTGGTCCTTTAGCAACAAAATGGTCTTTGGGCTTAAGTGGTTAAACATGATTAATCCATGTCATAAAACCAATCGCCGCTCAATTCACGTTTTTTATCGTACTTACTGTGTGTATTTCTTCTGCAGAGCGCATCAATTTCTACTAAGGGAATGTGAAGCCACCTAGCAGTCTCTTCCGGGATATGTTGATCCTGTATACCCAGCATGCACCTCCCAAACAACGCAATGCTAGCCTTTGGCGCTGCCCACTGACTCCAGGGAAAGAATGACACTCATCTCCCAGGAGCGCAGGCGAGCACAGGCAGGGCCCCCATCAGGGGGGTACAGGCAGTACACCTGTAAGGGGCCCGGAGGTCCCCAGGGGCCCGGGTGGCAACCCCCATTTTTTTTTTGAAAGGGGGCCAGAGGTCCCCAGAGGCCTGGAGGTCCCCAGGGGCCCAGATGCCAACCCCCCTTTAAAAAAATAATTTTTTTCTTTTTTGTAAGGGGCCCAGAAGCCCGGAGGTCCCTAAGGGCCCAGATGGTGACCTCAATAATTTGTGGTGGCAGCACCCCCCCGCTTCTCAATTTGTGAAACCCCCCCCGCTTCTCAATTTGCAGCAGCAGCTCCCCCCGGTTCTCTGCTCCAGGGGGGCCCATGCCTGAAGCTGTGTAAGGGGCCCCAAAATTCCTGATGGCGGCCCTGAGCACAGGCGCCGAGGGAAATGACGTCAATCGCCGCAGACCAAAAGTGGCAGAATAGAAGGGACCCAATAGCAACAGTGCTTACTGAGGGAGTAAAAAAAAATAAAAATTCTCCAAACATTCTTGCTCAAGGAGAATGCTGTGGATTTATGTAAAGTTCATATTATAGGTGGAACTCCGCTTTAAGGTTGATTGAGAGAGTTTAGTTCTGCTTTAAACAGAGGGTGCTCAGCAAATATAAGTACAGTGGAACCTTGGATATGAGCATAATCTGTTCCAGGAGAATGCTCGTAATCCAAAGCACTCGCATATCAAAGCGAGTTTCCCCATAGAAGCCAATGGAAACTAAAATAATTTGTTCCGCATTGACTTCTATGACATGCAATACCGCATGTGGCCAGAGGTGGGGGCGCCGGAGAGCCTCGGAAATACTCGGGAACAGCTCGGCTAAACTCAAAAAGGCTCGGGAATGGAGTATTTCCGAACGGCTCGAAATCGGCTCTGGCGCCCCCCGCACCTCTGGCCAAATTCGGTACTGCACACCGCAGAGGCTTGAATCCTGCTCGTTTTGCAAGTCAGAATTTTCCCCCCAAAAAATGCTCGTATTGCGAAATGCTCGTTAACTGCTTACTCGCAATCCGAGGTTTCACTGTATTCAAAACGCCAAGTTCCAGTAAAAGGTTTTACTAGGCTTCCATAAAAGGCAAAGTGGAGTGATAATTTGGGGACAGGGGGGTCGCCTTTAACCAGGTGACAAACAGAACAACCAGGTAAGTGGTACTGAATATATAACCCAATCAACGAACACAGAGCACCCCCCCCCCCCACACCACCACCAGCAGGTATACATGCCATTTCCAGGGCTCCCCTTAGGATCAGCAACAGAACAAACCAGAGTGAATGGCAAACAAAGCATACCTCCCCAATGACTGTAATGGTTGGTGGATGGGGAACGCTAAAACACTCTCATGGGTGCACGTTTCACACACCGAGAAACCCAAACTGTGCGTGCATGTGATGTCATTTCCATCTCAGCCATCCAATGAGCCACACTTCATGTGTCCAATACTTTTTCCCTGTGTCATTCCATTTTTTTTACACATAACTTCATTTCTGAGCTTATTTGTTTTGGTTTCTTTGTATGTATGGATTGCATGGGTTGTTACCGATATGTGGTAAACACTTCACGTCAATCGCACCTTTAGAAATATATTTACCTAGAAAAATGGTGACGTTTTCAATACTTATTTTATCCGCTCTATATAGTGACACAACTCCTTTTTGACTTCTAATATATTTAAAACCATAATTAAAGTAGAAGTCCATGCTAAAACTAAAATCCCTGCATCTATAGCCACCAGCATTCTAATGCACATACACACGGTCGGACTTCAAACAAACTTTTCCATGGATTTTTTTTTAAAGGGCGTTGGCTGTGAACTTGTTCTGCATACACACAGCAGGACTTTTTCAGCAAACTTTCCCAAAATCAAGTGGTTTTTCAGCTCTTTACCGCCACCCTTTGGTCAAATTCTGTATTGTTGTCTGATCTTTTGTATTGGTTCTGAGCATGCGTGTTTGTACTTTGGACTTAAGTCCAATGGATTTCTGTACACACGGCAGGTCTTTTGTTGCCGAAAAGTCTGTCTGTTTGCAGAGCGAACATTTGTCCGATGGAGCGTACACACTGTTGGATTTTTTGAAAAACCTTGTCATTTTGAAGTTTGTTGTCAAAAAGTCAGACCGTGTGTATGGGTCTTAACACTAACCTATCTAGCCCTGTAAAGAAAAAAATCGCTATAAGTACCTTATCTGCAGGCGATCCGACCCAATCCCACGCCGAGCTGTCAGCCGCGGCTTCGCTGTGTAGGTGGGTGCAGAGGAGACATCCGACAATGGAAGCCCTATAGTAAGTCTATGAGTGACGTCACTACCCATTCATTTCACAGTCGTTGTCGGACGTGTCCTCTGCAGAGCTTCTGCCGCTGGAGTTGGGGTCGAATCGCCTATAGAAAAGGTATGCATACTAATTTTTTCTTTACAGGGCTAGCTAGGTTAGGGTTAGGATTTTGGTGGCTATAGATGCAGGGATTTTAGTTTTAGCACTTTAAGGCATATCTTATTCTGCATACAGTACTCGATGTGTCTACATTTATAGGACAAAGCTGGACTCATTAATAATTTAAATAAAGCCCATCTTTAATACACCTATGTTTTGGGCATTTAATCTTTTTGTAACTATTGATGATATTATTTATAACGAACAGGCCAGAGACTGCCACAAGTGACATTAGACGTCCCAGGTAAATTAGAGCTGCCAGTCAAAGGACAATATGTAGCATTAGCAGGGTGATGATCAATCAATTGTTGTGTTTGGGACTTTAAGCTGGCCATGTACAGTTCATTTTTTTTTTCATCCAGCGAGCTGGATGGAGGAATTGGGCCCAACCTTCCCTCGCCACGGGACTTATCATTATGACAGCCACATCCCCTGCTGTCAGAATACGGTTTCAGCCACTGACTAATGCCAATAGGGATGTATCATTCACTCTGCCCATATTACAAGCAGCTCCTGCTTTACTTACATTTTTGTATTCTGTTCCAACAGGCAATTCTGTTTTATTGCTTTATTGGTGAACCAATTAATAAATAGCTGATCTTCCCTGAAATCCTAGTGTTTCCTATCAAATAGCTGTTGCTCCGGCTATCAACCTACATTGCAGCATGTAGGTGGGTGGTAGTACCCCTTTTAAAGGGACAACTCCCCTGATGATCGCAGTTGGGGGAGTGTTGTGGGCTAAATATTCTAATGTGGGTGGGGCCCTGAGGATAAGGCGGATGGGATTTGGCTACCCCCAACTTACAGCATGTAGGTTTATAACCCGGAAGGTTAGTAGGCCTACTGGGTCTAGATCAGGGAAAAGACTAATGAAAGAGCATTTGGGAAGATGGCTGGACTTTAAGACTTTGCACCGGTGGCACTAAATTGTTCTACGCGGTTGGAGATGTAGAGTTAAGGTTTACCCCCTTTCCTGACCAGGCCATTTTTTGTGATACGCACTGTTATTTTTATTGACACTTGCGTGGTCGTGCAACGCAGTACACAAATATAATTGATGTCCTTCTTTCCCCACAAATAAAGCTTTCTTTTGGTGGTATTTGATCACCTCTGCGGTTTTTATTTTTTGCACTATAAACAAAAAAAGACCGACAATTTTGAAAAGAAAAAAAAAACAATATTTTTTACTTTCTGTTATAAAACACATCCAATAAAAAATAATCGAATTTATTCTTCAATTTAGGCCAATATGTATTCTGCTACATATTTTTGGTAAAAAAAATCCCAATAAGCTTATATTGATTGGTTTGCGCAAGAGTTATACTGTCTACAAACTTTGGGATATTTTTATGGAATTTTTTATTATTATTTTTTTTTTACTAGTAATGGCGGCAATCAGCGACGTATAATGGGACTGCAACATTGCGGCAGACAAATCAGACACTAGGTAACACTTTTGACACTTTTTTGGGGACCAGTGACACTAATACAGTGATTAGTGCTAAAAATATGCACTGTACTAATGACACTGGTAGGGAAGGGGTTAACAGGGGCAATCAAAGGGTTAAATGTGTTCCCTGGAAGTGCTTTCTAACAGTGTGGGGGGTGGGGGTGCTTGTACTGTAAGAAGACAGAGATCCGTGTTTCTGCTTAGCAGAAACACAAGATCTCTGTCTTCTCCTGTCATAGAACAGCAGACCGTCATTCTGTCTGCCTCAGGAATTATTGGCGGGTCCCAGCTTCATCGGGTCCTCCGGACCCACTGATTGGCTCCCCGCTGTGTCCAATCACAGTGGGAGCTGATCGCCGGTGGCGCGTGTGAGTGCGCCCGCCCCATAAAATGAAATCACGCACAGGTATGTGATTTTTCCGCTGAAGGAACGCCCTGCCACAGTATATAAGTCCATTTTTTTTCAACCACCGATATGGACAGGTGCCACCAGCACTCCAAGTTTATGCTTACACAACACCCTGACTGATGACATATGTGAATGGTTCAGTGTTGCATGTAAAATAAAAGTAAATCCATACACAATATTTAAATACCTATGTGTGGGATTGTGATAGGAAACCAGAACTTACGGAGGAAACCTAGACAAGCACAGGGAGAACACTGACATTGGGGACATGGCAGGGATGTGTCCTTTCCTTAATACTTAAATAATGCAATAAAAGGTGTCACTCTTTCTCACTTTAGTAAGTTGGGAGGTATGGAATAATATACTTTTTTTTAATTTAGAAATTTGTATGTTTACAACATTTTAGGAAAGTAAAAGTATTTTTTAGTGTGGTAAGTGTCTTGGTAGTAGCGGCATTGGGTGATAGTAAATAGATCATTGATTTATTCATTGTTTTTTAATAAACCCAAAGACTATTACTTAAAGACAGATAGACTTGTGCCCCCTCCCATGCTTACTTTTAAAGATGTCACTGTTACAGATCTCCCCCAAATGGAATTACCCTTCTCTCATTCCATAAATGCATGTTGTTCCTCCTTTGGGAGAATGGGTAAAGGAGCATATTCCAGACTGGTTTGTGCACCAGCATCCTTAATATTCTCTTCCTTTCAGAAGCAAATAGACCATACACTTATCTGAATGCTAATTTGCTAGTTAAAAGCCCACCCTTCCTGACAAGGGAATGAAAGACTTTTAAATCACAGATGTAGAGTATCAAATGCAATAATGCTCTCGCAATGGTGCACTGAAGCTTCAATTAATTAACCTCTGGGCTAAGTGGGCAGGTACATGGTGCTGGGCACAGGCGGTGAATGGGAAAGATTTAAATGTGCATCTCATTTCCCCAGCACGGACTGTACTGTTTGCTTCAAAAAGGAGTTGTATTCCACCCCATAGCCTCATTTCTAGCTGTGTTTAATCCTTTTAATTCCACCTGAGACCTGTCTAAGAATTTAGAAGGAGCCGCTGGTGTCTGAGACCTGACAGAGCAACCCATAGCTGTGTCTAACCTCAATTATCCAGCAGAAGACTAGCTTCACTGTGGCTATAAAAAACCTGGGGCAGATCAGATTTTCTTTTGTTAATACATAGGAAATATACAAAACTACTGTTTCATCAAGTCATCTGGGACATGGTTTCTCCCTTATTGGTGTATTCCCCCCTAGTGCTGAAAAATACAGAGGGCACTTTTGTTTATCAACCCCAAATAGTAGGTTTATGAAGGTGACAGATGTTTGAGAAAAACTCTAGGGCAGGGATGTTTTGTCATATAAAAATTAAACAGACTTTTGTAAAAATTACTTTCTATAAAGTGACTATCACTGGAGCGTACTTTGTAGATATCTAAAGTGGGATACAAATAATAATGTTGAAATACACTGATCTGAAATTTATAAGCACATTTAGGTGTTCACAATGGAGGATCTGTAGGCACTGAGGTTATCTTGCCTTACCAGTGTCACCCCAGTATCCTTTCACCTGTTTACCCACCTAGATAGTGACCTTTGAACACAACCATTAGATTGCTTTATGAAACATGTGAAGATGGTGGCCCTGCATCCACAACATTTAAAAAGGCTCTGTCGAATTTCATATGCTAAAAGAACCTTTCAGCACTCATGAGCAAGTTGGTCTAAACATTCAGCAGCCAACTAGACATGTGCATTCGTTTTCGTCCGAATGCATTTTCGTCCGAATTTCGGGGATTTTCGCTTTCGTTTTAACAAACGATAACGAATGCAAAGAATTTGAAATCCAAAAGATCCGACATAAAAAATGCTTTATTTTCGTTGCAACAACAGTTCGATACAGATAGAAGATTCGACATGACGGTAGCAATAGCGATCTGTGTCTATCGAACCTGTGGTCAAATGTGCCTAACTTGACTCTATTAGTCCAAGATTATTCGACATAGAGAGATAAGATTCGACAGTATAGAGACATGAAGATTCGACGAAGCAGCTAAAACATACGATCTCAGCGAGTGGACATTTATGGTCAAATGCTCCGCCGATAGGCTATAGACGAATTGTAATGTTGGTTGACTAGTAATAATTATTAATAAATATAATTATTACTAGTCATACAACATTAGAATTCTACTATAGCTTGTGGGCAGAGCATTCGACCGAATATGTACGATTGAGGCGTCGTACAGTCTAGCTGCTTCGTCAAATCTTCTTAGAACATTCGACAGACTGCCTTCAATTGACAGATTCAACCTTAATTAATTCGGATTTTCAGATGAATGCATTTTTTAATGAAACAAAATAAATAAAAACGAATTTCGGGAGTAACTAAATAAATGTATTTTTCGGACGAAAAACTAAATTCGGAAACAAAATATTTCAGTGTGCACATGTCTACAGCCAACCACTTTGCCAGCCATATCTTAACCGAAAGTAGCTGTTGACCAGGTAAATGCAACCCAACTAATAGACTTCCCAACCAAGTTTGTTTGGGAGTATGTCCATCAACAACCCAACTGACACATAATCCTTCTAATAATCATATAATGTCTGTTGGAATCTTAACACCTGCTTTCATTTGTTATATTTTTTTACATTGGCAAATAGTACTGGTGCTTATATACACAACATCAGTGCAGATCAGGCTCATTAACTATTTTGTTTTGTGTATATAGTGTGAGGGGCTCACCTTGAATATTGGGCATGCCATCTGTGTATAGTTTTTATAAATATAGACAAAATTGTTGACTAGCTTGATGTTCAGTGCTTGCATCTGCTTTCTAGGACTGCTTAGGGATGGGCATTCTAAAGCACACACAAGTATTTGATCTTTTTTCTTTGTATTAACAAACTTGAAATGCTTTTTCCATAAGCTAACAATTCCTTCTTTCCCACAACTAATGTCCATCATATACTGAAATTGTTAGGCTTGGGGATCTATGCAAATCTGTGATAGGCACAACATTATGTTTGTGCTGCTTATTTGAACCCCTGCTTTTATAGTAGGGTAGTTTATCCATTTATCCTCATGACAACCCAACGTAACACACTGGGGAGATGAATTCATAACATTGCCCTGCTAACATCTCCCCAAGGTGCTGCAGTCACAAGTTTCAAAAAAGGTGTGTTTGGTTGGACTTCTAGCTGTGAGATGAATGCTCCTTGTCTCCAGGTGTAGAAAATTAAATTGAGCTGTATGGTGCAATAAGCATGGTGCAATAACATCCTTCAGTGTGGGTCATGATAAAATGAATGTGCACTCCAGTTTTAGTCTGTATTGACACGGCAGCTCCACAGTTGCCTATTACTTTTTCAGAAACCTTTGTGTGTTAACCGCTTGCCAACCACACTATAGCCGAATGACGGCTACAGTGCGGCTCAATAATTCTGGGAGGGCGTACATTGACGTCCTCCCAGAATCGCACTCCCGCGCACCCCCTGGGGCGCCCACACGGGAACATCCGTGCTCTGGACCCGGAGCATCACGGATCATGGTAAATGGCCGCTGATAGCGGCTGTTTACCACGTGATTGCCATGACGGAGCGATCACTTGTAAACAAACCGGCGTCTTGTCATGACACCGGTTCCTCTCTTCCCTCTGTGTACCGATCGGTACAGTGTGAGAAGAGAGGGGGAGAGATCGGTGGCAGCAGCGAGCTGGATGTGTAGTGCCCACAGCGCTGCTCTGTGACAATTGCAGTCACAGATCCAGCCGTCCATCCGTCCATGCTCAGCCATCCCTGCCATACTCTGCAACACCCTGCCATACTCTGCAATACCCCGCCATACTCTGAAATACCCCGCCATACTCTGCAATACCCCGCCATACTCTGCAATACCCCGCCATACTCTGCAATACCCAGCCATACTCTGCAATACCCAGCCATACTCTGCAATACCCAGCCATAACCAGCCATACTCTGCAATACCCAGTCATACACTGCCATACTCTGCAATACCCAGCCATACTCTGCGATACCCAGCCATACTCGGCGATACCCAGCCATACTCGGCGATACCCATGCTCGGCCATGCTCGGCCATACTCAGCCATACTCGGCTGTACTCGGCCTCTGTATGTGGCCAGGCTGTGGAAGTCTCACACATGTGGTATCGCCGTACTCAGGAGGAGTAGGAGAATCTATTTTGGGGTGTAAGTTTTGGTATGTACATGCTATGTGTTAGAAATATTGTATAAATGGACAAGTTTGTGTTAAAAAAAAAAAGCGTTTTAACCACTTTTCAGCCGTCATATGACGTCCTTGACTTTGTGCGGGGATTTCTGAATGATGCCTGCAGCTACAGGCATAATTCAGATATCGGCTTTTTCAGACGGTGATTCCCTACCCCATAAGAACTATCATAGCGGCTGTTCTGCCGCTTGATCGTTCTTACGGGAGGCGAGAGGGGACGTCCCCCCCTCCCGCCGCCCTCCGGTGCTTCTACTGACTCACCGCTACGATCGAAGCCAGGATCGTTTTTTTTTATTTCAGGCTTCCCAGCCTAGAGGTGAGATGTGGGGTCTTATTGACCATATATCTTACTGTAAAGAGGACCTGTCATGTCATATTCCTATTACAAGGGATGTTTACTTTCCTTGTAATAGGAATAAAAGTGATCAAAAAAAATTATTTTTGGGAAAAAAGTTTCAAACTAAAATAAGTAAAGTAAAATGAACAATAAAAAAAAAAAATTTAAAGTACCCCTGTCCCCGTGTGCTCGCATACGTAAGTCCCATATATGAAAACTGTGTTCAAGCCACACATGTGAGGTATCACTGCGAATGTTAGCGCGAGAGCAATAATTTTGGCCCTAGACCTCCTCTGTAACTCAAAACATGTAACCAGTAAAAAAATTTAAAGCGTCACCTATGGGGATTTTTAAGTAGCGAAGTTTGGCCCCATTCCACGAGCGTGCACAATTTTGAAGGGTGACATGTTAGGTATCTATTTACTCGGCGTAACTTCATCTTTCACATTATGCAAAAACATTCAGCTAACTTTACTGTTTCTTTTTTTTAAAGCACAAAACTTTTTTTTTTCCCAAAAAAAGTGTTCGAAAAATTGCTGCGCAAATACCATGCAAGATAAAAAAATGTGGAATATGACAAAATGTTGAAAATTTCAAGGGGTATGAATACTTTTTCAAGGCAGTGTTTTACCTGAATATATTACCTAGATTCAATTTTAAGAAAAAATATGAGAAAAGCCCTTTTCTTAATTTTTTTCTCTTTCACCAGCTTAGTAGATGCCCCTTACTTATCCTTATGCGGTAGTGGAATAGTGCAATACATGTTTAAACTTTAACCTCCCTGGCGGTATTCCCGAATGTGGCTCGGGGTGAATTTTCAGTACCAAAAGCGGTAACCCTGAGCCAGACATGGGATTGCATCGCCTCCCCCTTCCATTTTCAGGTAGCGTGAGTGGTGATGGCCAGACCCTTGTCAGATTTAAGTGGAGAGGATATAAAGTGAAAGACAAGACCCCATGTTATGCCAGTTAAATTCCGAAGTGAGGTGAGAATACTGGGAGAATGGTGTAGGATACACCAGTGGTTCAACACTACAATTGGGTACATAATATAGAAGACCCTGACTCCATTTAAGAATACCACCGATTGGAAACACTTCATTGGAAATACTAGATTGACATCATATGGACTTTGTGATCACATTCACCATTTACCATTGCATTATTGAACCTCATGCACATATTTGTTGATTTTCACTTTCACTATGATATTTTAGTTTTGCACTTTAATATTACACTGGTGCACCTATAACCTTATTGATTCAATTGGTTTTTACTAGTTTCATAAGATATTTTATTTGGCAGAATTATCATGTTCTGTTGATATTTGTTTATTTGTCACTTTATTTTTCACCTTGTCACATATTGTGTGTTTTTTTGGTATTATACATTAGCGCAAAATCCCCCCCCCCCCCCCTTTTTAGTTTTGGTATCTATTTATGTGTAGAGTGAACACAGATTGATTTTGCAGCCACTGTTTTTTTTATCTCAGTTCCCTTCACTTTACTCTTGATTAGCGCGAAAGATACACATTTGCATATTATTGCTACTACCTACTCCTTGCTATTACTAGTAGTAATAGTAATTATTATTTCTAATTTATAAATGTGATACATAGGCATTTGATAGAGTTTCACATAATGATCTAATAGAAAGGTTGTACAACCTAGGATTTAACGTTTGGGTGGTTTAGTGGATATGAAGTTGGCTAAAGGACAGATATCAGAATGTGGTTGTAAATGGGGCTCATTCATGGCAGAGACCAGTCACTAGTGGTGTACTACAAGGCTCTGTACTAGGTCCTGTTCTATATATATACGTGGTATAACTAAAGGTTTGTTGGTCAAGGTACAGTATGTATTTTTACTGAGGACACAAAGGTGCATAATAGGGTTGATATCCCTGGAAGAGTCTGTAACATGAAACTGCCTTTCAATGTTTCTAAATGTAAAATAATGCACCTAGGGAAAAAAGAAACCCTTGACAGAGTACAAAATTGGGGGTAAAGTATTGGCCAGCAATACAGAGGAAAAAGATTTGGGGGTACTTATTTCAGATGATCGCAAAATTAGCAAACAGTGTAACCAGGCAGTGGGAAAAGCGATTAGAATTCTAGGATGCATTACTAGAGGGATCACCAGCAGGAGGAAGGAAGTCCTGATTCCCCTACATAGATCTTTAGTGATCTGGAGACCTCACTTACAAAAAGATATTGATAAAATATAATGAGTCCAGAGACGGGTAAAAAAAAATGGTGAAAGGTCTGAGGGATAAAACATATCAGGAGAGACTTCAGGAACTTCATATGTACAGTCTGGAGGAAAGAAGGGAAAGGGGAGACATGATTGAAACCTTTAAATACATCCAGGGGGTGAATAAGGTTTAAGAAGGCAGGATTTTCAATATGAAACCAAGATCAAGAACACAGGGACATGACCTCAAACTAACTGGTGGGAAGTTCAAAACGAATATTAGAAAGTAGGGTTGTGTGGATACCGGTATTAGTATCGATACTAAGCATTTGCACTAGTATCGATACTCGTGCAACTTCTCCGATACCTGAAAACGATACTTTCAGGCTCGGTTCTTTCAGCTGATAGTGGGATTCCCCCCGCTGACAGCTGAAATGTAAAAAAAAAAAAGCCGGCAATTATAGGTTGTTAAGAAACAGGGCCACCACGTCCTTGACAACCAATGAATGACTCTTTCAGCTGTCAGTGCAGTTCCCCTGTTGACAGCTGAAGTGTAATCTTAGGTCCCCGGCAATTTGAAGCTGTCAAAAAAAAACTAAAACAAAGAAAGCAGCCAGGCAATGTTTATCAACACCATTTCTCAGCCGGAAGGTAAAAAGAAACATTGGGGGTTACCGGTATTTACAAAAGGTAAATCCACTTTGCACTACAAGTACAAAGTGAACTTGAAATTGCACTGAAAGTGCACTTGGAAGTGCAGTCGCTGTAGATCTGAAGGGGACATGCAAGGAAAATAAAAAACAGCATTTTAGCTTGCACATGATTGGATGATAAAATCAGCAGAGCTTCCCCTCATTTCAGATCTACCCCTCAGATTTACAGCGACTGCACTTCCAAGTGCACTTTCAGTGCAATTTCAAGTGTACTTTGCACTTGTAGTTTGTACTCGTAGTGCAAAGTGGATTTGCCTTTTGTAAATAACCCCCATTGTTTCTTTTTGTATCTTACTGTTTTTCTTCATCTACAGATCAAAATGATGAACTTTGAACAGTTTAAAGTAACCTGTCAAGTTTTTTTATATTACATGTTCCTCTGTTTAACCCTTTATTAACTCTAATCAGCCTTAATTTTATCCTTATTCTCCTCCATGTAATTATTTCCCGGCTGATTTTTTTTTCTATTTTTATAAACTATTAATAATTAAAACTTTTTTTTGTTTGCTTTGTTGATATTTTTACACCTTTAACATATGTTTACAACGTTTCACATAAAAAAAACAAAAAAAAAACAACATTTGTATTTCTTTTGTAAATAACTTTTCAATGCTTTGTGCCATTGCTGACAGTTGAAGTATAAACAAAACAGTTGTGGTAGGTATTAGTAATTGGTATCGACGAGTACTAAAAATAAATAAATTGGTATTTGTATTCGTTGTAGAAAAAATAAATATTGGTGCATCCCTAGTAGAAAGTATTAAGTTACTGAAAGTGTAGTTGATGTTTTGAATAGACTACCAGTGGAGGTAGTCCAGATCGTATAGACCTATGTTTGCCCCAAGCATCCTTGAAGCCACTTACTGTTGACTGACCTACTACCTCCACTGGAAGTTTATTCAAAACATCAACTACACTTTCAGTAACGTAATACTTTCTACTAGGGATGCACCAATACCATTTTTTCTCGTGCAAGAAAGACAAAAGTTAACTAAAAAACAAAAACAAAAAAAAAACATGTATAAATAAATAAAATAAAAAATTGTAAATGGGCAGACTCAATGGTCTTCTTGGTCTTTTTTTTTTGCCGCAACCTTTCTATGTTTTTATAATAACCAGTTTTAGCCTTTTAAAAAAGTAATTTCAGGACAATCTATAACGTGTTTAAAATGACTACAGAATTGCAAAGTCAGCAACACTAATACGTAGTAGATTCAGCATCATCCCCATTATAACTGATCCCTCTTCAGGTCCTTAGCAGAGGGATTATGGCACTGGTGTATTTAGCATGTGTTTGGTATACAGATCAGTCTATTAGTTGCGGCTATTAAAGGATAATATCAGCAGGGCTGTGAGACTGGGCCGTGCCCGGCCTCCTCTGCTCAGCAATGTGCTGGGGGTCTCCTCCAGGGTTAATTGTGCTCTTTGTTGACACATCCTTCCCTAGGGGCTGCTGCTTGTGCATCACAAATCCCCACTGAGCTGCCTTTTAATTGGCAAGGTCTCTAATCAGTTGTCATATGGAGCTGTTTAAACAGAGATTATGCGGGACACTCATCTCTAATCCACTCCGTTTAGAGAATAGGGTGCCTTGTGTGCCACCGCAGGAAGCAGGGATTACATGATTGTCTAATTTCCCAAGTAATTTCACACAATGAGATTAGTAGATCCACACTGCTAGCTGTAGAACACGTTTGATGTTCTTTCCAGCAGTCTTTGCCCTGTTTTTCTTGCTGAATGATGGAGTTTATCATTTGTCCTTGTCCAGCCTGTTTTAGTAACTCACACCCGACACATGCACTTCACATCATCAGTGGGGATACCCCAGATGTACAGAGCCTTTCCAATTACCGGGCCAGGCTTCCACATTCACCCCACACCTGGCCAGACATTGTCCATGGACACATGACTGTGGATTAAAAAATCAATATGCAGGAAAACATCAATACAGAATATCCAAACTCATTACTTTCAACTATCACATGATGTTTAATCAGTAGCAATACCCATAAAAAAGTATAGATTGTAATGATTATGTATATGGAAAATACAATAAATGTATATTATATTGCTTCAGGTCCCAAGCAAGGAGGGCTTTGCCAGACACTTTTTACTAGAAAAAAAATATGCCAAAGGATCAAATAACCAGCCAACCAACCTTCCTTCCTTCTTCCTTCCTTGAACCAGTTTTTTTATTTTTTTTAAAGAGCGCCTTTCATTAAAGGTGTTGTAAATCTTCGTGTTTTTTCACCTTAATGCATCCTATGCATTAAGGTGAAAAAACACCTTGCAGTCACCGCCCCCCCAGCCCCCATTTTACTTACCTGAGCCCCGAATTTCCGAGGGCGCGATGCGTTGTTCTCCCCATGCTCTTCATTGGATAGATTTATAGAAGCGCAGCCATTGGCTCCTGCTGCTGTCAATCAACTCCAATGACGCGGCCGCCGGGGGGGGGGGGGGGGGCGAGGCCGAGTCATACAATCGGCGGCTACGGACGCCAATTGTATGGCATGGGAGCGCGCCCGCAAGGTAACCCCCTCGGGAGAGAGCTTCCTAGAGGGGGTTAGCTCTTGCAGGGAGGAGCTGCAAGACCTGCCGTGGGACCCCAGAAGAGGAGGATCGGGGCCACTCTGTGCAAAACTAACTGCACAGTGGAGGTAAGTATGATATGTTTGTTATTTAAAAAAAAAAAAAATTTCGAAGCTCTAGTGTCACTTTAACTGTAATAAATATAAATTCTGACAATATACAGCGACAACAAAATTTTTAAAACACTGCACATTTTTCATTAAAAAGCAATCCATGAGCTTCAGTCAAGTGACTTTGCCTAGGCTGGGATGATGTCATCATTCTACAGGCAGGAGTAAGAACTTTCTCAGTCTCTTCTCCCCAAGTAATCAGAGTAATTCAGAAAAAAAAGTGAGGGGGCACAGGGGGGCTTATGTGTGTCAGACATATAATAACTGCACAAACAGCAAGGTTTATATGAAAGATGCTGATCCTAGATGATGGCTGAACAAAGATGGCTCCATCCTTCTGGAGAGACAAGAACAGGTGAAGGCATAATCACCTGGACTATGCACTATGATCTCTATGGGAGATAATAAGTAATAAGTGTTGAACGTACACATTGCAAAGCATGATAGCATTTAACATGTATGTGAAGTTTTTTTTTAGGGGGATAAAGTATGGAAAAGCTAGACCCCTTATGATGTTTTTATCAGTGTCTGTGTTCTAGGTGGGGAGATCTTTGCATCCTGGGGACCTGTGTCACCAAGACAGGAAGTGGGAGGAAATCTAAACCATGGTTTTAATTGTGGATACCTGTTCCTATGACAACTCTCTATCATTGGAATTCTGTTCACTTAGGGGAGATTTATCCCACTGGGAAGGAAAATATTGCCATTGGGATAAAGGCAGCAAAAAATAGCTCTAGAATCTACTCTATCTACTCTACTCTATCTAAAAAAATAAAATAAAATGGTTTTACATACACTTTAAAAACATATATCTGATACTAGGTCACCTTTTTTCATGTCTTCAAAGTGTGCCTACTATATTCGCTTGCTGACCGCGCCACGAACATATACGTCGGAAAAATGGCATGGCTGCGCAAAGCAACGTATACTCGATGTTTGCCGGTGTCCCGCAATCGTTGCTGCAGAACGGGGGGATACCAGTGTAAATAAGGCATCTCCCTGTTCTGCCTAGTGACAGGACACTGATTGTCTGCTCCCTGTCATCGGGAGCAGTGATCAGTGTCATGTCACAGGTAGCCCATCCCCCACACAGTTATAATCACTCCCTAGGACACACTTAACACCTTTCTCGCTCCCTAGTGGTTAACCCCTTCCCTGCCAGTGTCATTTACACAGTAATCGGTGCATTTTTATAGCACTGATTGCTGTATAAATGACAATGGTCCCAAAATAGCGTCAAAAGTGTTCAATGTGTCCGCCATAATGTCGCAGTCATGATAAAAATTGCTGATCGCCCCGCTTACTAGTAAAAAAAAAATATTAAAAATGACATAAAACTATCCCCTATTTTGTAGACGCTATAACTTTTGCGCAAACCAATCAATAAACGCTTGATGCGTTTTTTTTTTTTAACCAAAAATATGTAAAAGAATACGTATCGGCCTAAACTGAGGAAAAAAAATGTGTTTTTTTATACTTTTTGGGGATATTTATTATAGCAAAAAGTAAAAAATATTGCTTTTTTTTTTTAATTTGTCGCTATATTTTTGTTTATAGCGCAAAAAATTTAAATCGCAGAGGTGATCAAATACCCCCAAAAGAAAGCTCTATTTGTGGGGGAAAAAAGAACATCAATTGTGTTTGGGAGCCACGTCGCACGACCGCACAATAGTCAGTTAATGCGACGCAGTGCCGAATCGCAAAAAGTGGCCTGGTCATTTGGCAGCCAAATCCTCTGGGGCTGAAGTGGATATTTACCGTATTTATCAGCGTATAACACGCACAGGCGTATAACACGCACCCTAACTTTAAGAGGGAAGTTTCAAGAAAAAAAACTTTCCACAGCCCCCTGCGTATAACACGCAGACACAGTTTACCCTCTATTTTCAGGGTAAAAAAGTGAGTGTTATACGCCAATAAATACAGTAATTTATCTTTTCTAATTTATCCTTTCTCTTTGTTTTTCTGTTATTTTGTATATTTTTTTGTTCCTTTCATTTATTTTTTACTTTTAAGTGTTAAGTTTCAATCCTCTCCTTTGTCCTCTCCTTTCTCTTTTAGTTCTGCCCTTTGTTCCCCATTGTTTTCCCAACTTTCTACTTTTCTTTGACTCATTGTTTTCCTGTCTTCTCCTCAGCCTTGGATTTATCTCTTGTTTATGTGTGTATTTGGTGAAAATTCCATGTCTGGCATCATTCAGATGCAATGTGTACCACCAGTAAACGTATTGCTACACCTCATTTCTCTCCCTGCGATTTACCATCTGTGAGCCGCTCTTTAACCTAATAAAAGTCATCTAGCTTTTGACTAACAAGAAAGGGAAACAGTGTTCATTGTGGGGTTTTAGGAAAATGGCTTGACTAATCTCTGGGATGAGAATGGAGTGATTTATAGGCGGATTAAACCGTAGGCCATGATTAGGGGGCTGGTAGTAAGTGCATTAGATGTCTAAGTGTGGCAATAGAGTAAATAGGCGTTTTATTTATCGCAGTGCCAGGGGCCTCTTAGCGGAAGAGCGCTTCTCCAAATTGAAATATAGCAGAGTTTACTCTCCTGATTAGAGCTTCCAGCGCAGCGCCCAAGGCTATCAGCGAGCAGGAGCAGCACGGCTCTGACACCTAATTGTCCCTGGATTAATGTGCAAACGGCAGCAACAAATAACCCTTGTCATGGCTATTGGTGGAACTGACCACTTCCACCGGACTAGAGAGCATTTTATATTGTCAACTAACAATAAGTGTCTCTAGACCAGGTCACAAGCTGTACACTTTCTATAGTTCTTGGCAATGTATGCTTGCTTTTAATTTACTGTTTTTATTGAAGCTTTTTACACAAACATTTATTGAAAAAAAAAAAAAGGGAACTACTACGGAAAAAGAGGAAAAATACGGAAGATAAAATAGAATAGTTTATTTACTAAAGACAACAGATTTTCACCTATCAAAATGGACATTAGCTTTGCTGGGGTAATTAAGATGAAGCCATGTTCCATTTATTCAACTAATTATATGCTAGCAAATATTCAGTATTTTAAGTTTCCTTCACAGATGATGAGGGTTTTTTTACTTCTTGTGACACCCAGGACAGCGCTGTATCCTGGCCTAGGCCAACAAGGCCCAGGCCTAGGGCAGCACTTTGCAGGGGGGCAGCACGGAAAGTGTCCCCGCCGGCTTGCGCTACACTATTAGTGTAGCGCCAGTCTTTTAGGGCGGACTGGGCTAAGAGGCAAATTAGTTTAGTGCCCCCATAAAGCGGCCACACTGCTTCCGGTATGCGGGCGGCCGGCATTCCGCAACTGTGGGGGGGGGGCGCTGCTTCTAAATTTTGACTTTCCTAACACCCTGGACCACAAACCTTCCTCACTGTGCTTAATATTTTCTGCTGCACCATTGACATGGTTATATCTTCTTAGTCCGCTCAATACAATTATCAGAAATTTGTGCTTAAAGTAGAGCTATAGGCAACACTTTTTTTCCCTTTTGGATAGAGTAAGGGAGGGTTATAGCCCTTGTAAGTTTATTTTTTAACCATCCCTGTCCCATTGCAGAGATTTCCCTTCACTTACTGCTCCATAGCCAAACAGGAAGTAAGAGGAATCTATGCAAATTAAAGAAATCCATTGCCCCCCCCCGCCCCGCAGGCCCTCAGAACTAGTGTCCCCACTCGAAAATTTTAGGGCGGGTCAACAGAAAGGGCAGGTAAACAGAAAGGGGTGTGGCCTTGACAGGAAGGGGTGGGTAATATTTAAATTAGGGGGTGCACGAGTTTAGTCAGGCCCAGGGCAGCACAAAACCTAAATACACTACTGACCCAGGATGACACATATGGCGTAGCAAGTATTTTGTTCTGTATTTCCTCAAACTCTCTTTTAGGCACTGCGCACTGTTCCATATATTCGGGGCTTGAGGTATAATCTTGGGGGGACAGAGTCTATACTCATTGTGAGGCACTGGTGTGTGGGATTGCGGACAGTGTGTATGTGTCATCTAGGTTTCTCGCATACACATGGCGAGGGATTCCAGGGTTTATGGCTGATAACCTGAAAACAAGCATTTTTTTTTTCTCAGATCCTAATGGGTACTAATCTGTGTCCTAGAGCCTGGAGGCTTTGTAGAGCTTTGGGTAGGCTAAAGCCTCCATTCCTAGGGCAACACCTTGTGATTGTAAACTATCACCTTGTAAAAGAACCCATTCAGTTTAAAATAAAAATGAAAGGCAAAACATATGTGTATAGATTTAAAAAAAACATTACAAATATCTCTTCTTCTCTTTTCTAATAGTGATCACATTCCCTCCATTCTCAGCTGCATAAGAGCTGGGGGAGGAGGAGAAGCAACAGCACACAGAGCTTCCCAGTGAAAGGCTGTGCAGGGGAGGCTTGTCAGGACTAGTCTGATCATTGGTGGAGAGCAGGCTGAGTTCCCAGCATAACTAAACTGACCATGTTGAGAACTGACCATGCTGTGCGCTCCTGCATAGTGTGGTCAGTTTTAATAGGAAAGCAGAGGGACGGCAGGAACACCAGAAATGTCACACAAAGGAAGCAATACAAAAAGAACAGGATACATTTTCACACAAGTACATGGTACAGCAGACACATATCAAGAATATGAAATGTTGGGGTAACAAACAATTTAATGGGTGGCCAAAATTCATTATTAGTCTATAACAGGAGTGGCTGGTACATAAAGGACGCTGCCCCCCTAGTTTGCATGCAGGGATGCATGTGGTGCGCCGGACTCATAGGTTTCTATGAGTTTTTTTTTTTTTTTCAAGCCACATGTTTAGAGCCCCCAAACCCACCCACTTGTGACACTTGCGAATCAATATTCACTATCTTCCGGCTTCTCCTCCTGGCCAATCAGGACAGGAGGCAGATCGGGTTGGCTGGGAAAAAAAGCAGAAGAAGCAGTGGAGGGGCTGAGTGCGGGGGACTGTGGAGGGCTGAATGCGGGGAGGGGGGACCGTGGAGGGCTGAGTGCGGACCTTGAGGGGGTGTTTGTTTTCCGCTGCCCCCCCCCCACCAAAAAGTTTAGCACCAGCCGCCACTGGTCTATAAGGTCCACGGGCCATGATACAGTATGTGTGAACTGGCTTATGCTCAGGGTTCTCTCTCTCTCTCTCTCTCTCTGCAGTGGGAGCCTGCTGCTGCCTGAAAAGGCTGAGTGCTGAAAGAACACTAAAAAAAGGTACACGTACTGCCTGTTTGTATTTGGTAATCCATTAAGAGGACTGAGTTTAGTTAGTAGCTCAGACAAGCAGATGCTTTATTTGTTTTATGTTCTATGGACCTGCTGTAGACAGTTCTGCTGTATTAAAACAGTGTTTGCTGCCTGAATAAAAGTGCAAGACAAACCTACTTGGAAAGATAATTTATCTTAGAGCCTGTTCACACTGGGGCAACACGACTTCCAGCGAGATTTTATGAGGCAACTCAGACACGACTTGAGAATGAATCACAGCACGACCTGGAGCTATTTACAAGGCAACTCCAAGTTGCCTGCAGGACAGGAGACATTCCAGTGGCCAATCAAACAAGAATCAGCTTTGTGGGAGGGAGGGGGGAGGGAGAGGTTTGCCTGAGAAATGTATGTTTTCTTCCTGGAGAGTTGCTCCTATTAAGACATTGAGAGGCGACTCCCATTGAAATGAATGGTTACAAGTCGCCTAGAAGTCGGATTGAAGTAGTACAGGAACCTTTTTTGAAGTCGGAGCGACTGCAGTAGTGTGCATAAGGACGGCTCCGTAAGGGAGGGTAGTACCACGTCTACCAGAGACTACCTTCCCGCGGAGATGTATGACACTTCCGACCTAGAGTCACTGTCGGATTGTGGAGATGGCGGTGAGATCGATGAACTGTTTCACCAGAAGGGCTGGGACAAACGCCCGTTACCTGTGTTGCGTGCACCGCAGGATTCCCCTATGTCAATAGGAGACAGCACGCCCCGGGTACAAGCCCCGGAGTCTACGAGGAAACCTAGTCCTCATATTGCCTTCCCACAGTCTACAACATCGCCCGTCTTGGTGGCGGGGATGCAACGCGCATCACTACGAGCACCGAGAGAAAAGCCATCAGAGGTAGTGAAAGTACCTCGGCATCCGGAGGCCATCGTTCAGCCCGGAGAAGGTGAGCGGGATGCCATGCCTCCTTTGGCCAGATTGCAACGACTTTTCTCACAGAGAGTTGCCCGTGAGTATGGGTGGGGATATCCTTACTTGCCTCGGGACTTACTTTTTGAAGTTGAGGTCATACGCCAGAGATGGTATGACGAATTTGTTTGGGAAAAACTCAAAGTACCCCATGCACGAAGATATTTGGCCTGTTCGCCACCCGTGTTGAAAAAGTTTAGGGACTGCAGAGCAGACTGGATGTGGGGCCGCCATATCCACGCAGACAAAGTGCGCATCTGCAGGAAAGATGGAGAGGATGCTGACTATTCGATTGAGGTTTTTGATAAACATCTGAAGCCCTTGTTCTTGTCTGACCCGAAGTTCTATTTGTGAGAAGAGACTCACTTGTTGTTTCCTTTCCTACAATCTTCTAGAAGTGTTCCTGCCGGAGCATCCGAACTGTGCCCTAGTTTTTTTATTTGTGCTTTTGTTTTCTACTCTTTGGAGGAATGAGAGCAGTTTTTGTTTGTTCTCTCTTCCTCACAGTTCAAAGACAGACTTTGGGGGTAGAATCAGTGTAGGAACGCAGGAAGAATGAAGATTGCACCAAGTGTCATTACCGCGGCACTGTCACCAGGTGGCAGTGTTGTGCAATGGCTGTTTGTTGTTTTTACACGCGCACCACTTTACTCATTGGAGCGAATGGGTCTCTCGGCTGATGGACCCATTCATTCCAAATTAACACAGAATGTTAGGATGTGGCTTTTCTTGTGTGTTGTTTTTTTTCCTCTCTTCCCTTCTGCAGGAGATTCGTCTGTCAAGACTGCTGAGTATGGGGTGGTTCTTAGACAGTGAAGGGAGGGATTGTATATGTGTATATGTTAGATGGTTTTAAGGAAAAGTTTTATTGTTTTATGTTCCCTTCCCCTTTGAGCAGGTCTTGGTATGGTTGAGGTTCAAAATTGTAGGGATAGCCTCTGGGGCCAGGCTTATGTCATCACTCCATGGGAGACATGGGTTTGCACCAGACGCTGGGGACCAGCGTCAAATCACAGTGGGGGAGTATGTAGCGGGGTCTTTAAATTTAGGTAGGACACTCAGGTGTGTAAGTATGGGAATAATGGATCATTTGTGTTCGTGGAGGATTGGACAGTGTAATAATCTCCTTGACCTCCGGGTGGCGGGGTACCCGTAGGCTCAAGGTAGATTGGCCTTTACAGTGCTACCCTTTTTGTCCCTTTCCGGAGATGGTACGGCGAGGGCGGGGAACCTGCCGTGGTGTCGATGGGAGGAGATAAAAGGGGGAGATGCCCTAACCACGAGGTCTGTCTTCCGGAGGATCTTCTTCACACGCCCAGGCACCTTAGGCCTGGGTGCGGGCGGTTCCGGATTCCGGCCCAGGCGCCCTAGGCCTGACCGGAATGGAGTTGGAGTCCATCCCAGGCACCTTCAGCCTGGGGTGAGGTACTAAACCAGGAGGCCTGGGGCCCAGTGACTTCGACTGGGTCCCGCAAGGGTGGAGAAGTTTGAGGGTCCCTGAAGTGGATGGGGCCCATGTCTGAGGTGAGGAGGCTGGGGAGGTTACCCATTCGGAGAGTCTGGAGCAGCATCAACCCAGTGACGGATGGGCCTCTGGTAACTCCATTGGAGGGACATCTTCCCCTGACAGGGGCCGCAGCACAGCAAAGGTACTCCTATCTATGTTCTCTTGAGTCGCTGGTAGAGACTCCCAAGTTCTAAGTCCTTCCTAGCTAATGCTATAGTAACCGCTGGCGAGATCGCAGTGGTTTAGCTGACAACCAGGATAGTGCCTCGACCTGCTCATCCCCCGTATCAAAATGTTATCAAGTCGCAACCAGTTGGCTACTGAAGCACTGTTTATTGTGAGATATGCAATAAAACAAGAGTTGGACTGTGATCGGTGTGTGGAACTCTGGTTAATGGGAGCAAAGGGAAGTGTTGGCACAGCAGGACTTGATTCTAGACAAAAGCACATAGGCCCGAGGAAATATCTGGTACTGGCCTTCACCTCACCCACAGCTATGGGGAGGACATGGGCCGTAGCGCATCTCACCCTGTCGTGTGACATACCCCTAGACAAAGGAGATGGGGTGAGGCCGCTACACATGTTTATGGAAACTTGATATAAATTGATTGTTAGGTCAACATCTGTGTAGAGATGGAGGGGGTAAAAGGAGATTGTCTGTCATTTGGTATGGTGGTCAGATAGTTCTTTGGCAGGTTGTTCATGTAAAATTAAATCCATAAATAGATGTGTAAGTTCTTATATTTGGATAAAACAGAAAACAATGCTTTAACCATCCCTTTGTCTTTCAGAGTAATTATTTTCTGAATACTGAATACTATTTTTTTTTCAATTTCTTTTGTAAAACTACAGCTGCCCATACACTATCAGACAAGGCTGCAAGATCACATTGTGGCTATTAACAGTAATGCCAACTCAATTTCTTTGTCAGGACTGTAGCAGCAGTTGTACAGCCATTATGCTCAGTATATGCACAATGTATGCTGCATGTAAAGAATGGTGGTGAACACGTGCCCTATGATCCTGAGGAAATATGAGGAAAGGTTACGAGCACTGAACCTATTCTCTCTGGAGAAGAGATGCTATAGAGGGGATATGATTTCAATGTACAAATACCATACTGGTGACCCCACAATAGGGATAAAACTTTTCCGCGAAAGAGAATTTTATAAGACACGTGGCCATTCACTAAAATTAAAAGAAAAGTGGTTTAACCTTATGTAGCGGGGGTTTTAAATCTAAAGGGAATGTTTGAGTGGTAGTTGTACTCAAACACACTATTTGATAGGGTTCTTTAGACCAATTTCATACTATAGGTGGGATGCTGGTGTGTGGTTCCCTGTGGCCTGTTGATGGCGCTGTAATCGGAGGCTAGGGTTGAACAACTAGTACAGTGCTGTGCCTTGGATGTCCCCTCTCGGCGATGGTATGGTGGGCGTGTCGGTTTGCTGTGCATCCTGGGAGAGGATATAAAAGGGGCAGACCCCGTCTATAAGGAGGTGAGTTCCCGGGGGTCCGACCCCGGGAGTATGAGGTCCTGTCCGTGGCCACCCCAGGCACCTTTAGTCCTGGGGTGGAGTTCCTGACTCGGTACACTGGTGGATCAGTCCCAGGCACCTTTAGCCCTGGGACTGCAACTGAAGGCCTTGGGTCCAGCACCTTCGGCTGGAACCCACAGAGGGAAGAGGAATCTCAGGGTGCTGCCTTGCAAGGAGACTCATATCTGGAAGAGGAGGCCGGGGGAGGACCGTTCCGAGGGACTGGTGAGAGATCACAGTGAAGGAAGGGGCCCGGTAACTCTCTGGAGGAATGTCATCTTCCTGATAGAGGCCTAGTACTGGAACTAAAGTTCACCAGGTCTGTGGCAGAGACCTAGAGTTCACCAGGTCTGTGGCAGAGACCTAAAGTTCACCAGGTCTGTGGCAGAGGCCTAAAGCTCACTAGATCTGTGGCAGAGATTGTGCAGAGACTGTGTGTGTGTTATCTAATGCGAGCATCACTCCGGCTGCTAGGATCCACTCTAATGGGAGACTATCCGGATGAGCTGAGACTACCTGAAGATATAAGTAGTGAATATCTTCGTTTGTGCCTGGACCTACTCCAACACCTCTTGCTGTCCTGATCTTCCTCCAACCTTTCCTATTTCAATGACTATGCATAAGAGAAAATAAACTCTGTGTTGGAGTTGCAATTGGTGTGGACCTTGGAGTTATTGGGGAATAGAGACTTGTCTTTATTGTAGTGAAGACGGGAACCATTCTTGGGAAAGCCTGACCATAAAGACCCAGGAACATTACACCGCTCAACCTCTTCACACAGGAGGGTACAGGCTTGTGGCATGGTGTGCCCCTTATCCTGCAAGTGAGCCAAAGGTGAGGAATAGGGGGTCTGTGTGCTACACTTAAACTGCGTAGAGGGTTCTTTACTGTAAGAGAGGTAAGGATGTGGAATTCTCTTCCACAGGTGGTGGTTTCAGCAGGGAGAATCGATAAATTAAAAAAATTATTAGATAAGCACCGGAATGACCACAACATACAGGGATATACAATGTAATTGTAGCGCCCCCCCCCATATTTGGGGGCACTATGCAGAAATTTAGGGGTAGTCTGAGCCGGTAGTTGGGCTCGGACCAATCAAGGATTCAATATTGCTCTGCTCTGGGTGTGATACTGCCTAGCAGTAGTGTTTTCCTTTGCCTGTAGGTGGCACTGTCACCGCCGGCATAGGTTAAACTACGGGGGTTATAACAGCACCTTGGGTGTCCTCTCTCGGCAGCCGTGCAGTGGGCGTGGTCTACCCGCTGTGCATGCTGGGAGAGGGCACAAAAGGGGCAGACGCCATTTGGCGAGAGGCGATTCCAGGGGGACCCCAAGGCGTGAGGGGGACCTCTGGTCCAGTGAGTGTGCCTCGTGGCCAGCATGGCACGAGGTGCGCGAGTGTGTTTAGGTCTCGGGCACCTTCAGCCAGAGGCCCTGTTGCTGCATCGTGGGCCCAGCTCCGCTGACAGGGGCCTACGCTTCAGAGAAGGAACCCAGGCTGCCCGCTTATAGGGGGCCCATCTTGAGGAAAGGAGTCCAGGGGAGGATCAGTTCCAGGAGATTAGCGACGGTACTGCTGTTTCGGGGAAGAGGCCTGGAAACTCGCCTAAAGCGGGATTCATCTTCTCTGATATCCGTGCTCCATCCCGGCTGCTAGGACCGCTCTCATAGGGACTATCCGGATGAGCAATACCCACTCAGGCTTGAGTGGCGACGAGTATAGATACTGCAAAAACATATTTAGGGGGCACACCCTAAAATGCGTTTAAATTCAAGATGGTGCTGCTATAACACCAAAAGACAGTACAAAACAGATTATAGCGCACACATTCAAGAATGACATTTATCCTGCAAGGCTAGTTAAAAACACCTGAACATATACATAAAAATATATACGGGGGTTTGGTCACACTATATGGTCATTTAGTGCTAAGCCCACAAACTGTGACAAAGTACCCCGAATTTCATGGGTCCTACCCTAGTAATAGATTGAAAGAACCTGCGTCTCAACCATGGGAGTATAGATACTGGACTTTAAGTGTTGCGTGCCTGAACCTTCCCCTACTTCTTTCAACTTTCTACTCTCTCTCTTCAAGTTCACTCAAAGAGGAAAAGAAAGAGAATAAAGCCTTGCTGAATAGGTTTTACTCATGTGTGGACATTGGTCTTATTCCTGGAGATTTTTATTTGCCTAGACAACGGAGCTAAAGGATCCAATCCAGAGAGGTAATTGCTGCAGACCCAAAACAAAACCAGCCAGTCCCTTAAATGGGGGATAAGTGCTACATAATACTGACATAAAATCACACACATACAGTGGGGAGAACAAGTATTTGATACACTACCAATTTTGCAGGTTTTCCTACTTACAAAGCAGGTAGAGGTCTGTAATTTTTATCATAGGTACCCTTCAACTGTGAGAGACAGAATCTAAAACAAAAATCCAGAAAATCACATTGTATGATTTTTAAATAATTAATTTGCATTTTATTGCATGACATAAGTATTTGATCACCTACCAACCAGTAAGAATTTCGTCTCTCACAGACCTGTTATTTTTTATTTAAGAAGCCCTCCTGTTCTCCACTCTTTACCTGTATTAACTGCACCCGTTTGAACTCGTTACCTGTATAAAAGACACCTGTCCACACACTCAATCAAACAAACAGACTCCAACCTCTCCACAATGGCCAAGACAAGAGAGCTGTGTAAGGACATCAGGGATAAAATTGTAGCCCTGCACAAGGTTGGGATGGGCTACAGGACAATAGGCAAGCAGCTTGGTGAGAAGGCAACAACTGTTGGCGCAATTATTAGAAAATGGAACAAGTTCAAGATGATGGTCAATCTCCCTCGGTCTGGGGCTCCATGCAAGATCTCACCTCGTGGGGCATCAATGATCACGAGGAATGTGAGGGATCAGCCCAGAACTACACAGCAGGACCTGGTCAATGACCTGAAGAGAGCTGGGACCACAGTCTCAAAGAAAACCATTAGTAACACACTACGCCGTCATGGATTAAAATCCTGCAGCGCACACAAGGTTCCCCTGCTCAACCCAGCGCATGTCCAGGCCCATCTGAAGTTTGCCAATGACCATCTGGATGATCCAGAGGAGGAATGGGATAAGGTCATGTCATCTGATTAGACAAAAATAGAGCTTTTTGGTCTAAACTCCACTCGCAGTGTTTGGAGGAAGAAGAAGAAGGATGAGTACAACCCCAAGAACACCATCCCAACCGTGAAGCGTGGAGGTTGAAACATCATTCTTTGGGGATGCTTTTCTGCAAAGGGGACAGGCCGACTGCACCGTATTGAGGGGAGGATGGATGGGGCCATGTATCGCGAGATCTTGGCCAACAACCTCCTTCCCTCAGTAAGAGCATTGAAGATGGGTCATGGCTGGGTCTTCCAGTATGACAACGACCCGAAACATACAGCCAGGGCAACTAAGGAGTGGCTCCGTAAGAAGCATCTCAAGGTCCTGAAGTGGCCTAGCCAGTCTCCAGACCTGAACCCAATAGAAAATCTTTGGAGGGAAGTGAAAGTCCGCATTGCCCAGCGACAGCCCCGAAACCTGAAGGATCTGGAGAAACTCTGTATGGAGGAGTGGGCCAAAATCCCTGCTGCAGTGTGTGCAAACCTGGTCAGGAACTACAGGAAACGTATGATCTCTGTAATTACAAACAAAGGTTTCTCTACCAAATATTAAGTTCTGCTTTTCTGATGTATCAAATTCTTATGTCATGCAATAAAATGCAAATTAATTACTTAAAAATCATACAATGTGATTTTCTGAATTTTTGTTTTAGATTCCGTCTCTCACAGTCGAAGAGTACCTATGATAAAAATTACAGACCTCTACATGCTTTGTAAGTAGGAAAACCTGCAAAATCGGCAGTGTATCAAATACTTGTTCTCCCCACAGTAGGTTGGACTTGATGGACTTGTTTCTTTTTTCAACCTCGCCTACTATGTAACAATGTAATCCTCATAGCAGGTCTAAAATTACTTAAAGTAGAACTATAGGCAATTTTTTTTCTTTTAAATAGAGTCCGTTTTTCTTTTACCATCTGTGACCCATTGTGGAGATGTCCCTTCACTTCCTGTCCCATGGCCAAACAGGAAGTGAGAGGAAATCCCTGAAAATTAAGGGAATTCCTTGGGGACCCCCAAGTCACAAGAACTAGTGTCCCCATTGATATATCTCCCCTTTATTACTTTTCTGGGGACAACCCAAAATTTTATATTTTCTTTTACTTTTACTTTCAATAATAATGGTAAAGAGGACAAATAGGAAGGGTGAATCTTCTTAACGAAAGCACAGACAGCATTAAAAACTGACAGGGGTTTTAATCCCTCTCCACTCTATCCAAAACGAAAAAAAAGTTTTGCCTTTAGTTATACTTTATTGCATGCAGGGGAAGTTCTTCCTGGTGGCAGTTTGAATGTTGAATGTTTGGCAACTGTGCATGGCTTCCCCCACAGAACAGTGATCATCACAATTGCACTCCGTTGACACTTCCTTGGTAGTGGTCTCCAAACTGCGGCCCTTTGCTTGCCTTTATTAGGCCTTTGGTGCACTATTCCTCCCACTGATATGAGACACTATTCTGCCAACTGATATCAACAATGTGGCACTATTCCTCCCAAGGATATGAGCCACTATTCTGCCAACTGATTTCAACAGTGGGGCACTATTCCTCCCACTGACACCGAAGATGGGGCACTATTCCTCCCAATAATACCAACAATGGGGCACTATTCCTCCCCTAATACCAATGATGGAGCACTATTTCTCCCACTGATAGCAATGATGGGGCACAAATGGGGTGATGTTTATTCCCAGTGATGCCAGGAATTTCCACTCATGCTGGTCACAGTCTGCCCCCCCCCCCCAAGTCTGATGGACAATAAACTAATGAACTGGCCCTTTGATTAGAAAGTTTTATATGGAATTTTTTTCTATAATTTCAATATTGTTTCTACTTGTAAATCAGCATTAACATTTGTATGCCAGGGTCCTAGCAACAGTGTGATACTTCCTTAAAATATATACAATGTTAGACATCCTACAGAATGAAATTATATCTTGATTTTCCAAAGTGTCAGGGGCCACTGGAGTAAACTTTGCCCTGGGCCCAAACATACCTTAATTGGTGAGTCTATCCAGTAGACATGTGCAATTCGTTTAGTTACGAATTCGTTATCCGTCAAAATTCGTTATATTCGTTGATTCGTAAACATACGAATGAACGAACGGTTCGATAACATTACAAACGAACAACGAATAATCTAAACGAACGAATATGGAAAACAAATAAAATATGAATTTACTAAATTTGAAACAAACAAAAAACGAAAAAGTGAAAAACGAAAACATAAAAACAACGAAAACACAGAAAAAAGATAAAAAATAACGAAAATAAAAATGAACGAAAACGAGATATTACGAATATTCGAAAAACAAAACAACGAATAACGAACAAAGATCCATATTAACGAATATCAAAATGAACGGAAAAAAAATTACGAATCTTCGGAAAACGGAAATGAAAACAACGACAATTCGTAAAAACTTAAATTCTATTTTGTTAGTTCTGAATTAGTTCTGGACTTTGGCCAATGGCCAATAAGCTTGTCCCTTCCCCTGAAGAGGTTGTCTCTTCCCCCAATGAGCTTGTTTCTTATAGACATGTGCTATAATGTGTGTGTATGTGTGTTTTTCTGTGTTAGACTGCAGTGCATTCCATCCAGAGTCCAGATAGGGTGTGGTTGGGTAGGTTGCACTGTTCTGTTGGATTTTGTGAGTACATTTTTTACTTGGGAGAGAGAAATTCTTTGTTTCTTAAGGATATTAGATTGAGATTCTAGAGTCTACATTCTAATTTATAATTTTATTTATGTAATATCTCTGACATATTGTATTTTTCTTCTTTGTCAGACTACCTTCTAGACAGGGTGTGGGTGGTGTTTGATTTGTGAGTCATTCAAAGAGATTGATATAGAAATTATAAATTTCTTACTATTTCTATTACTCCTAGGATTTTCTAAAGTTAGTTTTTTTCCCTTTTCTGGGACTGTGTTTTATTATATTGCTGTCTGTCTGCCCCTACCTATTTTTTTTGTTGTGTTAGCCAGTGCCACTACTAGGCCAGCCCAGGCAGCATATACTACGTATTCATGGTAGGAGAAGTAGATTAGTATATATTTTTTTTTGCATGGACCGGTAAAATAAGAATACTCCAGTCCTCAATCCCTCCACTCTCAGTCACACCAACACCAACTCTCATACCAACACACTCACTAACACCAACATTCTCACTTACAAGACTCACACGTCCATTCTCACTCCCAGACATTCTAATTGCAATAAAACCACCAAACCACACAAAAACAACTACAAAAACCACAATATCACTCTCTCATAGTTGCCAACAGTCACGGATTGGCCGGGACGTTCCCGGGATTCAAACCCTTTTCCCGGATTTATTTTGTCCCGGCCAATCCGATTTTTCCCGTTTTCCCCGAATTTGGATGCCGCAGGCCGCCGCCGCTAGAGGTCCACGGCTGGCGGAGACAATGTCTCGGCCGGCCGCCATGTTCAAGAAGTCCAAAACACGGATGTAGTACAATAGAAAATAAAGCCGCTGCGGCGCCGCCCACACCCCGCACCTCCCCAGGGGTGGGCGGCGCCGCAGCAGCTTTATCTTCTATTGTACTACATCTGTGTTTTGGCTGGCCGGCCGTCCACCCCCCCGCCCCGCCCCGCCCCGCTGCAGGTCTGTCTGTAATGGAAAGGGGCGGGGGTCGGCAGCGCCACAGCTTAATTTTTTATTTTTTTGCAGCCACACTGTCGGCTCCGCCTCTATTTTGTTCCCCTTCGGGGAAGGGGAAACAATAATGGCGACCGAGACAGGAGACGCCTGTGGTTAAGGGGGGACTCCGCTGGGGATGCCTGTGGTAAGGGGGGACTCCGCTGGGAACGCCTGTGGTAAGGGAGGACTCCGCTGGGGACGGCTGAGGTAAGGGGGGACACCGCTGGGGACGCCTGATGTAAGGGGGGACTCCGATGGGGACGGCTGAGGTAAGGGGGGACACCGCTGGGGACGCCTGATGTAAGGGGGGACTCCGATGGGGACGCCTGATGTAAGGGGGGACTCCGATGGGGACGCCTGATGTAAGGGGGGACTCCGCTGGGGACGCCTGATGTAAGGGGGGACTCCGCTGGGGACGCCTGATGTAAGGAGGGACTCCGCTGGGGACGCCTGATGTAAGGAGGGACTCCTCTGGGGACACTTGATGTAAGGGGGGACTCCACTGGGGACGCCTGATGTAAGAGGGGACTCGCTGGGGACGCCTGATGTAAGGGGGGACTCCGCTGGGGACGCCTGATGTAAGGGGGGACTCCTCTGGGTACACCTGATGTAAGGAAGGACTCCGCTGGGTACGCCTGATGTAAGGAGGGACTCCTCTGGGGACGCCTGATGTAAGGAGGGACTCCTCTGGGGACGCCTGATGTAAGGAGGGACTCCCCTGGGGACACCTGATGGCATCTGGTGGCAGGCGACGTGGCAGGTGACACACTCGGGGCTAACACTGATTCGGCATTTTGGTGAGTTGAATGATTTCATTTTATATTAAAATGTAATAAGAGAAATAATGCACTTCAGTCATCCTGACACCCTAACAACCATGGTGCCGGGATGATTAAAGAGCTAACACCAGATGTTTGGATTATCTTTATCTGTTGATTGTTAAACTCTGGAATACACATATTTCTATTATGGTGTAGGATCTGGGCCTGCTGTCCTTCCATCCTTCCTTCTCTTTCCTTCCCTCCCTCTTTCTTTCTCCCTTCATCCCTCATTCATCTCAGACTTTAACCACACCCCCTTTGAGCCACGCTCATTTAAGCCACTCCCACTACCCGTGTAAACCACGCCCACGCTTCGTGCGCCACTTTTTTCTCCTAAAGTATAACACACCTTCAAATGAATGCCCCACCCCCTAATTATACCAAGGCTCCGCCTACATGCGAAAAAGTGTCACGGATTTTTTTTTTGCAATGTTGGCAACTATGCTCTCTGCACTGCTCTCTGCTCCTCCCTCACCACACCACTTACACCCTCTCAAAATGGCATACAGGGGCGGAGGCTATAGCCGCTTGTTGAAAACTAAACTAAAATACGAGATTGCGAATGGCCGCAATGTATTTACGGGAGTACGAATGCATTCGAAGCACGTGGACGTATTTTAGTTTCATTTTCAACACGCGGCTATAGCCGCGTGTTGAAAATAAAAATAACTAGTAACGCGAGATTGCGAATGACCGCGCCGAGATGTATTTACGAAAGTATAAAAAAATTACGAATCCATTCGAAGCACGGCAGTAGACACGAATCAAGGAAAACAAAACAATGTTACGAATCAACAGAAACGGCAGAGTAGTGTACAGAAAAACGAAAATTATTATCTAACAAAATTACGAATTACGAATCGTTCAGTATCAACGAAAATCAAACTGTTACGGAAGTACGAAAATAACTTAAACAGAAATACGAATCATTCAATATCAACAAAATTACGAATTTCAAATCAACGAAAATAACTTAGACAGAACTACGAATCATTCAGTATCAACGAAAATTAAACTGTTACGAACATACGAACGAGTCCGAATAGGAAAACTCGCGTTTTACGAAATTACGAATCTTTACGAACATACGGAACGAGACGAAACGAAACGATAGGAAACTAATTTTTTGGTTGTGCACATGTCTACTATCCAGAAATATTCTAGTTACAGGTGGAGCCTTGTGGTATGAGGTAACCCTGGATCCTTACATGTCTTTATACTCATACATTATGATTTGTTTATCTAATTACGAATATTATTATCCATGTCTGCCTAGTAGGGATGAGCCGAACACCCCCGGGTTCGGTTCACACCAGAACCCGCGAACGGACCGAAAGTTAGCACAAATGTTAGAACCCTATTAAATACAATAGATGCGAACGTTCAAAATCTAAAGTGCTAATTATAACAACTATTATGCATGTTATTGTCCTAAAAAGGGTTTGGTAACCCGGGTTCTGCACCAGGGGACATGTATCAATGCAAAAAGAAGTTTTAAAAACGTCCGTTTTTCGGGAGCAGTCATTTTAATGATGCATAAAGTGAAAAAAAAAAGTCAAATATTCCTTTAAATATCGTACCTGGGGGGTGTCTAAAGTATGCCTGTGAAGTGGCACGTGTTTCCCGTGTTTAGAACTGTCCCTGCACACAATGACATTTCTAAAGGAAAAAAAGCCATTTAAAACTGCTTGCGGCTTTAATGTAATGTCTGGTCCCGGTAATATGGATGAAAATCTTTAAGAAAAATGGCATAGCTACCCCATCACCCCCCCCCCTACCCCAGCCCATTACCAGCCCCTTTGGGTCTTGTATGGATATTAAGGGGAACCCCGCACACAAAATAAAAAAGGCCCTATATACTCTGAACAGCCGTATACAGGTGGTGCATTCAAGACAGGGACTGTAGGTTTGTTCTTATGTAGAATCTGTTTGTAATTTTGAACAGGTACATTGTTTAAGTGTAGCTCCAGCCAAAAAATCTATTTTTAAGCTTTTTGGAAAACATAGGGAAGGGTTATCACCCCTGTAACATTTGTTTTGCTGTCTGTGCCCCTGTTCAGAACATTTCACCTCACTTTCCGTCCCAATGACAAATGTTTTTGAAAAGTGGGGTTTTTATTGAAACAAGGATTGGTGATAAAGCATCAGTAGAGAGGAGACACCTTTTTCCCATATTAACTCTTACAGGAGAGAATTTCCCTTCCTAGGGGTGATTTCCTCTCACTTCCTGTTGTCTCCTTCCGTTTGCAAGTAGGAGTCGTTTGTAAGTTGGATGTTTGAAAGTAGGGGCCTGCCCTATATACTCTGCTGAAATTTGCCCCTTACATGTTGGTGTTGCCACAAAACTGTAAGCCCTCACAGTTACTCTTGGTGGGCGCATGAATGGGCCCTGCTGTGAATTATTAGATCAAGAATTGTAATTGCATGCCCCTGTTGAACAGGGGCTGAAAAATTGGGCCTTTGGTGGTGGTGGTGTTGACACAACACTGTAAGCCCTCACAGTTACTCTTGGTGGGCGCATGAATGGGCCCTGCTGTGAATTATTAGATCAAGAATTGTAATTGCATGCCCCTGTTGAACAGGGGCTGAAAAATTGGGCCTTTGGTGGTGGTGGTGGTGGTGGTGTTGACACAACACTGTAAGGCCTCACAGTTACTCTTGGTGGGCGCAGTAATGGGCCCTGCTGTGAATTATTAGATCAAGAATTGTAATTACATGCCCCTGTTAAACAGGGGCAGAAAAATTGGGCCTTAGGCACTGGTGCCACAACACTGCAACCCCTCACAGATACTGTACTTGGAGCACAGCAATGAGCCCTGTTGCAAAGTATTGCATCAAAAATTGTAATTACACGCCCCTGTTAAACAGGGGCTGAAAAATTGGGCCTTAGGCACTGGTGCTGGTGCCACGACACTGCAACCTCTCCCAGATACTCTAGTTGGAGTGCAAGAATGAGCCCTGCTGCAAAGCATTGCATAAAAAATTGTAATTACATGCCCCTGTTAAACAGGGGCTGAAAAATTGGGCCATAGGCACTGGTGGCAGCACCCAGAAACAAAAATGCTCTTCCAAGCTATCATCATCAATCGGATCATTGAGGAGGAGGAGGATAGTCAGTCAACATAACAGGACAGTCACTCAGCATCAGCATCAGTCTTGAAGGGATGTGACATTTGAAAATAAATTAGTCTGTTATATCAGCTTCAGGTGTTTGGTAGCTGGTGGTGATCCAAGACTGGTTCATCTTTATGAAAGTCAGTCGATCAACCGAGTTGGTGGACAGGCGCACCCTGTGATCCGTGACAAATCCTCCAGCAGCCCTGAATGTGCGTTCTGAAAGAACGCTGGATGCAGGACAGGCCAGTAGCTCAACTGCATACTGTTCAAGCTCTGGCCAGTGATCCATCCTCAAGACCCAGTAAGCCAGAGGATTTTCGGTGGGGAAGGTGTCCAAGTCTGACCTTGCCCCTAGGTATTCCTGCACCATGTATATCAGACGCTGGCGATGGTTGCTGGAACCGATCATACCTTGGGGCTGCGGACTAAAGAATTGTCTGAACACATCGGTCAGACGGCCACCTTCCCCACCGCTCCTTCTTTGACTGACCGAAGCCTCAGCAACTCGTTGTCCAGGACCAGGAGTTTGTAACCTCCCAGTCTCTGGGAACGCGTTTCACAGACCTTTCTGCAAGGCCTCCCGGAGTTGTCTCATCCTCTGCTCCCTCTGCGACGGTAAGATAAGGTCCGTAACCTTACCCTTGTACCGTGGATCAAGGAGAGTGGCCAGCCAGTAATGGTCCCTCTCCTTGATCCGAAGAATACGAGGATCCTTCCGCAGACTTTGCAGGATCAGGGAAGCCATGCAGCGTAGGTTAGCTGAGGCATTCGGTCCGGAGTCCTCTGGGTCACTAAGGACGACATGATCCGCAGCCACCTCCTCCCAGCCACGTACAAGTCCACGGGTTTCTTGGGACTGTAAATCATCCCTAAAAGACTGCTGCTGATGATGCTGAGTGCCAGGCTCCACCTCCATGCTGACACAATCCTCCTCTTCCTCCTCCTCCTCTTCCTGTGCGATGGGTGGGACAGAAGGAACACTGTCTGGGTAAAGGGGGCCTTGAGAGGCAAGGAAGTCCTCCTCTTCCTGCCTCTGTTCTGCCTCAAGTGCCCTGTCCATTATTCCACGCAGCGTATGTTGACCCTGGGAATCAATCGCACCATCCCTGAAAAGCCTCCATTGGCTAGCCGTAAAGGATCGGATCACATTCAAGACCCTCTGCCTCACCCACAAATGCGCACAAGGAAACACTCCTGAATACTTATGCGAGAAAATAAAACACTACACCACTACTCGTGACCTTCGATCAACTAACCAAAACCTCCTCCACATCCCCAAGACCCGCTACAAAGCCAAGGGAGAACGAAGGTTTGCTGTCCAAGGACCAAGGCTATGGAATGCGCTACCCACGAATATCCGCATGGAAGAAAACCATCGGGCCTTCCGGAAAATACTAAAGACCCATCTCTTCTAACGATCTCAACGACACTGGATGCAAAGTGCCTTGAGGCGATTTAGTTCGCAATTGCAGCGCTATACAAGTTACTCACTCACTCACTCACTCATGTTCCAACAGGTGGACAAGAGGTACAGTGTCACTGATGCATGCACTGTCACTGCTCACCATCCTCGTGGCCTCCTCAAATGGTGCCAGGACAGTGCATTCATCCCTGATCATGCCCCACTGGCGTGGTGAAGAAAACCTGAGCTCCCCTGAACCTGTCCTGGTGCCGTAGTCGCACAGGTACTCATTGATGGCCCTCTGCTGCGTGTCCAGCCGCTGCAGCATGGCCAACGTTGAGTTCCACCTGGTGGGCATGTCACATATAAGGCGGTTCTTGGGCAGGTTCAACTCCTTTTGCAGCTCAGCCAGGCGAGCACTGGCATTATAAGATCTGCGGAAATGCACACAGACTTTCCTGGCCTGCCTCAGGACATCTTGTAAGCCCGGGTACCTGCCCAAAAACCGCTGCACCACCAGGTTAAGGACGTGAGCCACACAGGGCACATGGGTCAGTTGTCCCTGTCGGAGGGCGGAGAGGAGGTTGGTGCCATTGTCGCAAACCACCATTCCTGGCTTAAGCTGGCGTGGCGTCAACCACCTCTCGGCCTGCCCCTGCAGAGCAGACAGAACCTCTGCCCCAGTGTGGCTCCTGTCCCCCAAACACACCAGCGCAAGCACGGCATGGCATCTTTTTGCCTGCGTACTTGCGTAGATCCTTGAATGCCTATGGAGCACCGCTGGTTCCGAGGACAAAGCACAGGAAGAGGCCATGGAGGAAGAAGAAGAGGAGGGGGTGGAGGAGAGAGGTGTGTCACAACCAGTAGTAGCATTTTGGAGGCGTGGCGGCGAAACAACCTCCAACACTACTGCACCTTGTCCTGCATCCTTCCCAGCTGCCAAAAGAGTGACCCAATGGGCCATGAAAGAAAGGTAACGTCCCTGTCCATGCCTGCTGGACCATGAGTCAGCGGTAATATGCACCTTACCGCTGACCGCCCTGTCCAGCGAGGCCAAGACATTGCCTTCCACATGCCGGTAGAGAGCCGGAATCGCCTTCCGTGAGAAAAAGTAGCGTTTGGGAACCTGCCACTGAGGAACCGCACATTGCACAAACTCACTGAAGGGGGCCGAGTCTACCAACTGAAAAGGTAGCAGTTGAAGCGCTAGCAATTTAGCCAAGCTAGCATTCAACCGCTGGGCATGTGGATGGCTGGGAGTGAACTTCTTTCGACGGTCCAGCAGCTGGGGCAGGGAAATTTGCCTGCTAGAATCGGACGTCGGTGTACTGCTAGCAGAGTGCCCACAAGTACTTGGCTGTGACACACCTAATTCTACACCTTCATTCCTCTCAGTGCAGGTTTCAGAGAGGACTGAAGGTATAGTGGGGTTGAAGATCCCAGCTGATGCGGTGCAAGGAGAGGTCCGCTTTGTTCTTTGGTGTGGGTCTTTAAGGTAGGCTTGCCAACGAGCTGCATGGCAGGTCAACATATGTCTGGTCAAGCATGTGGTGCCCAAGAGGGTGATGTTTTGGCCACGCGATATACGCTTGAGACATATGTTGCAAACAGCAGCTGTGCGATCTGATGCACTCGACTCAAAAAAGGCCCACACCAAAGAACTTTTTGAATAACGGGCAGAGGCAGCGCCCTGCACAGGCGGAGCTCTGCGGTGTGATTCCGTCGGTGTGCTGCCCTTATGCTGGCCCCCCGAGGGCATCCTGCCTCGTTGGAGATGTGCCTCCTCCTCATCCTCCTCCTCCTCCTCTCTCCTATTAGGCACCCACGTGGAGTCAGTGACCTCATCATCCCCTCCCTCCTCATCACTGGAGCCAATCTGGCAGTATGCTGCAGCTGTTGGAACATGACTGCCAGATTGGTGTCCTTCTTGAGCATCCCCTCTCTCTGCTCTCACGCTACTGCCTTCCTCTAGCTGGGTATCATCATCAGACCCTTCGAAACGCTGGGCATCCTCCTGGAGCATGTACCCAACACTGTGCTCAAACAGTTCGGGGGACTCCTCAGGAGGACATGGTGGGTCTAGGGAAGGAGTGACTGATGATGACATTGATACCAGGGAAGAGGACGCTTTGGCAGCTGCTTTGCCAGTACCCTAAGCCTGGGTGAGAGAGGATGAGGAGGATGAGGAGGGCTTGGTCGTCCACTCTACCAAGTCTTCGGCATGATGCGGCTCAACACGTCCAGCTGCCGAAAAGAAGGACAAGCGTGTCCCATGGCCACGTGCTGATGGCGATGCACCGCGTCCGCGACCGGCACTGTTGTCTCTAGACACAGAGCCTGCTTGCCCTCTTTTATTGGCTCTAGACTGCCTGCCCCTCCTTGTTTGCCTTCCAGACATTCTAATGGCCTGCAGGGAGATGGGAAAACCAGCAATAAGGCCTAGCTTCAGGAGTATATTTTGCAGGAAGCACACTACGCCCGCTGTAAGTGCTGCAAATGCCTGTTGGTGTAACACACCAGGAAAACACAGCAATACGGGCTAGCTTCAGGTGTATATTTTGCAGGAATCACAGTACGCCTGCTGTAAGTGCTGCAAATGCCTGTTGGTGTAACACACCAGGAAAACACAGCAATACGGGCTAGCTTCAGGAGTATATTTTGCAGGAATCACACTACGCCTGCTGTAAGTGCTGCAAATGCCTGTTGGTGTAACACACTAGGAAAACAGCAATAAGGCGTAGCTTCAGGAGTATATTTTGCAGGAATCACACTACGCCTGCTGTAAGTGCTGCAAATGCCTGTTGGTGTAACACACCAGGAAAACACAGCAATACGGGCTAGCTTCAGGAGTATATTTTGCAGGAATCACACTACGCCTGCTGTAAGTGCTGCAAATGCCTGTTGGTGTAACACACCAGGAAAACACAGCAATACGGGCTAGCTTCAGGAGTATATTTTGCAGGAATCACACTACGCCTGCTGTAAGTGCTGCAAATGCCTGTTGGTGTAACACACTAGGAAAACAGAGCAATAAGGCGTAGCTTCAGGAGTATATTTTGCAGGAATCACACTACGCCTGCTGTAAGTGCTGCAAATGCCTGTTGGTGTAACACACCAGGAAAACACAGCAATACGGGCTAGCTTCAGGTGTATAATGTGCAGGAGGCACACTCCGCCCGCTGTAAGTGCTGCAAATGCCTGTTAGTGTAACACACCAGGAAAACACAGCAATAAGGGCTAGCTTCAGGTGTATACTGTGCAGGAGGCTTAGCAACAATGACACTGACACTGTCCCCTGCCTATCCTTCTCTCTCCCTGCACACAAGGTTTATCAAAGAATATGACACTGACACTCTCCCTGCCTATCCTTCTCTCTCCCTGCACACAAGGTTTAGTAAAGAATATGACACTGACACTGTCCCCTGCCTATCCTTCTCTCTCCCTGCACACAAGGTTTATCAAAGAATATGACACTGACACTCTCCCTGCCTATCCTTCTCTCTCCCTGCACACAAGGTTTAGCAAAGAATATGACACTGACACTGTCCCCTGCCTATCCTTCTCTCTCCCTCTACACAAGGTTTAGCAAAGAATATGACACTGATACTCTCCCTGCCCATCCTTCTCTCTCCCTGCACACAAGGTTTAGTAAAGAATATGACACTGACACTGTCCCCTGCCTATCCTTCTCTCTCCCTGCACACAAGGTTTATCAAAGAATATGACACTGACACTCTCCCTGCCTATCCTTCTCTCTCCCTGCACACAAGGTTTAGCAAAGAATATGACACTGACACTGTCCCCTGCCTATCCTTCTCTCTCCCTGCACACAAGGTTTAGCAAAGAATATAACACTGACACTCTCCCTGCCTATCCTTCTCTCTCCCTGCACACAAGAATAGCACAAAAAATATCACACTGTCTCTGCCTATCCTTCTCTTTCCCTGCGCCAGAACACACTACACAAGGCCGCCGCGCTGGCGGCCTTTTATAGTGTGGGGCGTGTGCTAAACCCCCTGAGCTATAATTGGCCACAGGCAACCTGCCTGTGGCCAATTATGGCTCTCCTAGCTGCCGGCGCTGTGATTGGCCAAGCATGCGGGGTCACAGTGCATGCTTGGCCAATCACAGCGCCAGGATTGCACTGCGATGACGCAGTGTATTGTGGGCCGTTCGGGTCACTCGAATTTGGCGAGAACGGCCCAAATCGTTCGATGTTCGCCGAACAATCTAACAGCCGATGTTTGAGTCGAACGTATGTTCGACTCGAACACCGAGCTCATCCCTAGGATTTTTTGGAATTCTCTCCCACTATTGCATGTTCTAGCACCTCCTTTTTACATTTTACATTTTCTACGATGTAAAAATAAATAAAGGTAGAATGAGAAGCCCTTGTAATGGCCAAGATTGGTATGCAGGTCCAGGAATTAAAGCAAAGAAAACTGCATTAAGAGATATCAAAAAATTGTCAAGTAGTTTACCTCCCAGCATCAGCCCTGTATGAAATATCAGTTTTTCCCTTTAATACAGCCCTGCTGTAAAAGAAGAAAAAAAAGAAGAAGAAGAAGAAAAAAAAAAGCTTTCTTTTTCAGCTCTCACTGCAGCCACATTTGGTGAAAAACAGTCTGTATTTTCCAAGTTCTTAAGTTTTATTGAGCATTGAAGCTGGGGTTCCCATGTGTTGCAAGGAGGACAGGCTGTAGATCTAGCTTGTAGCTCACTGGTGCAAAGTCTTGTGATTAACCTTGACACCTGCGATTTCTGATTTGAAATATGGCATTTCTTATTGTCAGACTTCAGTTGAAAAATCTCATAATTCCATTTTTTTCAGGTCCATTTGATTATCAATTGCACAACTCTCCCCTAAATTTAAACCATACAAATATGATTTATTTCATTTTCCAGATAGTGCTTTTCTGTTAATGGAGGGCTGGCTGGCTGCTATATGGAATTTCTCTGCTGTAGAATTACTTCTGCTGTCTCTGAGATGTTCCCATTTATTTCATGTTTTATTTTAAATAGATTTATCATTTGTGAACACTATTATTGTCTATGTATATGCGTTATGTTATCATTTGAATTATATTCTGCATAGTGGTGCAATGTATAAGGGGTCAGTTTACACAAGATTTGCTCTTTTATGTTGAAACATACCTCCCAACTTTCTGAGATATGAAATAGGGGCCCCTATCAGTGCAAAGCACGTAAAAGACACCCATGCCATGCCCCCATTTATGAGTCCTATCAAAAATGAATATGTAAAAACTGCTTAGTTAAATCCCTGAGTGCTTTTTCTCACCTCTATTTTCCTTTTATACCGTTTTTCCAAAATAACAACTACAATAATTTAATCATAAGAGGTTCGATGAATGGTTTATATCAGCAAACCACTTTTAGTAGTTAATTTCTAATAAGGGTCCATACACCAAAAGGAAGAGAAAAATGGCATAAAGAAAGTAAACTACTAAAAGTAGCGGCGCTTTACCGCCGACGCCACCCGCGCCCCAGTGTGAAAGCGGCCTTATTGATGGACAGCAGGCAGATATAAAACACTAGTTTTGCTTTTTGAAATATATATGAACTGTCTTCCCTGCCAGTGGTCGTCAACCAACCTTTCGGACCTCACAGACTACTAAACTCACAATTTTGAATCCAGCGTACCACTAACATGAATTTTACATGCCTTATACATTCAATGGTCCAGCTCTCTGCCCCCCTTCCCCCTGCATCACACTGCTGCTTTATACACACAATGCTCTAGCTATCTGCCCCCCCTCTCCCCTCCGCACTCTGCATCACACTGCTGCTTTATGCACACAATGCTCTGGCTCTCTGTCCCCCCCTCTCCCCTCCGCACTCTGCATCACACTGCTGCTTTACACACACAATGCTCTGGCTCTCTGTCCCCCCCTCTCCCCTCCGCACTCTGCATCACACTGCTACTTTATACACACAATGCTCTGGCTCTGTGTCCCCCCCTCCCCTCCGCACTCTGCTGCTTTATACACACAATGCTCTGGTTCTCTGCCCCCCCTTTCCCCTCCGCACTCTGTATCACACTGCTGCTTTATACACACAATTCTCTGCCTCTCTGTCCCCCCCTCTCCCCTCCGCACTCTGCATCACACTGCTGCTTTATACACACAATGCTCTGCCTCTCTGCCCCCCCTCCCCTCCGCACTCTGCATCACACTGCTGCTTTATACACACAATGCTCTGGCTCCCTACCCCCCTTTCCCCTTCGCACTCTGCATCACACTGCTGCTTTATACACACAATGCTCTGCCTCTCTGCCCCCCTCCCCTCCGCACTCTGCATCACACTGCTGCTTTATACACACAATGCTCTGGCTCTCTGTCCCCCCCCTCTCCCCTCCGCACTCTGCATCACACTGCTGCTTTATACACACAATGCTCTGCCTCTCTGCCCCCCCCTCTTCTCCACACTCTGCATCACACTGCTGCTTTATACACACAATGCTCTGGCTCTCTGTCCCCCCCTCTCCCCTCTGCACTCTGCATCACACTGCTGCTTTATACACACAATGCTCTGGCTCTCTGTCCCCCCTCTCCCCTCCGCACTCTGCATCACACTGCTGCTTTATACACACAATGCTCTGGCTCTCTGTCCCCCCTCTCTCCCCTCCGCAGTCTGCATCACACTGCTGCTTTAGCCTGGTGCACACTAATAGTTTTTTTTTCATTTAACCTAGAGGGTTGAATTAAAAAATAGCGGACAGCTCCAGTCAGAGCCGCTGTACTAACGATCTGATGTTAATAAAGCCAATGGCAATCGCTGATCTGGAGCTGGTCGGCTGCTGGTTTTCCAGCATGCTCATCTGTCGGGCCGGGTGACATACACACGGGCTGAATCTCGGACAGTTTTTACTGAAACGGCTGATGTTTCCCGACATTCGGCCCATGTGTACTAGGCATTATACAGACTCATCATTGGATTTTACCTCCTCATCTAGCCATATGCTCAAGCTCCATGCTCACTCCCACAGTCTGTGATCAGCGCGGTCATTGGACAGCTCTCTGCACTACTCCTGGCAGGGGCACAGGAGCTGGAACTACAGAGGAGGCATCGGGCATCAATGCGCGCTGAAAATATTGACTGTCAGCCCTCATTGAGAATAACACAGGAAACAACATTGGGCGGTATACATCCACCATAATGTTGTTTTGCGGCAGAACCCCTGGGGACCACCAAAATGTTCTCGTGTACCATCAGTGATCCACGGACCACTGGATGGTGACCGCTGTTCCCTGCCATATAAGTCTTCCCTGCTTCTTATGCCTGGGCTTGAAACCATTCTGTGAAGATATGATGTTTCCTCCTCCTGTTTTAATATATACATTATGTTTTTATATATGGAAGGGGAGACATGGCAGCTTATTTAGAAGAAAACGTTGTGGATTTTTATTATACTCCTTTTGCTTATCAAAGTTGCTGATAAGGGGTTGTTTTATTTAATAATAAACACATAAAAACTGGGGTATGTATTTTATTCATGGAAAGTAATAGTGCAGCGCTACATAACTCAAATGTGACCATAAAAAGAACCACAAAAAAAAAGGAAAGAAGGGGCAGGTTGAATACCCAACCCAATATATAAAGTTAAATATGCAGCGCTAAATAGGTGAATAAAGGACCAGTTAACCTAATCTAGTCCAAACAATAAAAACCAAAATGAATAAATGAGTTGGGTATTCAACCTGCCCCTTCTTTCCTTTTTTTTTTGTGTTTCTTTTTATGGTCACATTTGAGTTACAGTCCAGTTTTTACTGGTCTATATGCAGTGCCGATCCTGACCTCCCTGGGGCCCTAAACAAAATTCTGCTAAGGGGCCCTTTACGGTGGCAAAAAATGGGTGTGGTTTACGTGGAATAGTGGGCGTGGCTTACATGGGCGTGGCTCTGAGGGTGTGTGGTTAGAGTCGGAGATGAATGAGGGATGGAGGGAGAAAGAGAGAAAGAAAGAGAGAGGGAGAGAAAAAAAGAAAGAGGAGTGGAGGGACAGCAGGCCCAGATCCTACACCACAATAGAAATATGTTTATTCCAGAAAGTTTAACAAATCAGCAGATAAAGATACTCCAAACACCTGGTGTTAGCGCTTCAATCATCCCGGCACCATGGTTGTTATGGTGTCAGGATGAATGAAGTGCATTATTTCTATTATTACATTGTAATATAGAATGAAATTATTCAACTCACCATAATGCCGAATCAGTGGAAGCCCCGAGTCCCTCCTTACACAAGGCCTTCCCAGCGGAGTCCCCCTTACACCAGGCATTCCCAGTAGAGTTCCTCCTTATATCAGGCATTCCCAGTAGAGTCCCTCCTTACACCAGGCATTCCCAGTAGAGTCCCTCCTTACACCAGGCATTCCCAGTAGAGTCCCCCCTTACACCAGGCATTCCCAGCGGAGGCCCCCCTTACACCAGGCATTCCCAGCGGAGGCCCCCCTTACACCAGTCCTTCCCAGCGGAGGCCCCCCTTACACCAGGCCTTCCCAGCGGAGGCCCCCCTTACACCAGGCCTTCCCAGCGGAGTCCCTCCTTACACCAGGCATTCCCAGCAGAGTCCCCCCTTACACCAGGCCTTCCCAGCGGAGGCCCCCCTTACACCAGGCATTCCCAGCGGAGGCCCCCCTTACACCAGGCCTTCCCAGCGGAGGCCCCCCTTACACCAGGCCTCCCTAGCGGAGGCCCCCCTTACACCAGGCATTCCCAGCAGAGGCCCCCCTTACACCAGGCATTCCCAGCGGAGGCCCCCTTTACACCAGGCATTCCCAGCGGAGGCCCCCCTTACACCAGGCCTCCCCAGCGGAGGCCCCCCTTACACCAGGCATTCCCAGCAGAGGCCCCCCTTACACCAGGCCTCCCCAGCGGAGGCCCCCCTTACACCAGGCCTCCCCAGCGGAGGCCCCCCTTACACCAGGCCTCCCCAGCGGAGGCCCCCCTTACACCAGGCCTCCCCAGCGGAGGCCCCCCTTACACCAGGCCTCCCCAGCGGAGGCCCCCTTTACACCAGGCATTCCCAGCGGAGGCCCCCCTTACACCAGGCCTCCCCAGCGGAGGCCCCCCTTACACCAGGCATTCCCAGCAGAGGCTCCCCTTACACCAGGCATTCCCAGCGGAGGCCCCCCTTACACCAGGCATTCCCAGCGGAGGCCCCCCTTACACCAGGCCTTCCCAGCGGAGGCCCCCCTTACACCAGGCCTTCCCAGCGGAGGCCCCCCTTACACCAGGCCTCCCCAGCGGAGGCCCCCCCTACACCAGGCCTCCCCAGCGGAGGCCCCCCTTACACCAGGCATTCCCAGCGGAGGCCCCCTTACACCAGGCATTCCCAGCGGAGGCCCCCCTTACACCAGGCATTCCCAGCGGAGGCCCCCCTTACACCAGGCCTCCTCAGCGGAGGCCCCCCTTACACCAGGCCTCCTCAGCGGAGGCCCCCCTTACACCAGGCCTCCTCAGCGGAGGCCCCACTTACACCAGGCCTCCTCAGCGGAGGCCCCCCTTACACCAGGCCTCCTCAGCGGAGGCCCCCTTACACCAGGTGTGATACCCCTGCAGCAGAGACCCTCGCCCCTTCCCACATTTCACTCACACACAGACAGACATCAACGGGGCGGGAGGTGGGCGGTGCCGCAGCTCAATTCCTATTGGCAGCCACCCTGACCCTCCTCTTGGTCTACAAGAAAATGGCGGCCGGCGGAGACATTGTCTCCGCCCGGCCCACGGACCTCTAGCGGCGGCGGCGGCGAAGATTCGGGGGCCCCTAGTAATTACTTGGGGCCCTACGCAGCTTGCGTAGCAAGCGTATAGGGCGGATCGGCCCTGTCTATATGTAGCACTGCACTATTACTTTTCATTTTGTTTGAATTTGTCACATTCCAGTACAGCTGCTTCACCTCCCTCTTTAGGGTTGTTAATATTTATGTGTTTTTGGGTAGCGCATTTATTCCCTTGTTACTATGTATTTTATTCATGTGCGTCTGGTGAGAAGGGGTCATAAATCCCTGTTAATTCCGGCCAGGCCCGGACTGGCCATAGGGCATACCGGGCATATGCCCGGTGGGCCGCGGCGGCCCACGACGGCCCGCGGGCCGCAGGGCCGCATGTCACGTCTCCCCCAGTGCACTCTCAGCTGCGAGTCGGAGCCGCACTCGAGTGACAGTGACACCCGTCAGCACATCAGTGGGCTGGGACCCGCAACGATCCCCTTCTCTCTAGCAAGGTGGCCATGGCACTGATGATCTGATCAGTCTCTGTTCGGCTGTCTCACACAGCCGAGCAGAGTGAAGCCGGGGGAGGGGACCCGACATGCAGTCCTGCACTGATCTGAGGTACATTATGGGTCTGAAGGGGGGGTCTGTATTGTAGGGGTGGTCTGAAATGTAGGGGGGTTCTGTATTGTAGGGGGGTCTGAAATGTAGGGGGGTTCTGTATTGTAGGTGGGGTTCTGTATTGTAAGGGGTCTGTAATGTAGGGGGGTTCTGTATTGTAGGGGGGTCTGAAATGCAGGGGGGTTCTGTATTGAAGGGGGGTCTGAAATGTAGGGGGGTCTGTATTGTAGGGGGGTCTGTATTGTAGGGGGGTCTGTAATGTAGGGGGGTTTTGTATTGTAGGGGGGGTCTGAAATGTAGGGGGGTTTCTGTATTGAAGGGGGGTCTGAAATGTAGGTGGGTTCTGTATTGTAGGGGGGTCTGTATTGTAGGGGGGTCTGTAATTTAGGGGGGTTCTGTATTGTAGGGGGTCTGCAATGTAGGGGGGGGTCTGAAATGTACGGGGGTTCTGTATTGAAGGGGGGTCTGAAATGTAGGGGGGGTTCTGTATTGTAGGGGGGGTCTGTAATGTAGGGGGGTTTTGTAATGTAGGGGGGATTCTGTATTGTAGGGGGGTCTGAAATGTAGGTGGGTTCTATATTGTAGGGGGGTTCTGTATTGTAGGGGGGTCTGTAATGTAGGGGGGTCTGTATTGTAGGGGGTTCTGTATTGTAGGGGGGGTCTGAAATGTAGGGGGGTTCTGTATTGTAGGGGGTTCTGTATTGTAGGGGGTCTGTAATGTAGGGGGTTCTGTATTGTAGGGGGGGTCTGAAATGTAGGGGGGTTCTGTATTGTAGGGGGTCTGAAATGTAGGAGGGTTCTGTCTGCTGTCCTTAAGGTGAGAGGGACTTTTTTTCTTTCCCCGTATTTTGCAGCTCCTCCCCAATGCTGAAGGACATGTAGTCCGGTATCAACTGGTGTCTGTGTAAATCTCAACACTGGAAGGAAAGAAATCCAAATCCTTTGGCAGATAAAACAGTATATATTTAATTTGTGAATTTATCTGTTTGTCTGGAGTTCACCTTTAAAGTGGTGAACCCTCATGGAGTTGCACAGATTTGCAATGGGCGAATTGGAGCAATCATGGTTGAATCCTGATTCTCCTGAATTGGTTTGCATATCTGTTAGCAACACATAGAAGCTCAGTACTGAAAGCGTACACTTCATTCACCCAATTTCCTGGTTCAATTGCGGCACCCATTCCCTTTTTCAATGCTTGGACATCTTATTTCATAAAAAACAATTTCAATGAATTGCTTCCTAGCTTTTTCATTTTAATGTAAGGTAAAATACAAGTTTCATTATGCCTGGAAAATTGCCGTGATGATGGAGAGCACAGTGCCGTCAAGCAGGAGAAATAGATCATTTCAGCACATCCTGTTGCAATAAGGTAATTCAGCAGTGATGTTCCCACAATGTATGAGGGGATCTGTTGGCCAAGGGCTGCTTTAACTCTACAGCCTCATTAACAAGGTCAAAATCAATGTTATTTTATCATTTGAAGTCATTTTTGGCCTAACAACGAAAATAAACCTTACTAGATGTAGCTTTAATATAATCATTTTCTTTTCATTGTTCTTTATGGGAAAATAATCTAGGCTGGAATTTAGTGGTCCCATTGGGGAGGCGATATCTTAAAAAAGGTGGTCTGAAGGACAGGTTTTACTGTACTTTAATAGCTTATAGATTAAAATAAATCTTAATATTCATAATCTTTACCACTTTCTTTCTCAAATATATTTTAGCCATGTACCTATGTATATTTTATGCTTAAAATTCAGCCAGAATGGATGATAGGTCATGTGGGGTCTCTAGAGTGCCCAATTGACTCGGTTTCAAAGATAACTCACTTTTTATTTATTTAGATACAATGTGTTTATATACTTCTATTAATCATTTGTATGTTTTAATTGGCTTAATATACACTATATTACCAAAAGTATTGGGACGCCTGCCTTTCCACGCACATAACCTTTAATGGCATCCCAGTCTTAGTCAGTAGGGTTCAATATTGACTCGGTCCACACTTTGCAGCTATAACAGCTTCAACTCTTCTGGGAAGGCTGTCCACAGGGTTTAGGAGTGTGTCTATGGGAATGTTTAACTATTTTTCCAGAAGAGCATTTGTGTGGTCAGGCACTAATGTGGACGAGAAGGCCTGACTCGCAGTCTCCGCTCTAATTCATCCCAAAGGTGTTCTATTGAGTTGAGGTCAGGACTCTGTGCAAGCCAGTCAAGTTCCTCCAGCCTAAACTTGCTCATCCATGTCTTTATGGACCTTGCTTTGTGCACTGGTCCAAATCATTTGGTGGAGGGGGAATTATGGTGTGGGGTTGTTTTTCAGGGGCTTGGTTCTTTAGTTCTAGAGAGGGGAACTCCTAAGACTTCAGCATACCAAAACATTTTGGACAATTTCATGCTCCCAACTTTGTGGGAACAGTTTAGGGAATGACCCCTTCCTGTTCCAACATGACTGCACACCAGGTCCGCTTCTTGAGGAATGGTCAAACATTCCCATAGACACAGACCAAAACCTTGTGGACAGCCTTCCCAGAAGAGTTGAAGCTGTTATAGATGCAAAGGGTGGGCCAACTCAATATTAAACCCTACAGATCTAGGCTGGGTTCACACTATAGAACTCAGCAGCTCACAGTAGGAGTCCAGTGCATCTCCATTCACCATTTCAGGTCCGATTTCAGCCCGAATTTTGGGCTGAATTCGGACCTGAAATGGTCCAAAAGACGCACAAGGCTTCTGTGCAATTCACACCAGAGCTGCTGCGGAGAGGTGGGAACCCACCGGTCCACAATCTCCTGCTATGCGAATTGGATGCATCTGATTCGCAATAGTGTAAACCCAGCCTAAGACTGGGATGCCATTAAAGTTCATGTGCGTGTAAAGTCATGTGTCCCAATACTTTTGGTAAGATAGTGTATATACTTTTGAAACGGCCATTTAACTCCACATGGGTTTTTCAATTATGGGTGGACTTTGTCCATGTGACTTTCCCACTGGCTTCTTCTCTGTGTACAAAACTTAATGGCAAAAAATCCTTCCACAAGACTTTTGGGTCCTTCCTGCTTAGGAACAGCATTCTTCTTACTGCTGTAGGTGGGCATGTCAGCCCCTCTATTATGTTCTCCATATTTTAAACTGCAGCTGTACCCAGACTATGAACAATAGTATATTTATATATTTTAGCATACAGTAAAGGAATTTTTACACAAGCCTACACAGATCTTTGTACTGTGGTAGTTTTTTTTTTTAATCTCCAAAATTCACATCACAGACAATGAAATCATAGCTCCTATCCCCTCATTTTCCCTGGCAGCAGAAACATGGCAGCCTGCCAGCTCTCTAGGAGCTCTTGTTGACCAACGTTCATGAAAAATTCAAACACACTGTATGTAGCTGCGTTTGAACTGCTTTGCTGGCATAGAAGTACATAGAAATGCAGCACAATGTAAAAGAGTTATAACAGTCTCTAAACCACAATGTGTACTGCTCTAATAAAGTCAAAGAGGTTTTGGTGATCTGCCTTTGCCGTGTGTCCCAAATGCCAGAAAAAAAACCCAGTTGACATCATCCCTAATTTAAACAAATAGCATGTGCTGTAAGCTGATAGAAACTGATTCAAACTTGACTTCAGTGTCTCTGTTGTGAGGATGAATAACTCCACAATATCTGCTGCTACAGAAGTCTTTGAGGGTTTTAGTTCAAGTTTTTTTTTTTTACTGTTTATCCTAAATATGTAAATACCAATGTCTGGTTGCACGTCACTTTAAAATGAACACTGAACATAGAGAGTAGGTTCCCTTTTATAATGTCAGGGGTGGGTGAGCAGTTCTAGAAGTTTTATAGACTTTTTCACTAGTTTTGCCTAACAATATAAGTTGTCAGTAGGTGATTTACCTTAGTGGGGTCCTTTAAAAGCCGATATATAATTTATAAAAATTTGGATGGATTTAGCCTTGAAAAATGAAACGTCACAAAGACAAAATGCGCTGGGCAGGAAGTGACGTCATCCTGCATGGTACTCCTGGGAAGTGATGCTGGTACACCAGGAAGTCAGGTCTCAATGGGAAGCTGCTTGCACCAGCTGATTGTGGAGCCCTCCCGCAAGAGCTAATGCTTACTTTAACTTTGTGCAGGGAAAAGCACTTAATGCCGCGTACACACGATCATTATTCACGGCGGTTAAAAAACCGCTGTGAATAATGACAGGAAAAACGAGGGAACCGCTTGGTTCCCTACACACGGTCGTTTTTCCCGTCATTTTTTCTCTTCACGAGAAAAACGACCGTCTGTGGGCTCCGCGGCAGTGTCTCCCTATGGGAAAACTGCCGCGGAAAAAAATGCTGGAAAAAACGATGAGAAAATTTAGAACATGTTCTAATTTTTCTCGTCGTTTTTTATGCCGTTTTTCTCAACGAGAAAAACGACATAAAGCCCACAGACGATCGTTTTTCTCGGCGAAAAAAAAAATGCAGTTTTTCTCGTCGAGAAAAGCGGTCGTGTGTACGCGGCATAATAATTTGAGTGGGCATTACTTATGTGTTTTTAATGGGCAAGTTTTTCATAAAAAGATAAAAGGTTTTACACTATAGATATAGAGGCTTTTCTTGTTTGCTCTATGGAAACATCTTATGCATACGGGGACGCATTGGTGAAAAGAGTGAAGAAGGTCCTGGCTTGAGAGTGTCCATGGAAAGTGTAATACCCTGGGAAAATATAAGCGTTTAATGACCTACCTTATTACAGGTGGTCATGGTGATCTGGTGAGTTCTCTGGTTTGGAAGTGGAGGATCACAGAGGTTATTCATCATGAGAATAAGCACATGAAGCAAATGGCATAATATTTTTGGAGGAATTTTGCACAACATTGAGCACTTTTTGAAATATTTAACATGGACACTTTAATATGTTTGGTGTATAACAATATGATGCGCATGTCAAGCGCTGTATATGTGGTAATCAATATTATTTGACACTTTAGTTTGGGTGTTGTAATACAGCCGCTGGTGTATGTGTAACAGATCCTAGCACTGGCGAATTTCAGTGATATCAAGACAAAATGTGTGGATTTTTTTTTTTGTTTTTAATTTTTGAACCATAGGAAAGGATTGGAACCTTTGTTGGGTTTCTATTGCTGTTTGTGTCTGATCTGTCCCGGTGACCAAAGAGAAAATGAGAAAACAGTAATAAAAACCGAGCAGAGGTTCTAAATCTTTCTACACTCTATCCAAAGCAAACATTAGCTTGGGCACAAGTTACATAATTTGGTAAGATTCTTTGAAAATATCAGCAATGTGTTTACAATATTTAATTTACCTGTCTTGCACCCACTTCCGGGAATACACACTGCGGGTAGACTGCGGGTAGTGCATCACTTCCCGGTCCCCCCCCCCCCCCCCGTTGTGTTCTGAGAAACACACGGCTCTCAGAAAACAGCGGGGACCAGTGCGCAGTAGGGAACCGGGAAGTGAAGCCGCAACGCTTCACTTCCTGACTCCCTCACCCATGATGGCGGTGGAGGCAGCCGAGAGACGAGCAATTGTTCGTCTTCTGCTGCCGACGTCGCTGGACTCCAGGACAGGTAAGTGTCCTAATATTAAAAGTCAGCAGCTGCAGTATTTGTAGCTGCTGGCTTTTAATATTTTTTTTACGGCGGAGCTCCGCTATAATGTACAATCATGTTTTCATGCTGGAAAAGAATGGCAACAAATGGACCTTTGCAATAGATGAAGAGTACTAATTTTAACTTACAGTAAGATATAGCAGCCAATCCATCAATCACTGCTCTGACTTGACCAGAGTAAATTATGATTGGTTGTACAGTGCAGGGCATCATCTTGTGAGATCTACCAAATGGTGTAGTGTTAATATTCAGTGTAGAGTAGTCTCTTTAAATATGTATATATCCACGTGAAGCAATAAAAATACAAAAATGATAGGTGTTGAGCAGGTGATATACAGTAAAACCTTGGATTGCAAGCATAATTCATTCCAGAAACATGCTTGTAATCCAAAGCACTTGTATATCAAAGCAAATTTCCCTATAAGAAATAATGGAAATTCAAATGATTTGTTCCACAACCATTTATTTATAAGTCCTTCAGTTTATAGTCCATATAAAAAGATTATAGCAATGTGATAGGTTGTGTAACCATGAAATGTCCATCCACAAATGGAAACCCCCACAAGGGGATCAGAAGCAAAATCCAGCAGGAGCTACAGAGTATAAAAGAGAAGAGAGGCGACTCTAAAGCCCCATACACACTATCAGATTTTCTGCTGGTTTTTGTCATCAGATTTACCAAAACCATGTAGTAGAAGGGCCTGCCTGATTACATACAAATTGAAAATCTTAAGGTTTGACCTCATATTATATGGTTTTGGTAAATCTGATGAAAAAAATCAGCAGAAAATCTGATAGTGTGTATGGGGCTTAAGTGTAGCAATATGTTGTACCTTCATTAAATGTAACCATATTGCTACACTTAGAGGCGCCTCTCTTCTCTTTTATACTCAGTTGTGACTTGACGCTACTCTTATATCAAGACATCGCTTGTATACCAAGTCAAAATTTATTGTAAAATTTAGCTTGTCTTGCAAAACGCTCTTAAACCATGTTACTCTCAAACCAAGGTTACTCTTTCGTCCATGGACCGACACAGCTTCTCTATTGACAAAGTGGGTATTATCCGTTAATTAGGAGTGACTAGGCAGAAAAACTTGTAAAAAGTGTTGCATCACACCTTCTACAGTACCGCCCAGGGGCGGACCCTCTGGGTATACCCTCTCAGTCTGCATCTCCGCAGATCAGTTTTTTTCTGTCTAGCAAGGAGTAGGACATGGCTCCCTTCGGGCCCATTGGTCCGGGGAAAAAAGATATATATATATTTTTATTTTTTTTGCTACATTTGTTGTTTCCTGCGATCTTCGATCAACTGCCGACTGGGTGACAGGCTGGATCCTCGATCCTTGTAGTCTCCCCAGTTTCGGCCATCGAGCGTGTGCCGACCCTAGCTACGCGCTAGGTTTTCCACGACATGCCCGTCGCTCCACGGGTGGCCGGTGAGCTTACGCTCCAGGGCCTGCATCGGACCGCTCAGCTTCGGCTGACCTTACGGCCGAGTCGCAGCAGCCTGGCCGGTGAGCTTACGCTCCAAGGCTTGCATCGGACCGCTCAGCTTCGGCTGACCTTACGGCCGAGTCGCAGCAGCCTGTCCGGTGAGCGTCATGCTCCAGGGCATACATATGATCGTCCCTTCTGGGTCCAATCACAGCATGCCTGGCCAACAGTCACCTTCCGTGCGCGGACGATGATCTGTTTGGAATGTCTTCCAGCAGAATACATGCAGGATAGGTAAGTAAAACTCCCCTGCCTCGGCTGGGTGATTTAGCTGGACATTCCTGGAGAGATCAAGTAAGTGGTTGTGGCCCCTTTCTTCCCTCTCTCCCTGCCTTTCCCTCCTCCCTGGGCTTCTAGCTAAAGGTTGCTGGGTGCTGGGGGTCACCTAGGGGGTCCCACTGGAGCGGGGCTGGCTGTAACTAACATTTAAAAGAAATGTCATTTTTTCTTACCTGTGTTTGTGTCCTTCCTCCTCCATGCTGTCGGCGGCCATTTTGAGGTGGTCCATGCCAAGTTTGGCCTCTTGTGACTGCCCGGCGGCCATCTTCCTGTGGTTCGGCCACACCCACTGGCCCCTATCAGCTGATCGGCGGCCATGTTTGTCCACCCTGTATGCAGATATTGCCGTTCGGCGGCCATCTTTTTGTGGGCTATGGCTGCTTGACCTCTATCTTCTGTCGGCGGCCATTTTCTTAGAGCCCACATTATCTTCCATACAGACGTTTTTGGCAACCATTTTTCGAGAGCCTCCGGCCTCTAGGGTGCATTACACTGGCGCGAAAATTCACACAGGAAGTGCTGATAAAAGAAGCAGACTGACACAGCAGCAGGGGACAGCATCACAGGCGCAGCATAGCAGTACCTATCCAGGGTGGTGAGTCCTCTGGGTGACCCGGCCTCTCTGCAGCACAGGAGGGTGGCCTATTGATATCTTGCCTGGAGCCCTGTGAGTGTCAGCGTGTGGTCAGCATGGCATCTGAGCCAGATGTCTTCTCCCCTCAAACACCAGATTTAGCAGCTGGTGCCCCTGAGGTGTCTATGAACGCTATGACTGCAATCCTAGAGGCGTTTGCTGCCAGGGTGGAAGCAGCACACGGGAATACAGGGGGTAGTAAACGCCCCATCCCCTGCAAGCTTCTGGGGATAATTCTGGTGCAGAACCAGGTCCAGCTACGGCTCGGGGCCCAGATTCTGATGCATCAGAGACTGCAGACCATGACCGGACAGTGAGAATGACTCAAAGTCCAGGTCAGTACGCGAGACGGCTTTGGTATCTGACCTTATTACTGCAGTGCGGGATATGCTAAAATTGGAAAATACTGCAGAAGCAGCAGAGACTCCGGTCCACTTGGGTTTCATAGACCTGCCCGCACTGCTAAGGTGTTCCCTTGTGTGTCTTTTGATAAACTCTTATACAAGGAATGGGAGAACCCACTGAGGGTCTTTACAGCCCCAAAGAGGTTTGCGGTACGGTACCCCTTTTGAGGAGAGTTTTCTGAAGAAATGGACCTCTCCCCCCTATAGTGGACCCTCCGGTGTCCAGACTTGATAGAGCCACCACAATTCCTGTAGAAGGGGCTCCTGTTTTCAAGGACCCTGTGGATAAGAAGGCTGAAGCACTCGCTTGCTACCTATACTCAGTGGTAGGCTCGGCAGTACGCCCGGCATTGGCGGGGGCCCTAGTGTCTCACACACTTACTGAATGGGCAAGATTGCTACTCCAGGGGTTAAGGAGCGAGATGCTCCTCCTGATGAGATAACATTGGCCGACCTGTTGGTCCAGGGCCTTAGGTTTGTCTGCGAGTCAGACATGAATACTATTCCCCTGCTGTCTAAAACTTTGGTTTATGCAGTAGCAATACGCCGCCTGATCTGGCTAAAAGGCTGGTCTGCGGACCAGACTTCCAAGAAAGCCCTGTTGGATCTGCCTTTTAAGGGCGACAGACTTTTTGGGGCTTCTCTGGATGACATCATCAAGGATGCCACAGGAAGTAAAAGCACTTTGCTTCCCCAAATTAGCAAGGGTAAGGGGCCACGCCAAGGGCAAGGGCCCTCCTTTACTGCACGCAAGTGGTTTTTTCGTCCCCCTAGGGCGACAGGGAAAAGACCCCAGGCCGATAAAGCGCCTGCCCAAGGACAAAAGCGTCCCTGGTCCCGCATACCCAATAAGCCTGCGGACAAATTTGCGTCCGCATGAAGGTCCACCCCCACCCAGCTCTCGGGTGGGGAGACGTGTTCGCAAATTCGCGACTCAGTGGACAGCACTAATCTCCAACAGGGGGGTTTGCGAAGTAATCTCCTCAGGCTACAAGATAGAGTTTCTCTCTTGTCCACCAGACAGATTCAACACCTCCAATCTCCAGCCACTACCGACCCGCCGGGAGGCCCTGTATGGGGCGGTCCAGGGTCTACTGGAACGCGGGGTAGTTATTCCAGTTCCAGAACTGGAACGGGGTTTTTACTCAAATCTGTTCATTGTGCCGAAGAAGGAGGGGGTTCGTCCAAGCTTGGATCTCAGAGCCCTCAATTGCTTTGTGAAGGTACAAAGTTTTAGGATGGAGTCGGTTCGATCTGTAGTCACGGCTCTCCATCCGGGGGACTTTCTGGCCTCCTTGGACATCAAGGACGCATACCTGCATGTCCCCATATACTCCAGACACCAGAGGTTTCTGCGATTTGCTATCGGGAAGGACCACTACCAGTTTGTGGCCCTCCCGTTGGGCCTTGCCTCAGCACCCAGGACGTTCACCAAGGTGCTCGCTCTGATTCTGGCACTTCTAAGACAGCGGGGTATCGCTATCACAGGCTACTTAGACGACCTTCTGCTGAAGGCCCCTTCAAGCTCAGAATTAGAGGTAAGCGTGTCTTTAACCTGTCAGACTCTTCGAGACTGTGGTTGGATACTAAACACGCAAAAGTCAGTATTGGTGCCCACTCAACGCCTAGGGTACCTGGGGTTGATTCTGGATTCTTCAGAGGCAAAGGTATTCCTCCCTGTGGACAAGTTGCAGACCCTCCGGGCTGCAGTACGGCAGCTGACTTCCAGGAATTGGTCGTCACTCCGTTTTTTGCATGCGAGTGTTGGGCCTCAGGGTAGCCTCCTTCGAGGCGGTTCCATATGCTCAATACCACACTCGAGTGTTACAGAAGGAAGTTCTGTCCAGATGGAACAGATGTCCATCATCTCTGGATTATCAAATCCGAGTGAGCCACATAGTCAGGAGATCCCTGGTATGGTGGCTGACAGCACCGGCTCTAATGGCCGGGAAGTCATTTCTTCCAGTTTACTGGATAGTGATCACGACGGACGCCAGCCTTACAGGTTGGGGGGGAGTCTGGGGTGTTCAGTCGGCGCAAGGTCGCTGGACCCCAGAGGAAGCCCTCCTGCCGATCAATGTCCTGGTAATCTGGGCGATCAGGCTGTGCCTCTTCAAATGGTCTCAGAGGCTGCAAGGGCGTCCAGTCAGGATCCAGTCAGACAACGCCACAGCAGTGGCATATGTCAATCATCAAGGAGGAACAAGAAGCTCAGCTGCAGCATCGGAGATCGCTCGCATCCTGAAGTGGGCAGAGAGGAGCGTACCGGCACTGTCGGCCGTGTACATTCCGGGTGTGGAAAACTGGCAGGCGGACTACCTGAGCCGCCAGATGCTGGACCAGGGAGAAGGGTCCTTACACCCGGAGGTGTTCCAACTCCTCTGCCAAAGATGGGGCACACCAGACGTAGATCTTCTGGCTTCCCGACTCAATCAGAAGGTATTGAGATTTGTGGCCCGGTCAAGAGACCCATGGGCAGACGCAACGGACGCGTTGGTAGCATCGTGGGGTCAGTATCGGCTAATCTATGCCTTCCCTCCCTTAAGGCTTCTTCCTCTTCTGCTCCACAGAGTGGAGGCAGAGGGAATTCCAATGATCCTAATCGCTCCAGATTGGCCTCAGCGTCCTTGGTACGCCGATCTAGTACGTCTGTTAGCAGACGTCCCCTGGCGCCTACCACTACGGAAGGACCTGCTATCGCAAGGTCCCATATTCCATCCTGCTTTACAGTCATTGGCTTTAACGGCATGGCTGTTGAGAACCAGGTACTGAGAGACCGGGGCCTGTCAGACTCAGTAATCTCTACTATGAGAAGTGCTCGAAAACCGTCCTCTAGGAAGGTCTATCACTGCACTTGGAGGGCCTACATCTCCATGTGTGAGGAAATGAAATGGCATCCGCGTACCTATTTGGTTTCCAGAATCCTGCTGTTTTTACAGCATGGGGTGGACCAAGGGCTTGCCCCAAGTACGATTTAAGGGTCAGATATCTGCCCTGGCTGTCTTTTTTCAGCGACCCCATTTGTGCAGGGGGTCCGACATGTGGCCCCTCCGGTCCATCCCCCGTTACTTCCGTGGGACTTGAACCTGGTCCTCTCGGTGCTTCAGAAGGCACCGTTTGAGAATATTAGAGATATTCCCCTGTTGACACTTCTCAGAAAGTGGTCTTTTTGGTGGCTGTTACGTCAGTTAGACGAGTCTCTGAGCTGGCAGCCTTGTCCTGCAAGGCTCCCTATTTGATTTTCCACAAGGATAAGGTGGTGCTGCGGCCGCAGCCTTCCTTTCTTCCGAAAGTCGTTTCGGCTTTTCATCTCAACGAAGACATTGTACTTCCATCCTTGTGTCCTCAGCCGTCGAATCCTAAGGAGTCGGCGTTGCATTCCTTGGACGTTGTCCGAGTTTTGAGAGTATACCTATCTGCTACTTCCCTGTTCCGGAAGTCAGACTCACTGTTTGTTTCGGTGGCTGGTCCCAAGAAGGGCCAAGCAGTCTCATCGGTCACCATCTCTAGGTGGATCCGACAGTAATCCAGGCTTACGCCTTAAAGGGTCAGGCGCCCCCCTTTCCTGTCACGGCGCATTCGACCAGGGCAATAGGTGCCTCTTGGGCTTTCCGAAATCAAGCCGCTGTTTCCCAATTATGTAAAGCGGCGATTTGGTCGTCCGCTCACACTTTCACAAAATTCTACAAAATTGATGTAGGTGCATCTTCGGATGCCTCTTTTGGCCGCAAGGTTTTGCAAGCGGCTGTTTAGAGTTGCAACTCCTCCGTTGGAGGAGTGCTGTTTTGTGTTTGGGGTGAAGTTTATTTTTATGCTGTTACCACCCCTCGTTTTTTCTCTGACACTGCTTTGGGACGTCCCACTTTGTCAATAGAGAAGCTGTGTCGGTCCATGGACGAAAGAGTAAATAGGATTTTTTACTCACCGTAAAATCCTTTTCTCTGAGTCCATGGACCGACACAGCACCCACCCCTCCTTTTAAGTTTGTACTGCTTTTTGACGAACTGATCTGCGAAGATGCAGACTGAGAGGGTATACCCAGAGGGTCCGCCCCCTGGGCGGTACTGTAGAAGGTGTGATGGAACACTTTTTACAAGTTTTTCTGCCTAGTCACTCCTAATTAACGGATAATACCCACTTTGTCAATAGAGAAGCTGTGTCGGTCCATGGACTCAGAGAAAAGGATTTTACAGTGAGTAAAAAATCCTATTTTTACTGTATATATTTATTTCCTGACAGACTCCATGGCAGCCTACGTGTGGGTTAATCCCACCCCTCATACCTCATAGGACCCTTCTCCCATAAATCTTTGCTCTGGGCCAGAGGCCGTGTTCCTTTTTTTGTCCTCCTCCTAGGACCAAGATATAGTCTTACCTTTTCATGAAGTTTTCCTGTAATCCAGGCCTGGCGGTGTGCACGGCGATACGTTGGTGGTTAGCGGTGATCCTCTCTGCAGTCCAGCAATCCTAGCTATTAGCAGGTGGACATGAGCGATATGATGTGATACCACGAAGAGCTTACTAACCTGGCCATTGGCAGGCAAGCGGCAATATGGCCAAACGTCCCAGCTATTAGCGGGAGGCTTTGTAAACGCCCGATCGTGCGGTGGGTCGAGCGAACAGCTCCCCAGTCCCAGGTTCTGGTCCGGATCGTGCCGTGGTGGTGGTAATGTAAAAAGATATTCCTTTTATATGGCAGCCGTATCTCTGTGTTTTGTGTGTCTCCTTATTTTCTATCAAGCTCCAGTGAGTGGCCACGGTGGCTGGAGCGCAGCTGCGTTCCAGCTCGCCGTTTCAGGAAGTCGCTGCGCATCCGCAAGCCGCGAACGAAGATTCTGTGCTTGGTTCGTGCAGGCGCAGTTTCGCCAAAATGGCGGCGGCGGTCGCGAATGCGATTGGCTGCCACCGGATGGCAACCGCTATGGGGCGGTGACATCGTTAACGGTGGCAGATTTAAATAACTGTCAAAGCAGCTATTACTTGGGATGACTTGCAGGCTTATGCGGTATTTACCCAGGCACTGGGCTCTGGTTTACAAGGTAAATTGTTTGCTGCAGGCTCCCTGGGTGCTGGCTATGTTTTGTTATGTACTCTCTCATGCCTGTTTCTCATAAGGCTTTAATGATTCATTTCACTTTCAAACTGCCTTGCCATGGATCTGTCACCACCCTCTTGTGGCCAACCCTTGCACTGCAGGTAGGATTTATTTATTTTCTACCTGTGATGCTTGGGTTCACTCATTCAGGAGCTCTTAACCCTTTCTTTTTCACTCAGCTCTTCTAGGTCTGAACACCAAAGCACGGCAAAGACCGTCCTAGGTCTCAACGTTGTCACTCCTCTTCAAGGTCCAGGCGTCAGATCTTCCTTTAGATCTAGGTACCACAGATAGGAGTCTAAAACCACCTCTGGGCGTCACTCTCACCGCCACTCCAGCCGCTCTGTGAGGAAAGCCTGCTGGGTATGCGGGGCCCAGGTTCCTGAAGGCAAATCGCTCTGCAAGCGATGCTTTTCTAAAGTCGCATAAGAAAGAGAGGGTGGAGACCAACAAGTGGAAGCACTGGTCAGAAAGGTGGTCCATAAGTCCCTGAGTAAAGGGGATTCTGGTCATACCCACAACCCTGCTGGCGACACTATGTCAGTCCCTATTAGGGATGATCTCAAGGCTCCAGGCCCTTCACAGCCGAGCCATTCCTCAATTGAAGCCTCAGTGAGGTGGAGGTAGATGACCCTGGTGCAGGTTTTGAATTTGCCCTAGTACCACAGCTGGTCAAAAGCTGTCAAAGAAGCTTTGAGATGGAAGAGCCAGTGGAGGCACCCTCCAAACAGAGGAAATATTTTAAACACCTCAAAAAAAAGAACACCCTAATTTCTCCTTTTTGGGTGAACTCAGCGCAATAATTACCGACAAATGGGGTGGTGTTGAAAGGAAGAATTGCCTGTTAATGAAGGTATCAAAAATGTACCCATTTAAAAGCAAGGATGTAAAACACCTGGAGTCGGCTCCTCTCATTGACTCAGCCCTAATGAGGATGGTGAGGCATGTCACACTCCCATTGGAGGATACTGTTTCCTTTAGGGATTGCCTGGAGTGGAAAATTTATACCAACCTCAAGCAGATCTACATTACAGCGGGTATGACCTGCAAACCAGCTCTAGCTCTCGCAGCCCTTTCTAAAGCGATGGAAGTCTGGGCAGACGACGTAGATGCTTCTCTGAGGAGCATCTCGGAAGAACTGGCCAGGAGCTCACCTATTCATGGGCTAAGGTTGACGTTGGCTTTTCTCGTGGGGCTTCCCTAGACATAATTCGCCTGGTGGTTCGGATCATGCTGACATCTGTCACGGCTAAGCGTGCCTTGTGGCTGCGCCCATGGGTAGCTGACCCTGCCTCCAAGCAGGCATGGTGCAAGATTCTATTTGGGGGTTCGTTCCTCTTTGGGAACATATCGGACAGTGCCATCACCCGTGCCACAGGGGGCAAGTCGGGGTTCCTTCCCCAGGATCGCCGTCTGCTAAACCAGAAGAGAACACAGCCCAGGCAAAGTTCAGATCGAGCAAGGAATGCTCGCTACTATAGGCCTGGCCGTGAGTTCAAGAAGACCTGGAAGAAAAAACAGCCTTCAGGCCAGAAGTTTTCAAAAGGGGCATCTTCCGGTGGTCAAGAATCCCCTAAGTCTTTATGATATTGCACCTGCCTAAAACAGAGCGAGTCGGCATCCTTGCCTCTCTCGGAAGAGAAAAAGCAAATTCTCCTGTCTCTCTTGTGGCTCAGGGCGCTGCAATTCCAGTTCCAGATGACAAAAGGTTTTAAGGGGTCTACTCGCCCCTCTTCATGGTGTTGAAGAAAAACGTCTCCTGGAGGCCAGTTATAGACCTAACCCACTTGAATTATTTTATCTAGAAGGAGAAGTTCAAGATGGAGACACTACTCATGATCAGTCAAGCAATCCAACCAGGCGATTGGCTTGTCTCTATAGACCTGAAGGACGCCTTCTTCCATGTTCCGATAGCGTCAGAATTCCAGAAATACATTCGCTTTGCTGTCGATCAAATCCGTCTGCAGTTCACCTGTCTCCCCTTCGGGCTTACAACATCGCCTCGTGTGTTTTCAAAACTTGTTGGCTGTCGTGGCTCTGATCAGGACCAGAGGTATCCGTCTGTATCACTATCTAGACGACCTGCTGTTGTCTCGGGACAAGGAGCAGTTGCTAATCCACAGATCCCAGGTCATCTCCACTCTACTCGAGTTTGGTTGGCTTCTGAATCTGGAAAAGAGCCATCTGGATCCTACGCAGTCCCTGGTATTCCTCGGGGCACACTTCAACGCTATCAAGAGCACCATCTTGTTACCCCTGGAAAAATCCCAGTGATCCGGGAAAGAGTTTGGCTTGCAATGTCGTCCTCATCTCCAAGCCTCTCAATGCCTAAAGATCATTGGCACCATGGTGGCAACAACACTCATGGTAAAGTGGGCTCAGTGGAAAAATGCGGCCCTTCCAGAAGGGTTTCCTCCAGCAGTATAATCCAGGGCTTCGGGATCACTTTATCCAAATAACCTCATCCATGCGGGAGAGCTTTCCTTGGTGGCTACAACAGAGGAACCTCCTCAATTGTCACTCCATCGCACCTGTGTCTTGGGTCACCATCACTACAGATGCCAGCAACAGGGGCTGACAGAAGTAGCCCAAGGCATATGGAATTTTCCCTCTCACAGGATAGTCTCCAATGTTCTGGAACTCCGGGCAGCGTTCTGCGCTCTGCAGGCCTTTCACCACTTAACAGCAGGAGACTCAGTCCTCCTAAGACTGGACAACACAACGGCAGTCGCATACATCAAGAGACAGGGGGGTACTCGCAGACTCTCCCTGTCAAAGGAAATAGAGCCCATCATGATCTGGGCCCAGAAAAACCTGGCCAACCTGACAGCTGTCTATCTCCCTGGAGTCCCGAACGTTCAGGCAGATTTTCTGTTGAGAGTTTCTCTGGACAACGAGTGGACTTCCCCCCCCAAAGTCTTCAGGTGGGTCCTGTCCCTGGGAGTCATTCCGGAAGTAGACTTGTTTGCCTCCCCATGCAACTTCAGACTAGAGAGATACTACACGAGGTCTTGGTATCCCCAGGCTTTTGGGTAGATGCTCTGACAGACCATTGGCGGTTCCACAGGGCCTATGCCTTTCCCCCGGTTCCTGCCTTTCCTCGTTTTTTGTCGAGGCTCAGGATGGAAGAAGCAGAGATAGTGGCAATAGTCCCGTACTGGCCAAACAAGCCATGGTTTCTACTGCTGATGCAACTCAGCTTCCGGGACCCAGTTCCTCTACCCTCCAGACCAGATCTCCTATCACAAGGGGCATTTCTACATCCATGCCCGGCCCATCTACATCTGATGATCTGGTTCTTGAGAGGGGAAGGTTGGAGGCCCTAGGCTGTCCAAGTAGGGCCATCTCCACAATATTAAATGCCAGAAGAACAGGCACCAACGGGGTCTACCAGAGGATTTGGAAAAAGTTTTCAGACTACACCTCTTCCACTGCAGGTTCTTGCAATAACCCAAAGATACATGATATCCTGGGCTTCTTACAATCAGGATTGGATCTCTCATTGTCAGTCAGCTCGCTGCGAGTCCAAATCGCTGTAATCGCTGTCTTTTATGGGTGTTTCCTGGGCTAGACACCCTCTTACTCAGTAGTTTTTCAGAGGAGCAATAAGGCTCAGACCTCAGAGCCAAGTTTTTCTAATTGGGATCTTCCCCTTGTCCTGTATTTTTTCTTAGGTAGAGAGTTGGAACATGAAGATCAATCTTCTGTCAAATGACTCTCTCTAATAGTTGCCTTCTTGGTGGCTATAACATCGGCCAAGAGGGTCTCTGAAATCAGCTCTCAGGGATGCAAGGAGCCATTTCTAAACCTTTTAATTCCTATGTTGGGTTCAAACCCCAAAGTGGCATCTGTGTTTCATGACAATCAGGAGATTGCTCTTCCAACGTTCAGATCTACCGAGGATTCCAGTGTTTATCCCTTAGATGTTGGAAAAGCTCTGAGTCAGTATCTTGAAGCTACAGCTTCTTTCCGTCAGACCGACCACCTGCTCGTTCTTTTCACAGGAAGTATAAGGGAATGCGTGCCTCTTCCAGATCTATCGGAGCATGGATTGTTCAGGCCATTCAGTGGGCCTATAAAGCCAAGGGCTTGGCGCCTCCAGAAGCGGTGACTGCTCACTCAACTAGAAGTGTCTTCATCATGGGCGGCATCACGTCACGTGCCTCCAGAAGTTATTTGCAAGGTGGCCTTGTGGTCTTCAATTAACACGTTCATGGCACACTACTGCGTAGTGGTTTACGTATCTTGTCTGTTGATGGGGCCAATTAAACCTTTTTTCTTTTGTCCAGCACTCTGCCCACCCGGGTGTGTATGGCTAGTTATTTCCCACACGTAGGCTGCCATGGAGTCTGTCAGGAAAACGGAAAATTTATATCAAATACTTACCGTAATTTTCCTTTCCTGATGGACTCCATGGCAGCAGGAGTTCCCTCCCAGTGGCTGGAGTAGGCTAAATTTGCTCTGGCCCAGAGCAAAGATTTATGGGAGAAGGGTCCTATGAGGTATGAGGGGCGGGATTAACCCACACGTAGGCTGCCATGGAGTCCATCAGGAAAGGAAAATTACGGTAAGTATTTGATATAAATTTTCCGTTTTATCTTATGTTATTGTGATTTTGGTGCATATAGATCATAGCAGCTCACAATGGACACGGTAGGTATTTATCTTGTGAGATTCCTGGGATCTGACCAGGGGAATGGTGAAATCATCATCACCTAGGTACAGTACCACTGGGGGAAACAATAGTAAAATGAATATATTAACTAACTTTTTTACCCATGGTTTTCTTTATCTTTTAATTTTAGCCAGTAGTTTGGCATGGGCGAGGCCCTTTTTAAATAAGCATACCTTGCATTGTTAGTGCACGGTCTCTTACAATATATGAAACAGTGAGGTCTAAAACAGTGAATACATTTATAAAAAGAAATAGACTTCCCCTTTTTATTGACCATAATTCTTTAAAATAAATGGTGCTCTGTATATTTCCTATTATAACTTTTCTTGCTGCCATATCTGCACTGGACAATATCATTTCACAGATAATATGATGAGCTAGGCTATGACTCTTCAGCAAATTTCTCACTATAATCAGTTATAGAATGGTAAAGCTATGGGGTGGACCATACTGGAGAAGGTTATTCACAATCTACTGGCAGTTTGGTCACGAGGGTCCTGGAGAGCCAAGTTTTCCAGTAAATTACCTCAGTTTACAGTGATATAATTTTCTTAAACTAAATTTATTTTGTTTTTCTTTATTCTAGTGTGTATGTTTGGTTATTTATGTGAGTCTGAGCAGTATAAATCATGCTGAGGAAAATATTTTAAATATATATATATATATACACATACATGGGCATCCGCTGAACTTTTTTCAGGGGGGGGGGCATCATTTTAAGGTCATCCATGCATCTTTGGGTCAGTGGAGCAACGCTGTATACACCACTCCTCCACCGCCCCTGCCCATTGAAATAAATGGGCACCGATGCTGAAGTGTCTGCAAAGCGATTTGGCTGCGACGATACACAGTTGCATTTAACCCTGTCTTCGACCGCTAGCTGGGGTTAAAAGTGCCCCACTAGCGGCCGAATAGCGCCACTAAAACAATGATAAAGCGCCACTAAAACTTGCGCGCTATTTACCGATAACGCGGCCATCTGGCAGTGTGAAATAGCTCTTGAGATAATTCAGCTTCACTCCATGTCCATATAAATATAGCCTAGAGAATGTACATCATTCTATATTGCAATGTATTGCAATACATTTGTTGTGGCCATGTTTTGATCTTTATGAAAACAGTCTATACTGTATGTATAGGTTGTTTTCATCAAGATCAAAATATGTCCGCCCACAACAAATGTATTGCAATACATTGCAATACAAAAAGATGTACACAGTGGTGTCGTGGCACAGGCACTGCTCTTACCTGTAGTTCTTCAGCGAAAGGCCCAGGGCAGGCACTGGCAGCGTATTCAGTCTCTTGTCTCAGCCACTGCACGCCACGCACCTGTGGGAGGAGCCGGCGCCACGTCGGCCGGATCGGCATAGGCACATTTACACAGGCAGAGGCAGGCTGAGGCAGCAGCCAATCACGGAACAGCCGGGTCACGGTGATTAAGCAGAGGCCCGAGCGGCAGAGCCAATCCGATGCTCGGGCCGGGGGTGAGGAGGGAGGGACGGATAGTCGGAAAAGACTGAGAGCAGCCCCAGCCCCCAGGCCAGCAGCAGTCTGCAGACTTAAAAAAAAAAGTCCACGGCTGCCGCGTAGGCGGCCACGGGGGCCATTGCAACACAGGGGGCAAGTGAGTTTTCACTCTGACTTCCGGGGGGGGGGGGGCAATTGACCCCCCAAGCCCTATGGAGCGGACGCCCATGTATGTATATTCCCCAATACAAACTCATGTTCGTTTAATGTTTTCAAGTCAAATACACACAAAATCAATCAACTCTCAATAAGAGGCCGATGTACTAATCACAATGATTTGTGAGTAAGGTGAAAAAAAAGTAACAAAAAAATAAATAAACCATATATATTCAAAATATATATCGTGACTAAGTGATAATAAAAGTATTCTATAAAATCATACATAACACAGTACAAGGCTTTAATTGGATATCTATGTTATAGAGTAACCGAGTATCTGAGATCTACAATATCACACAAAATTGTGGAAAACTCCACCATGAATGAAGTGCTGTTACATATTTAGAAACACAGAAGAGAAACAATTGGATATACACTATATTACCAAAAGTATAAGCAAGCCCAATATACTATTATATAACTAAATCTTTCTTCCAAAAGTCAACATTTTTATATATGACCTAATGGGAATCAGATTTAAAACCAAAATGACCTGCTAAATGTTCTCTTACTATCACCCTCAGATACAGGCCAAATCATATTTAGCTCCATCACATCCACTATATTACCAAAAGTATTGGGACGCCTGTCTTTACACGCATATGAACTTTAATGGCATCCCAGTCTAAAGCCTCGTACACACGGTCGGACTTCAAACAAACTTTTCCGTGGATTTTTGTCCGAAGGGAGTTGGTCGGGCACATCCATAGCATACACACGGCAGGACTTTTCTGCAAACTTTCCCAAAACTTTCCCAACATCACGTGGTTTTTCTGCTCTTTACCGCCACCCTTTGGTCAACTTCTGCTATTGTTGGTTGATTTTAACATTGGTTCTGGGCATGCGTATATGTACTTCGGACAAAAGTCCGATGGATTTCTGTACACACGGTCGGACTTTGCACCATCGGACTTTTGTTGCCGAAAAGTTTGTCCGTTTGCAGTGCGAACTTTTGTCCGATGAAAACCGAAAAAGTTTGTCCAATGGAGCGTACACACGGTCGGATTTTTTGGAAAACTTGCTCATTTTGAAGTTTGTTGGCAAAAAGTCAAACCATGTGTAAGGGCCTTTAGTCCGTAAGGTTCATTACTGAGTTGACCCGCTCTTTGCAGCTATAACACCTTTAACTCTTCTGGGAAGGCTGTCCACAAGGTTTAGGAGTGTGTCTATGGGAATGTTTGGCCATTCTTCCAGACGCACATTTGTGAGGTCAGGCACTGAGGTGGATGAGAAGGCCTGGCTCGCAGTCTCCACTCTAATTCATCCCAAAGGTGTTCCATCGGGTTGAGGTCAGGACTCTGTGGAGGCCAGTCAAGTTCCTCCACCCCAAACTTGCTCAATCATGTCTTTATGGACCTTGCTTTGTGCACTGGTGTGCAGTCATGTTGGAACAGGAAGGGGCCATCCCCAAACTATTCCCACAAAGTTGGGATCATGAAATTGTCCTAACTGTCTTGGTATGCTGACGCCTTAAGAGTTCCCCTCACTGGAACTAAGGGGCCAAGCCCAACCCCTGAAAAACAACCACACACATAATCTCCCCTCCATCAAATGATTTAGACCAGTGCACAAAGCAAGGTCCATAAAGATATGGATGAGTGAGTTTGGGGTGGAGGAACTTGTCTGGCCTGCACAGAGTCCTGACTTCAACCCGATAGAACAAATGCGCTTCTGGAAGTATGATCAAACATTCCCATAAATACACTCCTAAACCTTGTGAACAGCCTTCCCAGAAGAGTTGAAGCTGTTATAGCTGGAAAGGGTGGGCCAACTCAATATTGAACCCTACGGACTAAGACTGGGATGCCATTAAAGTTTATATGCGTGTAAAGGCAGGTGTCCCAATACTTTTTGTAATATAGTGTATGTAATGGAGCTAAATATGATTTGGCCTGTATCTAAAGGTGATAGTAAGAGAACATTTAGCAGGTAATTTTGGTTTTAAATCTGATTCCCATTAGGTCATATATAAAAATGTTGACTTTTGGAAGAAAGATTTAGCTACAGTGGCGGCCCGTCCATAGGGGGCGCACGGGCGCCGCCCCCCTCCCAGGCAGTCACAAAAAAAATATTTAAAACTGTCTCTTTAAGAATTTTTTATTTTTTTTTAAAAAGGTCCTTTAGATTTCTGTTGCTGGGCGCCGGACGCAATGCTTTGTGGGAAACGCCACGTCTATGCAATCATGAGATTGCAGATGAGGCGCTTCATTTGCGGGCTTTAAACCCGCCTTGCGGCGCATTCGATCGCGCCGATCAGCATCCGCCCGTGCCATAGTATGTATTACTACGGCCGGGTGCTTTGATTGACACTAGAGTTACGTCACTTCCGGTTTTCAGTGTGCCAAAGCGCCCAAGCGGAGGAAGCATGAGGAGCGACTCCTCCACCGCTGCTGCTGCCTGCTGCCCACTGAAGGAGATGAGACACACAGGAGAGGACACCACAGCCCGGTAAGTGCCGGACCTCCCGCGGAGAAGGGGGGGTGGGGTTTTCTGAGTTTTGTTAGCAGGGGGTGACAGATGTACACATGTAAGGGGCCCCAGCTTGTCAACAGTACTGTCCCCACTACAGCTCACTCCTGGGCTTGGTCAGCAGCAGCGTCATTACATCTAAATACATACACTGCCTGGCATGTGTATGTATTTAGAAGATCTGAGCCTTACAATCTCCTGCACTCGCTCTGTGCCCTCTAGCACTCCGATCCTCCCCCCTTCCCCCCACCCCGATCTCCAGTGCCCCACTGTCAGAAGCCAGAGCTGGAGCATATAGCCTATGCTGAGTCTGACGCTGCAGAGAGGGAGGTGAGCTGAGCTGCTGTCTGAGGAAAGTTTGTGCAGATAAGCAGGTGGCCTTTCATGTTGGGATATAGGATAGATTTGTTTGCAGGACATGAGATACTGGCAAATAGTGTCAAAAGAGCAGAGGAGTGTGTGCCTGGGGTGGGGGGAAGGGGGGGAAGTCTGCAGTCTCCCCATAGCTGGTACACATCCCCCAATCAGGCACACATCACTGCATAAGCATCCCCCAATCACTCTGTGTGTCCAGATAATGTGACCGTAATTTATGACCATTCCATGTCACCCTGTGTTAAACTAAACATTATATATCTATGGAATAACAATCTTCAATAAACAGAGCATAGCACAGTGTTCACAGCTATTTGCATGGTAACACTATTGTATGAACACTGATTATTTCATGAATAATTTCTGTTTATGGAGGTTTGTTATTTTGTGTTTACTCATCACAGGCTCAGTTCACACTTAGGCTCCATGTACACAGAAGCTGATAAACTGCAGTTAATGGGCGTTTTGGCGTTTTTTTTAAAAGCCCATTAACTGCACTCTATGTTAGCCTATGTGTTCATGTACACATAACGTTTTTTAGCTTTAATGAGCAGTGGAGTTAATGGGCTTTTTTCTGAACGCAGGAAATTTGCGTTCAAAGTGCCGTTTTTCGGCAGAAAAAAACGCAAAAAAACGCAAAACGCCGAAAAACGCTCATAAACGCTCAAAAACGCTCAAAAACGCTGGCCTCGAGCGTTTTTTGGTCCATTGAAATTTTTTTTTTTTTTTTTTTTTTTTTAAAGCTTAAAAAAGCTACACTGAAAAACGCTAATAAAAGCTAGTAAAAAAAACGCTGATAAAAGCTAGCTTTTTCTGCTGCTTTAAAAACGGCCGTTTTTGAGCTTCTGTGTACATGGAGCCATACAGGTGTGACAAAGCTTGGTTGTATTTTTCACATGTCACCTGTAGGGCAGTGTGTTCATTTCATTCGGTGGGCTGGCTGGCCAGTAAGCTGGCCCTGGGGAATGTTGGTGGTCAAGCTGGGGGAGGCCAGGCCTAAAGCTGTGTAAGGGGCCCCAACATTTTTCATGGCTGTAAAAAAAAAAAAGAAAATCTGCGCCAATAATCAAATATTTCAATAGTATCCAGGGGCTGATAAGCAAAAAGTAGTGCACACTGGACAGAGGCACCAGCTACTAGATACTAAAAATATCAATAATTTGTAGAAAAATAATGATAAAGTCCAGATAAGTGCCCAAATGATGCCATTAGAAACCAGAGCCAGACTTATCTGGACTCATTTGGGCACTTATCTGGACTTTTTTTATCATTATTTTTCTACAAATTATTGATATTTTTAGTATCTAGTAGCTGGTGCCTCTGTCCAGTGTGCACTGCTTTTTGCTTATCAGCCCCTGGATACTATTGAAATATTTGGTTATTGGCACAGTTTTTTCTGTTTTTATTTCTATTGTGTTTATTCCACCATTGCTGCTGCCTTTTGTTTATTCATTTATTTATTTCATTTGATATCAGCGCAGTTTTTTTTATTATATATTTTTCATGGCTGCCCTGCTCGTTAGTCCAGAAGGGGGGCCGGGCACCTGCAGGAGAGGAGAGCCGAATGTTCTGCCTTTTTCCTGGTGTTTAACCCCCGCAGCGCTGCTGGCTTTCTTCCTTTCAGGATTCAGAAAGGGGAGAATGTGCCAGGAGCCAGCCTTGTTCTGCAGGTAGTGTGCAGGAATGTTATCAGTGTGCCTCGATCCCCGCTGGGGGGGGGGGGGGGAATTGCTGTCAGTTTGTCCTGTGAGCCCCGAGCCAGTGTGCTGCGATCCGGGGGGGAGAGGGTCCTGTTATCGTGTCCTCCACCAGTGTGTGGATGCTGACAGTATGCTGCGAGATCAGTATATGTGATGCTGCTGATCTATATACCATATCTGTAATGCTGACCTATATACCCTGATCTATGATGCTGAGCTGTATACTCCTGACACTATATGGGTGGAAGCAAGTGAAATACAGGGGACGGAGTGGGTTGATTCTATAAGGGGTGGGGCTTATGAGAAATGGGAGGGGTCAAAAAAGAAGGGTGGGGTCTGGCGCCCCCCGATCCTAAAACTTCACCAGCCGCCACTGTTTAGCTATATAACAGTATATTGGGCTTGCTTGCCCAATATACTTTCCACATACTTGGTTTGGAGAAAGGGTGCAAATTAACACTACTTTTTTTATTATTAGGAATACGTAAAAAGATCAAGGGGGTTGGTTTACACTTGAATGGTAAGTAAACAAGGTATACAATTAAAATCATACTATGTTGCTGAATTAACTTATTTGCTAAGCTTAGTGAAAGTTATTTTAGTAACATTTACATTCTTTTTGATTAAGTATGAAATAAATTCATGCCATCCAACAAAATCTAAGAATATATATTTTTTTAACAGTCAAAAGAATATTTAATAAATACAATTTACATAAACAATAAGAAAAGGTAACACAAATTTTCCATGGTTAGATGGATCAAAATTACTTTAATCTAGGGCTAATCTAAAGCATTTATTATAATGCAGCTTACCAATTCTTAGATGTGATAGCTGCATTAATTTTTTATTTTTTTTAAAGGCTTTCTTTACTTTATTTGCAGCTGTTGATCTGGCCAATAAGTCTGTTTTTCAACAGAACAAGCTTTCCTGCAAATATAGCAGTTAAGAGTGTTGAGACAAACCATTTACCACTGATAGGGGTGCTTACAGTAATCAGCTTTTATTTATTCATATACATTTTTTATCCCAAAAGAAAAAACTGTTGCTATAAATGCTTGTGTAACTGCGGTGTGAGCTGGAGTTTGGCTTCAATTTGTTAGTGTATCTAAATTTACTAGTACAATTAACATCCCCTCTCCCCAGACTGACAATTCTGCTGTCCAAAGCTGCCCCTGTGCGCCTTCACCCAGAGGGTGGGGGCTTTCTAATACAGGAGATGTGTTAGGCCTCATGTACACTGCTGCTGGTAAAGAGACGTTTAGGAGCAGTTGGGCATTTTTTTTCAGCTGCCCCTGAACTCTCCTCTATGTTATCTTATCAGTACATGTACACGGGGTATTTATAGTTGTTTCTAGGCAGTTGAGTTTAGAAGCATTTTTTGGAAAGCAAAAAAATGCGTTCAGGATGGATGTTCAGAGGCATCTGAAACGCCAAACGCCTGTAACATCTTGTAAACACATGTAAATGCGGTAACTCACGTTTAGCCATGTTTCGTTTACAGACGTTTTTAATTTTCAACTATTTAAAGAAAAAAAAACGTGGCTAAACGCGGCATGTAAACACGGCAAAACCGATGTTTTTAAACGTCGGTTACTATCTGTCAAGTTAAATCATTCAGGTGAGGTTGTAAAACGTCCCATGTACATTAAGCCCACTGTCCTGATCTCCAGGTGAAAACAGCCAAAAAAATAACAAATGCAGCCACACATCTAAGGATTGGTAAGCTGCAATATATTACATTTACATTACAAATGTGAACAAAGGGAGAGCTTTGACAATATGGAGTCATGGCCTGACCAAGTGCAAGTGCAAGGAGCATGCCTGGACTAGAGGAGGGAGACTAGTAGACTAGACTCCTTGTCAATATCAAGTAATTACTAGAACTATTGTGAAGGGAAAGAGAGAAAGGAGTAACCTTTGGAGTTTCCAATGTTGTTTCATCAAGAATTTAAAGATTAGGTCGTATAATGCTGCGTACACACGATCGGACATTCCGACAACAAAACTGTTGATTTTTTTCCGACGTATGTTCAACGGATGTTGGCTCAAACTTGTCTTGCATACACACGGTCACACAAATGTTGTTAAAAATTCCGAACGTCAAGAACGCGGTGACGTACAACACGTTCGACGAGCGGAGAAAAAAGATTTTCAATAGCCAGTGCGGCTCTTCTGCTTGATTCCGAGCATGCGTGGACTTTTGTGCGTCAAAATTGTGTACACACGGTTGGAATTTCCGAAAGCATCGAACATTTGTTGTCGGAAATTCCGACCGCGTGTATGCAGCATGAGAGTAACAAGTTGTTGGGATCTATGGGAGGTAGCTAAGCTGTCCTGAATCTATGATGATTTATCAAGTTTGGGATAAACAGTTAAGTCTCTGATCCATATTAAATATGTATAGGAAAGTAGTTTAAATGTATATGAAAGCTTCTATCTAATTGGAAAACATAGGGAAAAAAGGTTTTCTTAGAAAGGATAGGAATTTATTATGTAACAGTAACTTAACAATCATGAGGATCATGGTATACTGGCAACATACCAAGGAGAAGAATAAGTAGTGATAGTTTTGATCATGATAATTACTATTTTGTGCCTCTTAAGGTTCTGCTTAGTGGAACGACTTATAATATTAGAGATGCATAATGTTTAATATAATATATAATATATAAAAAAAAAACTCATAACCCCTTTGGCGTTATACGTTAAACGGATGTTTAGGAGCAGTTGGGCATTTTTTTTAACTGCCCCTGAACTCTCCTCTATGTTATCTTATCAGTACATGTACACAGGGTCGTTTATAGTCGTTTCTAGACAGATGAGTTTAGAGGCTTTTTTGGAACGCAAAAAAATCGGTTCAGAAGCTTCGTTTAGAGGCATTTCAAGGGCCAAACGCTTCTAAACGCAGCAAAACGTTTCGTTTACAGGCGTTATTTATTTTTAAATGCTTCTAAACACAAACGCGCAAAAATGGCGCTAAACGCGGCAAAACTGATGTTTTAAACGTGGGTTATTATCTGTCAAGTTAAATCTTTCAGGAGAGGTTGTAAAAACGTCCCATGTACATGAAGCCTTATAAGAAGGATTAAAGTAGATGTATCTCTTTTTCTCTTTATCTATCCTGACTGCTGTCTCGGATTTAAGTAATTTAAAAAATAAATGGCAAAATGATAATAGGGAGATAGTGGGGAGAACAAGTATTTGATACACTGCCGATTTTGTAGGTTTTCCTACGTTCAAAGTATGTAGAGGTCTGTAAAAATACAGAAAATCACATTGTTTGATTTTTAAGTAATTAATTTGCATTTTATTGCATGACATGAGTATTTGATACATCAGAAAAGCAGAACTTAATATTTGGTACGGAAGCCTTTGTTTGCAATTACAGAGATCATACGTTTCCTGTAGTTCTTGACCAGGTTTGCACACACTGCAGAAGGGATTTTGGCCCACTCCTCCATACAGAGCTTCTGCGCATCCTTCAGGTTTCGGGGCTGTCGCTGGGCAATACGGACTTTCAGCTCCCTCCAAAGATTTTCTATTGAGTTCAGGTCTAGAGACTGGCTAGGCCACTCCAGGACCTTGAGATGCTTCTTACGGAGCCACTCCTTAGTTGCCCTGGCTGTGTGCTTTCGGGTCGTTGTCATGCTGGAAGACCCAGCCACGACCCATCTTCAGTGCTCTTACTGAGGGAAGGAGGTTGTTGGCCAAGATCTCATGATACATGGCCCCATCCATCCTCCCCTCAATACGGAGCAGTCGTCCTGTCACCTTTGCAGAAAAGCATCCCCAAAGAATGATGTTTCTACCTCCATGCTTCACGGTTGGGATGGTGTTCTTGGGGTTGTACTCATCCTTTTCCTCCAAACACGGCGAGTGGAGTTTAGACCTAAAAGCTCTATTTTTGTCTCACCAGACCACATGACCTTCTCATATTCCTCCCTTGGATCATCCAGATTGTCATTGGCAAACTTCAGATGGGCCTGGTCATGCGCTGGCTTGAGTAGGGGGGCCTTGCGTGTGCTGCAGGAGTTTAATCCATGACGGCGTAGTGTGTTACTAATGTTTTTCTTTGAGACTGTGGTCCCAACTCTCTTCAGGTCATTGACCAGGTCCTGCCGTGAAGTTCTGGGCTGATCCCTCACCTTCCCCATGATCATAGATGCCCCACGAGGTGAGATCTTGCATGGAACACCAGACCGAGGGAGATTGACCGTCATCTTGAACTTCTTCCATTTTCTAATAATTGCGCCAACAGTTGTTGCCTTCTCACCAAGCTCCTTGCCTATTGTCCTGTAGCCCATCCCAGCCTTTTGCAGATCTACAATTGTATCCCTGTTGTCCTTAACAGCTCTCTGGTCTTGGCCATTGTGAAGAGTTGAAGTCTGTTTGATTGAGTGTGTGGACAGGTGTCTTTTATACAGGTAACGAGTTCAAACAGGTGCAGTCAATACAGGTAATGAGTGGAGAACAGGAGGGCTCAGAGGCGTTGTTATGGGGGTGCGGCCCGCACCGGGTGACACCCACCAGTGGGGTGGCACCGGGGCCGCCACGCCGCTAAACACTGTACTGTATTGCTTGTCGAGAGGCGGTGCGAGCAGCGCATCCAGCAGTGAGGGGAAGGCTACCTGTAACATTCCTCTCAGCCAGGCTATCCCGAGTGAGCCGGAGTTGGTGGGCAGAGCTGGGGGTGTGGCTGCCTCCTCCTCTACTCCCACAGACTCCTTCACTATGGATGGTGCCACAGCTGAAGCAGATAGAGGCGAGGACACAGCAGCCCCGCCCACAAGCCCGGGTCTTCATCTGCAGGCATGCTATGTAAGTTACTCTGCAGTGTCACTACATAGAGTTGCAAGATGCCCTGTACCATCCCTGCCTTCCCTGCGCCACCCCAAACAGCCCTGTGCCACCCCAGCCTGCCCTGTACCACCCGAAACAGCCCTATACCACCCCAGCCTGCCCTGTGCCATTCAGCCTGCGTTGTACCACCCCAAACAGCCCTATACCACCCCAGCCTGCCCTGTACCACCCAGCCTGCCCTGTGCCATCCCAGCCTGCCCTGTACCATCCAGCCTGCCCTGTGCCACCCTAACTTGCCCTGTACCACCCTAACTTTCCCTATACCACCCCAGCCTGCCCTATACCACCCCAACCTTCCCTGTGCCACCCTAACTTGCCCTGTACCACCCCAACCTGCCCTATGCCACCCTAACTTGCCCTGTAACACCCCAACCTGCCCTATGCCACCATAACTTGCCGTGTACCACCTCAACCTTTCCCATGCCATCCCAACTTGCCCTATGCCACCCCAACCTACCCTATGGCACCCTAACTTGCACTATACCACCCCAACCTGTCCTATACCACCCCAACCTGCCCTGTGCCACCCTAATTTTCCTGTACCAACCTAACTTGCCCTATACCACCCCAGTCTGCCCTATATCACCCCAACCAGCCCTGTGCCACCCTAACCTGCCCTATACCACCCCAACCTTCCCTATGCCACCCCAACCTGCCCTATACCACCCTAACTTGCACTATACCACCTAGTGGTGCAACGGATCAGTGGTGATCCGTGATCCGAACGGGTCACCCTGTTCGGATCGGATCACCACGCGATCTGCGGAGCAGCGGCCATCTTGGTACACCCGGCACCGCCGCTGTAATGACATTTCGCCGCCGCCATCTTGCTCCAAACATACTCCTGCACAGTAATGATAGTAAGAAGGGGCCAAGCGGACATCTTGTTACACCCAACGTAGTTTTACATTTTACAGTTATTTTCAACACAAAATGGAGTTAATATGCTTAAATACATTATTTGTAAATCCAACAGACTGTTTACTTGTTAAATTTTAAAAGCAGCAGCAAACCTGCTGACCTTACATGCTTGCTAATGTGACAGAACACCTCTGATTTTCACATTTAACATTTAGTTAAATGTGAAAATCAGGTGTTCTGTCACATTAACAACCATGTAAGGTCAGCAGGTTTGTTGCTGCTTTTAAAATGTAACATGTAAACAGTCTGTTGGATTTACAAATAATGTATTTAAGCATATAAACTCCATTTTGTGTTGAAAATAACTGTGAAATTTAAAACTCCGGTGGGGGTAACAAGATTTGTGTTTTTTTTTTGTTTTTTTTTTGCCGATCCGAAAATGATCCGATCCGTGACCCCTGATCCGAGGATCGATCCGAGAGTTTTTTGATCCGTTGCACCCCTAATACCACCCCAACCTGCCCTGTGCCACCCCAACCTGCCCTATACCACCCCAACCTGCCCTGTACCACCCTAACTTGCCCCATAGCACCCCAACCTGCCCTATGCCACCCTAACTTGCCCTATACCACCCCAACATGCCCTATACCACTTTTTTGTTTTTTTCACAAAATAGCCCTATACCACCTTAACCTGCCCTTAACCACCCCAATCTGCCACTATACCACTCAATACTACCCTAACTTGCCACTATACCGCCCTATACTATCATTTACAGGGACTGACCGTGCGCTGCCTGCATGGTGCTGGGCAGCCTAAACAGAGAGGGGGTGACACTATGTTTTACCGCACCGGGTGACACCAACCCTAGTAACGCCACTGGGAGGGCTTCTTAAAGAAAAAATAACAGGTCTGTGAGAGACGGAATTCTTACTGGTTGGTAGGTGATCAAATACTTATGTCATGCAATAAAATGCAAATTAATTATTTAAAAATCATACAATGTGTTTTTTCTGGATTTTTTTTTTTTAGATTCCGTCTCTCACGGTTGAAGAGTACCTATGATAAAAATTACAGACCTCTAAATGCTTTGTAAGTAGGAAAACCTGCAGTGTATCAAATACTTGTTCTCCCCACTGTACCAGATCTGGATGAGGAGAATTGGACTGTGATCTGGATTTTTCTCTGACAGCTGATATCTGTCAAAGACAGGTTGATACAATTCAAAATTCTCCGTAGAGCATACTACACATCAGCAGGGCCGCCATAAGGAATTTTGGGGCCCCTTACACAGCTTCAGGCATGGGCCCCCTGGAGCAGAGGAGAACCGGGGGGGCTGTCGCAAATTGAGAAGCGGGGGGGGTGCTGCCGCCGCGAATTGTTGAGGTTGGGGGGGCTTTGGGTGCTGATGAAAAAAAAGGGGGGTTGCCATCCGGGGCCCTGGGGACCTCCGGGCCTCTGGGGACCTCTGGGCCCCTTACAAAAAAAAAATTGAAAAAAATTATAAAAAGAAAAAAAAAGAATAATTTTTATTAAAAAAAAAAAAGGGAGGTTGCCATCTGGGGCCTTGGGGACCTCCGGGCCTCTGGGGACCCCTGGGCCCCTTACACATTTTTTTTTAAAACATTAAAAAAATGTATAAAAAAATAATAAATAAATAAATGTATAAAAAAAAAAAAGGGAGGTTGCCATCTGGGGCCCTGGGGACCTCCGGGCCTCTGGAGACCTCTGGGCCCCTTACAAAAAAAATAAAAAAATTATAAAAATAAATAACATAAATAAATAAAAAAAAATGTAAAAAAAAAAAGTAAAAAAAGGGGGATTGACATTCGGGGCCCTGGGGAACTCCAGGCCCCTGGGGACCTCTTGGCCCCTTACAAAAAAAAAGGGGGGGGCATCCGGGCCCCTGGGGACCTCCGGGCCCCTTACAGGTGTACTGCCTGTAGCCCCCTGATGGCGGCCCTGCACACCAGAATTGATTTACTAAAACTGGAGAGTGCAAAATCTGGTGCAGCTTAGAAAAAAAAATAGAAGCTGATTGGGCCTAGTAGAGGTTTCGGTTCCCACCACTGCTGCAAGTACACTCCTGGGCCTTTTGCTTTTCTATGGCAGAAACGCCATTACCATGAGTTGGAAAAAATCAGCACCTTTTTCTATCTTATTTTGGAAACAATTGATGAATTCAAATCTACCATTATAACAAGATACCTATGAAAACAGGGGAGATGCAAGAAAATTCACAAATGTCTGGGCAAGATGGCTGGAGATCTCATCAACGACAACTTACTTAGCCCTTCGATACTTTCCTCTTCACTCTTTGATGAGGCCAGAAACATGATCATTACCTTATTCCACTTTTTTCCCAGTTGGACCCATAGAGGATGGGATGTGCCACTTTTTCTAACTTGTATACCGTGGACTAGCACATAGGCCAAATATATTGTGTCGGGTAGCAGTTTTCATATACCAGCAACCTTCCCTGCGTTGGTTGAGCTGCTTGGAGTTTGTAAAAATCCTTCAAAACTTCAATAAAAAGTTTTATAAAATAAAGTTGATGTAAAAACCCTAGCTGGATGGCATTTTTTTTGCTATAGCCCAGTGTATCATAAACCATTGCTATGATTTTTTTTTCTTCTAGAAAACTCAGTTTTCAAGTTTTACTTCTCAGTGCTGATGATCTGCTTCCATCCTGATATTGATAATGGTGAACAATATCTGCACATTAAGCATGTACACAGCTGTTTATAGTCTCCAACAGGTCCTTATGTGACAGGATGACTATTGGAAGACAAGGACAAAGTGTTGTCACCAGGGCCGGACTGGGAATAAAAACCAGCCCTGGGAAAAATGTCATACCAGCCCCATAGCATTATCATACCAGCCCAACATCATAACGTCATTATTTTCTTGTTCATAAAAGGGAAAACCCTGCATTTTAAAGCACATTTGAAGAGTGTATTATATATAGAGAAGACATATGAAAGCACATAGGGCTTTATATATATATATACATATACAAAGCAAATTCCAGTTAAAAATGGTCAATCATCAAGGGGGACCCCAGGAACTCTGGGAACGTGGGGAGGGGGGGGCAGGACTCTGGTGAACACCTTCCGCAGAAAGAATACACTAAGGTAAGGGGGGAGGGTTATTGATATAAGGGGGAAACCTTTATATCGGTGCCCCCTTACATTATCGTATTCACTCCCCCCTTACATCAGTGCCCCCCCTAGACTGGCCTGGCGGCGCTGTCACTGACCTCCTCTCAGGTGCACCATGCAGGGATCAGTCAGTCGGCTCCAGCTTGGTGGCTCTGGTTTTATCCTACAGTCTCCTCTCCACAGTCCACACATGTCTGACTTCTACCATGACCCCCATCCTGGGAACCCCCACTCTTAACTCCTCTCCAGACTCCCTCAGAGACTGCAGACATGATATAAGACAAGAGATGGTCAGAGGTTGTGGACATGACACAAGAGATGGTTAGAGGCTGAGGACATCATACTAAAGATGGTCAGAGACTGCAGACATGATATAAGAGATGGTCAGAGACTGCAGACATGATATGATGCAGACATGATCAATTCAGTCTCACCAGTGCCCATCAAATGCAGCCTACCACTAGGCCCATAATCACAGCCTCACTGTGCCCATAATCGCAGCCTCACTGTGCCCATAATCGCAGCCTCATCGTGCTCATAATCGCAGCCTCACTGTGCCCATAATCGCAGCCTCACTGTGCCCATAATCGCAGCCTGACTGTGCCCATAATCGCAGCCTGACTGTGCCCATAATCGCCGCCTCACTGTACCCATAATCACAGCCTGACTGTGCCCATAATCGCAGCCTGACTGTGCCCATAATCGCAGCCTCATTGTGCCCATCAATGCAGCCTCACTGGACCCATAATCGCAGCCTCACTGTGTCCATAATCGCAGCCTGACTATGCCTATCAATGCAGCCTCACTGTGCCCATCAATGCAGCCTCACTTTGCCCATCAATGCAGCTTGACTGTGCCCATAATTGCAGCCCCACTGTGCTCATAATCACAGCCTCACTGTGCCCATAATAACAGCCTCACTGTGCCCATAATCACAACCTCATTGTGCCCATAATTGCAGCCTCACTGTGCCCATAATCGCAGCCTGACTGTGCCCATCAATACAGCCTCACTGTGCCCATAATTGAAGCCTCACTGTGCCCATAATCGCAGCATGACTGTGCCCATTATCGCAGCCTCACTGTGCCTATTATCACAGCCTCACTATGCCCATCAATGCAGCCTCACTGTGCCCATCAATGCAGCCTGACTGTGCCCGTAATCACAGCCTCACTGTTCTCATAATCGCAGCCTCACTGTGCCCATAATTGCAGCCTCACTGTGCCCATAATCGCAGCCTCACTGTGCCCATAATCGCAGCCTCACTGTGCCCATAATCGCAGCCTCACTGAGCCCATAATCGCAGCCTCACTGAGCCCATAATTGCAGCCTCACTGTGCCCATAATTGCAGCCTCACTGTGCCTATAATCACAGCCTGACTGTGCCCATCAATCTGGCCTCACTGTGCCTATAAATGAACTCACCATAGCCTGCCCTGGATCACACACACAGCGGACATCTCCCGCTGTGTGTCGTGGAACTGGGTCTCTGTGTGTTGTCGGCGGTGCTGTAACAAGGTCCCGCCCCCTAGACCGACTCGTGTGATAGGCGGAACACAGATTCAATCTACTATCACACAAGACAGTCTAGGAGGGTGGGACTTTGTTACAGCGCCGCCAACAACACACAGAGACCCAGCTCTGCGACACTGACGCTACCGCTGGGTGTGAGACAAACAAGAGGAGGAAGCGGGAGCCTGGAGGCCAGCGCTGCAGCCTGCATCCACTGATCAAATCGGCCCCAGGGCAGGCGGCCTACCGGGAAATCTCCCGTTATCACGGTAGGCCAGTCCTATAACAGTTTAAAGCTGCAATTTTAAAAAGATTGAACATGAAGTTTGGCGCTCAGTGGTGCCCATCAGTGCTGCCTATCAGTGCAGCCTCATCAGTGACTCCTCAGTGCCCACCAATGCCACCTGATCGGTACTCATCAGTGCAGACCATCAGTGCAGACTCATCAGCACACATCAGTGAAGCAAAATTGTATGACAAACTATGAAAAAAAAATATATATTTGTTTAGCAAAAAATAAAACACTCAGTGGTTATTAAATACCACCAAAATAAAGCTCTATTTGTGTGAAAAAATGTTTGTTTGTGTACAGCAGGGATATGCAATTAGCGGACCTCCAGCTGTTGCAAAACTACAAGTCCCATCATGCCTCTGCCTCTGGGTGTCATGCTTGTGGTTGTCAGAGTCTTGCTCTGCCTCATGGGAATTGTAGTTCTGCAACAGCTGGAGGTCCGCTAATTGCATATCCCTGGTATACAGTATTGCATGACCACGCAATTGTCATTCAAATTGTGACAGCGCTGAAAGCTAAAAATTGGCCTGGGCAAAAAGGGGGCAAAAATGCCCAGTAGGCAAGTGGTTAATAAGTTATATGAGGTTTTAGTGATTTGGTGTACATCTACTTTGAAGTGAAGCTGTCACAGACTTGGGCAAATTCGACTGAGCATATGATGAAAAAAATTCATAAGAAGAGGTTACCTTCAGTCAAAACCCCATGTCACAACAATGAGTAAATCCAGAGATTGAGGCATCGGACATTATATACACTTTTCTTGTAAAGGTTGAACTTGGTCCTCCTCATCACTAGTGTAATGAAAAGTGTAGCAGAAAGGTGTGGGGCCAAGATTAGCTTTTTCTGTAAAAGATTTTCATGTAATTTCAGCTGTCATACTGTATGTCTACGACCATCTCAATAGATGATTTAGGCAAAAAAATAAATGTCATCATATGATCAGTTTGAGGTTACAAGGTTTGTTAAAAGTTTACTTAATATTAGGGGATAAGATTGCACACATGATGACAGGAAATAAGTTAGAATTGAATAGTTGAAAGGAAATAAGGATACTTCAATTTGCAATAAAAGAAAGTAAAAATATTAATTAATAGGAATGAATAATAATATACTAGCAGAAAAAACATGCAGGTGATTTCTGGCCCTAGCCTCAAAGTAGAGAGAGAAGCCACATTGCATTTTGGGCTTTAGGCCCCTTTCACACTTATATGACTTGTCCCACGATTTGTGATGGCAAAGTAGCATAACAAGTAGTTTCCCATGATTTCCAATGACAACCATTCATATTAGTACGACTTCAAGTCGTTCCGACTTCAAAGTAGTCCCTGTACTACTTTGGTCCGATTTTGATGCCACTTACACAGGCATTGCCTGAAATCGCAGCCGAGAATCGCGGCAAAATCGCGCCCGCAAAATTGCGGTAAAATCACGGCCGCAAAATTGCGGTAAAATCGGAGCCGCGAAATCGCGTGTTAAAGGGGCCTAAAGCGGAGTTCCACCCAAAAATGGAACTTCCGCTTATCCGGTTCCTCCCCCTTCTCCGGTGTCACATTTGGCACCTTTCAGGGGGAGGGGGGGGGGGGAGCAGATACCGGTCTATTACAGGTATTTACATAAATATATACGCTGCGCTTTCCAAAGTCATACACTATACCAGTGTAAAAAGAAACATATAGAAACCTCCAATAGTGAAAAAAAAAACGTCTTTCCTAACAGTGGAAAGTGACAATAGTGCAATAAATGAACACATATATTAAATATAAAAAATAAATATATAAAAGATGTGTATATAAAAGCATAAACAATGATGATAATTGATATAAAGTGCTACTGTGCAAAGAAGTGCAATTCCCATTTATGATCTTGTATAGATTATCAGTGACCCACTGATGCATAAAAAAGTGCTCCTGTGCATGTGCATAGCATCCAGCATTATATAGTTTATCAATATTGCATTGCTGGGTTGTTCGAAGAAGTGCTCTGTCCTGTGCAAGCGTATGGTATCCAAAAAGAGTCTATCCAGGTGTAATAAAGTTCATGCGATTATAAAGTTCATACGATTATAAAACTGCTAGGTTCAGCTTCACTTCCTGATTCTCTTACTGAAAATGCCGGCGCCTGCACCCGGGAGCCGAGGGACAAGTCGGCTTCGGGTGAGGACATCGCTGGCGCCCTGGATAGGTAAGTGCCCTTATTTTAAAAGTCAGCAGCTGCAGTATTTGTAGCTGCTGACTTTAAAAGAAAAAAATTGTCAAACTCCGTTTTAAGTACCATATTTATTGGCGGATAACACACACCTTCACTTTAAGAGTGAAGGTTTAAGGAAAAATAACTTAAATATGTGTAGCGACCTCACCTCTCACTCCCTCTTTCTCTTCTCGGTCAATGGCTCTCGTCTAGGGGACCAGGGAGGAGAGTGTGGCGCACCACCAGCTCGTATCCTCCCGTGTGCAGAGGTGTGAGCTATAACCTTTTACCTTCGGGCCTGTGTCCCTGTCCAGAGCCAAAACTTCCCTTGAGGATGATTCCCCCCCCTCCACGCAGGTGGAGGTAGGACCCTTTAGCTCCCAGAAAGTCAAGTTCCACGCCACTGAAAGTCCAACACTTATTTATTCTTCAGAGCAATAAATAGTCCTTTGAGAGTGACTGATTAGACACAGAACAGTTCAGAACAAAGTGGGAAGGAGGTTCAGGCACAATCCTATCAATGAAACTAAACTGTTAGGATTTCACAACAGTTATGGCGCACAGTCGCTGCCACCGACCGTGAGGTTGGTCCCTGCCACGAACCTGGTGAAATCAGGTCCCTGTCACAGACCATGATTGTTGGGTCTCTGCCACCGACCTGATTCACGTTGGGTCCCTGCCACAGACCATGAGAATGTGGACTGCCTTCAAAAAGTTGCAACCCCTGTCAGGGAGATGACATCCATCCGGACGGTCACCAGAGGCCCCACCGTCACCAAATTTCTGCAATGGGTCTTCGGTAAGGGTAACCTCTCTGGTCCCCCTTGTCCTAGATTCGGGTTCCCTCTCTCGGTGGACCCCTAGGATTCATCGATCCCTCGCGGGACCCAGTCGAAGGTACTGAGCCCCAGGCCTTTTCAAGCAGTACCTCACCCCAGGCCGAAGGTGCCTGGGATGGCATTCAATCCCCTACACCCAGGCCAAGGGCACCTGGGTGCGGATGAACCGGAACAGCAGCCCCAGGCTGAAGGTGCCTGGGACTGGGACCCCATGTGGAAGATGGCCGCCCCTTTGATACCCCCTCCCAGCAGGCACAGCGGGTTCCCCGCCCCGCCGTACCACCGCCGAGAGGAGACACAAAAAGGCACAACCTTACAACGATGGTTCAACCCCAGTCTATGGCGACAGCGCCACCTATAGACTGCAGGGAACTAGGCACCATTGATCTCCTCCACAGGAAAAAATATAGTTCATAGACCCTAGCAATAGTGCATCTGAGCCTAATTACACTCAGACACCTGCCCCCTAAATGTAACACTCCGCTACATATTAAATAAAGAACTTTGAAGCAAAATAAGGGGCAGTGCCCATCTGCAGCCTCACCATTGCCCATCTGCAGCCTGATCAATGCCCATCTGCAGCCTCACCATTGCCATTAATGCAGCCTCACCATTGCAATCAATGCAGCCTCACCATTGCAATCAATGCAGCCTCACCATTGTAATCAATGCAGCCTCACCATTGTAATCAATGCAGCCTCACTATTGTAATCAATGGTGAGGCTTACATACAGTAAGAATCTTCTTTTTTCAACCAGACTAACTATGATTCTATGATGCAGGGAGTCTTTCTATCACACACACATGGCAAGCACCAAAGTTTCCCCTAAGTTCCAGCTTTTCCCTAAATAAGACAATGCTCAACCTAAAAAATGTCAAATATTTACTCTTGTGGCTGTACAGATATCTACACCCAGCAGCTTGAAGCTCGAAAAGGTCATGAGCTTTTTTTGGAGCTGTATGGTGCATTTTTGGCCCCATAGACATTAGTGGAAGCTCCTGTAAACATATGACACAAGTGTTTTTTTGCCTAAACAACCCCTTCTGACCTCCTTCTCCTCTCCTTCCACCCGGAAAGCCCAGCTAAGGGAAAATGGAGCAACAAGGCCTTGCTATGTGGGATGGAGAGGCATTTAATGGCAAAGTGTGGGCACACCCCCAATTCTTATGACCCCAGAGGTACGCGCTTCAAAAGCAGGAGCAAGAGGCAGGGGGCCTGGAAGGACATGAGTTTAGAGAGCAGAAGGCAACACAAGCCAGGAAAATATACAAGAAGATGAATACATATGGACATTACCAGTCCATATGACTAACCCTGCCTAATGACCGTGTGTGTGGCAAAAGTAACAAACCTCTGTTATAAATATATAGTGAGGAGAATTACTGACAGATAGGAGTGAAACCCAAACACTGATAATCAGGAAATGAAAGAATGTGACAAATATTGATGATGATGTTTATGGCACAGAGTAAGGAAATCCCCAATATACTGTTACTGTGTTCAGTGATGGCCTCAGCATCACTAAGAGGAAGTGTCCAGCTCCAAGCCCTTTTATATGGGGCTGTGTCTGAGGACACAACTCCTCCTGGTTGCCTGTAGGAAAGGGCAGACACATGGGGTGAATATGGGGGTGCCTGCCAAAGAATCTACCAGAATCTAATGCTAACACAAACTTTTCATTCTATTCACTCAGCAAATCAGTTTGATCCTGGTCAAGTTCCAGCTCATCTCTACAACCCCCAAAGGAAGACATAACTTAACAGCCCCTTGACTGGCAAAAGGAGAGTCATAATTCTCCAGTTTATACAGCAGAGGCTACAAGTAACCTTTTCTGTGACTGTAGAATTACAAGCATTCACTTTGTTCTATTATTCCTGTTCAGTCTATTGTCTTGGATGGCATTCAGCTTTACAGTCTATCCTCATAGCTCTGATGGATCTGGCTGTCCCTCTTGATCAATATAAACCTGCCGTGCCCATGTTAGCGGCAGAGTGTTCATTGAAATGATATTTCGTATCATCTCACGTACGGCGCTCTCCATTGCAAATGATATGCATTTGTAAAAGGTTAGCAAACGAGAAACTAAACCAACCATACCAATAACAGCCAAAGAAGCCTCTTTCAGAGACGTGTGTCGGCAGCCATTTGAATTTTAATATTCAGCCAGAGTAAAGACTAAAGGCCACTAAACCAGAGGCGGGTGAAATAGTCCTGGGTTTTATGGCTCTGTGACTTGAGTCAAATCTTTTAAATATTGCTAATGAGCTCCATTACACCAAGCTTGTAGTGGCTGCAAATGATCCCGTCTCCATGCTGATACTGTTACGTTTCCCTGTCTGGCAATCTACCCCGGGCCCCTGTTAAGTGAATTATCACAGCTCCTAAATCATCTCTGTGGGGGATTTTACTAATCCCATCAAAGCACTTTAGCTCTTTTCTTTCTTCACTGTCCTGTAATGAATTATTATTTCCAAGGGAGCCGTTAAAAAGAGGCCGAATGCATGAATTGAATGCAGTTGTGTTACTTTGCTTGGGGTGAGCAGAGGGAGATGTAGGATATAAATGCCAGTTTAGCCCCAGGGCCTAGAGTCTGTGAAACACCAGTGAGAGGGTAATGGGACAGTGATGGAAGGCCCTATCCTCCACTGATATGGCCACCCACTGTTATGTCTGCTAAAAGCCCAGCCTGATCAGCCCCCCCACGCTTCTCACTTATCATTCGGGGCATTCAGCCCTGCAGCTCCCTTTCCTCAGTTTACTTAGCTGCAGGAAATACTGCTTAACAAATTGACAGAGGCTTCCTAGTAATTTATTAAGGACAGTTTGCTTTTGAAGTGATGTTTAATAAAACATAAGGCAAAGCATTCATTTTTCCTTGTTCAGAAGACAGTATGTATAAATTTAGCCATTGATTTTACATGCTGATTAGATATAAATACTATCATCATGGAGTTTGCATGTTCTCCCTATGCTTCCATGGATCTTTCTGAATACTCTGGTTTCCTCCCATATGCCAAAGACATGCTCATAGGTTAATTGTCCGAATTGGCCCTACCTAGTATGTGTGTGTATATGTATGTGAGATAAGGACCATAGATACTGTACAACATAGCTTATGAGCTCCTTGTGGACAGGGACTGATGTGAATGTGCACTGCGTAAATATTTGGCGCTATATAAATACCTGTTATAAATAAAAGAAATATAAAGGAACCACCAACTGAAAGCTATTTTTCTACTTAAGACATGCATAAACATGCATGCTTGTATCCTGGTGTCATGCTTGTGTGCTCGGCACTGCTCTACTTCAAAGAAACAACGGGCTTCTGATCAAAAAAATTCAGACTAAGCTGAGATTATGTCTTACCGACATCTTTGTTGTAGTTTGAGCCTGTAGAAATGGTAAGAAGCAAGAAACATACATCCAATTTTTACAGCACGGAATGTTACAGATTTATATGCAAGGATCGACGATTGTGATGCTCTGCAGGGATGAACTAATGTGCACCAACAAGTGCTTGCTATGTTCTGAAGCAGTGGCACATCTCTATGTAAACAAATACATCTCATTCCATTTTCTATGTAAAAAAAGGTTGCAAGACCTGAATGAAAGCTGCAAATCTTGTTGGCCTAATAGAAGAAAATATTGTAGTGGGTCTCAGTACTCCAGACTTGATTTTTTAATTGCTGTAATTTTCTACCAGATAAGCAAGTGCCAGACTGTTACTACGGATGTCTCCTCACGCCCATAGACATTTCTGACCATAGACATTTCTATGGGTGGCTTAAGGGAGTCCTCCTGTAAACTGTAGTATATGGTAAGCTTTAGTCTTCCTGTAATATGTTGTCTATGGGAGGCTTAAGTCCTCCTGTAAAATGTTGTCTATGGATGGCTTAGGTCCTCCTGTAAAATGTTGTTTATGGGAGGCGTAGATCCTCCTGTAAACTGTTGCCTATGGGTGGCTTTGGTCCTTAGTTTACTTAAAATGTTGTCTATGGGTGGTTTAAATCCTCCTGTAAAATGTTGTCTATGGGTGACTTAAATCTGCCTGTAAAATGTTGTCTATGGGTGGCTTAAGTCCTCCTGTAAAATGTTCTCTATGGGTGGCTTTAGTCCTCCTGTAAAATGTTGTCTATGGGAGGCTTAGGTATTCCTGTAAAATGTTGTCTATGGAAGGCTTAGGTATTCCTGTAAAATGTTGTCTATAGGTGGCTTTAGTCCTCCTGTAAAATGTTGTCTATGGGTGGCTTAAGTCCTGCTGGGATAATACCGACTATCTAAGGGGAATACACATGCAATCGAGTTTGTGTCCTAAATGCTGTTCTTACCTATCAGTGACAATTGAGGTTATCCTGAAGAGGCTTAGTACATACACTTGGAAATGCAGTTATTCCATTAAAAATTTGAATCAATTTTCATGGAAATTGAAAAACGAATCGAATAAAAAATGAACAACTGAAAAATGTAGTTAATTTTACCCCAGTTGAAGAACATCTATTTGCTTTATAGCAAATTGCATGATGAGGTACCCGTTTTGATAATTTTCAATTCATTCATCTTTCTTCTAACACTGTATTAAATCTATTTCAATCTGTAGTTCAATCTTCAGTCACTTATATCAAGTGAACGAAGTTTGCTGGTTGATCAAATTTGTGAATGGTAGGTTGCCTTTGTCCTTTCAGTAATATTAGTAGTTAAAAGCTGCTTAAAATTGGCTAAATGTGTACGACCAGTCTAAATAAGATTAGTACATTGATAACTGTCAGAACTCAAAAACAACCCCTTTACAAAAATGTTGTTTCTTATTACAAGTATTTATTTCTGCTTATTTGTTGATTATATTATTCTGCCTCAGGACATGGTAATAAAAAGTAAACTAAAGACCAATAAAACATTTGACCAAAATTCTGCCAAAATTCCCAACAGGCTACTAATAACAGTGATATTCAAAAATACAATAATTTGCTACTGTTATTAGTATAATTTTTAATTTTTTTAATTTATAACATACCAACAGACATGACATAGTAGGAGCTTTCAGTATAAGAGGTGTGGGGAAACTACACACAATAAGTAGTAATAATTATAATTACCACAATCTACTAATCTTACAGTCTATCAGTCAATTAATTTAATTATGACTAATGCAGTTCTGTTTTTGCGTTTATTTCGCTATTACTCCAATATTTTACTAAAATCACCAGCAGGCATATTTTTACTATATGAAATTCAAAGGAAAGAACATCATCCTTGTAAGCCAATCCATTTTCATTACTAGGAAGAGCAGCTAAACAATCATTAACTCAGCAGACACGCTTAACATGTGCACTATTTTTATCAGTGGGTCACTCCAAATTGGTCTCCAAACTAATTTCAATACGCCTAATATACATTTCTGCAAAATAGCATCTAAGTTAGTGTTAAGGCAAAGCAAATAAAGTGACTCGTGTTTCTCAAATGAATCACAACAGGATGGTAACATTTTGATCACGTTAACTGACAAACCTTGTTTGTTATTCACTTTTCACAATGACAAAGTCATTTTCTTCTCCGGCATATTTGCAGAAATGCACCTAGCTTGTATCTAAAGAATAGTTGTTTTGGAAAATTCTATGCAACACTTGATGAGTGTGTCTAATAATTCTGTGGCCAGAATTAACTTATCATGTCCTATCATACTGTTTTCTTGACAGATCCAATCAGCATTGCTGTTGCCTAATACACCTAGTCTGAGATATATTTCATTCTCAATTTAAAGACCTTTTTCTTATTTGAGGTATTACTTTCAAACAGAATACCAACCATTCCACCAATAATAGAACACAAGGATTGACAACCATAGATGCAGCCTAATTAATTAAATTAAAGCAAATTTTACTCAAAACTAATATGGCAGTGATGGCGGACCTGTGGGTTGAGTCATGAGTTGTCTGTTGGTTTCTTATTTGTCACCCAAGCCACCAAACAAGAGTTTCATTCTTCATTAGCTTAAAGCTTATTAAAAGCCTTGCTAAAAGCAAGTTTAAATCTACGGCCAACATTTCTATTAAGATTTGTAATCAGCACTTTAGAGGCTGGAGCTGATAGGAGCTCCAAGAAAACCACTCAAAGCCTTTTGACAGCTTTGTGAATTATTTTTTTCATATGATATTCCTCCAACTTGCTATTACAAACTAAGATTAAACAAAGCCCATATGTATGAACCCATAAAGTCTTCTGTTACTGAAAGGTGCAGCATGACGGAGCTGGAGCAGTTCTATACTTGTCAAGGATGAGTGCATACGTGTGCGCAGCCTTTTGCATTAGGGTGTGCACCCCAAAGCTCAAACACACATTACCGATAACTCACAATGTTCATTCAGAAAGGGAGGGGGCTGGTGAATTACATATTTTACCGACCCCTTCCCCCACTCATACTAAAACATCTCTACAGTAACAGCTGGCAGGAAAGGAGAGGAGGGAAGCCGGGAAGCGCTGTGGGAGGAAAGGGGGGCAATAGGGGGAATCTGTACTGCACAGGGTGATTAGGGTGTGCCTGGGCACACCTGGCACACCCTGTGCGCACACCTATGGATGAGTGCCAAAGCTCTCTAGAAAATCCCATTGATGTCACACAGAATATTTTTTGGAATATTCCATTTAACCAAAATACAGACATGTTATAGTTACATTGTGGTACAGGGTGCTTTTACAGAGCTGATTGTAGCATGATTAAAGTCATAATAGCTGATTGATCCATTTCTTTGGCTTCATGGTCCTGACCAAAGAACACTTCCAGCATTGTGCTCTTTGGCACCAGTTGAACCACTCACTGCCCTAAAATGGCACTGAGACTGGTTCTCACAGCACAATTTAAGACTGGTGGTATAGTGGATCACAACACAAGAATAGATTAGAAAATTTTCCAACAGAACAAGCTTTTAATTATTTACTCATTAATACTATTATAGTATTATTTATATCCGCTTGGTAAATTTGGGAAAATTACTAATTTTTATTATTCACTTATATAATAGAATATGTAGAAGCAGATTTTTTTAGTGTGTGGAAAACCATACAATTCATGAAGCACAAATTGCCTGGAATTTCCAATTGCATGATTCTTTATTGACCTACCTACAAATATTCAGGCAAATAAAAAATGTGGAGATCTCAAATCCTCATGGTCAGATCTTCTCTTGTTTTTCACCAATAAATGTTGGGAAAGTGGAAGAGATAGGGAATCGTTTGCCTAATCTAAATACATACATAATAAGATATTGCCATTTTGGTGTTCTTAATTCCAAGAATCTAAGGTTGCTCATACAATGTCTAAATTTCCTCAGTTCTTTGACAGATCTGAGCATTGCTTGCATCTGAGCACTGTAGTTGTGCACTTTTGTGTTAAAACAAGCACATGCAAACACGTTTTCCAATCATTCCTCTAGTTTGTAGTTATTTACAATCCTTTAGAATAAGAAGAGAACAATGAATAGCAGAATGAATGAATCTAAACCAGCAACATGTCCTAGCACCATTGCTAATAACAACTCCTAATAACTCTTAATAACGCTTATTAATAACAACTGTTTCTGTAAAAAACAATGCATGTTTTTACATGTCACCCAAGTCAGAAAGAAAAGTAGCATGGAAGGTATGCTAATCTCACTGGTTCTGACCAGAGTTCAAGTTAACTGTCACTATCCCTTAACTGTCACTATCCATGTCCGCTCCACTTCACACTGTTGATTAGCACCAGGGCTTTTTTTCAGGGGGAACTTGGTGGAACTCAGTTCCACCACCTCTGGCTCAGACCCTTTGGTGCCTGCTTGCTCACCACAATCACTTGTAAACACAGAAGTCTGGTTTCTGTGTTTACAAGTGACAGCTCTGCACTCTGTATGTAATGTAATCCTGGTATTTAATGCCCCTTTAAGACCCTTCTACTGTTTTCGTGAAATTTGATGTGATTTGGAGGGTGTGTGTAGGGGGAGGAGTTTTGTGGGGCCGTGGTTGAGTTCCAGCACCTATTGTTTGAGAAAAAAAGCCCTGATTAGCACCCATGTCAGAGAGCCCTTCCAAATCCTGATTTAATTTTAATGCACTTGAGGACAACTTTGTGGTAAACAAAGGTTCACTGATATTGACCAGTACTTTACTTGTAACAATTAAAAACATTTTTGAATATATGGAAACATTTTTTAGGTAATAAGCAGGTCTTATCAATTTAGATGGCTATCATTGCCTCCAGTTAATTGGCAGTGCCACTCTATAACTCCAAGCATAACAGTAAAAGAAGAATATCCAGGCCATTTGGAAATGAGAATGCACCATTAGACAGTAGCAACTGGCTCAGTCCACCCTTCCACCTTTTATTATGTGTCCAATATGTCTTTCTATTTGTAGAATTATGAACACTTTGTGACCCCCACCTGGCTGGCAATATCTGCGTACATTCTGTACACTCTGCTTTTCTTTACCCAGTGCTAAGTATTCCTATTTCCAGCCCCATCACTGGCCCGCTAAGTAATTTGCGAAAAGCTAACAAACTCCAGCTACATCCTCATAGCGACTGCTTAAACCCATTACTTTCCCTTTTAATCAAATCGCTGCTGTGTCAAAATATACAATTCTTGCCATGAATCTCACTTGCCTGTTACAGTTCACCAGCTGACCTTGAAAATGTTTGCTCTTCTGAGCTCCTTCTTTCGGCCTCCAGCTAAATTGCTCTAGACCGGGCCTCATCATTTTTCTATAGACAGAACTCTGATTAACATAACAGAATGCATTCTCAGAGGCAACAAATACATACCGCTGATAAAAACATTTATTTAAATAAAATGCACTCACACATGCATCAATTTGATTCCATCAACCATAAAATATTATTATTATATAAAAGGTATCATTTAGTATATTTATATAATCACATCATATATGAATAATTGAAACATTATTATATAATAATAAAATTACATTAATAATAATAATAATACTACCAACAATATAAATTACAATATTTTAAAATTATAACATATATAGAACAATAATGCATAGTGCAATTCTTTCACTTTCTAATAGTATTTCTAATAATAATAATATTAATAACAGTTAATAATTATAGTGACAGTAATAACAAATGATGATGATAATACATTATTATTATTTATAATGAATGTATATCATATTGAAGAGATCTACTTTTTTTTGTAAAGTGTTAGCACTTTGCCAAGAATTATGCCGCATACAGACGATCGGACATTCCGACAACAAAACCGTCAATTTTTTTCCGACGGAACGTTGGCTCAAACTTGTCTTGCATACACACGGTCACACAAATGTTGTCGGAAATTGCGAACGTCAAGAACGCGGTGATGTACAACACGTACGACGAGCCGAGAAAAATTAAGTTCAATAGCCAGTGAAGCTCTTCTGCTTGATTCTGAGCATGCGTGGAATTTTGTGCGTCGGAATTGGGTACACAGGCTTGGAATTTCCGACAACAAGTTTTGTTGTCGGAAAATTTGAGAACCAGCGCTCAAACATTTGTTGTCGGAAATTCCGACAGCAAATGTCCAATGGAGCATACACACGGTCGGATTTTCTGCCAACAAGCTCACATCGAACATTTGTTGTCGGATATTCCGACCGCGAGTACGCGGCATTCGAAAGGAATATATATCGCACACAACTAATACACAGCAAAGAAAAAACTCTTTGTGATATCTATCCTTTACAGGTACCGGTATGCTCATTCACACCAGTCCCTGTCCTCAAGGAGCTTACAATTTCTGGACTCTGTCTCGCATACATACTAGGACTAATTTAGACAGGAACCAATTAAACTACTAACATGTCTTTGGAGTATGGGAAGAAACCTATGTGCACACAGAGAGAATATGGAAACTCCGTGCAGATATTATCCTGTTCAGGATTTAAACTGATGGCACCAGTGCTGCAAGGTAGAAATGCTAACAACTAACCTACTGTTATGCAGTAAACATCTTTTGTATATCAATTTTGTAGGTTGCAGTAAAAAAAAAGGCCTAGGTGGTAATATACAGATGTGCAGTAAAGCATTGTAGAATTTATATTAAACATCCAGTGGCAGGAAGTTATTATTTTTAATTAATTTATCTTAAAATCTCTTTCTACAGCTAGCCATGAATGGGCACATGATACATATAGTAGTAGTGCTCAGACACAATGCAGTTTCTTGTAAGACTTGCCTGATGTACTGAAGCGGTGCATATGTGGTTAATATCAAGAAATAAAAATCTCACACTCACTGCAATAAACAGCGATATGAACGCAGTGGTACTACAAAGTTAAAAAACTCTGCCAGAATATATATATAAATGGATGCATCACACTCTGATGAATAAATAAACGTATGGTTGTGTTTGTAAATGTTTTTTATCTTAATGCATTCTATGCATTAAGATAGAAAAAACCTTCTGTGTACAGCAGCCCCCCTCAGCCCCTCTAATACTTACCTGAGGTCCCTCTAGATCCAGCGATGTTGCAGGAGAGTTTCGGGTGCCAGGGATTTCCCTCCTCATTGGCTGAGACAGCATTTCGACCATGCGCGAGTTTCCACAGCGACAGGAAAGTGTACACACTCTCGGGTTTCTCGTCGGGAAACAGGCCGACGAGAATCCCGACGAGAAAATAGCAGGTTCTCTATTTTTCTCGTCGAGATTCTGGCCAGTTTTCCTGATGAGAAACCTGAAAGCCTCGTACAGACGTCCGGTTTTCTCGGCAAGAAAGCTCTCCCGGCAGTTTTCTTGTCGTTTCTTGACGAGAAAACCGGCCGTGTGTACGAGGCTTCAGTCTTCCCCATTCTACTGAATCTGGGGTTTTATTGCTGTATGTCTCCCAACTGTAGAGATGTTACATTGTATAGAAGGAGAATTAGAGTGGGATTATAGAGGTGCCAACAGATAATAATAGAAACGAAAACTAGTTAAAATTAAAAATTTATTATAAACGTAATTAAAAATCGAATCAGATCAGATCATTGTCAATATAAAATAAATATTCATGTAATGTTGTATATATGTATATTTTTGTATAGTTTCTTTGATATTATATTTTTGCATCCCTTTGTATAGTTATTTGTGTCTTCCAGTCGGTTCGTTAACCCCCTGATGAAGCCAAAAGGCGAAACATGTCGAGATATCACACGAACATATAATCTCTGTACAACCTGAATTTCACTTGTATGACCACCCAAATGGAAATGTACAATGAAACACAATAAACTGATCTGATTAGATTTTTAATTATGTTTATAATAAATTTTACATTTTAACTAGTTTTGGTTTCTATTATTATCTGTTGGCACCGCTATAATCCCACCCAAATTTTCCTTCTACATTTGACTCTTTGGGATGAGGGGCAGATGCTATGTGTACACCTATGTCGGACAAAAAAATATATAAATAAAATCTATTACATTGTGTCACTTCATCACTAGGACAGGAAGTGAAAGGAAATCTCCACTGTGGGGACACAGACAGCTATATAAATCTGACAGAGGTCCTGACACTTCTACACTCTATCCAAAACAAAAATTCCAAAGGTGTCTCTGTTGCTCCCACATTCAGAGAAGAGACACCTTAAGACAGGAGGTGGGTTACTGGCTGGAACACCAGGTGAAAATAAATGGAAAAAAAGCCTAAAAAAATTAAAGCGAATACAGTCCACAGAATATTAAACCACTTGCCGACAGCTGCAGATATACGTCGGCAGAATGACTTGGCTGGGCATATGGACATACCTGTACGTCCTCTTTAATAAGCGGCATTGTGGGCGTGCGCACGGCGCCGGCGGTGCGCTGGCGCGCGCTCTGCGAGCTCAGTGAGTATGACCACGGGTCCCGCGGACTCGATGTCTGCCGGGAGTCCCGCGATAGTCTCACGGAGAGGAAGAACGGGGAAATGCTAATGTAAACAAGCATTTCCCCATTCTTCCTAGTGACAGGACACTGATCACCGCTCCCTGTGATCAAGAGCGGTGATCAGTGTCGTGACACATGTAGCCCATCCCTCCTACAGTTAGAACACATCTCTAGGACACACTTAATCCCTTCAGCGCCCTCTACTGGGGCCATAATGTCGCAGTCACAATAAAAATCGCTGATCGCCGGCATTACTAGTAAAAAATTTTTTTTTTAAAAATGCCATAAAACTATCCCCTATTTTGTAGACGCTATAACTTTTGTGAAAACCAATCAATAAACACTTATTGCAATTTTTTTTACCAAAAATATGTAGAAGAATATGTATCGGCCTAAACTGAGGAATTTTTTTTTTTAATATATTTTATGGGGATATTTATTATAGCAAAAAGTAAAAAATATTGCTTTTTTTTCAAAATGGTCTCTCTTTTTTTGTTTATAGCGCAAAAAATAAACACAGCAGAGGTGATCAAATACCACCAAAAGAAAGCTCTATTTGTGGGGAAAAAAGGACATCAATTTTGTTTGGGAGCCACATCGCAAGACCACACAATTGTCAGTTAAAGTGACGCAGTACCGAATCGCAAAAAGTGCTCTGGTCTTTGGCCAGCCAAATGGTCCGGGGCTGAAGTGGTTAAGAATTGGTAAACTGGAATACATTACATTTTTGTAGCTGTTTATGTGTGTTCATGTGCAAAATGAATATGAATGGGAGTGATTATATCAGCTGCTGCACTTGTATGGTTCTAATGAGGAAAGTGTCAGGGTCTGCATCCCTTTTATACATGATTTCCCTTTGGGAGTGTCTCACCAAAAATTAAATTTGTTTTGCAGGGGATGCTCAAAACCAGATTGTCTTAATGCAGACTTCTGGGAAATCAGTGAGCCAATCACACAAGCAGGAAATTACATTTCCTGGGGGGGGGGGTGTTCTGTACACCATCTTTGTACAGAACGCCTCCAGGCCTCCATATTGCATTGCATTTTACAGAACAGTATAGCAGATTGAAAAGGAAAGGTATTTCTTAATAACATTAAATTACAATATGACTTGTGTCGCATTAGTATAGGCTATATTTTTTTTTTATTTGTTGTTTTTTTTCCCCACTAAAGTGGAGTTACCCTCTAAGGATGCTCCGTTTTCAGATGGTGGCTTCTAGTTCTGAGCTCTGTCACACCCGTTTGCATCCCTCAGTGTAGACAGGAAGGGGCGTGACAGTACTCTGACTTTAGAGCTGAAAGTCAATGTTTGCATAATAAGCTACCTGGGGTGGCTCCTGAAGAGTCCGTAAAGTTACAGAAAGGTATGTACTGTATAGTATGTGTGAGGGGGTTAGCTCGGCAGCGGGTGTGTGTGACCCCCGGGATGGGCTCCCCACACAAAAACAGGCCCAGCAAACGGAGGTTGTGGTTTTCAAAATCAAAAAGGTGCGGTTTATTTTCTATTTACAGTGACAAAACACAGCAAAGCAAAAGAAACATAAATAAAATAAATCCTGGTCAACTTGACCTCTGACTAAACATACAGGTTTCCTAACTAACAACTGGGATCAGCCTAGTGCTGTCCTAGTCCCTAAGTCCCTGGTTTTAAATGTCCAAACAAATAGCCACACAGGCTTTGTCTCACCGCACAGGGGTTCACTCTCCCTAGACAGTCCACACAGGTCTGGGTCCAGGCATGAGCAAACACCTAATGAATCTGGGAGTTCTTATAGAGGCCTAAATGAGCTGACAAGCTTCAGCTGGTCTCATCAACTCCCTGTCTGCACGACGCCCCACACTCTCCCTAGAGGTATGAGTCATCCATGAGCCCACTAGCCTCAGCTGGGCTTATACAACTCTCCACCTAGTTGTATAAGTCGGCGTAAAGCCTGAATCTGGGCGAAATATATCTACCCCCCTGGATGCAACCAGGTGACTTTACCTTCCTGCTGTCACATACCCCCCCCTCTTGTTTTAACCTCGGGGTTGGAACACCAGCAATCAGGCATTCATGTACTCGAGACAAAGCATCCACATTCCCCATTTGAACGCCAGGGCGATGCTTTACTGTGAAGTTGAATTCCTGGAGGGCCAGGAACCACCTATTCACTCTTCTGTTTGTTTCCTTGTTTTGAGCCAGCCACTTTAACGGAGCGTGATCCGTAACCATGTCAAAGTGCCTACCTAGCAGATAGTACCGAAGGGAATCTAGAGCCCACTTCACCGCTAAACACTCCTTTTCAACCGTGGCATAATTTACCTCATGGGACTTCAACTTCCTGCTGAGGTAAATGACTGGGTGCTCTTCCCCGTTCCAGACCTGGGACAATACTGCTCCTAACCCCACATCTGACGCATCACTTTGTACGACAAAGTCTTTAGAGAAGTCGGGTGAGTACAACACTGGCTGGCTACATAAGGCTTGTTTCAAGAATTGGAATGCTGCCTCAGCCTCGGGGGTCCATTTAATCATGACCGACCCTTTCCCTTTCGTCAGGTTGGTTAGGGGCACAGCCTTAGAAGCAAAGTGGGGAATGAAGCACCGATAATAACCCGCGATTCCCAGAAAGGCCCGTACCTGCTTCTTGCTGTTGGGACGTGGCCAACTCTGGATGGCCTCGACTTTGTTGAGTTGGGGTTTTATCACTCCCCTGCCAATGGTGTACCCAAGATATTTGGCCTCCTCCTGCCCAATGGTACACTTCTTGGGGTTAGCCGTAAACCCCGCTTCCCGGATAGAGTCTAGGACTGCTTGCACTTTTGGCAGATGTGAGGCCCAATCTGTGCTATGGACAATTACGTCATCCAGGTAAGCCGCAGCATACTTCCGATGGGGCCTCAGTATCTGGTCCATTTTCCGCTGGAATGTGGCCGGCGCATTCTGTAACCCGAACGGCATTCTCTTATATTGGAACGCCCCGTCTGGGGTTACAAATGCGGTTTTCTCTTTGGCCGACTTGGCCAGGGGAATTTGCCAATACCCTTTTGTGAGGTCAAGAGTCGTCATGTATCGGGCTGTTCCCAGCCGGTCGATCAACTCATCTATACGTGGCATGGGGTAGGTGTCAAATTTTGTAACTTTGTTCAACTGACGAAAATCGTTACAAAATCGCCAGCTCCCATCCGGTTTAGGCACCAACACAATGGGACTAGACCAATCACTTTGGGACTCCTCTATCACCCCTAAGTTCAGCATTTTCTGTACTTCCTCCCGTATTGCCTCCCGTCGGGCCTCTGGGATCCGATAGGGTTTTACCTTCACCCTTTCACCGGGCGGGGTAATAATATCATGCTCTACCCCAGATGTTTGTCCCGGCAGCTCAGAGAACACCTCCTTGTTGCGAAGCACAAACTCCTTAACCTCCTGTTGTTGGGGTTGTGACAAGGTGGCTGCTATTCCAACCTCCGGAATCACGCAACCAGTTTGAGCTGGTGACCAAGTTTCTGCGACTAGGGACTCTCTATCCCTCCAGGCTTTCAACAGATTAACGTGATATATCTGTTCGGGCTTTCGCCTTCCTGGTTGTCTGACCTTGTAATTCACTTCGCTCACTTTTTCCATTATCTCGTAGGGGCCTTGCCATTTGGCAAGGAATTTACTTTCAACCGTAGGGACAAGTACCAATATCCTATCCCCCGGGGAAAAGGTACGGGTCTTGGCTCCACGGTTGTACACTCTCTGCTGTGCCAACTGCGCTTGGGCCAAATGTTCCTTCACGATGGGCATTACCTGTGCAATTCGATCTTGCATCAGTGCGACATGCTCAATCACACTCCTGTGGGGAGAACTCTCACTTTCCCAAGTCTCCTTGGCAATATCCAACAGCCCTCTTGGGTGTCTCCCATACAGTAACTCAAAGGGGGAGAATCCCGTAGAGGATTGGGGCACCTCCCTAATAGCAAACATCAAATAAGGAAGTAGACAGTCCCAATCCTTTCCATCTCTATCCACCACTTTCTTCAACATTTGTTTTAGGGTTTTGTTGAATCTTTCAACCAGCCCATCGGTTTGGGGGTGATACACAGATGTACGCAATTGCGTCACTTTGAACAATTTACACAGCTCTTTCATAACCCGGGACATAAAGGGTGTACCTTGGTCCGTAAGCAGTTCTTTACAAATACCCACCCGGCTAAAAACAAGAGATAGCTCTTTGGCTATGGTTTTGGCCGAGGTATTTCTGAGAGGGATCGCTTCTGGATAACGGGTGGCATAGTCCATTATAACCAATATGTACTGGTGCCCCCTAGCGGACTTGATTATAGGACCTACCAAATCCATTGCGATTCTCTCAAACGGGACCTCAATGATGGGTAGAGGGACCAGCGGGCTACGGAAATGTGGCATCGGGGCCGACCTCTGACACACAGGGCAGGAGGAACAATAATTTTCTATGTCCTTCATCACCCCAGGCCAATAGAATCTCTGTAATACCCTCTCTCGGGTTTTCTCTGTCCCCAGATGACCTCCAAGAATGTGCCCATGGGCCAACTCCAACACCAACTTCCTGTAAGGTTTGGGCACCACAAGCTGCTCAACGGTTTCTTCTGCCCTTTTTGCCACCCGATACAGTAGGTCCTTCTCTACGCTGAAGTATGGGTAAGTGCAGGTATTATCTGGGTTCACTAACTCGCCATCTATTTCCACTACGTTTTCCCGTGCCTTTATTAGGGCGGGGTCTTTTAACTGTTCTGTGGCAAAATTTTCCCTGTGAACCTCCAGATCAGAAAACTCCACAGACGGTAGGTTTTCGTCTGAGGAGGTGGGCTCCTCTCCAGTTTCTTGAGTCTCCCCTGCCAATACTGACAAGGGAAATTCTGGAGAGTCCTCACCACTCTCAGTGGAGTTCTGGCTATCACATTCCTGGTACATAGGGGCACCAGTGGGGGGCTCAGGATCATCCCACAGTTCCCAGAACTTCGGAAAATCCCTTCCCACAATGGCATCATGCGGTAATTGAGATACTAACCCCACTGGATGAGAGAGGGTACCTTTGGGGGTCTCAAAACACACTGTAGTCACTGGATACTCTCGGGTGTCCCCATGCACACAAATAACAGCTACCTTGCTATTCCCAGAGACCTCTGTTTTAACTAATTCAGCCTTTATCAGGGTCACAAGGCTACCTGAATCCAGCAATACCACAACATTTCTACCATTAATACACATTTTGCATAAATGTTTCTCAGTTCCCCGAATGGCAGTGCATGCGACTGTCGCACACAGCGACTGACGTCTGTCCGTCAGAAAGTCACATTGCATGGGTTCCTCCACAACCGGGCAATTTGCTGCAATATGTCCCGCTTGCCGGCAGCGGTAGCAAACAATCCTTTTGGCTGCCTCTTGAGCCCCTGACTTCCCAGGCTGTTCTCGCCAAACTTTGGGCAGAGCTCCCACCCTCTCACTCTCTCCACCCTCACCCCTTGGAATCCTCTTATCCGCCCCTGGGGATGGTCTGGTCTTAGGGTGGAAAGTCCGAGAGTCTCTGGAAGAGGCCGTCAGGTTCTCTGTAGCCAAGTATTTCTCTACACGATCCACAAGACCACCGGCCGTCTCTGGGTCTCCATGGCTTACCCACTTTTGGATGGCAGTAGGAAGAGCTCTCAAAAACCGATCCATTACAACACGTTCCACAATCTCTGGTGCGGACAAAGTCTCTGGCTGTAGCCACTTCCTGCTCAGGTGAATGAGATCATACATTTGAGACCTGGGGGGTTTTCCAAGCTGGAAAGTCCAGTTATGCACACGCTGAGCCCAGACAGCCAGGGTGACACCCAGCCTTGCCAATATTTCAGCTTTTAGCATCACATAGTCTTTTGCTTGGTCAGGCTCTAGGTCATAGTAAGCCTTCTGCGATTCACCAGTTAACAGAGGAGCCACCAGTCCAGCCCACTGCTCCTCAGGCCACTTTTCTCTTTCAGCAGTCCTTTCAAATGTGGTCAAAAATACCTCTGGATCATCCTCTCCAGTCATTTTTGTCAATAAACGACTCACCCCAAAGGACGCGGTATTAGTGGGACGGCTTTCCTCACTGGTCTGCGGACGTTGCTGCACTACTGCTTCCATTTGTTGTAGTCTCTGCTCTTGCTTCTGTAACAGGTCTATGAAGCGGGCCTCAGATTGCTGTTGGGCTTGTTGCTGAGCTTCCAGACTCTGTTGGTGAGCTTGCTGCTGGGCTGCAAGGCTCTGTTGATGAGCTTGCTGCTGGGCTGCAAGGCTCCTTTGCAAACCTGCATTTGTCTGCTGTTGATTGGCATTTGCTAGAGCCAGCTGTTTCAGTATCTCCTCCATGCTGGCTTAAAAAAAACTGCCACTGGTTCTCCACCAACTGTGAGGGGGTTAGCTCGGCAGCGGGTGTGTGTGACCCCCGGGATGGGCTCCCCACACAAAAACAGGCCCAGCAAACGGAGGTTGTGGTTTTCAAAATCAAAAAGGTGCGGTTCATTTTCTATTTACAGTGACAAAACACAGCAAAGCAAAAGAAACATAAATAAAATAAATCCTGGTCAACTTGACCTCTGACTAAACATACAGGTTTCCTAACTAACAACTGGGATCAGCCTAGTGCTGTCCTAGTCCCTAAGTCCCTGGTTTTAAATGTCCAAACAAATAGCCACACAGGCTTTGTCTCACCGCACAGGGGTTCACTCTCCCTAGACAGTCCACACAGGTCTGGGTCCAGGCATGAGCAAACACCTAATGAATCTGGGAGTTCTTATAGAGGCCTAAATGAGCTGACAAGCTTCAGCTGGTCTCATCAACTCCCTGTCTGCACGACGCCCCACACTCTCCCTAGAGGTATGAGTCATCCATGAGCCCACTAGCCTCAGCTGGGCTTATACAACTCTCCACCTAGTTGTATAAGTCGGCGTAAAGCCTGAATCTGGGCGAAATATATCTACCCCCCTGGATGCAACCAGGTGACTTTACCTTCCTGCTGTCACATATGTTATTATTCTTTTATGTCAGGTACGGCTGCTTTCCTTCAGGTTTATATTATCTTTCTATTCTTTTTTCTTGCACAATGCTGAAAGAACAGAATGCAGGCAGCTGATGTGTTAACAAGGATAGGCACTGTACTCTTTGATTATTCAAAACACTGAGTGTATAAAAAACCATCTAAGATGTGGACAAACAATTAGTTTTGAGTTATTTATCTGGAGTTTGTATGGTTTAGAAAAACTCCATCTTCCCGGCTGATGCTGTCCTAATGCATTTAACTTGAGCCATCAGCTATGATTAAACACCTGCTGTTGTGGGGAAACAAAGCACACTAATCCAATATGTATTTCTGACATCTTAAATATCACCCAGTCCCCTGACATCAGGCACAGCTTTTCCGCGGGATGGAATTCCACAGCATATTTTTCTAATTTATGGATGGACAATAAATCAAAATTAAGCCTTGGGCAATGAAATATACATCAGTGCGGAATGAACTGACTGCAAACTAGGGCACAAAACAGCCGAGGGAAGAAGCTCGGAGGCATTAATGGAGCCTAAACACTGCACTGCTAGAAAGTTATTGGAGTGGAAGGAGAGAAAAACAAACAGGAAAATGTCATCTATATATACAATTTTGTGCCTATGTAAATATTATTTTCTTGGTTATGTTGTAAGATTACACATTTTTGAAATGAATCATTTATAATGATAAGGGTTTATTTGCAAATCATTATTAAAGTGCACATGTTATAGGCATACATTTATTTTACTGAACCGATGTATAGCATCAATTTTCTAAAAACAAATGACATCACTGTGACATAGACAGCTCATTTTTTGTCACTAAAATAAACGTTCGGCAACAACTGGTTAAAGTTAATTTTAAAATGAGCAAAATCTGTAGAATTTGTTGAAAATTCTCCCAACAGGATGTAAATTTTCATGTTGACCTAAACCATAATGATACCTTATGCGTATACATCATTCAACCACATATAATAATAGGTATATGAATTCTGAATTATTCTTATTAAATATTGAATTGTATTCTAACTGTAATGTCTGCCCTCATGTTGTAAAGCGCTGCACAAACTGTTGGCGCTATATAAACCCTGTATAATAATAAAACGAGTAAACCACAATATTTATGCTGTGTGCTGTGCATGACGTGCATCAAAGAAAAGAACACCATAAAAACCTGGTTTGAGACTCAACTCTAAAATCTAAATATACTGTATGCTTCAGTATCTCATATTATACCATTTAGCAAAAAACACTCATGTAGTATAAAAACATATAACCTTTATTGAAAAACAAAAAACACCACAATATAAAATGTTTTTGACCAAAACCATGAAGACATACATTAACAGCATACAACACAGACCAGCCCTTTTATTTCTCTGTTATTCCTCTATAGAAACCATTCATGTACAGGCAGTCCGTTCGTAAGTCGGAACACTGCTTGTAAGTGTAACTTCCGCCTGTGCAGGGATGTGGGATGTTCCGGCGTCCGCCTGTGCAGGGATGTGGGATGTTCCGGCGTCCGCCTGTGCAGGGATGTGGGATGTTCCGGCGTCCGCCTGTGCAGGGATGTTGTATGTTCCGGCGTCCGCCTGTGCAGGGATGTGGGATGTTCCGGCGTCCGCCTGTGCAGGGATGTGGGATGTTCCGGCGTCCGCCTGTGCAGGGATGTGGAATGTTCCGGCATCCGCCTGTGCAGGGGTGTGGGATGTTCCGGCATCCACCTGTGCAGGGGTGTGGGATGGTCCGGCGTCCGCCTGTGCAGGGGTGTGGGATGTTCCGGCGTCCGCCTGTGCAGGGATGTGGGATGTTCCGGGCACTTCTGTGGCTCTTCTGGCCATGCAGTACATGAAGTACTGCAGTGTGGAATGTGGCAAGATAGCTGCTCAGAGGTATCCAGGACCAGCGTGGAGCACAAGCAGCCGGCATTGAGGCCATTCATAAGTTGGGTGTTCGTAAGTCGGGGACTCCCTGTATATACACATATACACTATATTGCCAAAATGATTGGAACACCTGCCTTTACATGGACATGAACTTTAATGGCATCCCAGTCTAAGTCCGTAGGGTTCAATATTGAGTTGGCCCGCCCATTGCAGCTATAACAGTTTCAACACTTCTAGGAAGGCTGTCCACAAGGTCTAGGAGTGTGTATATGGGAATGTTTTACAATTATTCCAGAAGTACATTTGTGAGGTCAGGCACTGAGGTTGGACGAGAAGGCCTGGCTCGCAGTCTCCGTTCTAATTCATCCCAAAGGTGTTCTATCGGGTTAAGGTCAGGACTCTGTGGGCCAGTCAAGTTCCTCCACCCCAAACTCACTCATCCATTTCTTTATAGACCTTACTTTGTGCACTGGTGCGCAGTCTTGTTGGAACAGGAAGGAGCCATCCCCAAACTGTTCCCATAAAGTTGGGAGCATGAAATTGTCCAAAATGTCTTGGTATGTTGACGCCTTAAGAGTTCCTTTCACTGGAACTAAGGGGGCAAGCCCAACCCCTGAAAAGCAACCCCACACCATAATCCCCCCTCCACCAAATGATTTGGACCAGCGCACAAAGCAAGGCCCATAAAGACATGAATGAGCAAGTTTGGGGTGGAGGAACTTGACTGTCCTGCACAGAGTCCTGACATAAACCCAATAGAACACCTTTGGGAGGAAGTAGAGCGGAGACTGTGAGCCAGGCCTTCTCATCCAACACCAATGCCTGATCTCACAAATGCGGTTCTGGAAGAATGGTCAAACATTTCCATAGACACATTCCAAAGCCTTCCCAGAAGAGTTGAAGCTGTTATAGCTGCAAAGGGTGGGCCCACTCAATATTGAACCCTACGGACTAAGGCTGAGATGCCGTTAAAGTTCATATGAGTGTAAAGGCAGATGTCCCAATCCTTTTGAAAATATAGTGTATATTATAATCTTCTCTATTCAAATATATTGATGAGCAAGTATTGTATGTGAATGGAGGAACAATATCGACCTCGGGCCAGTTCTTATATAACAGAAATATTGAAATAAACAAACTTTCACAAAGTCCCATATAGGATGCAAAATGGAGATGTGTAAGTTCCAAGTATCCCTAGATGCTCTCATAAACTGTATAAAGGATGTCAACAATAAGCAGATTCAGTTTGCTTATAATCCAGAAATCCAGATATCAGTTACCCTTGTATAATATCCACTACACCGTAAAGCAACATGGCATATATGTGTCTCCGGAGGAGGATGAGTGTATAAACCGCCAATTATCACCAAGAATTATTCTGGAACTCTTTGAGATATCACTTTTGAGATTTTTTTTATTTCCTAGGTGTTCTTCTAAACCTCCCATACATTTAAATAGAGCACTCAAAGGATGTATCATAAGAGCCACATAAGAAAGAAGGTTCAGAAAATATGTGACAACCAAGTCTAATAAATGCATCCAAGTAAAGACGGCAACCAAGGCTTGTGATCAAAACCGCATCCATAATAGCCATAAGAATCCATGTATAATAAAGATATACTTATCGGTCCCGGCCTGAGTCATCCATGCTCAAAAAGGGAAAGGCTGGGTCATGAAGGGCTGACCGGTTTTGCCGGGTAAAACTGATTGCATCAGAGCCCCGGTCACTCCTCTAGGGTTGGGCTGGGATCTTGAGGATTCCTTTTGCAAGAATTATGACGTTCATCAACCACATCAACCAATTAGAATGCATCCTTCATTGGGCTGACTATATTTTAAACCTAAAACTAATTGGCTGTAGTTTGAGCATCTCAACTGATCTTTCTGCTTCCTTATTAATGGGATTCTGTTAAGGCTCATTCACATATTTGGATATTATTGCCACCCCTCTGAAAAGTTATCTGCACAGGATGAAGAAAAGATGATCCGCATTCCGGTCGTTGCTCTTAAAAAATTGACGTATTTATTAGCAAGCCACAGAAGACAAACGCAAATAGGAAAGGTTGATGCGTTTCAGCCTATAAGGCCTTAGTCATAACCACATTACAGACATGAAACTTGTGAAATAACTAGTAGCTCTAAGGATCACTGGCTCCACCCATTAATTGTCTAAATTGACTGCAGGCAATTATCCAAAAAGGGGAATCAGCTGCAATGCATACTGAGTGATCCATGAGTATGCCACTATTTTTCACACACCCTATAGTGATAATATGTACATGTATGCACGCAGTCATGCATGCACACATACATATAATTAAAACACACCATGAAATTCAAAAAACATTAAGTACAAAGATAAAAATAATAATCCAGGTATGTGAAAAAGAGGCTGAAACGCGTCAACCTTTCCTATTTGCGTTTGTCTTCTGTGGCTTGTCAATAAATACGTCAATTTTTTAAGAGCAACGACCGGAGTGCGGATCATCTTTTCTTCATTCACTTCTACTCAGCCAGCGACTGTGGATCGAGCACCTGGGAGCTCTGCTTTCTATGTGATGTATGGGTAGTAGCACTGACTTTTTTGTTCATGATCTGCAGAGGATACCTTTTCAGAGGGCGTTTGACAGGAGGTTAGGAAGCAATATTTTGACTTATTTGCGACACACCTGTTTTAAGCCTCAAACGTTTCAGCGTGCCCCATTCACTCAAATGGGTTACGTTTGCAGAGGAACTGCCTGCTGAATGTAACATGCCTTTTCATTTTTGCCATGGCCACGAAGCAAAGCATCACAGCCGCCAGACGTGTACAGCCCTAAGAGACTGTATTTCTGTGTATAAGTGAACCGATGGGGGAAGATTTAACTGCAGCTCAACTGCCTGCTTTTACCGCCTCATGGGCTCCTATGTGGACAAGCCCTGAAAGCACAACACTTGTGTGTCAGAAGGCGCTAATACACAGCCATCCCATGGCTCATGTAAGCATTAAAATTTTACAGTTGCAGTGTTTTACCACTATTTTTGCAGGGCCCCAATGGTTTTCAATAAAATAAAGCCAAAGCATCAACATAACAGCCAAAGAACTAGCATTTTCAGAAGTAGAGGTCAGCAATAGAAGTCCATACATCTCACATGTTCCATTCATGTTCCACAGACCTGTCACCGTGGAGCTGTCCAAGTGCTGAACTGACAGATAGTTTTTGAATGAGGATAAAGTGAAATTTTTAAAACTGAACTTCAATCAGCCAAATACATAAATAATACATAAATGGGAGCTGTAGTAATTGGCATAGCATAAGGGCCCCCACTATGGTGATATGGGGTTATATATTCTAGCTTGGACCCACTGGTTAAGGAAATTGACTAGTATTATAAGTTGTATAAGTATTATGAAATAAGTTGAAATCTTGTATTTTGTATGGAGCAGCAGTTTTGCAAAAGCATGCATAATTTTCAATGAGTAGCATAATTTGCGGAGTGCTGGTCTATTTTTATGTTACTGTCTGGGGTCCTTTCCTGTCCTTTCCTGTGAACTGTCTGGTAGGCATTGGTACAGGGAAGTGAAACTTTGTCACTATGAGCTATAGCATTCGTGTTGATTCTCGTGTTGATTCTTACTAATAACGAAACTGTCGGCCACCTTGAGAGGGTCAGGGCGAGTGTCGACCATCTTGAGAGTGGCAAAATGTCTGAGTTTGAAGGAATCTCTCAGTACTGAACCCGTGTCTTTTGGGTGAGGCAATTGGGTTATTTCCAAGCTGGTCTGAGGGGGTAGAGGTACTACCTGTTCTAATTTCCCACAGGAGCTGTTGTATTTCTGTTTATCAAGGTCTGAGATTTACACAGCTCTGCCACGCAGCATAGCCCTATCTGATGGGGGAGGAGATCTTATTTTTTTACTGCTGCACTTACAGGTCTTATCCCTTTGCAACCAATAAATGAACAGTGAAAGGAGAAGTGGCTAAAGCCTCGTACATACGGTCCAACTTCCATCAGACTTTTCCGTGGATTTTTGTTCGAACGGAGTTGGCCGGGCACACCAACATCACGTGGTTTTTCTGCTCTTTACCGCCACCCTTTGGTCAACTTCTGCTATTGTTGGTTGATTTTAACATTATTTGTTTTGTCCATCGGACAAAAGTCCGATGGTTTTCTGTACACACGGTCGGACTTTGCTCCATCGGACTTTTGTTGGCCAAAAGTTTGTCCGTTTGCAGACCGAACTTTTGTCCGATGAAAACCAAAAAAGTTTGTCCGATGGAGCGTACACACGGTCGGATTTTTTGGCAAACTTGCTCAAAATGAAGTTTGTTGGCAAAAAGTCCGACCGTGTGTACGGGGCTTTAATGAGCTCAAGTCAGATAATACATTTAATAAAAAAAAAAAAAAAAAAAAAACTTCCTGCATTTATTTGTGCATTTTGCAAAAAGAACTTATTCTGATTCTTTTCAGTGCAATATACAGTATAGTGATATCAGGTTGATGCAAAGGAAAGATTGTCTGTGCTGTCTATAGGATTCAGATTCCAGGAGTCATTTATCTAAAAGTTTTTTAGGTCTTTTCCTCTTGCTTTACATGAACCGCTATGCCATTATTTCAATATTTCCTTATTTAGTCAGACCAATAAGATAATCAATCTGAAGTAACCCATAGCAACCAATCAGCAGTCATTGTGGTCTCTGAGGATCTGTGAATGGATGACGCAGCTGTGCAGTTGGAGCCACGCATAGTCACGCCAAATTCAAAAAAATGAAGGGAACCTGCGGGTGTACCATGAAAGATGGTTGAAAAGGTAGATTTAGCTTTTAAATATTGTAGGTAAATTTAAAAGTTTGTTGGGCTGAGAGTTGTGAAAAGAAGGATGAAAATATACAAAATGCAAAAAGTGACATAGCTAGGTCAGATTTCCACTTTCACACAATGACTGCTGATTGGTTGCTATGGTTTACGTCGGATTGATTATCTTATTGGTCTGACTAAATAAGGAAATATTGAAATAATGCAATGTAAAGAGTAATGACATTCATTGTGAAGGAAACCTTTAAGCCTCGTACACACGACCGAGTTTCTCGTTGTAAAAAACACGTCGTTTTTTTCGACGAGATTCTTGTTAACCTTGTCGATTTTCTCGTCAAGCTTTCCATGCGTACACACTGACATTTCCCAATTTCCTCGTTGTTCTCCGCGGTCACGTCCAGCACGTACGACGGCACTATAAAGGGGAAGATCTTTTTTCTTGGCGCCACCCCTTGGGCTGCTTTTGCTGATCTCGTGTTACCGCGTGTGAAGTAAAAGTTTGGGAAGAGACAATTCGCGCTTTTCAGTCTTCGGACTTTTCAGATCGTTTTCTGCGGTTCAGTTTGTGCTTGTGGGTTCGTATCTTGACTTTCAGGGCGTCTAGGCAGGTCGTATCTGTTTTACAGTGCGTTCTTGCCTGTTCGTTTCTGTTTTTCAGTTCGTTATTCATAGGCCTTGCTGTTCTAAAGTGCGTTCTGTTCTGTACGTTCTGATAAGACGACCGTTTCCTAGCCATGTCGCCTGGACGTTCTCGTCGTCGAGTTCGTGCTGTGCGTGCGCTTGGTGTTGGTCTGCTTGTTTTGGACCAAGACCAGTCCATGAATGGTGTGAGGAGGAGTTCATGGACCAAGAATTGGTTGCTCCAGCGGGACCAATTCTTCCACATGCCTCTGCTGCGGGAGATCGTCGAGAATAATCCTGAGGACTACAGGAATTTTCTGCGGATGTCTGACCCCGTTTTTCAGGAACTGTTGGCTTTGGTGTCCCCCTATATTACCAGGAAGGACACCGTTATGCGGGAAGCCATCAGTGCTGAGCAGAGGCTCATCGCCACGTTACGTTATCTGGCGACAGGGAGAAGTCTTCAGGACTTGAAGTTCACGACAGGCATCTCCCCCCAGGCTCTGGGCCTCATAATCCCAGACACCTGTTCTGCCATTATACAAGTCCTGCAGGAGGACTATATTAGGGTAAGTTTTCTCCATTAACATCACATTTTATGTATTACATGTATGCTAATGTATTGTATTTCTTTCATCCTTCCCTAATTACCATGATTGTAATATGCTGAGAATGTCCCCTTTGTCCTCATGCATGCTGGAAGCTTTAGATTGCCCCTTTTTTCTCCTCCATGCATATTTCCCTTCACTAACCTTTCCAGCAGGGGCGCCTGTTGCTCCAAATGTTTGGGGGTTCAAACCCCAATTTAGGAAATAAACTTCCTCCTTTTTTGCTCTGGTGCCTATTAAACACCCCCATTTGTTCCCTCCAATGCAGCCATTTTATCCCCTCCAATGCAGCCAGTTCCCCCCCAGCCCTGCACTTACCTTCTTGTGGTCAGCGCCATCCTTCTTCTGTCCTTGATGTCTTCTCATTCCCTTGATGTTGCATCAGCCAATCATGTTACCATTAAACAGACTTGGTGAACATGATTGGCAGAGCAGCCTGTCAGTGTTTACCCAAGGAATGCCCCCCCCCCTGCGTCCCCTATTTAACTTTTCTGCAGCCAATTACATCCCTCAGGCTGTAATGTGCAAGACAATTTTCCTTACTGTTTCTGATATGCAATTTTAAGCCCATAAATGCCGCAGTTCTTCATATGTCGGTCGCTTAACAGGGGGCCATCCACCTGAATAGTGGGTGGCATAGACAATACATAGGTTAATGCAAGGCATGAACCTATGTATTGTTCTGAGTGACGGGCACAGGAGAGAGGGGGCAGTGCTCCAGCGCCCACTCTGGACGCACCGCCACTGCAATGCTATCCTGTGGCCAAACACATCTAACCCCCCCTCCCCATTATAATTTATTAATGGACCATCATAGGGGGTGATGAATATGATACATGAGCCTTCCATTATACTTATTTAAAACACCTTAATAAACATAGTCTTTGCTTGATGTTGGCCTCTAATGTATTTTCTTAGAATATACTTGTAATGTTTGATTTGTGTATTCTAATATTTTTTCATCTTGTTTGACTCCACAGCTTCCTTCCACGCCACAGGAATGGCAGACTGTGGCATCGGAGTTTGCCACGCGGTGGGACTTCCCCAACTGCGGTGGTGCTATAGACGGGAAGCACGTCCGCATCGTGCCGCCACCCCGTTCTGGGTCCTACTACTTCAATTACAAGGGGTTTCATAGCATTGTGCTGATGGCGGTGGTGTCAGCACGGTATGAATTCCTCTATGTTGATGTAGGGAAGAATGGCCGGATGTCCGATGGGGGACCCTTCATCCAGACGGAGTTTGCCCTCCGTCTCCAGAGTGACGACCTTGCATTGCCACCGGATGCAGGGAATATTGAAGGACTCCCCTTTGTTTTTTTGGCTGATGAAGCCTTCGGGCTCGGACCACATCTTATGAGGCCATTTCCTCAGAGGACCCTGACCCCAGAGAAGAGGGTGTTCAATTACCGGCTGGCCAGGGGCCGAAGAGTCGTTGAAAATGCCTTTGGCATAATGGCCAGCCGGTTCGCCTTTTTATGACTCCCATCCACTTGACGGACTACAAAATAAACTATGTAGTGTTATGCTGCTGTGTGCTACACAATTTTCTTTGCCGCAAATCTAATTCATATATGGCCTCAGTTTTGCCTGAGGCTGGACTTTCCCCTGATAATCCCCTGCCGGGCCTGGAATCTGCCCGTGCTGGCTTGCCCCCCCAAAATGCCCGTGAGGTTCGGGACAAATACATGGACTATTTCACGGGTAGGGGGGCAATTCCTATGCCAGGCTATGCCTAAAGATTCCTGGAGAACGATCCAAATAAAAATCTGGTTTAAACTTATAACTTTTGTTGGTTTCCTGTCTCCTAGTTTGTCTTAGTGCATTTGTAGTGCCAAGTGTATTTTCCTTTAGTAAATACCAACCATTTCACTATGTAACCTTTAAAAATGTACCAAATAAGGTTAGAGCGTATTAGAAAAAGAAGCTACACGTTGTTTGTGTTCAAATCTTTTACTATGTGCAAATTCACACACCTTTTTTTTGTTTTTTAATATTTTTTGTTTGCCTGGCCACAAACCGGCAATTGTTTTCTTAGGAAAATACAAAAACAACAGTTGCATTCCAAATATTACAAAATTGGATACCTCGGAGCAATCTGAGACATTCACTTACACAAACTATATGTCTCTATGTGCCCGTCCTAATATGGGGTCCTGCCACCCCTTGCCCAGCCAAAAATTTAATATGCACACAATTGGGATTATTTTTCTATAGGGATTTTAGACTCCTGATCCCTATTGTCAACATGTGCTATCTGCCATCAGGGGTGATCAATGGACGTGTTTTGGGGGTGCAACCCCTTCCTCAGTTCACCTACTTTAGATACGAGGAAGGGGTTGCACCCCCAAAAGACGTACATGGATATCCCCTGATGGCAGATAGCACATGTTGACACACTGTGTGCAGATTCAATTTTTGGCTGGTTTGATTGTCAAAAAGTTTTTTAAAAGTTGAAGAATAAACATGAACAAAAGGGGGTTGGGATGCCTTATTGAATTCTCCCCAAAACATTGAGAATGTCTTTAAATGTTTGATCCATCACATGAATTCTTTCTTTAATTTTGTCCAGTTCCGTGCTACATTCCATCACTTGCTGGATGAGGCGGAGGGCACTGTCAGCAGAGAAACTTGTACTATCCTTCACCCCAACATTCACATCCCCTAAAAACAAAATAAAAAGGTATTATAACTCTGCAGGCCTACTTCTCTTACCTGAAGCTGTGGTGACAGATACTGACCTGTTGTGGTGACCAGTTCCACAACGTCATCCACCTCTCCTTCCTGCATTTCTCCTTCCTCCACCTCAACTTCCTCTACATCCTTTGTTTGTGGGTCTTTGGGAGTTTGGGGTTGTTGTGAAGCTGTGGGGTTCTTGTGCTCCCTGGAGTGTCCTCCTCCCAGTCTTCTCTCCCCTATGAGAATCAAACAAAAGGTAGAGTCATCACACAGAAAATCTCTATGTAAAAAAAAAAAAACAGGCTAAATTGCTTGGAAGTGGGGTACAAGTGTGTGTTTGGGCGGAAGTTAAAGATGAATGCATTATTTCTGACCAAGAATATGCTTAGTATTCACCTTTGTCTGTTAATTTTTAGACATGTAGGCAACACAAAAATTCTCTGATGCACCTGTGTGGTACACCCAAAAAAGGCGGGTCTGGTGGCCCACACTATAGTGCTCCAAAGTACAGATGTGGAAGCAGCTGCTGAGTGTCCTCTCCTTTACACTGACAAAAGTTTGCATTTCATTCTCTTTACAAACACATCATCTAGCCTAAAACTTTGTGCCCCAAATTTCACAAGAAAAGGCAGATGTCTAATTACTTTTGTGGCTGTAAAATAAGCCAAAACAGCGGATAGTGGCCGAACGAAGTGTCTGTAACGTAACGAACGATTACTGTGCCCAACCAAGTTAAAAATATAACATTTTGTAAGGGAGTCCAATAAGATAACAAAAAAAAAACCAGCAACATGTCAGTTTAGAAAAGGATTAATAGCAGAAAAGTGTACATTTTACTTACTTTTTGCGAGCATTCTCTTAATGCTCCTTAACTGCTCTGGCTCCCTCAGTTTGAGGTCTGACCACTTCTTTCTGAGCTGCTCATTTGAGCGTTTCACCCCGAAATTCGTCTTCAGACTCTTCACGACTTTAGTGAGGATTTTGGCCTTCCTTCTATTTGGTTTGCTATACGGCCCATGCTTTGCGTCATAATCAGACTTGAGCAAGATGTCCACCATCTCCGCCATCTCGGCAAAAGACATATTCGATGCCTTGAATCTCTTCCTTGATCGTGACATTTCCTCGGTCTCCGGGCTTGTCTCCTCCTCGTTAGTTGCGGAATTATCAGACACCTGCTGTAACTCCGCCATATCTGTCTGCGCGCCGAAAGAGAAGGGGCGGGGAAAAGATGTTAGTTAGAACGTCATGGGCGGGCGACGTGTGCGGAGCGACGTGTTCGTATTTTGACGCATGCGTGGTGTGTATATAGCAAACACACATGTGACTATAGTACGTTCGGTGTGCGGAGAGAGGAGTTCAAGTGACGGACGTGCGAATGAAGGTATGTGATTTTGAGACTGTGCAAAATTGTTGGCCTATACTGTTTTGAGAATGTTGTAGAATATATATGGTGACTACGATGTTAAGGAGGTTAGACTGTTTGCCTCACATTAGTTATATATTATTTCTTAAACTTGCAGATACAATATGAATGTCTTTATTAGCGACAAAGAGTTCCTGGTGGAATTTATTGACCGGGTAAGGGAGCTGCCCGCTCTGTGGGAGACGAAAAACCCCATCCATAAAAAAAGAGTGGTGAGAAAAGCAGCACTGGAGAAGCTGCTCCCATTTGTGCAGACCAAGGTGCCCACAACCACAGCAAAACAAGTGGACACTAAAATTGGGAGCTTGAGAGGCACCTACAGGACTCAACGCTCTAAGGTCCTGGCTTCTCAGAGGTCAGGAGCAGCAGCAGGTGATGTGTATGTCCCGATTTTGTGGTACTACAGCAGGATGTCCTTCCTGGATGACCACATTGAGGCAAGGCCATCACTCTCCACTCTTCCCCCCAGACTTCCCTGCAGCCAACCTGAGCCTTCCCTGGAGCAAGAGGAGGCAGCCATCCTGGATGATCCTGATTTGGCCATCTGGAGCCAGCTATAGTATTAAATGAAAATGTATTGTGATAAAATTAATGTTTGACAAATATGTCAAGATGAGAAACATACAATGTTTTGGGTTCCACAAGTGAAATCAAGATCTCTAGACATTAGTCTGCACTTAATTGGGTGCTAAATAGTCAATCTGATGTAGGTGTAAATTTTAAAAAATGATTTCTGGATTTACATTCTAATTGCTTCAATCATGTTTATAAAGTTTGATGCAAAGATTAAACCAACATATTAAACTATGTCCCTTTTTCATACACAGGATGAAATCAGCCAGGAGGAGGGTCTGGAAACTGTCAGGCAGGAGGAGGAAGGGCCCAGTGGCAGCCAGGAGGAGGCAGGGCCCACTGTGAGCCAGGAGGAGGCAGGGCCCAGTGGCAGCCAGGAGGTGGCAGGGCCCAGTGGCAGCCAGGAGGTGGCAGGGCAAAGGAGAAGCACCAAATCCCAGGTGCCTCCCATCCGGCTTCCCAAAAGAGGCAGGAGGGACAGGACCACCAGTGAGGCAGCAATGGCCCTTATTAAAGAGGCCCATGCCACCCTCAAAGAGCCCACATCCCCTGAAGAGGCCATTTCCGGCCTAGTGGAGGCAAAGTTCAAGGTGATGAGCATGGAGCAACACCTCCTATGTGAGCCCCTGCTCATCACCTTGCTCAACAAGGGGGTGATGGAAAAAATTACCCCCAATACCGCCATTTGTGAGGTGGCACAACTGTCCCAACCTCAACCTCCTCCTCCACCTCCACATTCTTCTTCTGCCCCACCCCCTTCTCCTCCACCTCCACCTTGTTCTTCTGCGCCACCCCCTTCTCCACCTCCACCTTGTTCTTCTGCGCCACCCCCTTCTCCTCCACCTCCTCCTCCTCCTGACAGGAGTACCCCTCCAGTGGCCCAGCCTCCAGCCAAACGAAGAAGGAAGGCTGCAGGGAAGGCTTCAGGAAAGGTTGCAGGGAAGGTTGCCAGGAAGACGAGGAAGTGATGGCCTTGCTTCATTTTGGTCGGACAGAAGGCATCCTGTTGTAGTACCACACACTTGGGACATATATATCACCTGCTGCTGTTCCTGACCTCTGGGAGGCCAGCATCAGATTGTGCTCAGAAATGTTGGCCTTCTCAAGCTCCCAATTTTAGTGTCCACACAGGGTTGCTGTGTGCTCTGGGGTCCCTGGGATGCACAAATGGCAGCAGCTTCTCCAGCGCTGCCTTCTCTTTATTTTAGTTCAAACATGAATAAATGTTATTTTTCTTTAAGTTCATACTTGACTATGTGTATTTGTAAAAATGTAAAATCTAGCTTTGGAGTAAGCAGATACATTTGACTGACAAAAAAAGGGACAGATAACAACCCCCCAAAAAAATAACTAAATTGTATTTCCCAAAAAAGGGTGTAAAATTTACATAATATATATTAAAAGATTCAATGGGAGATCACTACCAAAACATTGCGAAATTACAATTAACATCAGTTAGAAAAATATCAAATTTTTAAATATTCCTAAAAACTTGCACGATATAATACACATAAATCTTCTTAAGAGCAGCATGAAAAAGGTTAAAAAAAGATAGTCATAACTCTGTGTGAATATCAGCAGCAAAAGAAGTTCATTCGTTTGGATTAATGTAACATTCTAACGAAGATTTCAATGCACAACATTTAAACGATGCAAAAATTTGGAGCGTGACGAATGTGCTCTCTCCATTACGAAGGCTTGTTTTACCAGAAGATGCGCTCCCGTCTCATAGTTGCTTTTGAGCATGCGCGCTTTTGGAAGAGTCGTAAAAGCATACACACGAACCATTTTCTCGTCACAAAACAGGCCGACGAGAAACACGACAAGGAAATCTGGAATCCTGATGAGAAAATAGAGAGCAGGTTCTCTATTTTCTTGTCGAGATTCACGGCAATTTTCTCGTCGTAAAACCATACACACGAACGGTTTTCTCGACAAAAAAGCTCACGCGGCAATTTTCTTGCCGGTTTTGGACGAGAAACTCGGTCGTGTGTACGAGGCTTTAGATACTGAACCTTTTCTAGTTCACTCATCAAAACAGTTAATATATTGATTCCTGATTGGTTGCTTTTTGCATAAAGCATTACTCGGATAATTATCTTAGCTGTGTCTTAAGAAAAATGACCCAGTTTGTTTTATTTATAGCATTTACACATTAATTGATTGGCGCTTTTTCTTGGCAGAATTGCTATAAGTAATTGGTTGTTCTCCTTAATGCACCATGTTTGGATTTGGAAGTGGGGATTTTTCAAAAACAGTTATTTCCGTATTACCAGTTTTTATATAAATGGTATAATAGACACTTCTCATCAGTTATATAGAGACAGCAAATTCTATAGCGAATGTTTCGTTTGATTATTGTGGCATGCATTATGCTATTCTTGATTTTGTATGTTTACTTCCAGTGAAGTATCAAATGGCTGTACATCAATGAAGCCCGCAGAATCGCCTTATTTTACCTCTTAGAGGTTCTTTCCGTTAATTGGGGGTATAGAGATTGGAATTGAAATGACCTTGGCTCATCTTTGAATTGAAAGCATACATTCTACTCTGTATTATTCTAACAAAGGCCATGGAAAATACCACAGGATATGATGCTAATTGCTTCATGGGCTTTAGTTAATGTAGTATAAGAAAAAAAAATGTACCCATTGACTTGTTTTATTCAATGCATCAGTGTTTTACTGTCTATGAATATTGGCTTGGCTACCTGTAACCCCACTTCTCTCCCTTCACTTCAAATCTTTGGGGGACCTTCTAAACTCAATCGTCCCCCTATAATATTATCTATTGCCTTTTTACAAAATTTTGTCAGTCAGTCTTGTAAAAGTGGATGTTTTATGAAGCAATCAAGTGTATCTGTGCATATAGATAAATTGAAATATAGAGTTAAACATTTCTATGTCATGATTAAATACAACATAGCTGTATAGAGACCTATGCAGTATTTCAGCACAGATGTGGTAATACTTGAAAGCAATCAATTCTGAATAAATCTGTTAGGACACCATTAGAGGGAACTTGTCAGGATAGAAAAATGGGAACTGTCATTTCTCAGTTTTTTTGAAAGGTAGTAGATTTTGGGATGTTATATTTATCCTTTCCTCACTACTAGGTAAGTCACTGACTTGGAACAAGCATATGCGTGGAATAAATTCGATCACAATATTTTTTTAGCTCACCAACGTATTGGGCTAGATTTAATTAAAGGAAATTAACAAAAGCAAAGAGATATCAATATTATAGAAACTCAAAAACAAATCCCAAAAAGAAATATCAATATGAAGATACCTGGTATGACTGTTTTGCAGGTACACATGAATACAAAAATATCCCAGTGCACCTCAGTGTACCCTTCCTCCCCATTTCTCGCTACTCCCTAGGTTACTTTTTTTTTATCCCACCCACAGCTCTACAAAGACTCAAGGCTCCAACAGACCAAAACTTATTAGGATCTGGGAAAAAAAATGTTTTCTTTATAACACAAATCCTGTGTAGATGAGAATACCAGGTGAGATATAACACATATATATATGTAGCGGGTATTTGAATTATGTGAGGACTCTGGTGGTGTGAGGTTCCTTGGGGTCCCTGGGTGGCGCTGTTGCCTGGGGCCGGAGTTGAACTCACACCGCGAACCGTGCCTTTTTGTCCTCCCCTGGAGCTGGTACAGCGGGGCGGGGAACCCGCTGTGGCGCAAAGGGAGAGGTCATAAAAGGGGTGGAGACCCGGATTTTTGGGGAGAGAGTCGGAGGACGTGGCCGCGCCCAGGCACCTTCAGCTTAGGTGCTGGCGGTCCAGTGTTCCAGGCCTAGGCGCCCCTGGCCTAGTTGGAGCGGAGATGGTGTCCATCTCAGGCACCTTTAGCCTGGGGTGAGGTACGATGGCGGACGCCTGGGGCTCAGTACCTTCGACTGTGGAGGTGGAGGAATCCGAGGGGGCCCTAATGCCTTGGGTGCCCATGTCTGAGTTTGTGAGGACTGGTGCGCAGTAACTTCTCCGGAGAGTCCGGCGCAGCATCGCTGGTGACGGAGAGGCCTCCACTTCTCCCTTGGACGGATTTCTTCCCCTGACAGGGGCAAAGTGAATGAAGGTAATTCACGTTCTATATTACCTAGTCAGTGGCAGTGACTATTCCCCACTGGTGACAGCACAGTGGGCAGCAGCAAAAAGGGAAATGATTGTGCCTCGATCTGTCCCCCTCATTTCCCAAAGGAGAAAGATTGTTTTATTGCTTGGCAAGAAGAATAAAACTGAGTTGTACCTATTCACTGTGTGGAACTCGGGTTACTAAAGCAAAGGAGTCAGGGACGAAGGACTGGACTTGACTCTAGGACACCTACACAAAAGCCCAAGCTTTTGGCCTTCACCTCTTGGTTACGGATGACATGGGCCGTGGTGTGTATCATCTCTCTCTCCCAGGTACCCCTAGACAACAGCCATATAACCGATAAAGAAAGGGAGAGGGGTGAGACCGCTACACGTGGGGGCATCGTATCCGGGATATGTGTATGGTGTCTGAATTTGAACTTTGCTGCCCAGAGGAGTTCCGAGTAGGTCGGCCATATTGGCCAACGCGCCACGAGGCAACCCACAACTGTGTAGTTCCTGGGCGGGGCAAGGGAAAAGCCCGCGAACAAGTGCAGAAGGTGGGAGGAGTCTGGCCTTGTGGACGTACGCATGTGGAGATTCCGGCGCAGGTGGGTCAGTGCGCAATGGAGCAGCAAAGAGAGAGGATGGCTTCAAGTGCTCCGTGGATTTCTGTTCCTTCCTTCGTGGATATGTCTTCTCTGGCTGCTCCGGTTATGGATACGGGGATAAGACTAAGGCCCCGGGGGCGATTGACTCTGTACACCTGCAGAGACATGGAGGCCCTTGGTGTGATCTGTCCCGGCTGTTCGGGACTGGTAGTCCAGCTGAAGCCGTTCGGGCCCTGTGAGGTCTGCAAAGAATTCCTCTTCGAGGTGGAACCATCCACAGAAAAGCCTGGGGCTTTCCACCTCAACTACCTCACAGGGACTGCCACTCCGGAGGGAGAGATCGATGCTGGTGCGTTCCCCGTGCGCACTGATCCGGGCGAAGTGACTGCCCAAGCGGAAGTGAAGAGAGAAAAATCAGAGGATGCTGCCTCGGTCACCAGCAGCTCCCTGCTCCGGCCACCGAAGAGAAAAGTCGGCCTAGTGATGGCCTCGTGTGGTCGTGGAAGAGCTTCGCCCCACTGCTTGCCTGACCTGGATGGATTCGGTAGACAACGTCCTGGACATCCCTGCTCGTTTAAAGGTCCAGGTGAGCCAGGGGTTGGGACTGTCTGTGGTAGAAAGTGGCAGTAGCCCACAGTCGGTAGAGGCCGTCAAGGGGGATAGTTCCATGACTGGGAATTATCTGCCCGCTGAGTGCTACGACACCTCTGACCTGGATTCATTGTCTGACAATGGCGATGATGGGGAGATAGATGAAATCTTCCAACAGAAGGGATGGGACAGAATGAAGCTACCCTTGGCCCATGTTACAAGGGACTTGCCCATGTCTACTGGAGATAGTACACCTCGGGTGGAGGCCCCGGCGCCAAGGGAAGAATCTGGTCCTCTGTCTGAAGCTCCCCTTCTGGATTAAACATCCATTTCACCTGCTCCTGTTGCGGGAGCGCAACGCCAATCACTGCGGGCTCCTAGGCCCAGATCTACCGAGGTGGTGAACGCACCTCGCCACCCAGAAGCGATTGTTCCACCTGGAGAAGGAGACCGAGCCACTATGCCACCCTTGTCAAGGCTGCAGCGTTTTTTTGGCCAGAAGGTTGCTCGGGAACATGGGTGGGAATACCCGTATCTGCCTCGGGAACTGCTCTATGAGGTGGAGGTCTTTCAGCAAAGATGGTATGATACCTTTGTGTGGGACAAACTTAAAGTACAGCAAGCACGGCGGTACCTTTCCTGTTCACCAACGGTCACCAAGAAGTTTCAGGACTGTAAAGCTAAATGGATGCTGGGAAGACACATTCATGCAGACAAAGTGTTGATCTGCCGCAAGGAAGGAAAGAGTGTTGAGTACCATGTGCTGGCTTTTGATGATCGTCTGAAGCCTATATCATTGCCTCATCCAAGGTTTTACCTGTAAGGGAGAAAGAAAAAAAAAAAAAGACTCCCGTGTGCTTTTCTTTTCTATTCCTGGCTGAACCTTCCGGAGTGCCTTTTCTTGAACACAGGGACTGTGCCCTAGTTTTTTTTTGTATTTGGGCAGTTCTACTCGTTGGAGATATGGGAGCTGTGTTTTTGTTTGTTCTCCCTCCTTCTCCTTGCGCTCAGAAGAAATCAGTGACTTTGGGTTTTAGATAGTGTAGGATCACAGAGAAAATGTTCAAGAGGAAAGTTCATCTGGAAGTGATGAGTGTCTTGACCGTGGCACTGTCACCAGGTGGCAGTGTTGCGCAACGATTGTTTTTTTTTGACATTATGCAGCACTTATTGGAGTGAATGGGTTTCTTCTAGGATAGACCTATTCATTCCAAGCAAACACGCATGTTGGTAGGATGTATGTGTCTTTTCTTTCCCTCTGCAGGAGACTCGTCTGTCAAGGCTACTGAGAATGGGTGGTCCTTAGATAGCCAGAGGGAGGGAAGAATGTAAATGTGTGAGATATTTAAAGTGTTTTTATTGAAAAGTTTTATAGTTGTATTGTTTTAAGTTTTCCCTTTCCCATTCAGGTCTTGGCACAATTCAGGGCTAAATTGTGTAGTTGGTTTCTGGGCTGAACTTATGACACCACTCTTCGTGGGGTGTGAGTTTGTACCAGACACTGGGGACCAGTGTCAAATCACCAGGGGGAGAGTGTAGCGGGTATTTGAATTATGTGAGGACTCTGGTGGTGTGAGATTCCTTGGGGTCCCTGGGTGGCGCTGTTGCCTGGGGCCGGAGTTGAACTCACACCGCGAACCGTGCCTTTTTGTCCTCCCCTGGAGCTGGTACAGCGGGGCGGGGAACCCGCTGTGACGCAAAGGGAGAGGTCATAAAAGGGGTGGAGACCCGGATTTTTGGGGAGAGAGTCGGAGGACGTGGCCGCGCCCAGGCACCTTCAGCTTGGGTGCTGGCGGTCCGGTGTTCCAGGCCTAGGCGCCCTTGGCCTAGCTGGAGTGGAGATGGAGTCCATCTCAGGCACCTTTAGCCTGGGGTGAGGTACTATGACGGACACCTGGGGCTCAGTACCTTCGACTGAGTTCCGCGAGGGTGGAGGAATCCGAGGGGGCCCTAATGCCTTGGGGGCCCGTGTCTGAGTTCGTGAGGACTGGTGCGCAGTAACTTCTCCAGAGAGTCCGGCGCAGCATCGCTGGTGATGGAGAGGCCTCCACTTCTCCCTTGGACGGATTTCTTCCCCTGACAGGGGCAAAGTGAACGAAGGTAATTCACGTTCTATATTACCTAGTCAGTGGCAGTGACTATTCCCCACTGGTGACAGCACAGTGGGCAGCAGCAAAATGGGAAAGGATTGTGCCTCGATCTGTCCCCCTCATTTCCCAAAGGAGAAAGATTGTTTTATTGCTTGGCAAGAAGAATAAAACTGAGTTGTACCTATTCAATGTGTGGAACTCGGGTTACTAAAGCAAAGGAGTCAGGGACGAAGGACTGGACTTGACTCTAGGACACCTACACAAAAGCCCAAGCTTGTGGCCTTCACCTCTTGGTTACGGATGACATGGGCCGTGGTGTGTATCATCTCTCTCTCCCAGGTACCCCTAGACAAACGGCCGTATAACCGATAAAGAAAGGGAGAGGGGTGAGGCGCTACATATATATATAAAATCTAAAAAGTATATATACACACATACATACATATGCTGCCCACAATTCTGCCAGTCAATGCCTATGGTATATATATATAGAGAGCGAGAGAGACAAAGCTGGCTCTCAATGCCACCATTCTCATGAGCAGGAACTAACACATTAAGCATTAGGGGCATTGAGTATCACTCTTTCACACATTTGTTGACTTTAACAGAAAACAGAACAGTCCTTTCAGTGCACTTGCACTGCAATTTTAATAAACATTTGAATCAAGTCTTTAGGGCTGGTTCACATCTGTGCAGTGCATGTTATGGCACGTTTTGGGCATGCAACCATTGAACTCTATAGAACGCGCTTTGATGAAAGGGCATTAAAATGCAGCATGCAGGGATTTTTTTTGCAGGACTTTTTGTAGTGTACCATGCTTAAAGTGGTTGTAAACCCACTTTTTAAACAAAGACCTACAGGTAAGCCTAGATTAAGGCTTACCTGTAGGTGCATGAAATATCTCCTTAACCTACACGGTTAAGGAGATATTTGTATGTAAATGCGGCGACGCTGATGTCACCCCATTCACAAATTTGGCTAGGTCGCAACATTCGACGACGTAGCCGAATTCGACAGCTCATGCGCGGAGTCACGTCTTCGCCGCTCCAGTCACGTCTTCGCCGCTCGGAGCGGCGCTGTGATTGGCTGCAGCGGCGATACCCGGAAGTAACATTCCGGCTATCGCCGCAGCGATGGATACGGCTAGAGGAGGGACACGGACGACTTCGGGGGCCCCGATCGAAGGTAAGTGGTACATAATGAGCTAGTATGCTAGTCATACTAGCTCATTATAGCTTTGTCTTGCAGGTAAGTAAAAAAAAAAAAATTTGTCTACAGGGTTTACAACCACTTTAAAATACATGTAAAACACAGGTGCTGGGCCTAATTAGTAGCTGGTTAGGTTGTAGAGAGAAAAACATTTACCATGTGCAAAAAAAAAAAAACCATATAAAACCACTAAACTATTATTCATATTCATTAAGGGATATGTTCACATTGCAACGTAAAAGACTGGCGTGCAGTGCAGTCCGGCCAAAACCAGCTCAGTGCCGATCTTGGCGCATCACACTGTTTCCTTTTTTTTAATGAACTTTATTGAGACATCACACAGACATTTCATAAAATATAATTGCCGGCTGTGCGCTGCGAGGCGGTGCATTGTCTCACACTGTTCTGTTTCAAAAGAAAAAAACTGCATACAGTACTTTTTTTTTTCAATGCACACTGTCCGCAATGCACTGGTGTGAACCGGGCAGGTAGGGAAAGAAGTCATTTTGCCTTGGGCTGTGAAATGGATTATGCTGGAATAGCTGCCCAATGCAGTCCCACTGTGAGTAGTGTAAATCAGTGGTCATCAACCCTGTCCTCAGGGCCCACTAACGGGCCAGGTTTGCAAGATAACTGAAATACATCACAGGTGATATCATTTGCTGCTCAGGGATTGCAGTATTCAAGTCTGCATCTCCCCAAGGTAATACATAAAATCTGGCCAGTTAGTGGGCCCTGAGGAGAGGATTGATGACCACTGGTGTAACTGGACCCTAACTAATTTACAGGTAGTACCTGGGTTACAAACAAGGTTCTGTAGGTTTGTTCTTAAAGTGTTACTAAACCCACAACAGTAAAATCAGTCTGTATATGCAGCATAGCATGCTTGTTATACTCACGGTGGAACGTAAGGGGTTAATCCTCTGCATTGTGTAAAAAGGCTGTTTTTATCCTGCATGCATAGATCCTCCCCCTCCTGCACTGTATCTGGGGAAGGCCAGCTAACACAGGCAGGGTAGTTGACCTGCACATGCTCAGTTGTGTCTTTTATGCTGGACAGAACAGTTACCTGTTCTCAGAGATAGCCAGGTCACATGATATTGACATCACACATGTGAGTGTGTATACAGGCTGTGGTGGAAATCTCCTCCTTCCTGATCTCTCAGCACTGGAAAAACTGTATAGTTTATCATGTAACCGTGGTATGCAGCTCATCCAAAAAGGTATTTAGTGGCAGTATTTTAATGTAAGAAGATTTATAAGCTGTGGGCACTGTGTGGGGGTGGATGATTTTTTTTTCATATTACTGGGTTTAGTAATGCTTTAGGTTGAATTTGTATGTAAGTTGGAATAGGTACATTTTTTAAGTGTAATTCCAGCCCAAAAAAAAATATTTTTAAGTTTTTTGAATAGCATAGTAATGTTTGTTGTGCTGTCTGTGCCCCTGTTCAGAAGATTTCACCTTTTTGGAAATTTTGGGTTGTTGTGGAAACAAGGATTAATGATAAAGCTTCAGTGGAGACACCTTTTTCCAATGATAACTTTTACAGGAGTGAATTTCCCTTTCTAGAGGTAGACTTCCTGTTGTCTCCCTCCATTTGTAAGTATGAGTTGTTTGTAGGTCGGATGTATGTACTCACGAACTGCCTGTATTTATTTATTTAAAAACATGGTATGCATGCATTTTATATGGGCAAAAAAAATAAATGATTTTGCAAAAATCCAGCCACAAAAGTAGGTTTAAGTGGCTATACCAAGAAAGGCAAGACATGACACATGTCCCTATGACCCGTGTAATCGTCTTGAATCAACAGATGGATATGGCACTGTATAAAATCACTTCAAACAAACAGAAGCCTTTGTTAACATACTTATATATGACTTGCGTTTGATCGGTCACGTCTCCTGCTTTTTTCAGGTCATACGTGGTCAGCGATTATTTAATAAAATAGTTCCAAGAGCAGTGATCATACACAAAGTTCACTTATTCAGAGCAGACAGCCCCTTCAGAATACTAGAATTAGAGCAGTTGACATATACGTAAACCCAGTCACTAAATTCTTAATAATCTTTAACATTTCAAAAGTCAGTTTCTTTGGCTTGAAATCTGCTGCTTTTATTCAAATGATACATTGGGGTTTATTTACTAAAGCTGGAGTGTGCAATATCAGGATCACTTCTGCATAGAAACCAATCAGCTTCTAACCTCAGCTTGTTCAATTAAGCTTTGGTAATACAACCTGGAAGCTGATTGGTTTCTATGCAGAAGTGAGCCTGATTTTGCACTCTCCAACCAGTAAGACACTTCCTGTTATACGATGACAACATCCTGTCCCTGTGGGGTTGATTTACTAAAACTGGAGAGTGCAAAATCTGGTGCAGCTTTGCACAGAAACCAATCAGCTTCCAGTTTTTTTTTTGTCAAAGCTTAATTGAACAAGATGAAGTTAGAAGCTGATTAGCTATCATGGGCAGCTGCACCAGATTTTGCCCTCTCCAGTTTTAGTAAATCAACCCCACTGTTCACTGTTGAATTCTGTGTTGTTGCCTTGTTGTATGGGAGTCCAATGAAAACAAGTAATTTATTTTTAAAAATGGCAATATTTTATGATACATGTGTTTATTATATCTAATGTCATTTTCATAGGGTTGTATCTATTTTAAGAGTGGATTGGATATGAAATACTGCACCTAGAAGATCCTCATTGTTGTCCGCACTGCTTTATTCAATAAGCACACTACAAATGCGAAAAATGAATTCTGATTGGTTGTTAGAGCTTCCTGTGAATCATTGTTCTTTACATTATGTTATTAAATAAACCCATATGTCATTTCTTTGTTACTTGATTTAATACATATTTAGGCAGGATTACAGGGGGGAGTTGGTTACAAGATAAAACAACATCCATCTGTATTTTCCACAATAAAGATTACCACAGCTACTAATAACCCATTAAGTGAATGAAGTGTTGATCTGTTTTATAAAGTGTCGCCGTGGTGAGAAAGCCCTCATTAAGCTAACAAGGACAAAGAAAAATGGCTGTTTAAAAAGCAGTAGCATGAAATAAACGTGTGCCTGTACCATTTCATAAATACACACATCAAAACGGGGTTTGTTATAGAAGTAATCATTGAAAATCAGCTCATTAATGAAGCTAATATCTGACTGAGCTTAATGAGTTATTAGGTTTCCAACACTGGCGACCATTGATAAGCTAAACTAGATCAGTTATCTGCAGACAGATTTTCATTTCAGCAACATGATTTCATTAATATTGTAAATATTTAATTATGAGGTGAGAAAATGAGTGGAGTGGCTCAAGGTGTCTGGAGGAGCATCCAATTATTCCATCTCTTATGATAAAAGCAAACATGGGCTTCTCTGGATTACTGACTGCCTTTTTTTTACTAAATGATATGAAGGGGATCAGGGATGCAAAAAGTTGATTGCACACCCCTTAGTGCACTCTAGGGGCAGATCCATTCCCACCATAAAGCAAGTTTTGAATCTGAATACATTTCTTCTTTTTGCTCCAGCGCTGGTACTTTCAGAGTAGGGTTCCTTGCACAGAGAACTAGCCTAAATACAGAAGCTGCCAAATGTATTGCCTAAGCTAAAGCAACCCTCTGGTGCTAAAGCCCAAATCTTTGATACAAAAATCCAAATACAAAATTGTCCAAATAAAGTGAAAAAAGGTGCAGGACTAATGCCCTGTACACACGATTGGATTTCCGATGGCATAAAATCCGATGGAATTTTCATCAGTCTTGCCTACACACCAACAGACAAAATTCCGACCGTCCAAAACGCTGTGACGTACAACACGTACGACGGCACTATAAATGGGAAGTTCAAATCCAATGACGCCACCCTTTGGGCTTCTTTTGCTGATTTCGTGTTACCGCGTGTTAGTAAAAGTTTGGTGTTAGCTGATTCGCGCTTTTCAGTCTCCGTGCTTTTCAGATCGTTTTCTGGTGTTCAGTTTGTGCTTGTGGGTTCGTATCTGTCTTTCAGTGCGTGTAGTCAGGTCGTATCTGTTTTTCAGTGCGTTCTTGTCCGCTCGTTTACTGGTTTTCAGGTCGTTCTTCATAGGCCTTGCTGTTCCTCAGTGCGTTCTGTTTAAGTTTGTTCTGACCAGCCGACCGGTTTCTAGCCATGTTTAAAGTATGTTCTCATCGTAGAGCTCGTGCTGCGTATGTGCTTGGTGTTGCGGTTAATACTTTGACCCAAGCTCAGTCCATGAACAGGGTGAGGAGGACTTCATGGACCAAAAATTGGTTGCTCCAGCGGGACCAATTCTCTCATATGCCTCTGCTGCGGGAAATCCAGGAGAATAATCCTGATGACTACAGGAATTATCTCCGGATGACGGACCCCATTTTTCACGGTCTGTTGAATTTGGTGTCCCCCTATATCACCAGGCAGGACACTGATGCGCCAGGCCATCACTGCTGAGCAGAGGCTCATCGCCACGTTGCGATACCTGGCGACTGGGAGAAGCCTGCAGGACCTCAAGTTCACGACAGGCATCTCCCCCCAGGCTCTGGGGGTCATTATCCCAGAAACCTGTTCTGCTATCATACAAGTCATGCAGAAGAACTATATTAAGGTACGTTTTCTCCTTTAACATCACATTCTATGTAATTCATGTATGCTAATGTATTTATTTCTTTCATCATTCCCTAAGTACCATGATTGTAATATCCTGTGAATGTCCCCTTTGTCCTCATGCATGCTGTAAGCTTTTTTTGGCCTACATGCATATTTGCCTTCACTAACCTCTCCAGCATGCTATCCTGGGCCCAAACACACCTAGACTAGTCACTTAACAATGTATTTTGTCAGCTCCATTGTATTGCTTTACCCTCCCCCCCCCCCTAAAATGTGTCCAAATATTTTGCTTCTCATTACAATCAGGCAGAGTGGTAGTGTCTTTTTTTTGAGGGCACAAACTCAGCTAGAACCCCTCCCCCCCTAAAATGTGTCCAAATGTTTTGCTTCTTGTTACAATCAGGCAGAGTGTTAGTGTCTTTTTTTGAGGGCCCAAACTCAGCTAGAACCCCTCCCCCCCAAAATGTGTCCAATGCATGCTGTATGAGTTCATGTATGTGGACGTGGGGAAGAATGGCTGGATGTCGGATGGGGGAGTCTTCGCACAGATGGAATTTGCCCGACGTCTTCAGAGTGGAGGCCTGGCACTACCACATGATGAGGAGAACGTTGAGGGCCTTCCTTTTGTTTTTATTGCGGATGAAGCTTTCGGGCTGGGACCACACCTGATGAGGCCATTCCCCCAGAGGACCCTCACCCCGGAGATGAGGGTTTTTAATTACCGGCTGGGCAGAGCCCGAAGGGTTGTTGAGAATGCTTCAGGATAATGGCCAGCCGGTTCCGCCTGTTCCTTACATCAATACATATGGCGGAATACAAAATAAATCATATTGTTTTTACCTGCTGCATACTGCACAACTATTTACGCAAAAATGCACCCAATTATCTGACTTCTGTTGGGCCTGAGGCCGGACTTGCAGACAATGCCCTGACGGGTCTGGATACTGGCCATATTGGCTTGGTCACCCAAAGCGCCCGTTGAGTGTGGGAAAAATATGTGGATTACTTTATGGGTAGGGGGGCCATTGGTATGCCAGACAATATCTGATTTTATAACATAAAAAAATAAAAAATAAATTTCAGTGAAAAACTTGATTTGTCATTATTGCTTGTGTTTCTTGAATCTGTCTCCCAGGTTCTCCTAGTGCACTTGTAGTGCCAAGTGGATTTGTCTTTAGTAAATAACCACAATTGTCACAGTAAAAAAAAAACGTATTTTTCAAAATGTATTGAGCATAGAAAGAAGAAGCCACACATTGTTGAGTAGAAAAATATTTTTACTCTGTGCACAACTTGTTATGAGTAAGCACTAGACTACAGTGCGAAATGCGTCAGCTGCTATCCCTGTCTTGCTGTGATTTGTAGTGCACCTATCCGTTTTTTACAATAAAGGCAACCGTAAAGGTTTTTTGGAGTGCAGCTGTCCATAGCATCCATTTTTTGTCTTTGCCTGCACAACTTGTGCGTTATAAAAAAAAATTAACATTCTAAACAGTGTTTTACCCCAAAAAAAATATTATTTTTTCTTTTGCATAAACACGCATGTTTTAAAAAAAAAAACATATAAAAACAATGGAACTTACAAAGTTCAACCTTAGAAAAACTGAAGGCAATATCAGACATTATATAGTATTTCAAAAATGTGTTGCCGTTCCCTTCATGAGATGGGGTGATGTCACCCCTGAACAAGCCAAATTTGGAAGATGCACACAAATTGTGCGTCAAAATGTTGATTTCCTTCCTGATCCCATGCCAAATGTCAACATGTGCTATCTCCCATCATGGGGGATCAATGGACGTGTTTTGGGGGTGAAAACCCTTCCTCTCACCTACTTGAGTTGCGAGGAAGTGGTTGCACCCTCAAAACACGTACATTGATTTGCCCTGATGGCAGATAGCACATGTTGACACATTGGGGTTGATTTACGAAAGGCAAATCCACTTTGCACTACAAGTACACTTGGAAGTGCAGTCACTGTAGATCTGAGGGGAAGATCTGAAATGAGGGGAAGCTCTGCTGATTTTATCATCCAATCATGTACAAGCTAAAATGCTGTTTTTTTAATTTTCCTTGCATGTCTCCCTCAGATCTACAGCGACTGCACTTCCAAGTGCACTTGTAGTGCAAAGTGGATTTGCCTTTGGTAAATAACCCCCACTGTGTGCATCTTCCAAATTTGGCTTGTTAAATTACACAAAAATTTCAAAAAGTAGGCCACAAAAATGTGAAATGGTGGCATTAAAAACATCTTTATACTCTCCCCAAAACATCAATCATGTTTTTAATTTGTTGGTCAAAACGATAGAGTTTGTGTGTTATAACGTAGATTTCTCGACTCAACCATGAGATCCTGGATTATGATTTGTGCGCTCCCACTGGAGAAAGGAGGAGATTGATCTTCCACAGGCAGCACATCACCTAAAATAACAAAAAAACGCATGTCTTCTAGATATGCATGCATGCATGCATCTATTCCCTGAATCTGTGGTGTATGGCACTGACCTGTTGTGGTGACAATCTCGCACACTTCCTCCACATCTCCTTTCTCCACCTCTTCTTCCTCCACCTCTCCTTCCTCCACCTCTCCTTCCTCCACATCCTGAGTTTGGGGTTCTCTCTGGTCCCCTTCTTTCTGAGGTTGGGGTTCCCTCTGTTCTTTCTGAGGTGTGGGGTTCCTGGGCTCCTCAGAGTGGTGTGCTCCAAGTCTCCGCTCCCCTATGAGAATGAAACAAAAGGTATACTTTAGCACACAGATATTTGAGGTCAGAAATAGGAATATGAAACATTGCTTGGAAGTGGGGTACAATTGTCTTTTTTGGCAGAGTTACAAGCTGAAGACATGTTTTTAAATGTATTTCTAAGCTGGAATCCTGACATTTTTTGTCCAAGTTACACACATGGAGACACCCCCAAATAGGGATGAGCTTCGTGTTCGAGTCGAACATACGTTCGACTCGAACATCGGCTGTTCGATCGTTCGACGAAGATCGAACGATTTGGGCCGTTCGCGCCAAATTCGAGTGACGCGAACGGCCCACAATGCACTACGCCATCGCAGTGTCATCCAGGCGCTGTGATTGGCCAAGCATGCACTGTGACCCCGCATGCTTGGCCAATCACAGCGCCGGCAGCGAGGAGAGCAATGATTGGCCACAGGCAGGATGCCTGTGGCCAATTATTGCTGAGGGTGTTTAGTACACGCCCCACACTATAAAAGGCCGCCAGCACGGAGGCCTAGTGTAGTGTGTTCCGGAGCAGGGAAAGAGAAGCATAGGCAGGGACAGTGACATTTATTTTTTTCTTGCTTAACCTGGATTCCTTTAGTTTAGGGAAAGAGAAGGATAGGTAGGGAGAGTGTCAGTGTGTTTTACTGTGCGAATCCTTGTTTCTTGGGACAGGGAAGGACAGTGAGGGAATTCTCCTTGTGCTATAGTGTGCTTTAAAAAAACATTTTTTCTAGGGACAGAAAACTATAGGTAGGGAGAGTGTCAGTGTGTTTTACTGTGCGAATCCTTGTTTCTAGGGACAGGGAAGGACAGTGAGGGAATTCTCCTTGTGCTATAGTGTGCTTTAAAAAAACATTTTTTCTAGGGACAGAAAACTATAGGTAGGGAGAGTGTCAGTGTGTTTTACTGTGCGAATCCTTGTTTCTAGGGACAGGGAAGGACAGTGAGGGAATTCTCCTTGTGCTATAGTGTGCTTTAAAAAAACATTTTTTCTAGGGACAGAAAACTATAGGTAGGAAGAGTGTCAGTTTCTTTCACTGTGATAATCCTTGTTTCTAGGGACAAAGAAGGAAAGTGAGGGAAATTCTCCTTGTGCTATAGTGTGCTTTAAAAAAACATTTTTTCTAGGGACAGAAAACTATAGGTAGGGAGAGTGTCAGTGTGTTTTACTGTGCGAATCCTTGTTTCTAGGGACAGGGAAGGACAGTGAGGGAATTCTCCTTGTGCTATAGTGTGCTTTAAAAAAACATTTTTTCTAGGGACAGAAAACTATAGGTAGGGAGAGTGTCAGTGTGTTTTACTGTGCGAATCCTTGTTTCTAGGGACAGGGAAGGACAGTGAGGGAATTCTCCTTGTGCTATAGTGTGCTTTAAAAAAACATTTTTTCAAGGGACAGAAAACTATAGGTAGGAAGAGTGTCAGTTTCTTTCACTGTGATAATCCTTGTTTCTAGGGACAAAGAAGGAAAGTGAGGGAAATTCTCCTTGTGCTATAGTGTGCTTTAAAAAAATTTTTTTCTAGGGACAGAAAACTATAGGTAGGGAGAGTGTCAGTGTGTTTTACTGTGCGAATCCTTGTTTCTAGGGACAGGAAAGGACAGTGAGGGAATTCTCCTTGTGCTATAAAAAAACATTTTTTCTAGGGACAGAAAACTATAGGTAGGAAGAGTGTCAGTTTCTTTCACTGTGATAATCCTTGTTTCTAGGGACAGGGAAGGACAGTGAGGGAAATTCTCCTTGTGCTATAGTGTGCTAAAGCATTCCTCATCAACCATCTTTGAAATCCTTGTTTTTTTGGACAGTCAGGGAAATTGTCGTTGTGCTATTCTGTGCAAAAGCAATCATCCTCAACCATATTTAGAAATCCTTAAGTAAAGGGACAGAGAAGGACACCTGAAGGTAGCCCTTATTGCTTTTTTCCCATCTCCCTGCAGGCCATCTATTAGAATGTCTGGAAGGCAAACAAGGAGAGGCAGACAGTCAGGAGGCAATAAAAGAGGGCAAGCAGGCTCTGTGTCTGGGGGCAACAGTGCTGGTCGTGGACGCGGTGCATTGTCATCAGCACATGGCCATGGGACACGCTTGTCCTTCTTTTCGGCAGCTGGACATGTTGAGCCACATCATGCCGAAGACTTGGTAGAGTGGATGACCAAGCCCTCCTCCTCCTCCTCATCCTCTCTCACCCAGGCTCAGGGTACTGGAAAAGCAGCTGCCAAAGCGTCCTCTTCCCTGGTATCAATGTCAGACTCATCATCAGTCACTCCTTCCCTAGACCCACCATGTCCTCCTCCTGAGGAGTCCCCCGAACTGTTTGAGCACAGTGTTGGGTACATGCTCCAGGAGGATGCCCAGTGTTTCGAAGGGTCTGATGATGAAACCCAGCTACAGGAAGGCAGTAGCGTGAGAGCAGACAGAGGGGATGCTCAAGAAGGACACCAATCTGGCAGTCATGTTCCAGCAGCTGCAGCATACTGCCAGATTGGCTCCAGTGATGAGGAGGGAGGGGATGATGAGGTCACTGACTCCACGTGGGTGCCTAATAGGAGAGAGGAGGAGGAGGAGGATGAGGAGGAGGCACATCTCCAAAGAGGCAGGATGCCCTTTGGTGGCCAGCGTAAGGGCAGTACACCGACGGAATCACACCGCAGAGCTCCGCCTGTGCAGGGCGCTGCCTCTGCCCGTCATTCAAAAAGTTCTTTGGTGTGGGCCTTTTTTGAGGCTAGTGCATCAGATCGCACAGCTGCTGTTTGCAACATATGTCTCAAGCGTATATCGCGTGGCCAAAACATCAGCCACTTGGGTACCACATGCCTGACCAGACATATGTTGACCTGCCATGCAGCTCGTTGGCAAGCCTACCTCAAAGACCCACACCAAAGAACAAAGCGGACCTCTCCTTGCACCGCATCAGCTGGGATCTCCAACCCCACTATAACTTCAGTCCTCTCTGAAACATGCACTGAGAGGAATGAAGGTGTAGAATTAGGTGTGTCACAGCCAAGTACTTGCGGCCACTCTGCTAGCAGTACACCGACGTCCGATTCTAGCAGGCAAATTTCCCTGCCCCAGCTGCTGGACCGTCGAAAGAAGTTCACTCCCAGCCATCCACATGCCCAGCGGTTGAATGCTAGCTTGGCTAAATTGCTAGCGCTTCAACTGCTGCCTTTTCAGTTGGTAGACTCGGCCCCCTTCCGTGAGTTTGTGCAATGTGCGGTTCCTCAGTGGCAGGTTCCCAAACGCCACTTTTTCTCACGGAAGGCTATTCCGGCTCTCTACCGGCATGTGGAAGGCAATGTCTTGGCCTCGCTGGACAGGGCGGTCAGCGGTAAGGTGCATATTACCGCTGACTCATGGTCCAGCAGGCATGGACAGGGACGTTACCTTTCTTTCACGGCCCATTGGGTCACTCTTTTGGCAGCTGGGAAGGATGCAGGACAAGGTGCAGTAGTGTTGGAGGTTGTTCCACCGCCACGCCTCCAAAATGCTACTACTGGTTGTGACACACCTCTCTCCTCCACCCCCTCCTCTTCTTCTTCCTCCATGGCCTCTTCCTGTGGTTTGTCCTCGGAACCAGCGGTGCTCCGTAGGCGTTCAAGGGGCTACGCAAGTACGCAGGCAAAAAGATGCCATGCCGTGCTTGCGCTGGTGTGTTTGGGGGACAGAAGCCACACTGGGGCAGAGGTCCTGTCTGCTCTGCAGGGCCAGGCCGAGAGGTGGTTGATGCCACGCCAGCTTAAGCCAGGAATGGTGGTTTGCGACAATGGCACCAACCTCCTCTCCGCCCTCCGACAGGGACAACTGACCCATGTGCCCTGTGTGGCTCACGTCCTTAACCTGGTGGTGCAGCGGTTCTTGGGCAGGTACCCGGGCTTACAGGATGTCCTGAGGCAGGCCAGGAAAGTCTGTGTGCATTTCCGCAGATCTTATAATGCCAGTGCTCGCCTGGCTGAGCTGCAAAAGGAGTTGAACCTGCCCAAGAACCGCCTTATATGTGACATGCCCACCAGGTGGAACTCAACGTTGGCCATGCTGCAGCGGCTGCACACGCAGCAGAGGGCCATCAATGAGTACCTGTGCGACTACGGCACCAGGACAGGGTCAGGGGAGCTTGGTTTTTTTTCTCCACGCCAGTGGGGCATGATCAGGGATGCATGCACTGTCCTGGCACCATTTGAGGAGGCCACGAGGATGGTGAGCAGTGACAGTGCATGCATCAGTGACACTGTACCTCTTGTCCACCTGTTGGAGCACACGCTGCGTGGAATAATGGACAGGGCACTTGAGGCAGAACAGAGGCAGGAAGAGGAGGACTTCCTTGCCTCTCAAGGCCCCCTTTACCCAGACAGTGTTCCTTCTGTCCCACCCATCGCACAGGAAGAGGAGGAGGAGGAGGAGGAGGAGGAGGAGGATTGTGTCAGCATGGAGGTGGAGGCTGGCACTCAGCATCATCAGCAGCAGTCTTTTAGGGATGATTTACAGTCCCAAGAAACCAGTGAACTTGTACGTGGCTGGGAGGAGGTGGCTGCGGATCATGTCGTCCTTAGTGACCCAGAGGACTCCGGAGCGAATGCCTCAGCAAACCTACGCTGCATGGCCTCCCTGATCCTGCAAAGTCTGCGGAAGGATCCTCGTATTCTTCGGATCAAGGAGAGGGACCATTACTGGCTGGCCACTCTCCTTGATCCACGGTACAAGGGTAAGGTTGCGGACCTTATGTTACCGTCGCAGAGGGAGCAGAGGATGAGACAACTCCGGGAGGCCTTGCAGAAAGGTCTGTGCAACGCGTTCCCAGAGACTGGGAGGTTACAAACTCCTGGTCCTGGACAACGAGTTGCTGAGGCTTCAGCCAGTCAAAGAAGGAGCGGTGGGGAAGGTGGCCGTCTGACCGATGCGTTCAGACAATTCTTTAGTCCGCAGCCCCAAAGTATGATCGGTTCCAGCAACCATCGCCAGCGTCTGATAAACATGGTGCAGGAATATCTAGGGGCAAGGTCAGACTTGGACACCTTCCCCACCGAAAATCCTCTGGCTTACTGGGTCTTGAGGATGGATCACTGGCCAGAGCTTGCACAGTATGCAATTGAGCTACTGGCCTGTCCTGCATCCAGCGTTCTTTCGGAACGCACATTCAGTGCTGCTGGAGGATTTGTCACGGATCACAGGGTGCGCCTGTCCACCGACTCGGTTGATCGACTGACTTTCATCAAGAGGAACCAGTCTTGGATCACCACCAGCTACCACACACCTGATGCTGATATAACAGACTAATTGATTTTAACATGTCACATCCCTTCAAGACTGATGCTGATGCTGAGTGCCTGTGCTGTTATGTTGACTGGCTATCCTCCTCCTCCGAGTCCTCAATGATACGATTGATGATGATAGCTTGGAAGATCATTTTTGTTTATGGGTGCCGCCACCAGTGGCTAAGGCCCAATTTTTCAGCCCCTGTTTTACAGGGGCGTGTAATTACAATTTTTTTAGCAATAATTTGCCATAGGGCTCATTGCTGTGCTCCAAGTACAGTATCTGTGAGGGGTTGGAGTGTTGTGGCACCAGTGCCTAAGGCCCAATTTTTCAGCCCCTGTTTAACAGGGGCGTGTCATTACAATTTTTGAAGCAATACTTTGCAACAGGGCTCATTGCTGTGCTCCAAGTACAGTATCTGTGAGGGGTTGTAGTGTTGTGCCACCAGTGCCTAAGGCCCAATTTTTCAGCCCCTGTTCAACAGGGGCATGCAATTACAATTCTTGATCTAATAATTCACAGCAGGGCCCATTGCTGCACCCACCAAGAGTAACTGTCAGGGCTTACAGTGTTGTGGCACCAGCACCACCATCAAAGGCCCAATTTTTACTACCACTGTTCAACAATTATATGTAATTAAAATTCCTGATATAATAGTTGACAGCAGGGCGTTCCAGCACCAACCAAGAGTAACTGTGAGTGCTTACAGTGTTGTGCCAACACCAACAGCTAAGGGGCCTATTTCTGCAGAGTATATACGGCAGGTCCCTACTTTCAAACATCCAACTTACAAACGACTCCTACTTGCAAACGCAAGAAGACAACAGGAAGTGAGAGGAAATCTACCACTAGGAAGGAAAATTCTCTCCTGTAAGAATAAATATGGGAGAAAGGTGTCTCCTCTGTACTGATGCTTTATCAGCAATCCTTGTTTCAAGAAAAACACCACATTTCAAAAACAGTTGTCATTGGGACGGAAAGTGAGGTGAAATGTTCTGAACAGGGGCACAGACAGCAAAACAAATGTTACAGGGGTGATAACCCTTACCTATGTTTTCCAAAAAGTTTAAAAATAGATTTTTGGGCTGGAGCTACACTTCAACAATGTACCTGTTCAAAATTACAAACAGATTCTACATAAGAACAAACCTACAGTCCCTGTCTTGTATGCACCGCCTGTATACGGCTGTTCAGAGTATATAGGGCCTTTTTTATTTTATGTGCGGGGTTCCCCTTAATATCCATACAAGACCCAAAGGGGCTGGTAATGGGCTGGGGTAGGGGGGGGGGGTCATGGGGTAGCTATGCCATTTTTCTTAAAGATTTTCATCCATATTACCGGGACCAGACATTACATTAAAGCCGCAAGCAGTTTTAAATGGCTTTTTTTTCCTTTAGAAGTGTCATTTTGTGCAGGGACAGTTCTAAACACGGGAAACACGTGGCACTTCACAGGCATACTTTAGACGCCCCCCAGGTACGATATTTAAAGGAATATTTGACTTTTTTTTTTTCACTTTATGCATCATTAAAATGACTGCTCCCGAAAAACGACCGTTTTTAAAACTTCTTTTTGCATTGATACATGTCCCCTGGTGCACAACCCGGGTTCCCAAACCCTTTTTAGGACAATAACATGCATAATAGTTGTTATAATTAGCACTTTAGAACTCGAACGTTCGCATCCATTGTATTTAATAAGGTTCTAATGTTCGTACGAACTTTCGGTCCGTTCGCGGGTTCTGGTGCGAACCGAACCCGGGGGTGTTCGGCTCATCACTACCCCCAAAGTATCCACTGTAGCACCTGTGTAGGACACCCTAAAAAGTTTGTTCTGGTGTACCACACAGGTGCTCCAGAGTACAGCTGTGGAACGAGCTGCTGAGTGTCCTCTCCTTTACACTGAATCAAATTTGCATTTCACATTCTAGTTCAAAACACATAATCTAGACAACAATGTTTATAAACATTGTTTTAATAGAAATAGGCATGACCAAATGTGGTTTACCTGTATCTGCGCAAAATATCTAATTTTGTGGAGGATTGATGTTTACTACGAACGATTATACTTTGGCCACTACCCTGAAAGTTGCCATTTTCAAATATCCAACCAGTCAATCAAAGCACATGGAGCAAAACATGCAAGTATAATATTCAAATTATTAATAACACAGGAGAAATATTTACTTTTTACTAGCATTCTTTTGATCTTCCTGTACAGAAGATCAAAGCTGAGGCTCCCTCAGCTTCAGGTCAGATCACCTTTTTCTCAGCTGCTCCCTGGATCCCCGGACCCCAAATTTATGGTACAGACTCCTCACCACTTTGCCCATTATTTTGGCCTTCCTGAGATTAGGGGTGTTGTACGGCCCATGCTTCCCATCATAATCTCTCCTCCGCAAGATGTCCACCATCTCCGCCATCTCAGCAAAGGACATATTACTGGCCTTGTATCTTCTCCTGTATCGGGACGTTTCCAGCTCCGGGCTTTCCTCGTCGGAAGTTAAAACAACCCGCACCTGCTGTGTCACCGCCATGTCGTCTCCCACTGTGCGTCGAACGAGAAGGGGCGGGGAATATCCGAGGAAGAACGTCAGGGGCGGGAACATCAGGGGCGGCCGACGTGGGCATAGTTTCACGCATGCGCAGGGAATATAATGAGAACACGCATTTGTCGTAACGACGTTGTGTGCGCGGAGTAAGGAGGACCGGAAGTTCCGAACGTCACTGACGAAGGTAAAAATTAAAGTTGGGGCATCAGTGGCCTATATTGATTCATGATTTTAAAGAGCTAGATTGGGATAATATTAGGACAGTTTAGGCTGACCTAGTGTTTTTGTCTTGTGTTTTATCTTGCAGCAAAAATGCAGTTTTAAGGATCCTGTGATATTCCGAGCATTTATCGATAAATATAGAGAGCTCACAAACTTGTGGGAGGTTAAAAACTCTTTATACCATAATCGTGTGGTACGGAGGGCAACAATTGAGAAATTTGCAGAATATATGAAGACCTGGATCCCAGGGGCAGACTATAACATGATGAACAATAAAATTAATAATATGAGGAATAGCTACAAGAAACAGTACAAAGAAGTCCACAAATCCCGGAAATCAGGAGCATCAGCAGACCAAGTACCTGTCCCCAAGCTGTGGTACTACAAACACCTGCGATTTCTGGACAACCAGATTGAAGCCAGGGAATCTATTTCCAGCCTTCCCTCCACCCTTCCCTCCACCCTTCCCTCCACCCCTGCAGAGGGTGCTGAGGAGCTAGCTGACCTTGAAGAGCTGGATCTGCAAATCTATAGTCAAGTATAGTATTTTTCTACATATTTATTGTCCTAGAATTATTGTTGGGAACTAGATGTTATTATTCCAAAAGAAAATAATAATAAAAAACAAAACAAAAAAAAAAAAAAACAGCAGTGGGCAGAATTGATTGAGACAAGAATGAAAAATGCTGGGGTCAGAATGAGAGTCTTTTCTATCTATTAACATTAAATTTGCAACAGGCATGAGCTGGAAATTGTGTGTGATTGATGAACCAAAAACTAAAACTATGTCCCTTTTTTATACACAGGATGAGGTCAGCCAGGAGGACGAGGCTCTGGAGTGTGGCAGCCAGGAGGAGGCAGGGCCAAGTGGCAGTCAGCAGGTGCCAGGCCAAGTGGCAGCACCCAGTCAGAGGTGCTTCCCCTCCAGGTGAGACCAAAAAGGCTCAGGAAGATGACCCAGGTGGAGGAGGAATCCCTGAGGATCATAGAGGAAGCAGCAGAGATCATGAGGGCCCCCCTCAACCCTGTAGAGGCCTATAGCTGCTACCTGGCCGATAAGCTCCATAAAGTGGAGGAGGGACAACGTGCCCTCTGTGAGGAGCTTATTTCTAGGGCCCTTCACAGGGCGGGGAGGGGCCAGCTGACAGAAGCCACACATCTGTGTGATCTGGCCCATCCTTCTCCTCCTTCTCCTCCTCCTCCTGCCACATTCCCACCACCAAAGCCACAGCCTGCAAGGGGGGCGTGGAGGGAGCCGTGGAGGGAACGCTGCAGGGAAGCGTGGAGGGAACACTGCAGGGAAGCGTGGAGGGAAGGCTACAAGGAAGACCAGAAAGTGATTCCCTGGCTTCAAGCTGCTCTGCCAGAAGACGCAGTTTGTTGGAGTACCACAGCTTGGGGACATGTATGACATCTGCTGCTGCTCCTGATTTCTGAGATTCGGGGACCAGATTGTGATCCCAATTAGAGGGACTCCTCACGTTATTTATTTTATTTTCCATACAATTCATGTCTGCCTTTGGGGTCCAAAGACTGCATATATTCAACTAATTTCTCAATTGTTGCCCTTCATCTTTATTTTGTTTCCATAATAAATGGATATTTGATTTAATTTAAATACTTGCCTATGTGTTTTTCTTGTGAGTAGGAAGGTACATTTCATAAATACAATGTGTAATTAACAAGGGACACCAACCTCCTTGAGGGAAAAAAACTAAAAAAATAATAATGTTGTTGTGATAACTTGACCAGAAAAAAGAAATGGAGATCACAACAAAATATTAAAAGACCAGAAAAAAATAAGATCTTGATTCAATTCACCAATAAAAACAAATAATAATAAAAAAAAATGTTGGAGACCTGCCTTTAAAATAAAATACGAAGATTCATGAGATCACAAAGAAATAATTTTGACAGAACTCAGTGTGAATATCCGCAACAATTTTTAATTTTTATTTCGACCATTAGAAAGAAGAAAAGAATGTGCTACATTTAATGATGCAATAATTTGCAGCATGACGAATGTGCTATCTCCATTACGAATGCTAGTTTTACCAGAACGAGCGCTCCCGTCTTGTATTTTAGTCTGAGCATGCGTGGATTTTTCTCCGATGGAGTTCCACACAGACGATCGGAATTTCCTATCGTTTTCTTTTCCATTGAAAAAATTTAAAACATGTTGTTTTTTTACACCGATGGAAAAAATTTCCGATGGGGCCCACACACGATGTGTGTGTCCCCTCCCGCCGCCTATAAGAACGATCAAGCGGCGGAACCGCCGCTATGATCATTCTTATGGTGCGCAGAATCGCCGGCAGAAGACAAGGATATCTGAATGATGCCTCTAGCTGCAGGCATCATTCAGATATCCCCCCACAAAGGCTAGTATGTCATATGACGTCCACCCAGGATGGGAGATCCCATCAGTGGAAGTCATATTACTATGGGTGGGTAGGGAAGTGGTTAAGTGGTAGCAAACAGCACCAATGTTTTATTTATTTTTGAACACTGCAAGGTAAAGGAATAATGTGCTAGTATGCATCACATACAAGGCACATTATTAAATAATTGTACCAAAGAGATGGCCCCTGCCCCCACCTATAACTGGCCTTCACAGCAAGGAGCACATAGAAGGGAAAACGCAAGACAAAACCAGAGAAAATTCCCATCTAAACTCACCAATCAGTCTGCTTACCAACCAAATGTACCTGTACAACAGTCTGCGTTAAAAACAGAGGTTTAGTTTACAAATGTGTACTAACGCATGCGTAAGCTGCAAGGCCTCCTTACGGCACCCTCTATTACCGTCAGTCCTAACACTACTAAATTTATGAGCGCCTCCACAGTGGAAGCACATGCATTCTAATAGATAGTTGAGGGGCAGGTGTGCCTGGAGGTAGCCCAGTCCTCCTTAAAGGAACAGTGGGCACATTGGACACCCAGCATTATTAAATACTTACCTTAGAACGAAGCCCACTGACAGGCGCTACCATATTCACCCAATCTTCCTTCCGAGTTTGCGTCCTCAGCCGTCTGACTGGCCGTATCAAAAGACATCACTACCATGAATGCGAAGGGGGGTCATAGACCGCTGCACAGGTATACCATCCCTTCAGAGTGCATGCACCGGTGAAGTCACCAGCTGCATGCAGTGTGAATATCTCCTAAACTGTGCAGGTAAGACTTTTATTGACTTACCTGTAGGTACAACTTTAACCACTTAAGCCCCGGACCATTTGGTAGCTAGAGGACCAGAGGTGAATTCAGAATTTTGCACTGCGCTGCTTTAACTGTAAATTGTGCGGACATGCAATGTTGTACCCAAACGAAATTTGCGTCCTTTTCTTCCCACAAATAGAGCTTTCTTTTAATGGTATTTGATTGCCTCTGCGATTTTAATTTTTTGCGATATAAATGGAAAAAGACCGAAAATTTTGAAAAAAAATGATATTTTCTACTTTTTGTTATAAGAAAAATCGAATAAACTCAATTGTAGTCATACATTTAGGCCAAAATGTATTCAGCCACATGTTTTTAGTAAAAAAAATGTCAATAAGCGTATATTTATTGGTTTGCGCAAAAGTTATAGAGTTTACAAACTAGGGTACATTTTCTGAAATTTACACAGCTTTAAATTTATGACTGCCTATCTCATTTCTTGAGGTGCTAAAATGACAGGGCAGTACAAAACCCCCCCCAAATGACCCCATTTTGGAAAGTAGACACCCCAAGGAAATTGCTGAGAGGCATGTTGAGCCCATTGAATTTTTTATTTTTTTGTCCCAAGTGATTGAATAATGACTAAAAAAAAAAAAAATTACAAAAAGTTGTCACTAAATGATATATTGCTCACACATGCCATGGTTATATGTGGAATTTCACCCCAAAATAAATTTTGCTGCTTCTCCTGAGTACGGGGATACCACATGTGTGGGACTTTTTGGGAGCCTAGCCGCGTACGGGACCCCGGAAACCAAGCACCGCCTTCAGGATTTCTAAGGGCGCAAATTTTTGATTTCACTCCTCACTACCTATCACAGTTTCGAAGGCCATAAAATGCCAAAATAGCACAAAACCCCCACAAATGACCCCATTTTAGAAAGTAGACACCCCAAGGAAATTGCTGAGAGGCCTGTTGAGCCCATTGAATATATTTTTTTTTGTCCCAAGTGATTGAATAATGACAAAAAAAAAATAAAAAATTACAAAAAGTTGTCACTAAATGATATATTGCTCACACATGCCATGGTTATATGTGGAATTACACCCCAAAATACATTTTTCTGCTTCTCCTGAGTACGGGGATACCACATGTGTGGGACTTTTTAGGAGCCTAGCCGCGTACGGGACCCCGAAAACCAAGCACCGCCTTCAGGATTTCTAGGCACAAATTTTTGATTTCACTCCTCACTACCTATCACAGTTTCGAAGGCCATAAAATGCCAAAATCGCACAAAACCCCCCCAAATGACCCCATTTTGGAATATAGACACCCCAAGCTATTTGCTGAGAGGAATGGCGAGTATTTTACAGCTCTCATTTGTTTTTGAAAATGAAGAAAGAAAATATATATATATATATATTTTTTTTTTCAATTTTCAAAACTTTGTGACAAAAAGCGAGATCTGCAAAATACTCACAATACCTCTCAGCAAATAGCTTGGGGTGTCTACTTTCCAAAATGGGGTCATTTGGGGGGGTTTTGTGCTATCTGGGCATTCCATGGCCTCCGAAACTGTGATAGGCAGTGAGAAGTGAAATCAAAAATTTACACCCTTAGAAAGCCTGAAGGCGGTGCTTGGTTTTTGGGGTCCCGTACGTGGCTAGGCTCCCAAAAAGTCTCACACATGTGGTATCCCCGTACTCAGGAGAAGCAACAGAATGTATTTTGGGGTGTAATTCCACATATGCCCATGGCATGTTTGAGCAATATATCATTTAGTGACAACTTTGTGCAAAAAAAATAAAAAATAAATAAAATTGACGTTTTTCCGCAACTTGTGTCAACATATAAAATATTCCATGGACTCGACATGCCTCTCAGTATATAGCTTGGGGTGTCTACTTTCCAAAATGGGGTAATTTGGGGGGGTTTTGAACTGTTCTGGCATTTTATACACAACATTAGGAAGCTTACATCCACTCTTCTAACCACTTGAAGACAAAGCCCTTTTTGACACTTTTTGTTTACATGAAAACATTTTTTTTTTTGCAAGAAAATTAGGTTGAACCCCCAAAACATTATATATATTTTTAAAGCAAAGGCCCTACAGATTAAAATGGTGGGTGTTGCATTTTTTTTTTCTACACAGTATTTGCGCAGCGATTTTTCAAACGCATTTTTTGGGTTAAAAAATACACTTTTTTTAATTTTAATGCACTAAAACACACTATATTGCCCAAATGTTTGATGAAATAAAAAATATGATCTTAGGTCGAGTACATAGATACCAAACACGACATGCTTTAAAATTTCGCACAAACGCGCATTGGCGACAAACTACATACATTTTTAAAAGCCTTTAAAAGCCTTTACAGGTTACCCCAGTAGATTTACAGAGGAGGTCTACTGCTAAAATGATTGCCCTCGATCTGACCTTCGCGGTGATACCTCACATGCATGGTGCAATTGCTGTTTACATATGACGCCAGACCGACGCTTGCGTTCGCCATTGGGCAAGAGCAGGGCAGGACAGGGGTGCTTTTTTTTTTTTGCTTTTTTTTTTTATTATTAATTTTGCTTTTTTATTTTATTTTTAAATTGTTCCTTCCAAGTATTTTTTTTTTATCATTTTTATTGTTATCTCAGGGAATGTAAATATCCCCTATGATAGCAATAGGTAGTGACAGGTACTCTTTTTTTGAAAAAACTGGGGTCTTCCAGACCCCAGATTTTTCCTCTGCCCTCAAAGCATCTGACCACACCAAGATCGGTGTGATAAAATGCTTTCCCAATTTCCCAATGGCGCTTTTTATATCCGGGGGGGGGGGGCATTCCCTCCCACTGCTTGTAAAAGCAGTCCAGAAGCTAATTAGCTGCTAGGATTGCTTTTACATGAAAGCCGGCCGCAGGCTGAAAAGAATGATACCAAGATGATATCTAAACCCGCAGGCATCATTCTGGTATAAACATTCAAAGTCCAGCAACATACCAGTACGTTGCTGGTCCTTGTTGGACATGTATTGTAATCTTTTTATTTCATGCAGCCAGTTGGCTGAACGAAAAAAGAGATTGATCGGTGGGTATGCCCACCATTAGAATACTGCCCTTCATCCATCCACTTCCAATGATGGGCATACACGCACCATTTATATATGCCGAAGCATGGGGGCATCCTCCCGCAAAAAAGTTATGCCGCACACACATGGTCGGACTTTTCCACGGGCAAGCCTCCGTCGGAATTTCGACCGTATGTACGCGGCATTAGGAGCAAAATCGCTCCTCCGCCCCTGCTGCCCCAATGCTTCGGCATATTTGCTTTTTTTTTTAACTGTGGTGGTGAAATCACCTCCTACAGCACTGGAGTCGCAGGGATCAGGCCTGTCTCTGCGAACGCTGCAGTTATGTGTGTTTTTGTTTTGTAAGTGACAGTGATCGATCGATACTGCACTTGGGTGGCCTGGGCTGGACGGAGGGGCAAAACGCAGGTGCCAGCAGGTATCTGGGCTGATCCCACTAACACTGCGTTTTTGGGAATCCTAAACTGCTGGGGACGCTAGTATAGATCTGATCAGATATTGATCTGTTCAGATACTATACCACTACGGGGGGTGTATGCTTCACGCGTGGGTGTTAGCGTTACTGGCACTAACCTGACGCTGCCTGGGGTGTGACACAGACCCTCTCTGACGCTAAAACCTAATTGATATCACCCGCCGGGCGATCAGGGGGTTAAACCTTTATTGGGTTATATACACGGCGGGTGCCCTGACACTATAAAAAGCAAACTAACTAACCAGCGTCACCCGTAACACTTATATGGTGATCACTGGTGAAAGGGTTAACTAGGGGCAATCAGGGGGTTAAAACCTTTATTAGATAATATATGGGGGTACCTGACGCTATAAAAACCTGCGGCGAACCTAAAAAAAATTACCAGCTACCGATCTGCATCACCAACACTAAGACAGCGTTTAGAAAAACGATTGCTTAGCGACAGTGGTGATGGGGGTGAAAGGGTTACCTGGGGGGGCGATCAAGGGGGTTAAACCTTTATTAGATAATATATTGGGGTACCTGACGCTATAAAAACCTGCGGCGAACCTAAAAAAAATTACTGGCTACGATCTGCATCACCGACACTAAGACAGCGTTTAGAAAAACAATTGCTTAGCGACAGTGGTGATAGGGGGTGAAAGGGTTACCTGGGGGGCGATCAAGGGGGTTAAACCTTTATTAGATAATATATTGGGGTACCTGACGCTATAAAAACCTGCGGCGAACCTAAAAAAAATTACCGGCTACCGATCTGCATCACAGACACTAAGACAGCGTTTAGAAAAACGATCGCTTAGTGACAGTGGTGATAGGGGGTGAAAGGGTTACCTGGGGGGCGATCAAAGGGGTTAAACCTTTATTAGATAATATATTGGGGTACCTGACGCTATAAAAACATGCGGCGAACCTAAAAAAAATTACTGGCTACGATCTGCATCACCGACACTAAGACAGCGTTTAGAAAAACAATTGCTTAGCGACAGTGGTGATAGGGGGTGAAAGGGTTACCTGGGGGGCGATCAAGGGGGTTAAACCTTTATTAGATAATATATTGGGGTACCTGACGCTATAAAAACCTGCGGCGAACCTAAAAAAAATTACCGGCTACCCATCTGCATCACAGACACTAAGACAGCGTTTAGAAAAACGATCGCTTAGTGACAGTGGTGATAAGGGGTGAAAGGGTTACCTGGGGGGCGATCAAGGGGGTTAAACCTTTATTAGATAATATATTGGGGTACCTGACGCTATAAAAACCTGCGGCGAACCTAAAAAAAATTACTGGCTGCCGATCGGCATCACTGACGCTAAGACAGCGATCAGAAAAATGATCGCTAAGCGACAGTGGTGATAGGGGGTGAAAGGGTTATCTGGGGGGTGATCAGGGGGTTAAACCTTTATTAGGGGGGGTTAGGGGGCTACACTGGACCTAAGACTAAACTTTGGTGACACTTTTACAGTCACAAATGTCACTGATTGCAGTGATCACTAAATAAATGGTCACTGCAATCAGTGACACTGTGACTGGGGGCTGGGGGGGTGATCTGGGGGGTGATCTGGGGTGTCTGGGGGGGGGCCTGGGGGGGCGATTTATGTCCCTATGTGTCCTGGTGTCAGTGTAGTGTTGTGTGCACTGACCTGATGTCTTCTCTTGTACGGCGCCCGGTATATGTGAGCGCCGCACCAGAGATGACATCACTTCCTCCTGCTCCCTCTGTCTGACACAGACAGAGGGGGCATTTCCATTCGCCGGGAGCGATCGCGAGGGGGTGGCCAGAAACGAATGGCCTCCCCCTCATCCCGGAACGCTCCCGGACACTTAGCCACCGCTCACTGTACAGAAGGGGGGTCCGATTGGACCCCCCAACTATACAAAGGCAATCACGTACACTCTACGTGATTGTGCATGTCGGTGCCATTCTGCCGACGTATATATACAGTGAGCGGTCGTTAAGTGGTTAAACAACGGGTTTACTTTCACTTTAAATCATTTACCAGAAAATGTGTAGTTCATGTTGTGCTTGGGTAAAATTTGGAGATCGTTGCTCATTAACACTGTCTCTTAGTACAGGCTACCACAAGGATGTGTGCTTACCCCCATTTTGTTTACTTTATACAATTATGTAGCGGCCTCACCCTCGCCCCCTTTATTAATAAAACAGCTAGCTTGTCTAGGGGTATGTGGGAGAAGGGTGAGGTTCACTACGGCCTATGTCCTCTAGTGTGCAGAGGTGAAAGCCAACACTTGTTTTACCTTCGGGCCTGTGTTCTGGATGGAGCCTCTGCTTCTCCTGTGGAGGTTTGACTGTCAGTAATAGATTCCCACACCATAAAAAGTCCAACACTCCTTTATTCTTCTTGAGTAGTAAAGAGTATCAGTTGAAGTTTTGAATAAACAGACAGGGTGTGGATACGAGTAGGTCCAGGCACAGTGAACTCTCCTATTTCTTCAAGTGCAAATAGGCTTGGCGCACGGTCTCTGCCACTGACCGTGAGATTGGTCGCTGCCACCGACCGGGTGAACTGTTGAGGCCCCTGCCACAGGCCTTCGATCAGGTCTCTGCCACCGACCTGAGTTGACTAGGTGTACCGCTGCCACCGGCCATAGAACATGAATTTACCTTCCTTGATGGATTGGCCCTTGTTGGGGAAATACATCCATCCGAACGGTCTCCGGAGGCCCACCCGGCACTGGCAATATGCTGCACCAGCTCTACGGGAGGGTCACCTCTCCGATCCCTTACGCCCTGGATTCAGGTGCCTGACACCAGGGGCACCTTAGGAGAATCCCTCCCTCGCGGGACCCAGTGGAAGGTACTGGGCCCCAGGCCTCCGGGTAAGTACCTCACCCCAGACTGAAGGTGTCTGGGATGGAACACAAACTCCACGTGTACAGGCCAAGGGCGCCTGGACACCGATCACGGACAGCAGCCCTCAGGCTGAAGGTGCCTGGGACTCGAACCTCGTGGTGAAGATGTCCGCCCCCTTTATACCCTCTCCCAGCAAGCCCAGCAGGTTCCCCGCCCCGCCGTACAGCTGCTGCGAGAGGTCACAAAGGGTACAGCACTGCAGTGGCGGTTCAATCCCGGCCCAAAGCGACAGCGCCACCTACTAGGCCGCAGGGAACTGAACTCTACTGAAGTCTCCACACGAACGAAAACACAGCCCTACTCTACCAATTAGTGCATCTGGGTCATACTACCACCCAGATGCTGCCCCTAAATAGTACATACCCGCTACACTTATAATTGTGTCTCCCGCTTCGAGATGGACTCTGTATTAAAATTTGAAGACAACACCACGGTAGTGGGGAAAATAAGGGGAGGCGATGAGTTTGCTTATCGCCAGGACATAAAGAGAGGTTGAGAGGGTAGAGGAGTTCCCCTTCCTGGGAGCAATGGTTAGGGAAGATCTGTTGTGGAGAGGGCACATATCCCATCTGGTGGGCAAGACTCATTAGAGACTGTACTTTTTGAGGAAGCTATGGAGGACAAGCTTTTCAGAGCGGGTCCCCATTTGTTTCTATAAGACTGCAACTGAAAGTGTGTTAACATCACATTTCTCTGTAGCAAGGGTCATGCACGGTCCATGACAGAAATACCTTGCAAAGTGAAAAAAATACAGTGCAGAAGATTGTTGTAGGACGTAGCCTACCGAGTATTGAGGATCCGGGTGAGGGGAGGTGCCTCCAGAGATTGATTAATATTTTCAAAGATATTTAGCATTCTGGTAATGGTCTGTACACATTGCTACCTTCTGGTAAATAGTTTAGAAGTATATTCTCTCGTTCCTCAAGGTTGCAGAATAGCTTTTTTCCCTAATCCATATGACTCTTGAATGCTCAAGTTGGTTTGGTATAGACTGATTGGAGTTATGTATTCATTATGGTATGTGTGTTGTTTTCATTTAAAGAGTTACTCCACTTTTGTTGGGAAAAAAACAATCCCCTTTGGGTGATCTATGTACATTGCAAGGATTTTAACAAACTTAGTTGTTAATTCCTACCTTTTTTTATTCTGAAGTAATAGCTGTTTGTTTGTCTGTGTCCATGTGGAAAGTGAGTCTGTATGGGAGTGGTCAGCTGCTGCACCTGAATCGCTCTAATGAGGAAAATTGCAGGGTCTGCATCCCCTTAGATGTGCTTTTCCTTTGGGAAAATTAAATTTTTGTTGCAGGGGATGTTCAAAATCAAATTTGTATCTTAGTGCAGACTTCTGGGAGAATCAGTGAGCCAATCACACAAGCAGGAAAAGACATATCTGGTGGTATTTTTGTATACCAGCTGTGTGCAGAATACCTTCAGGTTGCCATATTGCATTTTACAGAAAATGACAGTGCTGCAGATTGAAAAGGAAAGGTAATTTGTAATAGTATTCAATTACAATATGACTTGTGTTGCAATTGTATATGCTATATTATATCTTTTTTTTATCTGCTCATTTATTTTCCCACAAAAGTGGAGTTACCCTTTAAGTGTTTTTATGTTAGGTGTGGAATTTCCTTTTAATGTGACTGTGTTTCATTTTATGATATGTTATGATTGTTGTAAAATGACAAATAAATTCTCTATTTCTGGCTCATGGTTGCATTGTGGCCCTATTGGTCTCAATGTGCAAGTTTGACAGGCGGCGGCAGTCTGCAGATTTAAAAATGCCATGGGTGTGAAGGAAAACACTACACCTGAAGCATGTGCACAGCTCTGTCGGAATGTAACATTAAAATTCCGTTGGGGGGCTGGAAATGGAAAAACCGAGGCTCAGTGTAATCTGTATTGAAAATATAGCTTTGGTAAACAATGAGAGCCGGTTCACACTGGGGCGGCACGACTTTGGCGGCGACTCGGGAAGGTGATCTCAAGACGACTTGAGAGGCGACTTGCAAAATGACTTCTGTATTGAAGTCAGTGCAAGTCGCCCTGAGTCGCCCCCAAAGTAGTACAGGAACCTTTTTCTAAGTCGGAGCGACTTGCCTCACTCCTATTAGAACGGTTCCATTGAATAGAGCGGAGCGCAACTTGTCCGGCGGCTGAGTTGCCTGACGAGTCGCCCCAGTGTGAACCGGCTCTGAGTGTAAGATGTCCCAGAATGCTACTTTTAACTCTCATTGGGTTCTCTATTTTCATATAATGTATGGTTTGGGGTCTTTAGTGAAACTTCAAGTCTTTAATGTACTTTTCAGGCCTCATGCCCACGGACGTTTTTACAGCCGCGTTTTTTACAGCTTAAAAACGCCTGTCCATGTTATTGTATAAATTTGACCTTTTTTTTCCGGAAAAAACAAACAAACAAAAAAAAAAAAACGTTGTTTTAGCACGTTTTTAAGCGTTTAACGCTTCACTTTTTTTTGGCTAACGCCGACGCCAAGGAACGCACTGGTCCTGTTTTTTTTTTTTACAGCTTAAAAACGCCTATGCTATTTGTAGCTGAAAAACGCCTAGGTGGGCATGAAGCTATAGATTAACATGGACATTTTAAGCTGTAAAAAACGCTCAAAAACGCGGCTGTAAAAACGTCCGTGGGCATGAGGTCTTATCACGCATGTGAAGAATGAAAATATTGGCACAGCCATGTAAGCCACAATATGGGAATTGACTCCTTGTAGGAAGGGGTAAATAGTTGACCATAACAAACAGAATGCAGATATTCAAATGACCCTTTTCTATGCCAAGGCAAGTGCAGGTTTCCTTTCATTTCATTAGGAAGGGTAAGCAGTGTGAGCACAAAGCAATCTCCCCCCCCCCCCCCCCCCACCACCTTAATTTAGAACAGTATTAATAAGAAAACAGAGTAGGCACTGGTTTACAAGACATTTAAAACCATATGTATAGATTAATTAAATGAATGTGAGGGAGGAGGGGAACTCAGAAAATAACAATGCTGCAGCGTATACATGGAAAGATTTTTCATTTTGTTTCGCTTCAGCTCTGCCCCTGCAACAGAGGATCTAATCAATCTGCCGGCTATTAAGTTTGTTAATTGATAATGCATACTAATTAGGCTGAGCGCAGTTACTTAAGAGACTTTGCTAAGGTGATTGTAGGCACAAGTCCAAATGGAGTTTAAAGTATTCTGTGTGAGGTTAAAATCCATCAACCAGAATAGATGGATTTTATATTATAGCAGAAGGCACAACATACTCATAAGTATTAAATGTATGGGACTATTAGCCATTGTTCTGCTGAAACACTGCTGAACGATGAAATTGCAGGGATGTTCAATAAAAGCTACAACTCGAATGTCTCTGCATTGTTGCAGGAATAGCTTGTTAGCAGAGTAAATATTAATATTACCTTTTCATATAATGATTATTCAATTACATATTTCGAAGGCTTATGCTAGTGAACCATGTAGGCACATTACCTTAAAAAACAGCACCCTTCACAAAATGCTATTTAGGTCTAACATAGACTCGTAGTGGTGTTGTGTTTGATGATGTTACAATAATCTTAAATATGGTTACGGCTCAATTCCAACGCAACAGTACTATAAGGTAGAATAATATACTACTGAGCTGATCATAGCCCTAAAGTGGTTGTAAACGTTCCTTTTTTTTTTAAAAAAATTCAAATAACAAACATGTTATTAGTAAAACAAGAATTCAATACAGTTCCTTGATTTCAGAGGCACCAGATATTAAAGTGTCTCTATACTGTTAGATGTGCCAAACAGTCCCATGAAGTACCGGTAAGTAGTGATGATGAAGATGGTGTGAAAGAAGACCCAGAGTGCACATCTCTCTCTTTAGTTGATCACCCAAAGTGCTCCACCATTCCCCCACGTTAGTTACACTCAGCAGATAATTTTGCCTCACATATAAACTTTCAGCAAAATTTTCTTGTAATAAATTAAAGGTTCAGATGTTCCATCTAGCACATTGGAGTTGCTTTGTATTCCAAAAACTTCCCATTCCATAGTCCCTTAAATGGCAGATAAGAAAACTCCAATAGTGCAATAATGTACAAATATAATTAAAGTGATTGCAAAGTCTTGTTTAAAAAATAAAAAAATAAAAAATAATAAACATGTTATACTTACCTGCTCTATGCAGTTAATTTTGCACAGAGCAGCCCGGATCCTCTTCTTCTCGGGTGTCATTTTGCTGCTCCTGGCCCCTCCCTCCTATCGAGTGCCCCCACAGCAAGGAGCTTGCTATGGGGCCACCCCAGCCGAGCTGCAGCTCCGTGTGTCCATTCAGACACGGAGCTGCCATTCGGCCACGCCCCCTTTCTCCCCTGATTGGCAAACTGACTTTGATTGACAGCCACGGGAGCCAATGGCACCGCTGCTGTGTCTCAGCCAATCAGGAGGGAAAGTTCCGGGCGGCCAAGGGATTTGTGGACATCGCTGGACAGGGAGGGGGCTCAGGTAAGTATTAGGGAGTGCTGGGGCGGCTGCTACGCACAGAAGGCTTTTTATCTTAATGCATTGAATGCCTTTACAACTCCTTTAAGATTTATTGTTCAAAATGTTACTCACAAAAGTATTAAAAACATAGGCACATCATGCTTTTGGCCATATAATGGTCCTCTATGTCTGACCATCCCTGCGTCACCCTCAGTGTGCTGGTAATCTGGTGTCTCACCTGACTCCTCTGCAAATTACGGACTCAGCATCACTACTGGGATGGTACGTGATGTCACTTCCGATCGCCGTGCGGCTGTGCCCTGACCCAGTGTTGCGTTAATCTGACTTTTTCGAAAGGCTAAGCCGCACCGTGACGGGAACCTTTATAGTCCTCCCTCCAAAAGGATAAACCCCTTCGGCACCAGTAGCGACACTTTGTGCTCAGTGGCAACCCGTTCTCACAAACAGTATCACCCAGAAATAGGCTTACCATGGCATACATATATTTCTACTAAAATAATTATAATCAACTCAATACATGAAAAGTCCTACTCTGATAATGCAATATCTCTAAATCCTCATTATTATTAATACATGAGAGAGAATATAAAAAATCATTGAATTAAACAATATAATATAAACATTCATATTATAAAAATGTATATTGTAAATATGCGGATATCAGGAATAACATCTCCAAAAATGATTATTACTTTTTCCCCCACCCAAATTGTACTTTAACCAAGTACCAATTTTACTGGTAGTCATTAATGAAGCAGCAAACAAGTTATACTTACTTGCTCTGTGCAATGGTTTTGCATGGAGCAGCTCCGATCCACCTCTTCTCTTATCCCCTGTCGGTGCTCCTGGCTCCTCCCTATCAATGAGTGCTCCTATAGCACTCAGCTGCTTGCTATAAGGGCACTCGTGCGTACTTCCTCCTGAGTACAGCTCGGCCCGGCCCCCCACTCCCTCCTTACTGGCTGTGATTGACAGCATTGGGAGGATAGAAAAAATTGTGCAAAAGCATTGGAATGATCCCCTTGGACTTTGAAGGGGAAGGAGTCAATAAGGGAAAAAGAGAGAGCTAAGAGAGCCTCGGTTTCATGCACAGAAATGGATCAAGATCAGGCTCAGGTAAGTATTAGGGTGAGGGGCTGGGGGAGCTGATGCAGCTGCATATGGAAGGTTTTTTACCTTAATGTACTGAATGCATGAAGCTAAAAAGCCTACAGCCCACTTCAAGTCAATACATATGGGTTAATTCACTAAAGGCAAACAGGCTGTTCACGTTGCAAAGGAACTTTCAATTAGCTCAGTGAATACAGTGAAAATTCACTTTGCAAGGAATACCATACTACATTCAGAGAAAATAAAAAAAAATAACTTTTGCTTTGAATGAAGCTTCACTTCATTCGTTAAGCTAAGGAAAAATTGCAACAGCCTATTTGCCCTTAATAAATCAATCCCACAAACGTGGCTAGTTTGGCCGGTATGATAGAGGACTAATCAATAGCAACTAATTAATAGAAATCGTGAGTAGATTTGTTATTTGTAGGTCAAAAAGTTCACCTTTTGAGAGTTGTATAAAAAGTTCACCTCAGAGTATTCACAATTTATGGAAGTGTCTAGCTAGTCTGAAGGGTCAGCTCACTGCAGGACTTACATTTTAATCACGTGGTGTAAGCAGCGGTGGTCAATTCCTGACTGGTTTCTATTTTTTGGCCTAGGGCTTTGCAAACGTTTTCTGCTTTGTTGTCCTTTTGCAACCATGAGCTCATATCATGTTGTACTGATATGTAACATAAGTGGTAAAAGTGGTCAACCAGTCCAAACAGTCACAGCAGACGTGTGGACAATGGAAAATAGGTTCCTGATATCTCAATGCAATAATCTCTGACTGGACCCCATGGAACATTCACTTCCAGCCCCAATTCATTGTTTTGGCTTTTACCCTTTTTGCTCAAAAAATCTGCGTAGACAAGAGAACAGCAGGGTTACATAATTAGGCCTGTTATACATAGAGTACTTCTGTAGGGGACACGGCATCTTATGCAGTCAATTTAAATGACTAATATTGACTATGGGACTTTATGGAGAAATTCTTCAAAGACATTGGTATAAATCTGACAATGGCTGACGCTCCTCTTTGATGTTAGATAAAAGATAATACTTGTCAAGAGACTTGAAGAAGCACAATAACAGCTAACATAACCCAAACCACTTCACAAAATCATTCTGTACCATGACATTCAGCAGATCGGATTCAATAAGAGCACAAATGACAACACTTTCATGAAAACTCTTTTAATCAGTTGCATATTAATGAAGCTGGAGAGTTTGCTGAATGCGCTCTATTGTCTGACCATTAAAACAACTTGAAATAGATGATGTATAATAAACAAAATGAAGCAACCACGTCACTTAAAAAATATAGCTATCACCATGCTGTCTTTGCTGGAAGGGTAATATAGAGACAGATTGGATCTACTATACATCTGCATTGCATCAACCTGTGTCTCTAAAATAACTGTGCTGCCTACGGACCAACCTGCTTTGCTTCTACATTTTATAACCTTAAGGCTGTGTTCACACTGCACGCTGGAGCAGCTCACAGCAGGGTAGACATGTGCGATTAGTTTCGTACGAATCGGAAATTCGTACGAATTTTTTCGAAATTCGTACATTTGTACGAATCCGAATTACGAATTTTTATGAATACGAATTCTGTACGAAATACGAAATTTCGTTTACGAATTTCGGCTCCAAATTATCCAAATCCAAACTACCAAATAACGAATATCAACTACATCCATTCTCACTCCCAGACATTCTAATTTCACCAAAAGCACCAAACCACACAAAAATAACCACAAATCCAACAATACCACTCTCTGCTCTGCTCTCTGCTCTGCTCTCTGCTCCTCCCTCACCACACCACACTATACGGCCTCTCAAAATGACATACAGGGGCGGAGACTATAGCCAGTGCCACATGTCAAAAACGAAAGTTAAAAAAAATCGAGATTTCGAATAGTTACGAATAACCGCAATGTATTAGAAAAGTACGATTCGTACGAAATTCGTATTTCGTACGAATCCGAATGAAATTCCGTACACGAATTACGAAATTTTTAAAATATGAAACGGAACGAAACAAATTTTTTGACGGCTCCCATGTCTACAGCAGGGGTCCGGTGCGTTCCTGTTCGCCATTTCAGGTCCGATTTCAGCAGTGGTGGTGCATCCATAGTGGGCGCAGGTGCGCCGCCCCCCTCTCTCCTGCACCCGTCAATCTCCAATAGATAGATAGATTCATGCAATGCATGAATCTATCTATTGTCGCCGCTGCCGCCCACTATTCAGGTGTCCGGCCCCTTGTTGAGTGCCGACCATCTGAATTACAGTGGTGGGGGTGTTTTGGAAGTGCCTATTAGAGCAATAGGCTTCCTAATTGGAGCCTGTGGGCTCTAATAGGCTTCCAAATTGTTAAACAGCGGGCGCACTGCTGTGTGTTCCCTGTTTAAATAGTGCTGACCCGCCTCTTAACCAATCAGGTGCACCGGGTCTGGTTACCGGTCACCGAGGACTCGGAGGGAGCGTGGAGGACGGCGCTGACCCGAGAAACGTAAGTGCCGGGCGGGAGGCAAACTGGCTGCATTTGATGGGGCAAACTGACGGCGTTTGATGGGGCAAACTGATGGCGTTTGATAGGGCAAACTGGCGGCGTTTGATGGGGCAAACTGGCGGCGTTTGATTGGGCAAACTGGCATCATTTGATGGGGCAAACTGGCATCATTTGATGAGGCAAACTGGCTTCATTTGATGGGGCAAACTGGCGGCATTTGATTGGGCAAACTGGTGGCAATTGATGGGCACAGTGGCTGCATTTGATGGCACAGTGGCTGCGTTTGATGGCACAGTGGCAACAATTGATGGGCACAGTGGCTGCATTTGGTGGCACAGTGGTGGCAATTGATGGGCACAGTAGCTGCGTTTGATGGCACAGTGGTGGCAATTGATGGGCACAGTAGCTGTGTTTGATGGGCAAAGTGGCTGCAATGGATGTTTTTTTTTTTTCAGTTTGTTTGCGCCCCCCAAAAATTTTTAAACACCAGCCGCCACTGGATTTCAGTCAGAAATTTTGGCTGAATTCAGACCTGAAACGGACCAAAAGACGCACAGGACCACTGTGCAAATTTGCACCGGAGCCGCTCCGGAGATGTGTGAACCAGCTCCATAGAGAGCCAGTCACAATTTCTGACATGCGAATTGGATGCGGGGAAATCCACATCCAATTCGCACTAGTGTGAACCCCACCTAAATCATAACTAAACCCTAAAAAACAAAAATGGAATATTTTCTCCATTTTGGTCTCTTAAATGTGCCATTGAAAGTTCAAGAAATTACCTGTATATCTTGCCAGAAATTGTGTAAACTGATGATTTTCAATCGATTACATTGTTCTAAGGTATGTATGAAGACTATGGAACCATGCCCCTTTATGTTATGTAGATTAGAGAGAAATAGGGCTTTGTAGTCCTATCTCATTCCTGTTGTCTTCATACAGTACAAAGGGTTGTTATGCTAAAGCAGGTCATAGATTATGCAATTGCCCAATTCCCTCCAGCATATTGTGTTCTGCTGGTGGGGAGCCTTCCCTGCTGGCAGAGCACAATGATTAGTGTTGCTGGCTTTATCAAGCAGCACTAATCGTTCAGGAAAAACCCAACAGGCTAGTTGTACCAGGGTGCCCATACATGGATCGAAATTCAGTCGTTCCCTGCTGAACCGGCTGAATTTCGATCCATGTATGGCTGGCTTAAAGTGACTCTATGCATGAAGGTAAAAAAAACGTCCATGTGCAGCAATCCTTACCTGAGCTCCCTCCGATCCAGCAATGTTCATGATAGCCTCAGCTGTCCCTGGACTCTCCCTCCTCATTGGCTGAGACAGCAGCAGGAGCCCATTGTCTCCCACGGCTGTCAATCACAGCCAGCTGGCCAATGAGGAGAGAGCGGGGGGTGAGGGGCAGCTCTGTGTAACTTATAGGTGCATAGAGCAATGGGCTCGGGAGCTAGCATGCAGCGGAGGCTTTCTCTGGGGGAGGAGCCAGGAGCACTGGCCGGGGATGATGCTCTGTGCAAAACCACTGCACAGAGCAGGTAAGTATAACATGTTTGTTATAAAAAAAAAACTTTTAATACCACTTTAAGTATTTTAACAAGACTTAAACAAGATATATTACAGTTTTGTTTTTGTTTAGATATAATTTAACCCTTTTACTGCCATAGACATAAGGGTTACAACAAAACATAACTGCTTGCAGCAGGCTGGCTTGGTAACCTTTACGCTCACAGCAGTTTCATAGGAGGTCAGTTTATGGTCGCTTCAGCAATCAAAAACCTACAATCATCTGGTGCCCAGGACTGCCTGGAATTATAAAAGGATGTGATCAGCAGCTAACAAGCCACCAATCACATCTATTCATGAAGTGTTTTGCGCTCTCCCCGCTTCACTGCTGCCATTTGCTGGTCAGTGCGGGTTTACTTAGATTGCTGACAATGAGGCTGGCTCCCTCTCTTCTTGCCGTTCTCATTGATTACTTTTTTTAATCAGAAGTGTGGGAAGATCAGTAAACGTTATGCTAATGTTAACTGATCACCTGCAGAGAAAAACTGAACCAGAAGTGCACATTCATGAATTTAGTGCAGTCCTGGGTGTCTTGATGAAGTACCCCTGGATATACATTATATAGAAGTTTAGAATCATTATAGTAGCGGTTGCTTGCAGTGCAGGGGTTTTTTAACACATAAAGTATGATCCATTACTCATGACTGTTGTGTGTCATTGTACGAAAAGTTTGAGTTGCAAAAAGTTAGTAAGAGGGCGCCATTTTTCATACACTAATTCCTCATATAACACTTTGCAATTGTTCTAAGGCTGCAGATGTGGACCGATGCAAACCATTTTTTGACTACAGTTTGGGACCCACAATATCCTCTAATAACTAAACATACACACATGCTGTGGGATAAGAGTGATTTAGGTGCAACCATGCAGCAAATTGTTAATAGAAAGTCTGAAGACCCACAGAAAAGGTCAAAGTGTTAAACTATTGACAATGAGCTAGAAAATAATCAACCCCACTTCTTATAGTTTACTGCCTAAAAATACCAGTATCATTTTCAAAGTCTATTGATTGGTTAAATATCTACTAATTAAAAGGGTGTGCTTATTTTATGCCTATTTTATGTTAGTGCATTCTTGCCCATAGAATTTAAGGCCTAGGGGCTGCTCAAAACAGAATTTGAAGTAGTGCCTCTGCCTCCACGTTAGCCTTAGCCCTTCAAGTGCCGCCAGTCTCGGTTATGCCGCGTACACACGATAGGAAATTCCGACAAGAAAAGTCCGATGTGAGCTTTTGGTCAGAAATTCCGACCGTGTGTAGGCTCCATCGGACTTTTCCTGTCGGAATTTCCACCAGCAAAAACTTGAGAGCTAGTTCTCAAATTTTCAGACGGAAAAAATTCCAATTGTCTGTAGCAATTCCAATGCGCAAAATTTAGACGGATGCTCGGAAACAATTCGACGCATGCTCGGAAGCATTGAACTTAATTTTCTCGGCTCGTCGTAGTGTTGTACATCACTGCGTTCTTGACGGTCGAAAGTTCAGAGAACTTTTGTGTGACCGTGTGTATGCAAGCCAAGCTTGAGCGGTATTCCGTCGGAAAAATCATCCAAGGTTTTTCCGACGGAAAATACGATCGTGTGTTCGCGGCATTATAGAGCTGGGAAATGTGTTGCAGCTTTTGATTCGCTGTGCAGGTCTTCACTGTACAATGTGTACAAGTCCAAGAAGAAAGGTAGTACTGGTAGAGATGGCATGATCAGGAAAAAGATTTAGATCTATTATACTTGGTCATTTCCTATTGACCGATATTGTCTTAAAGTTGCATTCCATTTTCCTTATTATTATTCCATATTTTCATTCAAACTGACACAGTCTTCAATCTGAGCAATTCTAATGTTTAGTATGGCATTTGTTTTCTACATCTGTGTGCCCAAGCTAGCTAAAACCCTTTGGATGCCAGTAACCTTACAGCTCCATTCCCCCTACAAAAAAAACAACAACAACACACTCCTTTTGCTTTCTGTTTCATGAACATGGTGCTCATTTTTTTGAGCCTTCTAATACCAATGGAGGGACAGTGGGCGCATGCATTAATATATACATGTCAATGTTGTTGGTATCTTGAAGGAAGGGGGGCCAAAGAATTGTTTACTTTCTCGATAAGAGTTATATATTGTACGTGGGGGTCTTTAATCTTGTTCCTTCTGGGTATTATTCTTGGGGGTTATACAATGAGCAAAATGCTGAAGAAGTGTATGTTGTGTTCTAGTGTGTAGCCCGGTTGGGCTTTTGTGCTTTTGTTTTCTCTGTAATTGTTATTACAAAACGTGATAAATAAAATGTAAAACATTTTTTTAAATAATTAAAATTGTGTTCCTTGTGGCCTTTGACCTCATTCTGGCTTGATTCGGCGATGTCCTCTGGTTGGAGTAGAGTGGTGGACAAAAGCAGTGACATATATGAGCATCTGATGCTAGCACACTGGAATAAGGATGGCTAAACCTCCTTGTTGTAGTCCACAGGTCTATGTAGAGCCATGACTGCTTGTATGCTGACTTTTAGGTTAAATGACGCTAGGTGTCATTCAGCCTTGAACAGCTTTCTGACTCAAAGGACAAAGCCAGGGAGAAGGTGGGTATTGAAAGCTGCATTTTTTAACAAGTGTAGCAGGGGGATCCCATGCTATTCTGTAAAAGGGTGGTTTACGCCAGATTTTGGGAGAAGCAAGCACACTGATAGCTCAGGTGTGTGCTGGCTTCATAAAAGAGCCAGAGTTAGAGCTCAGGGCCCCACCCTCTTGAGGGAGGTAAGTGCATCTGAGGGGAGCCGTGTGAGATGTTGCTGTGCATCAAGGTGTTCAGGTTGGGGCAAAGGAAGGTCCAAGCCTGCCTGAGAGGAAGTCCATGTGGGACAGGAGCAACAAGGAGGCTGTAGAGAGTAAAAACAAAAACCGCTCAGGTGTAGATGTCCTCTAGGTGGTTGTCTCCTCCCAACAGCCAAGGGTGCAGGCAATGTAATGTAGCGGCCTCACCCCCTCTACGTGTTTATCGGTCAACCGATGGCTCTCGTCTAGGGGTACCTGGGTTTCGAGAGTGAGGTGCGCCACGGCCCATGTCCTCCCCATGGCTGTGGTTGAGGTGAAGGCCAATTTCAATATCTTCCTCGGGCCAAACGTGCATTGGGTTGCGGAACTTAGCCCTGCTATGCTGGAATCTCCCTTTGCTCCCATTAACAGAGTCCATACACCGATCACAGTCCAACTCTCAGTTTTATTTCGTAGCTCCACAACAACAGGGTAATGGCAGGATACGGTGGGATGAGCAGGCCGAGGCACTATCCTGATTGTAGTCCCTACACCCCCTGTGCTATGACCAAGGGTTGCAGGAGTCTTGATTAGAACAACTTCGCTGCGCTGGGGCCCCTATCAGGGGAAGATGACCCTCCAAGGGATTTACCGGAGGCCCGTCCGTCACCGGGTTGACGCTGCTCCGGAATCTTCAGACGGGTGACCTCCCCGGCCTCCTCACCTCAGATGCGGGTCCCCTCGCAAGGGGCACCCTGGAATCACTTCACCCTCGCGGGACCCAGTCGAAGTCACCAGGTCCCAGGCCCACGACATAGTTCCTCACCCCAGGCTGAAGGTGCCTGGGATGGACTCCAACTCCATTCCGGCCAAGCCTAGGGGCCTGGGCCGGAACCCCGAACCGCCCGCACCCAGGCCTAAGGTGCCTGGGTGCGTGAAGAGATGATCCTCGAAGACCTCGTGGTGAGGGCGTCTCCCCCTTTTATCTCCTCCCATCGACACCACGGCGGGTTCCCCGCCCCAGCCGTACCATCTCCGGAAAGGGACAAAAAGGGTAGCACTGCGGTAGTGATTCTGCCTGGAGCCTGTAGGTACCCCGCCACCCACAGGCCAAGGAGAATATTGCACCACCCAATCCTCCACGAATAACAAAAAGGGGTCTAAACCCTGTCACAATTACACACCTGGGTCACACTACCCCCAGGTGTATCCCACTAAATCTGAAGACCCCGCTACACACTCCCCCCTGTGATTTGACGCTGGTCCCCAGCGTCAGGTGCACACCCATGTCTCCCAAGGAGTGGTGACATGAAGTGGGCCCCAGAGGCTATCCCTCAAATTTTGGATACTGTGTGTGCCAAGACCTGCTCAAGGGAAAGGGAACTATAAAACAATAAAACTTTTGTATAAAACATCTGTCATGTACACATATACAATCCCTCCCGTCACTGTCTAAGAACCACCCCATACTCAGTAGTCTTGACCGACGAATCTCCTGCAGAAGGGAAACAAAAAAACAACATCCTAACACTCTGTGTTAACTTGGCATGAGTGGGTCCGTCAGCCGAGAGACCCACTCACTCCAATAAGTAAAGTGATGCATGTGTAAAATTTCAAACAACCGTTGCACAACACTGCCACCTGGTGACAGCGCTGCGGCAATGACACTTGGTGAGATCTTCATTCTTCCCGCTTTCCCTACACTGACTCTACCCCCAAAGTCTATGCCTTTGGTACATGAAGAAAAGGGAGAAAAAAAAAAAAACAACAGCTCCCAAGTCTCCAGTGAGTAAAAGAAAAGCCCAAATCAAAACAAAAGTAGGGCACTGTTCTGAGTATCTCGGAATGTTCCTTCCAGAGAGTTCGACAAGCAAACAAATAGGAGTTCTCTTCTCCTACAAGTAGAATCTTGGATCTGGCAAAAACAGAGGCTTTAAGTGATTGTCAAACACTTCAACTGAATATTCGACATCCTCTCCCTCCTTTCTGCAGATAAGCACCTTATCAGCATGAATATGGCGCCCCAACTTCCAATCAGCTCGGCAGTCTCTGAACTTCTTAGACACAGATGGTGAACATGACAAGTATCGCCGGGCATGAGGCACTTTGAGCTTTTCCCAGACAAACTCGTCGTACCACCTTTTTCGCAGGACCTCGACTTCATAAAGTAAGTCCCGAGGCAAGTAGGGGTACTCCCACCCATATTCACGGGCGACTCTCTGGGAGAAAAGTCGTTGCAATCTGGCTAGAGGAGGCATAACATTTCGCTCACCTTCTCCTGGTTGTACGATGGCCTCCAGGTGCCGAGGTACCTTCACCGTCTCGGATGGCTTCTCCTTTGGTGCCCGCAATGAAGCGCGCTGCATCCCCACTATCAGAGCGGGTGATGTGGTAGAATGTGGAAGGTTGGTCAGAGGACTAGACTCCCTCCTGAGCTCCGGGGCCTTCGCCCGGGGCGTACTGTCTTCTATAGACATAGGGGAATCCTGCGGTTTACATAGCACAGGTAGCGGGCGTTTGTCCCAGCCCTTCCGGTGAAACAGTTCATCTATTTCTCCGTCATCCCCACAGTCTGACAGCCACTCTAGGTCGGAGGTGTCATACATCTCACCGGGAAGGTAGTCTTTAGTAGACGGAGAACTACCCTCCCTTGTGGGCTCCACCGACTGTGGACCACCGACACCTCCAACCAACACCACAGTCCCAGCCCCTGGCTCACCTGGACCTTCTGAAGAACTGGGATGTCCGGGACTCTCTTCTCTACCGGCGCCATCTAGGCCAGGCAAGCGGCGGGGTGAAGCTCGACCACGACCATAGGATGCCTGTACCAGGTCGACTTTCCTCTTCGGGGGTGGGAGCAGGGAGTCTGTGGTGACCGAAGCAGCGTCCTCGGATTTTTCTCTCTCAGTCTCTGGTTGGGCAGTCCCATCGCCCTGGTCAGCGCGCACGGGGACCTCCGCAAAGGCCTGGATCTCTCCCTCCGGAGTGGCGGTTCCTGTGATGCAGTTGAGGCGAAGGGCCCGGGGCCTTACTGTGGATGATTCGACCTCAAAAAGAAACTCTTTGCACGCTTCACATCGCCCGAACGGCTTTAGTTGGACCACCAGTCCCGAGCATCCGGGACAGATCACACCGAGGGCCTCCGTGTCTCTGCATGAATACAGAGCCAACTGTCCTCGGGGCCTGAGCCTTATCCCCGTGTCTGTAATGGGCGCAGCAAATGCAGTCATTTTTGTGGGGTAAGGTACCAGCATCCACGGGGAGCTTGAGGCCATCCCGACCACCTGCTGTTCCATCACACACTGACCACGCGCCGGAGTCTCCACGTGTATCTCCACACATGGCCAGACTCCTCCCACGACTTGCACGTTTTCGCGGGCTTTCACCAGCCTCACCCACGAATTGCGCAGTCACGGGGTGCCTCATGGCGCAGTGCAGCAAAAGTCCCCACATGTAGTACGTCACACGGCTGGACTCCTCCCTCTTCCCGCTCTTTCTGCATAGGCCTTTCCCGGTTTTTCAGAGAAATTTCCACGACTTTGAGCACAGGGACGCACTTTGGCCAATCACATGGCCGACCTGCTCGGACCTCCTCTGGGCAGCAAAGTCCAGACACAACCGTTCCAAACCTTAGGGTCAATACACATTTCATCCCGGACTCACGAGCCCCCACGTGTAGCGGCCTCACCCCCTCTACATGTTTATCGGTCATCCGATGGCTCTCGTCTAGGGGTACCTGGGTTTCGAGAGTGAGGTGCGCCACGGCCCATGTCCTCCCCATGGCTGTGGTTGAGGTGAAGGCCAATTTCAATATCTTCCTCGGGCCAAACGTGCATTGGGTTGCGGAACTTAGCCCTGCTATGCTGGAATCTCCCTTTGCTCCCATTAACAGAGTCCATACACCGATCACAGTCCAACTCTCAGTTTTATTTCGTAGCTCCACAACAACAGGGTAATGGCAGGATACGGTGGGATGAGCAGGCCGAGGCACTATCCTGATTGTAGTCCCTACACCCCCTGTGCTATGACCAAGGGTTGCAGGAGTCTTGATTAGAACAACTTCGCTGCGCTGGGGCCGCTATCAGGGGAAGATGACCCTCCAAGGGAGTTACCGGTGGCCCGTCTGTCACCGGGTTGACGCTGCTCCGGAATCTTCAGACGGGTGACCTCCCCGGCCTCCTCACCTCAGATGCGGGTCCCCTCGCAAGGGGCACCCTGGAATCACTTCACCCTCGCGGGACCCAGTCGAAGTCACCAGGTCCCAGGCCCACGACATAGTACCTCACCCCAGGCTGAAGGTGCCTGGGATGGACTCCAACTCCATTCCGGCCAAGCCTAGGGGCCTGGGCCGGAACCCCGAACCGCCCGCACCCAGGCCTAAGGTGCCTGGGTGCGTGAAGAGATGATCCTCGAAGACCTCGTGGTGAGGGCGTCTCCCCCTTTTATCTCCTCCCATCGACACCACGGCGGGTTCCCCGCCCCAGCCGTACCATCTCCGGAAAGGGGCAAAAAGGGTAGCACTGCGGTAGTGATTCTGCCTGGAGCCTGTAGGTACCCCGCCACCCACAGGCCAAGGAGAATATTGCACCACCCGATCCTCCACGAATAACAAAAAGGGGTCTAAACCCTGTCACAATTACACACCTGGGTCACACTACCCCCAGGTGTATCCCACTAAATCTGAAGACCCCGCTACAGTAATTTCAGGCAAAACAAAAGATCGAATCTTCTGGACAGCAGCACTCCAATAAAAAGCCTTTATTATGTAAAATCTTCAAAAATCCAAATATAGCACAGCAAGTCACAAAATTCTGGTTAGAGCTGACTAGTTTCACACTTTCTTAGTGTTTAATTAATATGATTAAACACTAAGAAAGTGTGAAACTAGTCAGCTCTAACCAGAATTTTGTGACTTTCTGTGCTGTATTTGGATTTTTGAAGATTTTACATAATAAAGGCTTTCTATTGGAGTGCTGCTGTCCAGAAGACTCGATCTTTTGTTTAGGCTGTAGAGAGTCCAGGAGGGACAAGCGCAGCTTGGAAGCTGCAAGGAAAGACACAGGCCTCGTACACACGGCCGATTTTCTCGCAAGAACCAGCAAGAAACTTGCTGGCAGAGAGGTCTTGCCGAGTAAATCGGTCGTGTGTACGCAGCTATCGGGTTTCTCGTCGAGAAAACCGACAAGAAACCTTGACGAGAAAATAGAGAACCTGCTCTCTATTTTCTCGTCGAGATTCTCCTCGGCATGTTTCTCGACGAGAAAAGTGAGTGTGTGTACACTTACCTGTCCTCTCGGAAGCCCGCGCATGTTCGAAATGAATTTGACGCATGCGCGGTAGCTTCATAGGCATACGTAGGGTATACCAAGATGGCGGCGACGGCATCGAATGTGACAGGCGCATGCTCGTCGTAGTCGATGACGTCACCGCGTACGCTCCATTCAAAGAACCGCGGGTTATTTGAAACGAGCGTGTGTACACTCGGCCGGGACAAGTTTCTTGTCCAAGAATCTCGTCGAAAAAAAACAACATGTTTTTTTCAACGAGAATCTCGGCCGTGTGTACAAGGCCACAGAGCTAAATATACAGAGCCTGCATATACCCCTGGGCTATGTTTGATGGTCAGGAAACCCAAAGAGTGTTTGATGGCCAGGAAACCCAAAGAGTGTTTGATGGTCAGGAAACCCAAAGAGTGTTTGATGGTCAGGAAACCCAAAGAGTGTTTGTTTGATGGTCAGGAAACCCATAGAGTGTTTGTTTGATGGTCAGGAAACCTAAAGAGTGTTTGTTTGATGGTCAGGAAACCCAAAGAGTGTTTGTTTGATGGTCAGGAAACCCAAAGAATGTTTGTTTGATGGTCAGGAAACCCGAAGAGCGCTTGATGGTCAGGAAACCCGAAGAGTGTTTGTTTGATGGTCAGGAAACCCGAAGAGTGTTTGTTTGATGGTCAGGAAACCCGAAGAGTGTTTGTTTGATGGTCAGGAAACCCAAAGAGTGTTTGATGGTCAGGAAGACCCTACAGAGGTACTCGGAACAGTAAAGCTGCCACAACAGAGCCAGGAAGCAGATTGTTATGTCTTTGCAGTAAAGGAAAGGGGTAAAGAACTGGCGCACCATACACAATAAATGCAAGAATAAACATGCACAATAAAAGCCCTGTGGGTAGTGACAATTATATCCATGGGCACATGCATTCGTTTAAAAACACAAAAAATGTATTCAATTAAAAACAAATGGGGTAACTAGACTGCAATAAGAACAGGAGACGATGGGGAAATGTCTACAAGTCCAATAAAGGGTTAATAACTAATGGTGGCAGCCCTTTTTTCCTCTATTATGTCTTTGCAGTGATGGTGAGAACCCCCTGTGTGGAGCTATCTGTATGAACTTTGACTTGCTTTTAAATAAAGGTGGGCTGTCATGCCCTTAAAATACAGTTTTGGACTGGCGCAGCTCATTGTAAATGCACCTACCGCTTGAGTTTATTCCCCCCAAGGGAATAAAAAATATATTAGTATAAGTATGGCCAAAGTTTGTTTGGTCATAGTTCTCTTTCGGGTCACAGGAGTGCTCTTACTTTTGCCCTCCTGTGACCCAGAATCATCCAACAGCAGACTAATGCCCCCTGGAAAGACTAATGCCTTCGGTTGGCTGATGACACAGTGTCACCCCAGACTTTGGATGCATCCCGACAATAATTTTGTGATCCACCCAGATGATTGACTGGCAGCTGGCTCAGCCTGTCAGCGCAATGCTGAGACCCTGGAAAGCCATTCTCCCACCCACAGCCTGGCACTCCTGTGAGTGCTGGAGGGGCAGAGCAGAGAGCTGTTGACTGACAGTCACCGCTCTCTGCTCAATATTTGCATCTAATTGATGCTACAGCTATATCGGTGAGCATGTGTGTTTATTTGTTATTTTTTATTCCTCCACTTCTTCTTTAAAACCTGGAACTAGACTTTACCTTTGAATTCTCTAATAAAATAAGCTTGAAAATGTTATGTGCACACACACACACTAGTGCATGAAATAGATACGGCAAAGCATGGAATCATATGACAAGAGGTCACAGCCCCACCCACTGTGAGCACATTTAATAGATTGAGTGCAACATCACAAATAAGTCAGAAATAGTGGCACCCATATTTCTGATGGCTTCTTTTTAAAGAGGAGGTCCACCTAAAAAAAAAATATTAAAAGCCAGCAGCTACAAATGCTGCAGCTGCTGACTTTTAATAAATTGACACTTACCTGTCCATGGTGCCCGCGATGTCGGCAGCCGAAACCAAGCAATTGCTCATCTCTTGGCTGCCCCCGCCACCATCCGCGGTGAGGGAATCAGGAAGTGAAGCGTTGCGGCTTCACTGCCCAGTTCCCTACTGCGCATGCGCGAGTAGCGCGGCGCGTCCTCAGTGGTCCCTGCTCTGTTCTGGGACCTGTGTGTTTCCCAGAAGACAGCGGTGGGTGACGCGAAGGGGCGTGACTCCCGCGGGAGTCTATTCCCGGAAGTGGGTACAAATAACTGAAAGGTGCCAAATGTGACACCGGAGGGGAGAGGGTTCCGAAAAGCGGAGGTTCACTTTTTCTGTGGACCTCCGCTTTAAGTATTTGTTGTAGACTTGAAGCTGGGTGAACTCTTCACTCTTTAACTTTTGAAATACGTACATGCATATGTTACACCAAGCAATAAAAATATCGTATTTTAAAGACACTGTAAAAATATGTTAAATCCTGCATCTGATGCATAAGTATGGAGTTTGCTGTACTCTGAAGGCGAGGCTTTTTTCTGCTAGAAATTTATGTTAGGAAAAATGAAATGTGTCAGAATGCATATGAAAAAATATTATAGACTGAAGACTATTAGGTGAAATGTAAAATTCAGTAATCACCAATCAGCATGAATAAGAATAGATGGAAATGTGTTACCTGCTGGAGCAGAATGAAATGGAGAATTACAAAACAAAGTTACAAAACAAATGGCTGGCGGAAGTTTCATGGGTTCTGCCCTGCACTCAGTATTACTTGTTAGACAGTAAACAATCAAGGAGCTCAATGGAGCCCATTTTAAATCATCAAATATTTTTTTAAAGGATACATTCACGTTTGTTAAAAAATAATAAATGCAGCTGATTTTGCAGGCACAAAAATGTGCTTTTGTTATTTTTTTAGACCCCTTTCACACTGAGGCACTCAAAAACTGCCCATAACATGTCACAACAACGTGACCTTAAGAAAAAAAGAGCCATTTTGTGGTGCTTTTGAAGCGATTTGGAAGCGCTTCCCATTCATTTCAATGGACAGCCGCCACAGTTATACTGCGGCAGGTTGGCTCTGCTGGGCGAACCCGTCGTAGCTGTATGTCGGCCGCTTTAAGCAGTGTTAGCAGGCGTGCGCATCCCAGGAGTGCCGATGCTCGTGACTGGCGGTCGCGATGACCGCCGGCCGCGAGCGATCTCCGGCAACGAGAGGCAGAACAGGCACGTGTGTGTGTAAACACATACATCCCTGTTCTGTGAGCTGAGGAAATGCAGATTGTGAGTTCCTAATAGCTAGGAACCACGATCTGTAATTTCCTCTAGTCAGTCCCATCCCCCCTTCAGTTAGAACACACATCAGGGAACACAATTGTAGCAATACTCCCGAAGGGGCCGCTGGTTTAAAATTTCGGGCCTACCGTTACCTTACTGTTCACCACGTCAGTCTCAGGGGTCTTCCTTGAAGAGTTGTTCACAAATGTCTGCACCAAACACTTAGTCTCTTTTTCTCAAGGGTTTTATTAAAGAACTTCCAGACAGAGGGATGGAGGGTTGGGGGAGATTCAGGTACATTGCTTGCGGATCACGGGTACTTCCTAATCCAGAGGACAACCGTTTTCCACTCTGGATATAGCAACCACCAGATAGGCCTCTCCCACTGACCTAGCAGCCGGTGTGGCGCTCGGTCAAAAGTCTCTGCCACAGACTTGAAGAATACACATGCTTGGTAAAGTTCTGAAAACACAACACACAGTGCCAGGATCTTTCAGCCAGCAGGCAACACTGTGAGGTAGATTTTTATCCGGATGCGTCCTCCAATTGAGCCCTCAATTGTCCAGTCCCTTCCCGCAGGCAAGGCGACACCGGACCATTCCCAGATCAGTAGGCCCCAGAAACTCCTGGGCCTACTCTCAGTAACGGACCCTCGAGCCTGCAGACCCCGAGGCAGAAAACTGGTAAAACATTCCTTAGGCCAGGAGGGATCGGAAGACCCTGAGAAAACGGTGTCTGCTCCTTAAGTACCCTCTCCCAGAATGCACAGCGGGGTGACCAATCCCATTGAGCTGCTTCTGGGCAAGAGGTACACGATACATCCAGCCTGCTGCATTTCTGACCCTGACCTGTGGTGACAGCGACACCCACAGTCAGGTGGAAAAATGTGCAACCCAGCCAAACTGGAACAGAGACCAAGAATTTGGTACAATTATTCTGAGCTAAACTACAACTAAATTTACCACTAGCCCCTACCCAATAGGAGCAGGACGCTACACAATTAACCCCTTAATCTCCCCTAGTGTTAACCCCTTCCCTGACAGTGACATTTTTACAGTAATCGGTGCATTTTTATAGCACTGATCGCTGTATAAATGCCAATGGTCCCAAAAATGTGTCAAAAGTGTCCGATGTGTCCGCCATAATGTTGCAGTCCCAATAAAAATCGCAGATCGCCGCCATTACTTGTGTAGCACACAAACCTTTTTCTCGCCTGGCTCACTTGCGAGTCAAAGCACACCGTGCTATATACCCGTACCCTCCTGTTTGAAGAGGTTAAGCGGTGTTCATAAATTTTGGGTCTTTCAGCGAGTCACCCTTTCCACTGGTTCTCTCCCCCAGAGTATGGGGTCAAGTCTCTGTTTCTTCCCTCAAAGAAAACAATGTCCAGAAGTACTTTAACTCCAACAGAGAGTTTATTATCTATTTGCTGCGTAGTAGATAGAGACAGGTGGATGAAAGAAGAAATAGTGTGAAGAATAGATCCAGGCACAACCAGCAATCTCGTCGCCACTCGATCCCAAGTGGGTTTAGCTCACCCGGATAGTTCTCTCTCACAGCCCTAGCAGCCGGTGTGGAGCTCGAACAGTTCCGCCACCCTATCCCCTCCTGGGACGGGTGTTAGACATCCTCTAACCTCTGTAGACTTTAAGAACAGGATGATGCCAATGGGCACTCTACAGGTTAGCTTCCCCAAATACTGAATCCTTCCCTCTGACAGGTCACCAGGCCTCTCCCGAGACAGCAATCTTCCATTACTCATCTCCTCAATGGGACCGATCCTCCCCTGGCTTCCCTTCGGTCAGAGCGAGTACCCTTCCCCGGGCACCCTGGGACTCTTCTTTCGGGGATAGGCCCTAGCTAAAAGGTGCTAGGCCCAGTTGTAAATTTGCAGGCCCCAGGCTAAAGGTGCCTGGGCCTGATCTCATCCACACGTACCCCCGGCCATGAGGACCACCGACGGTGGGGTACGTGTCTCACTCCTGCTCCTCCGACCCTGACGGGGATGAACACACCACCCCTATCAATGGCGTCTGCCCCTTAAGTACCCTCTCCCGGCATTGTTTATAGCGCAAAAAAATTAAATTGCAGAGATGATCAAATACTACCAAAAGAAAGATCTATTTGTGGGAAAAAAAAGGACATAAATTTTGTTTGGGTACAACGTCGCACGACCGCGCAATTGTCAGTTAAAGTGCAAAAAATGGCCTGGTCATTGGGAAGCTAAATCTTCCGGGGCTGAAGCGCTCCAAACATGCCCCAAAGATGCTGCTTGCGGAACTTTTTGCACCGCCCGCCAGCGCAGTTTTCAGGTGCTTTTCAGGCTCTATTCTGAAAAGTGCTTCGGTGTGAAAGGGGTCTTACACAGGAGCCTGCAATGCATTGCACCCGATCAGTGGAACACTGGTGCAATGTCGGGCTCCTGCAGACACTTCCTACAGCTGCCTGGTCCTCTGTACGGGCGGTCAGTTACTGAGCTGCAGGAAGCGTCAATGGACAATGAGGGCGCTGATCAATGCACTTGTAGTCCATCGAAAACTACAAGTCCATCTGCCACGATGGCAGATGGGACTTGTCATTTATGAATTCACAGATGTCTGTAAATGAATCCCTTGGTTGTGTGGTTGCAGGGGAGAGGAACCCCATGCCGCTGTTGCAGAGCGGCTCACGGGGAGTGAGGAGCTGATGCATAGCAACATGTTATACCCTAATACAAGTGTAATATGTGACATGTTGCTAAAGGTGAGTCTATCCTTTAATGCCACCAGTATAAGTACCTGAATTTGACTTGTAACAGCCTCCTGCAATTTTCCACGAAGTAGCACTAAGATTAGGAGAGGGAGCCAAACTATTACTGGGAGCCAAACTGGTTAGCTGCATTTAGCTTTGATGAAATGGAAGAAGTTGAGAGAAGGAGAGAGCACAGTGAGCAAAGAGATGACCTCATCAGTTCTCTGCTGGTCATTTTTTTATCTTGATGCATTCCCTGAATTAGGATAAAAAATGCCCCACTACCTGTTTCCCCCACTCAGTCACCAAAAACTTACCTGAGTCCTCCACCTACCCAGCACTGTCCCATCTGCAGGGTCCCTCTCCTTTCTTCCTAGTCTCACAGGAGACACTGGGAGCAGCAGGAGCTATTGAATCCTGCTGCTGTCAGTCAAATCCTGTGAAGAGGGAGTGGGGTGGGGCCGAGCAGCACTGTGTGTGTCTATGGAAGCACACAGCCTGGCTTGGTAGCGTGCCTGCATGAGTACCCCTTCAGCTTGTGGCTTGTTGAGGGGGCACTTGTAGGACGAAAGAGTGAAGAGCACTACCAGGGGACTCAAGAAGATGAGATAAGGGATTGCTTTGTGCAACACCCATGCACAGAGCAGGTAAGTATAACCTATTTTTTATTTTCTATAAATAAAAAATTGTCAATAACAGATAATGGATTAAATAAATATCAGTCTCATGTTGTCTATTCCATTCCTTTGCAGAGCCTGGCCTTCAGTCATCTTGCACTGCAGGTCACTGAGTTTTGATGGTCATGAAGGCATTTCTCATCTTACAGAAAGGTGTACACTGCTCATTTATGCTACTCAGATCAATGACTCAACAACTGCATTGTAATCTTCCAGGGAGACAATCCACAAGCTTAAACCAGTATCAAACCCACAATCAAAAATGTAATATATTGCAGATCATTAGATCTGGTGACAACATTCATTTTCTTTTTTAGGCTTTTCCCCCCCTCTGTTTTCACCTTGTGATCTGGCCAGTAACACACCCTCCTGTATTACAGTGCCCCCACTCTGGATGAAGGAGCACAGGGGCACCTTTAAACAGCAGCATTGGCAGTCTAGGGGTGGGGGGGGTGTGAAGAGTGTTAGATGTACTAGCAGATTTAGATCCACTAACAAATTCATGCCAAACGTCAGCTAACACTTTATAAGCATTGACAGCAACAGTTTTGTTCCTGTTTGGGATAAAGGTTTTCATGAATAAATAAAAGCTGATCATTGTGAACGCTCCTGTCAGTTTTAAATAGTTTGTCTTGACCCTTTAACTGCTACATCTGCAGAACTGGCCGGATCACCATGTGAAAATAAAAGAAAGAAAGCCTAAAAAAAATAATAATAAAAAAATAATGCAGCCATCACATCTAAGAATTGGTAAACTGCAATATAATAAATGTTTGCTTTTGGGTTTAATACATCACTGAGTTTATTCGTCAGTGTAGTTAGGGCTGCTGTTAGAAATCACTGGGCCCCCTACAGCCTACCTGGCAGGGCCCCCCGAAATATAGCAAAACAATATTTTCACCAAAAAACCATTAGCAGACACAAACATAACAGAGAAACTGTGTGAATTAGCCCTTTTTTTAAAATATTTTTGTAAAATCTTTAAACATTTTTTTTTTTTATAGTTTAAAAAAAAAGTTTACATTTTTAAAAATTAAAAAAAATATGTTTTTTACAATTTGTTATTTTAGTACGAAACAAGTAAGCAGGCATTGCCGTGGGGGGGGGGGGGGGAGCACAGTGACACACAGGGGGAATCAGAAGCAGGCAAAACAGGGAAGCAATTACAAGAACAATTCCCTGTGTCTGTGTCTCTCCCTGCAGCAGCTGAAAGCCAGAGAGACGCACGGGGCATCCTTCTGTAATTGCCCCTCCAGCCGACTACACTAATTCCCTCTTCTGTCTGGGCCCCCTACAGGAGGACTGGTGGTCCCCCCCTATCAGCGGCCCTGAGTGTAGTTATTGCTATTTTGTTTCCCTGTAGTGCGGAGAATGTTCACTCTGTGAATTCTATTCCTGACTGTAGTGCACTCAGAGCCAATAACTTCATACAAAGATTATATATTACTCTCATATTACAAGAATCACTCCAAAACATTTTCTTCTCATTTAGGAGAGAATAAGAAAGGATAGAGCTACTTCAGAGAAAATGGTGCACATGAAAAATGCTTTCAGTACCACAATCTAGAATTCGTTTTTTTCCAGACCTCATACATTGTAGCTTTGAGATGTTCAATTGGTATACAGTTGTAATTAAAACCAAGCCATAATGTCAAGTAAGAAGACTTCTGGCTGTTTATAGGTACAGAATTTAAAGGTAAACTCCAATAGTATATAACAATTTTATTTAGACTCTAGGCCTGTGCTTGCCTGTTGAGTGGTTCTGATACTTCTTCTAACTTTCTTTGTCGACCGTTGAACGCTCTTGCTCATATACATTGGGATGCCAGTACCCTAATCTTCATTTATGTGAATGTGGAGCAGTGCAAATGTAGACCAGGGTGTTTCCTGGGATTATCATCTGCGATAATTAGAAGGGGAGCCTACACAACACAGGGTCATACAACAAGATTTGCTGTCTAGCCCTAAAGCAGGCCTAAAGAGAAAAACTGTATACTGGATTTTCTGTTGAAGACTAGTTGCAATGTTTCCTGCCTTAGCAGTTCACAAATGTAATGCACTTTTGCCTGCAGTAGGCCTTTAGTAGGGACAGGTTGACGATTTATTTAGAACAGCTTTGGTGAACATTACTGAAGTTCGGAGTGCTGAATTTAACCCCCTTTGAAGTCAATGGGAGGTGAATGTTAAAAAAACAGTAATGATATGGATTGTAAGGGAGAACGACACGCAAAAAAAGAAAAAGAAGCATGGGACTCCCATCCCCAGTAAAAACCACCCCAGAACCTTATCTGAACAAGCAGCATAGGCTAGCCAGGAAAGAAGAGGGTGCTTAGTGTGTGGGGAACCCCCACCCTGGTAAAGCACCTTTTCCCAATGTTGATGAGGACAAGGGCCTCTTCTCCACAACCCTGGCCTGGTGGTTGTGGGGTCTGTGGACAGGGGCTTATCAGAATCCTGAAGCCCCCCTCTAACAATAAGTGGGTCCCCAAGTACCGCGCCCATGTGCCTGAGTAAGGGGTACATGGTACCCTTGCTCATTCTCAGGAAAAAAGTGAACGTGTTTCTTTTAATCACGGGAGACACAATCTACCAACAGCTGGAATTTTCAATGTGACATTCATTTCTTTCTCGTACATCACGGGACACAGAGCGACATAGTCATTACTAATGGGTTATATAGATACCGTCAGGTGCTGGCACTGGCAACTTCCAAAACCGGAAGTACCCTCCCCTATATAAGCCCCTCCCATCCGGGAGCACCTCAGTTTTTTGCCAGTGTCTAAGGTGTTGGCCAAGAAGAAACATGTGTTTTTCACTGAGCTTGCGTACAGGTTCTTTTGGGCCTCAGTAAGCTATTCCGGATCCGACCAAAAAAGCTTCATAGCTAAACGGTCGGTACCCGGGCCTTGCAGAGAAGAGCAAGGTTTTGCCTGTAATGCTTCTCTTAGGAGAGCTGGACCCTGGGATCCAGAGCTCTGGTCATACCCACGACCAAGATGTTTTCTGTGCAGGGTGCTATACAGGTCCAGGGGAGTGGAATCCTTGGGAACCCGGTCCCTGAAGGTTTGATTACAATGCCTGCCGTGATAGGTGAAGTTTGGGCTTTTGTGGACCAAACAAAGTCCTGCGGCGGGGAACAGGTAAGTGGGGGCCCCCAGGAACTTGGTTCTTTTGGGGGACCCCCAAGCCTAATTTGTCTTTCTGTCTGTTACCTAATGGTATTCCCGCAAAATTCTGTGCATGCCTGTAACTACTAAAAAAATGTAATAATTTTTAATGGTGGTCAAGAAAAAAAAAAAAAAAAAAATTTTTTATATATATTTAATATATTAGACTGCGGTACCTGTGTTTGTCCACTAGAGGCCGCTGTGGAACGTTTCTTGTCATGTGGACTAGTTTCTTTTCATCAGAGCGAGTCCAGGCAGATGGTGAGTTCTCTTATGGGAAACTGCTTCCTCTGCCATGTTGCAATGCTCGTCCATCCCCCGGCCTGCGGCAAAGGGGCCCTGGCTCTTGTCCCTGGTTTCCATTTTCGAAATTAGCGCCGAAGGCGCACGTGGCCGCGCGCGTGCGCGTGCACGCGCCTCTATATATAGAGGTGAGCAGGGAAAGGGGGCGGAGCCTGGGGGATGACGCTCTGTGCGCGCCGCAGCGCTTCTGCGCATGTGCGGGCGTCCCAGCATGTTAAAAACCACAATTTTGTGTGGTGAGCTGGCTATGAGGTACAGAGACAGAGCTGGCAACATTTAAAGAAGGCATACAGCAAGCGGTTGATACAGGCATCCCCTAGAAAGGCACATTAGTAGACACCAACTGTTTCTTATAGCAGCATTTATGCTAGACTATTGTCAGTAACTGGTGTATTTCGGCTGGAATACCTCAGCTTTGTGGCTTAGGAATATGCCGTCTAAAAACTCCGGGACTAGAAATTCCAGGAGGAATAGGGGGTCTCCATCGGGCTCTGAGGATCTTGGGCATGCTTTGGCTGCACCAGTCTCCCCTGAAGAATCAGAGGTTAGTGACCGTAGAGCACCCTCAGGGGTACCTGGTACTGTGGCTGTCCTCAGTTCACCTGCTCCTGTGTATGTAACAGAGGAGGTTTTTTCCTCAGCTCTGGGAGGGCTGGAAGAGAGATTGTCAGCATTGATCGCGGCTTCCCTGTCACAGGAGAAAAGCGCCCGATCTCCGTCTCCTCCCTCAGAGTGCCTGTTAACAGAGCAACAGTCCCATACAGGGATCGACCTACCTGAAGGGGATCAGGATGAGGTCGATTCGGTTGTAGAGGAATCAACAGTGGAAGAGCCGTTCTCAGCATCACATGCTGAAAGGTTATGGGTTCAGTCCCTGACTAATATGGTCCGATCAGCATTTAAAATGCCACTTGCGGAGCCATCATCCACTTCTGTCTCCTCGTTGGGGTCGCTAAAAGCTCCCCAGACTGTTTGTTCCTTTCCGATCCATCCTTTACTGGAAGGGCTCATTTACCAGGATTGGGAGCATCCTGACAAAATATTTACTCCCCCCAAGAGATTTACGGTGGTCTATCCCATGGAGGATAAGTTCATCAGAAAATGGAGGGTCCCTACAGTGGACGCAGCCATCTCTTGTGTGAATAAATCACTGACATGTCCGGTGGATAATGTCCAAATGTTCAAGGACCCAATAGATAAAAAATTGGAGTCCTTATTAAAATCTGCTTTTTCTACAGCAGGATTGGTGACACAACCAGCAGTGGCAGCTATTGGGGTCTGCCAAGCAGTGAAGGATCAGTTGAAACAGGTCTTAAGAGACTTGCCAGATCAGCAGGCTCTTGCCCTAGCTGATCTACCTAGAGCCTTATGCTTTGCGGTGGACGCTATAAAGGATTCAATCCATCAGGCCTCCCGCCTTACGCTGTCTGTAGTACATATGCGCAGGCTTCTATGGCTCAAAAACTGGTCTGCTGAAGCTCCCTGTAAAAAATTGCTGGTCAGCTTCCCATTTCATGGTGAACGCTTATTCGGGGAAGACCTGGACAAATATATCCAGAGAATTTCCAGCGGTAAAAGTACACTTTTGCCGGTTAAAAATAGAGTTAGAGGTCCCTCTTTTAAGAGGCCTGCTTCTCCAGTCCCTAGGACGTCGGCTGTGAAACAGTTCCGACGGCCTCCTCGGTCAAATCCCGGAGGTAAAAATCAGGGACAATTGCAGGGTAACAAGAAGCCCTGGAGCAGGAGAGGTACAAAACCTCCCCCAAAGTCAAATGCATGAAGGGTTGCCCCCACCCAATCGGGTGGGGGGAAGACTTCAGTTGTTCACAGAGACCTGGCGGGACACGATCCGAGACAGATGGGTGCTCTCCGCAGTAGATCTGGGATACAAATTGGAGTTAAAAAACTCCCCTCCTTCCCGCTTTATAAGGTCAAACGTGCCAAGGGATCCCCAGAAGAGAGGATCCCTCCTGTTGGCACTAGAACAATTATTGCTCCAAGCAGTAATTATAGAGGTTCCCCTGGAAGAATGGGGGTTCGGGTTTTACTCAAACCTCTTTACAGTCCCGAAGCCAAACGGGGACGTGAGGCCCATATTAAATCTAAAAGGGCTAAACAAATTCCTACATATCAGGACTTTCCGGATGGAGTCGATCCGGTCGGTAGCCACTGCCCTACAAGGGGAGGAATGGTTAGCCTCGATCGACATCAAAGATGCTTATTTGCACATTCCCATCTTTCCAGCCCACCAAAAATTTCTACGCTTTGCGGTAGAAGGGCGCCATTTTCAGTTCAGAGCCTTACCCTTCGGTCTGGCCACAGCACCAAGAGTGTTCACAAAAATTCTGGCCCCATTATTGGCCAATCTAAGAACACGAGGTGTAACGATAATGGCATATCTAGACGACTTGTTGCTGATAGACCACTCAGTGGAAAAACTAGAAGTGGTTGTTCACGAGACAATCAAGTATCTGGAATATCACGGTTGGATTATCAACCGAGACAAGTCAGCCCTAAAACCAGTCAAAAGTCTGGAATACTTGGGGCTAAGGCTGGATTCAGACCAGAGAAACATTTTCTTGCCTCAAGAAAAGGGGTCGTCTTTGAGAGATTTGATCCACTTAGTGGGTTCAAAAAGACAGCCATCCATACGCCTGTGCATGAGGCTGCTGGGAAAAATGGTGGCATCATTCGAAGCAGTACCCTACGGTCAATTCCATTCAAGGAAGTTGCAAAGGGCCATACTGTCAGCCTGGAACAAAAAAGTTCAGGCTCTGGACTTACCAATGTCCTTGTCCCCTTCCGTTCGCAAGAGCCTCCGCTGGTGGTTGGTTCCCCAGAATCTGGAAAGAGGGAAATCCTTCAGTCCGATTTCCTGGAAGGTGGTCACTACAGATGCCAGCCTTATAGGCTGGGGAGCAGTGCTGGAGCAATGGTCTCTCCAGGGCAGATGGTCGGATGCGGAAAAGGCCCTGCCCATCAATCTCTTAGAGATACGAGCAGCCCGGTATGCCCTAGTAGCATGGACATCCAAACTCCAAGGGTCCCCTGTCAGAATTCAATCAGACAATGCCACAGCAGTGGCATATATCAATCGTCAGGGGGGCACCAGGAGTCGTGCAGCCCAAAGGGAAGTAAATTACATCCTGAGATGGGCAGAAAGATATGTCCCAGCCATATCTGCGGTATTCATTCCAGGAGTGGAGAATTGGAAGGCGGACTTTCTAAGTCGCCAACAATTATGCCCAGGGGAATGGTCCCTTCATCCCGAGGTTTTCCGGACAATATGTCAGCGGTGGGGAACACCGGATGTAGATCTGCTAGCATCCAGATTCAACACAAAAGTGGACAGGTTTGTCTCTTGGACAAGGGATCCCCTAGCTTGCGGCTCGGATGCCCTAGTGTTCCCTTGGGATCAGTTCAAGCTGATATATGCATTCCCACCGCCACAATTGTTACCTCGATTACTCCGCAGAATCAGGGTAGAAAAGAAACCAGTGATTCTGGTGGCTCCAGCGTGGCCCCGAAGAGCATGGTACGCGGAGATTGTAAAAATGTCTGTGGGGAGTCCTTGGACCCTCCCACATCGTCCGGACCTGCTTTCGCAAGGACCGATATACCACCCTTCCTTACCAGCCCTAGGTTTGACGGCCTGGCTATTGAAGCCCACATTCTAAAAAAGAGAGGGCTCTCTAATGCTGTGGTATCTACCATGATCAATGCCAGGAAGCCGGTATCCAGGCAGATCTACTATAGAATCTGGAAGGCGTACATCGCCTGGTGTGAGGCCAAGAAATGGCATCCACGTAAATACGTAATAGGTAGGATTCTGGACTTCCTACAATGGGCTGTAGATAGGAAGCTTGCCTTGAGTACTATCAAGGGTCAGATTTCGGCCTTGTCAATATTTTTTCAAAGGCCCTTGGCTTCGCATTCACTAGTCAAAGCCTTTATACAAGGAGTGATGCGTATTAGTCCTCCGGTTAATATTCCCATATGTCCATGGGATCTAAACTTGGTTCTGTCGGTTTTACAGAAACAACCATTTGAACCATTACAGCATATTTCCTTGGTGCTTCTCACCAGGAAATTGATTTTTCTAGTAGCCATTTGTTCGGCTAAAAGAGTGTCGGAATTAGCAGCTATGTCCTGTAAAGAGCCATATCTGGTTATCCATAAGGACAGAGTAGTATTACGTCCTCAGCCAGCCTTTCTTCCTAAGGTGGTATCGAGGTTTCATTTGAACCAAGATGTGGTTCTTCCTTCTTTTTTCCCCAGACCTACTTCGGTAGAGGAAAAGTTATTGCATTCTTTGGATGTAGTAAGAGCAGTTAAAGCTTATCTAAAAGCCACTGCTCAGATTCGCAGAACGGATACTTTGTTTATTCTGCCTGAAGGCCCCAGAAAGGGTCAGGCAGCGTCAAAATCTACTTTAGCCAGGTGGATTCGACAGGTCATAATACAAGCCTATGGCTTGAGAAGGAGACCGCCTCCGTTCAAAGTTAGAGCGCACTCCACGAGAGCAGTTGGAACTTCATGGGCAGTGCATCACCAGGCCTCCCTGGCTCAAATCTGTAAGGCCGCAACATGGTCTTCAGTTCTCACGTTTACTAGGTTCTACCAGGTGGACGTTAGAAGTCAGGAGGATGTCGCCTTTGGGCGCAGTGTGTTGCAGGCCGCAAAAGATCCTCATGTCTGATAGCGCTCAGCTTATATATGGTGTATCCCCCCCCTCATTTGGCATTGCTTTAGGACATCCCATTAGTAATGACTATGTTGCTCTGTGTCCCGTGATGTACGAGAAAGAAAATAGGATTTTTATAACAGCTGTGAGGGGGTTAGCTCGGCAGTGGGTGTGTGTGACCCCCGGGATGGGCTCCCCACACAAAAACAGGCCCAGCAAACGGAGGTTGTGGTTTTCAAAATCAAAAAGGTGCGGTTTATTTTCTATTTACAGTGACAAAACACAGCAAAGCAAAAGAAACATAAATAAAATAAATCCTGGTCAACTTGACCTCTGACTAAACATACAGGTTTCCTAACTAACAACTGGGATCAGCCTAGTGCTGTCCTAGTCCCTAAGTCCCTGGTTTTAAATGTCCAAGCAAATAGCCACACAGGCTTTGTCTCACCGCACAGGGGTTCACTCTCCCTAGACAGTCCACACAGGTCTGGTTCCAGGCATGAGCCAACACCTAATGAATCTGGGAGTTCTTATAGAGGCCTAAATGAGCTGACAAGCTTCAGCTGGTCTCATCAACTCCCTGTCTGCACGACGCCCCACACTCTCCCTAGAGGTATGAGTCATCCATGAGCCCACTAGCCTCAGCTGGGCTTATACAACTCTCCACCTAGTTGTATAAGTCGGCGTAAAGCCTGAATCTGGGCGAAATATATCTACCCCCCTGGATGCAACCAGGTGACTTTACCTTCCTGCTGTCACATACCCCCCCCCCCCTCTTGTTTTAACCTCGGGGTTGGAACACCAGCAATCAGGCATTCATGTACTCGAGACAAAGCATCCACATTCCCCATTTGAACGCCAGGGCGATGCTTTACTGTGAAGTTGAATTCCTGGAGGGCCAGGAACCACCTATTCACTCTTCTATTTGTTTCCTTGTTTTGAGCCATCCACTTTAACGGAGCGTGATCCGTAACCATGTCAAAGTGCCTACCTAGCAGGTAGTACCGAAGGGAATCTAGAGCCCACTTCACCGCTAAACACTCCTTTTCAACGGTGGCGTAATTTACCTCATGGGACTTCAACTTCCTGCTGAGGTAAATGACTGGGTGCTCTTCCCCGTTCCAGACCTGGGACAATACTGCTCCTAACCCCACATCTGACGCATCACTTTGTACGACAAAGTCTTTAGAGAAGTCGGGTGAGTACAACACTGGCTGGCTACATAAGGCTTGTTTCAAGAATTGGAATGCTGCCTCAGCCTCGGGGGTCCATTTAATCATGACCGACCCTTTCCCCTTCGTCAGGTTGTTTAGGGGCACAGCCTTAGAAGCAAAGTGGGGAATGAATCGCCGATAATACCCAGCGATTCCCAGAAAGGCTCGTACCTGCTTCTTGCTGTTGGGACGTGGCCAACTCTGGATGGCCTCGACTTTGTTGAGTTGGGGTTTTATTACTCCCCTCCCAATGGTGTACCCAAGATATTTGGCCTCCTCCTGCCCAATGGTACACTTCTTGGGGTTAGCCGTAAACCCCGCTTCCCGAACAGAGTCCAGGACTGCTTGCACTTTTGGCAGATGTGAGGCCCAATCTGTGCTATGGACAATTACGTCATCCAGGTAAGCCGCAGCATACTTCCGATGGGGCCTCAGCATCTGGTCCATTTTCCGCTGGAATGTGGCCGGCGCATTCTGTAACCCGAACGGCATTCTTTTATATTGGAACGCCCCGTCTGGGGTTACAAATGCGGTTTTCTCTTTGGCCGACTTGGCCAGGGGGATTTGCCAATACCCTTTTGTGAGGTCAAGAGTCGTCATGTATCGGGCTGTTCCCAGCCGGTCGATCAACTCATCTATACGTGGCATGGGGTAGGTGTCAAATTTTGTAACTTTGTTCAACTGACAAAAATCGTTACAAAATCGCCAGCTCCCATCCGGTTTAGGCACCAACACAATGGGACTAGACCAATCACTTTGGGACTCCTCTATCACCCCTAAGTTCAGCATTTTCTGTACTTCCTCCCGTATTGCCTCCCGTCGGGCCTCTGGGATCCGATAGGGTTTTAACTTCACCCTTTCACCGGGCGGGGTAATGATGTCATGCTCTACCCCAGATGTTTGTCCCGGCAGCTCAGAGAATACCTCCTTGTTGCGAAGCACAAACTCCTTAACCTCCTGTTGTTGGGGTTGTGACAAGGTGGCTGCTATTCCAACCTCAGGAATCACGCAACCAGTTTGAGCTGGTGACCAAGTGTCTGCGACTAGGGACTCTCTATCCCTCCAGGCTTTCAACAGATTAACGTGATAGATCTGTTCGGGCTTTCGCCTTCCTGGTTGTCTGACCTTGTAATTCACTTCGCTCACTTTTTCCATTATCTCATAGGGGCCTTGCCATTTGGCAAGGAATTTACTTTCAACCGTAGGGACAAGTACCAGTATCCTATCCCCCGGGGAAAAGGTACGGGTCTTGGCTCCACGGTTGTACACTCTCTGCTGTGCTAACTGCGCTTGGGCCAAATGTTCCTTCACAATGGGCATTACCTGTGCAATTCGGTCTTGCATCAGGGCGACATGCTCAATCACACTCCTGTGGGGAGAACTCTCACTTTCCCAAGTTTCCTTGGCAATATCCAACAGCCCTCTTGGGTGTCTCCCATACAGTAACTCAAAGGGGGAGAATCCCGTAGAGGATTGGGGCACCTCCCTAATAGCAAACATCAGATAAGGAAGTAGACAGTCCCAATCCTTTCCATCTCTATCCACCACTTTCTTCAACATTTGTTTTAGGGTTTTGTTGAATCTTTCAACCAGCCCATCGGTTTGGGGGTGATACACAGATGTACGTAATTGCGTCACTTTGAACAATTTACACAGCTCCTTCATAACCCGGGACATAAAGGGTGTACCTTGGTCCGTAAGCAGTTCTTTACAAATACCCACCCGGCTAAACACAAGAGATAGCTCTTTGGCTATGGTTTTGGCCAAGGTATTTCGGAGAGGGATCGCTTCTGGATAATGGGTGGCATAGTCCATTATAACTAATATGTACTGGTGCCCCCTAGCGGACTTGATTATAGGCCCTACCAAATCCATGGCGATCCTCTCAAACGGGACCTCAATGATGGGTAGAGGGACCAGCGGGCTACGGAAATGTGGCATCGGGGCCGACCTCTGACACACAGGGCAGGAGGAACAATAATTTTCTATGTCCTTCATCACCCCCGGCCAATAGAATCTCTGTAATATCCTCTCTCGGGTTTTCTCTGTCCCCAGATGACCTCCAAGAATGTGCCCATGGGCCAACTCCAACACCAACTTCCTGTAAGGTTTGGGCACCACAAGCTGCTCAACGGTTTCTTCTGCCCTTTTTGCCACCCGATACAGTAGGTCCTTCTCTACGCTGAAGTATGGGTAAGTGCAGGTATTATCTGGGTTCACTAACTCGCCATCTATTTTCACTACGTTTTCCCGTGCCTTTATTAGGGCGGGGTCTTTCAACTGTTCTGTGGCAAAGTTTTCCCTGTGAACCTCAAGATCAGAAAACTCCACAGACGGTAGGTTTTCGTCTGAGGAGGTGGGCTCCTCTCCAGTTTCTTGAGTCTCCCCTGCCAATACTGATAAGGGAAATTCCGGAGAGTCCTCACCACTCTCAGGGGAGTTCTGGCTATCACATTCCTGGTACATAGGGGCACCAGTGGGGGGCTCAGGATCATCCCACAGTTCCCAGAACTTCGGAAAATCCCTTCCCACAATGGCGTCATGCGGTAACTGAGATACTAAGCCCACTGGATGAGAGAGGGTACCTTTGGGGGTCTCGAAACACACTGTAGTCACTGGATACTCTCGGGTGTCCCCATGCACACAAATAACAGCTACCTTGCTATTCCCAAAGACCTCTGTTTTAACTAACTCAGCCTTTATCAGGGTCACAAGGCTACCTGAATCCAGCAATACCACAACATTTCTACCATTAACACACATTTTGCATAAATGTTTCTCAGTTCCTCGAATGGCAGTGCATGCGACTGTCGCACACAGCGACTGACGTCTGCCCGTCAGAAAGTCACACTGCATGGGTTCCTCCACAACCGGGCAATTGGCTGCAATATGTCCCGCTTGCCGGCAGCGGTAGCAAACGATCCTTCTTGCCGCCTCTTGAGCCGCTGATTTCCCAGGCTGTTCTCGCCAAACTTGGGGTAGAGCTCCCACCCTCTCACTCTCTCCACCCTCACCCCTTGGAATCCTCTTATCCGCCCCTGGGGATGGTCTGGTCTTAGGGTGGAAAGTCCGAGTGTCTCTGGAAGAGGCCGTCAGGTTCTCTGTAGCCAAGTATTTCTCCACACGATCCACAAGACCATCGGCCGTCTCTGGGTCTCCATGGCTTACCCACTTTTGGATGGCAGTAGGAAGAGCTCTCAAAAACCGATCCATTACAACACGTTCCACAATCTTTGGTGCGGACAAAGTCTCTGGCTGTAGCCACTTTCTGCTCAGGTGAATGAGATCATACATTTGAGACCTGGGGGGTTTTCCAAGCTGGAAAGTCCAGTTATGCACACGCTGAGCCCGGACAGCCTGGGTGACACCCAGCCTTGCCAAAATTTCAGCTTTTAGCATCACATAGTCTTTTGCTTGGTTAGGCTCTAGGTCATAGTAAGCTTTCTGCGATTCACCAGTTAACAGAGGAGCCACCAGTCCAGCCCACTGCTCCTCAGGCCACTTTTCTCTTTCAGCGGTCCTTTCAAATGTGGTCAAAAATACCTCTGGATCATCCTCTCCAGTCATTTTTGTCAATAAACGACTCACCCCAAAGGACGCGGTATTAGTGGGACGGCTTTCCTCACTGGTCTGCGGACGTTGCTGCATTACTGCTTCCATCTGTTGTTGTAGTCTCTGCTCTTGCTTCTGCAACAGGTCTATGAAGCGGGCCTCAGATTGCTGCTGGGCTTGTTGCTGAGCCTCCAGACTCTGTTGCAAAGTTGCGTTTGTCTGCTGCTGGGCTGCAAGGCTCTGTTGATGAGCTTGCTGCTGGGCTGCGAAGCTCTGTTGTTGAGCTTGCTGCTGGGCTGCGAAGTTCTGTTGTTGAGCTGCAAGGCTCTTTTGCAAACCTGCATTTGTCTGCTGTTGATTGGCATTTGCTAGAGCCAGCTGCTTCAGTATCTCCTCCATGCTGGCTTAACAAAAAACTGCCACTGGTTCTCCACCAACTGTGAGGGGGTTAGCTCGGCAGCGGGTGTGTGTGACCTCCGGGATGGGCTCCCCACACAAAAACAGGCCCAGCAAACGGAGGTTGTGGTTTTCAAAATCAAAAAGGTGCGGTTTATTTTCTATTTACAGTGACAAAACACAGCAAAGCAAAAGAAACATAAATAAAATAAATCCTGGTCAACTTGACCTCTGACTAAACATACAGGTTTCCTAACTAACAACTGGGATCAGCCTAGTGCTGTCCTAGTCCCTAAGTCCCTGGTTTTAAATGTCCAAGCAAATAGCCACACAGGCTTTGTCTCACCGCACAGGGGTTCACTCTCCCTAGACAGTCCACACAGGTCTGGTTCCAGGCATGAGCCAACACCTAATGAATCTGGGAGTTCTTATAGAGGCCTAAATGAGCTGACAAGCTTCAGCTGGTCTCATCAACTCCCTGTCTGCACGACGCCCCACACTCTCCCTAGAGGTATGAGTCATCCATGAGCCCACTAGCCTCAGCTGGGCTTATACAACTCTCCACCTAGTTGTATAAGTCGGCGTAAAGCCTGAATCTGGGCGAAATATATCTACCCCCCTGGATGCAACCAGGTGACTTTACCTTCCTGCTGTCACACAGCTTACCTGTAAAATCCTTTTCTTGGAGTACATCACGGGACACAGAGCTCCCGCCCCTCTTTGGGGACACTTATTGTTTTGCTACAATACTGAGGTGCTCCCGGATGGGAGGGGCTTATATAGGGGAGGGTACTTCCGGTTTTGGAAGTTGCCAGTGCCAGCACCTGACGGTATCTATATAACCCATTAGTAATGACTATGTCGCTCTGTGTCCCGTGATGTACTCCAAGAAAAGGATTTTACAGGTAAGCTGTTATAAAAATCCTATTTTTTTGCACCTACCTGTCCCTGTAGCCAAATCTCGACATTCTCCACTATTCTATTGTGAATGGCCCTGAGTGAGAGCCTGAAAACAGTTCTGCTTCATTTTGAGCCCATTGCAGCCTTGTCCACATGCTTTGAAAAATGAAAAGGTCATGGAAAAAATAAAAAAAATTCACAACATGGAACTATAAAATTAGAGACCGCAGTTGTAGCCTGAAGCACTGTGAAAAGCCTTCTAAACCTGGCTTTGAATTCTGACTTCAGAACATTTCCAATGCTTGTTGCATAGCATGAGCACTTCACGTATTTATCTGCTTCTTGGAGCTGTGACAGAAAATGTATGGGATTAACTGAAATTACATCTAATATACATTTTTAACCACTTCAACACCGGACTTTTTTGCCTATTCTGGCACTTCTCTCCTACATGTACAAATCATCATTCTTTTGCTAGAAAATTACTCAGAAGCCCCAAACATTATATATGTTTTTTTAGCAGACACCCTAGGGAATAAAATGACGGTCATTGCAACTTTTTTTTCTTGCATGGTATTTTCGCAATAATTTTTCAAATGCCTTTTTTTGGAAAAAAAATGGTTTCATGAATTAAAAAATAACAAAACAGTAAAGTTAGCCCAATTTATTTGTAAAATATGAAAGATGATGTTATGTCGAGTAATTAGATACCTAATATGTCACGCTTTAAAATTGTGCACACTCATGGAATGGCGCCAAACTTCGGTACTTAAAAATCTCCATAGGCGACGCTTTGAAAATGTTTACAGGTTACCAGGTTAGAGTTACAGAGGAGGTCTAGTGCTAGAATTGTTGCACACGCTCTAACGCACGTGGCGATACCTCACATATGTGGTTTGAATGGCGTTTACATATGTGGGCGGGACTTACGTGTGTGTTCGCTTCTGATCGCGAGCTACCGGGGACAGGGGCGTTTAAAAATTATTATTATTTTTTTTTTACTTATTTTTTTTATTTTTACACTTCTTTTACATTCTTTTTTTTTTTTTTTTTATCACTTTTATTCCTATTACAAGGAATGTAAACATCCCTTGTAATAGGAATGGTGTGTGACAGGTCCTATTTATGGAGAGATGCGGGGTCAATAAGACCCCACATCTCTCCTCCAGGCTGGAAAGCATGAGATCGTGAAAAAAATGTCACCGATCTCATGCTTACTAGCCGCAATGGTGGCTTTGTTTATTTCTGAGGACCCGGGCATGACGTCATCACATCGCGGCGGGGCCTTGGACAGTCATAGAGATGACTGGTGACCATCTGGTCACTAGTCATCTCTATGCTTCACCTCCGGCGCCGGACGATTCATTCTCCAGGCCCCTGATGGCACGGGAGAGCCCGGAGAAGCACCAGATGGCGGCGGGAGGGGGGCCCCTCCCGCCGCCTATAAGAACGATCAAGCGGCGGAACCACCGCTATGAACGTTCTTATGGTGCGCAGAATCGCCTGCAGAAGACAAGGATATCTGAATGATGCCTCTAGCTGCAGGCATCATTCAGATATCCCCCCCACAAAGCCCAGGACGTCATATGACGTCCACCCAGGATGGGAGATCCCATCTGTGGACGTCATATTACTATGGGCGTGGAAGGGAAGTGGTTAAACAACTAAAAGTTGTACCCGAATAAAATGTATGTCCTTTTTTTCCGACAAATAGAGCTTTCTTTTGGTGGTATTTGATCACCTTTGCGGTTTTAATTTTTTTCGCTATAAACAAAAAAAATACTGCCAATTTTGAAATAAAACAAACACATTTTTTATGTATTTTCTGCTATAAAACTTACCCAATATTTACAAAACAAAATCAAATTTCTTCATGAATTTAGGCCAATATGTATTCTGCTATCTGCTAAAAAAACAAAAAAAACACTAAGCGTATATTGATTGGTTTGCGCAAAAGTTATAGCATCTACAAAATGAGGGAAAGATTTATGGCACTTTTATTATTATTTTTAATTTTTTTACTAGTAATGGCGGTGATCAGTGATTTTTAGTGGGACTTCGACATTGCGACGGACAGATCGGACACCTAGTTGACATTTTTCACACTTTTTTGGGAAGTGCTAAAAATATGCACCAACATTGTACTAATGACACTGGCAGGGAAGGGGTTAACATCAGTGGCGATCAAAGGGTTAAATGTGTTCCCTCAGTGTGTTTCTAACTGTATGGGGGATGGGCTGCCCGGGACAACACACAGATCCGTCTTCCTGCTAAGCAGGAAGACAAGATCCTGTGTCATCCCCTGACAGAACGGAGAGCTGCCTACGGCAGATTCCCATCCTGTCTCTGTGGGGAACGATCGCGGGCAGCCACCAGACCTGCTGATTGGCTCCCCCCGCTGGCTAATGGGTGCACACGCGCCCATGGAACCTCGTGCACGAACCAACGTACACCTACAGCGATTTGCGCAGCCGAGCCAATTTGCCGCAGTAAAACACGCGGCGGCTGGTCAGCAAGAGGTTAAAGAGTAACTCTTTTGTTGAGTAAAAAACATTGCCCTCTGGGTGTACATTACAAGGATTTGAATAAACTTTATTGCAGATTCCTACCTTTTTGTTTTATTCTGAAGAAATCCCTGTGTGTTTCTCTGTGCCCATGTCCTGAGTGAGTCTAAAGCCGGCCATACACGGTTCAAATTTCGAAAGAATTTTCTTTCGAAAATCGTATCACAGAATTTTTGTACGAATTTCGCACCGTTAGTGGGCTGCAGCAACAATCGATTTTCGTTCGGCAATCAAATTTGAGGAATCGGACATGCTGGAAATTTTTTGAAAAACTAACGATTTTCTAATCAATGATGGGAGAATTGTGCGAGAAATGCAATAGAAAACAAAATGCGCATGTGCAAGAAAAGACAATTCCTGGAGAGAAAAGAATATTCCCGGCCGAATTTCGAAAATCAATGGTGGCATCATTGGATCACCAAAAAAAAAGAACTTTCTGATTTTGAAAAGAAAATTTGTTCGAAATTTGACCGTGTATGGCCTGCTTAATGGGATGGTTTTATAATTATCAACCAGCTGTTGCACATGCAAAGCTCTAATGAGGAAAATTTCAGGACCTGCATCCCTTTAGACATGATTTTCTATTGGGAGTATCTCACCAAAAATGACTTTTTTGTTTCAGGGGATGCCTGTAATCTGATTTGTATCTTAGTGCAGACTTCTGGGAAAATCAGTGAGCCAATCACACAAGCAGGAAATGACATATCTTGGGGGGGGGGAGGGCATTCTGTACTCATTCTGTGTACAGAACACCTCCAGGTAGCCATATTGCATTGCATTTTACAGAAAATTACAGAGCTGCAGATTGAAAAGGAAAAGTAATTTTTAATAACATTCAATTACAATATGACTTGTGTCGCAATTGTATACGCTATATTATTTTTTTATTTGCTATTTGTTTCCCACGAAAGTGGAGCTACCCTTTAATATTTGTTCCTGACTTGGCGATATAGCCACTGGATTAATATGACAGCCCGGTAACTAGCATTTTCAAATGGAGGTCAGCAACAGCCGGCTTTACAGTTCCCTTTAGTGTTTCCCCTTTGCTTTTATTTCGTAGTGCAGTTGGATGACTTCCAGAGACTAAAGGACATAATTCTATTCCACTCGGCACGGTTTTAGCAGAAGATTAGGGAACGCAATAAGTGTTATCATATTAGCAACAGAATGCGTTTCTCTGGTATTTTATTTCGTGTGTGTGTGTGATGATATTTCCTCCTTGTGCCTTCACTAAGTCACAAATTTGCTCTCTCTTTCCCTCTCATATTGACCACTTGTTAAATCTTTTTGTTTGTTTCCCGCCATTCTCCTGGGAGGCTGAGACAGACAGGCTTGCCAGATTCATTTTCTGATCAAAGCTGTTTGATTTGGTCAATTTTGCCACATTGGAGACGTTCTCTATTACAGAGATAAATAGCCTCGAGCCAACTGTCAACGAAAACTTGTAAGCTAATAAATTATTCCAATTTCTTGCAGTGGATTTCTCTGGAGACAGCCCTAGGAAATACACTTTTTGATTAGTAAATTTCTCTGTGTGTGTGTCTGGACATTCAAATGTGTCTACTTTGATTAGTACCATTGCTTTTCAAGTCCAAGTTGGCTGAGGGGCTGTCAGTTGAAGGCAGGTCTAATGCATAATGCATAAACTGTGCCCGCTAACCGGTGCCTGATTCAGCACTGGAAAGGCGGGAAAATTGCCCTAACAACCCCGGCGGTTTCTTTTTTTTTATCAAGGGAGATAAAGTTTCAAGACTTGTCATCTGGTGAAGCGACGGTTACTTGTCACAAGAGTCACAGAGGTTTGGAAAGGTTGAAAAAGCAATACCACGCAGCGGCAAAAACAGATGATCTACTGAGACCTTCTTAAATTGATTACCTCCCCCAAATATTGGAATCTTTAAAAGATGTTCTGTATTTTCAAGGGTAATCAGTATATCAGGCCCTGCCTCCTGGGCTTTTTAAAAGCTTGGTGTTTAACAAGGTTTTCCGTATTTCCAAGGGAGCCTCCAGAGCATTTTAAGCCTTCAGTATGTTTCACGTTAAAAACGCAAAATAAATAAACACATCAAATAAACTAATTACAATCCCCTTATTGAAATCTGTAAAACAAGTTCTTTTTCTTAGGAGTCTTACTTCTAGGTGTTTTAAAACTTGGGATCATGGAGCTCAGTGCATGTAAACAATAAAGAATCAACACGGCTACCAACGAATTTGAAGACCTTGGGCATTGTTTCATGTAATATATGGTATATTGTTCTCAGTGCAATCTGTCTTTCAAAGTCTTCCTTCTACTGGTTATAGTCAGGGATGAGGTTTGGATTGCCACTGCTATGGTCGAATCTTGTGGGTTCAATATTCATTGTCTTATTGAATTTTGCAGGTTTGATATTCATGGTCCTGGTGAATTTTTTTTTAAAGGGTAAATTTTTATTTACCGGTATTTATTTATTTTTTTTCTTATTTTTTTTTGCCACAAACAACAGGGAAAAAAAACAAAAAAACAACAACAAAAAAGCAAAAACAAAGACATACAAATACACATGTGGAGCGAACAGCGCTCAATCCTGAACAGAATACATAGGTCTGGTATACATTCAATATAAACAGAGCAACATAGAAGTCATTATTCCATTCCTAATAAGTGATATCAATCAGAGTTTAGGGGCATATTCCTGTACAATCTGTATTAAGGAATCTATTTTAAGTCAAGATATCAGGGAGCAGGTGGTATGGTATGGTCAGAACTGACCCAAGAATCCCAAATCTTATGCCGCGTACACACGACCGTTATTCATGTCATGCAAAAAAAAATTTTTTTTTTCAAATATGTACGTTTTTATTAATGCCCAACATGGGCTAAGACAAATCAATACAAACATATACAAGAGGCCATGAAAAACAAAGAAATAAAAATTAATACAGACAAGAAGAAAAAAACAAAAAACAAAAAAAACAAAACCAGTAGCAGAGTGAGGAAATAAGGAGAGGGGGGAGGGGGGACACACCATCAACAATATCACAGAGAGGAGGGGAAGGACCTCCCTGCAACGACTACAGAGGTCCATAAATCCCGGTCACCCCACGCCCCCCCCGCCACCCCCACCCCCCCCCCCAGCGGAGGAAATCTCCGGAAACGGGGGGACGGGAGGGGAGAGGGGAGGGCCGGAGTAGAAGAGGGGGGGAGCGGGGGAGTGAATAGGGAGGGGAGGAGTAGATGTGGGAGGGGCATCAGGGGGGGAGACCACGGCTGGTTCAGGACGGCCCCCTAGTCAATCTGTGTATGGAAGAAAGGCCACTTCAAGAGGTTCTAAGTGCAATACCATCCGCAGAGAAGATGAAGTGGTGCCATAGCTCCCACGTCTCTTTAAATTTCTCCTGCTGTTGCCGCGCTGTGAGCTCCAAATCTTCCATTGCCCTAATGTCCTCCACCCTCCGGACTCAGCAAGCTACCGTAGGCGGCGTCTGACTTTTCCATTGCAGCGGGATACAGGATTTTGCGGCGTTCAATAAGTGGCATATAAGCGTTTTTTTATATCTCTTAGACGAGATCGTGTTGACATGTAGGAGGCAGAAGGCTGGGTCATCTGGTATATTGTACTCGGTAAATTTCTGGATTGTGAGCCTGACTGTGGACCAGAAGTGGGACAATTTGGGACATGACCAGAATATATGTAGCAACGTGCCCCTGTCTCCCAAACACCGCCGACAGAGCGGCGAGGAGTTCGGGTAGTAAATTTGAAGGGCGTGCGGGGTCAGATACCACCTCGTCAGGAGCTTGTAGTTAGTTCCTTCGTACAAGTGGAAGACTTCAGGGCAAACGTTATGATACGCTGGATCTGGTGTGGGGTGAATGTACGGTTTAGGTCTCTTTCCCACTTAGCTAAAAAACAAAGTTTTTCTCGTCGTGATTCCTCTCAAGCCTGCCTTGCATACACACGTTCATGAAAAAAAACACTTGAGCAAAGCGTGGTGACGTACAACACGTACAACGGCACTATAAAGGGGAAGTTCCATTCGAATGGCGCCACCCTTTGGGCTGCATTTGCTGATCCTCGTGTTAATAAAGTTTGGTGAGAGACGATTCGCGCTTTTCAGCCTTGTGCTCTTCAGTCCGTTACAGCGGGATGAATGTGCTATCTCCATTCTGAACGCTAGTTTTACTAGAACGAGCGCTCCCGTATCATACTTGATTCTGAGCGTTTTTTTTCCCCTCGTAAAAGCGTACATACACGACCGTTTTTCACGACGTGAAAAAGAACGACGTGAAAAACGACGAGAAAAAAACAGAGCAGGTTCTATTTTTTTTTCGGGCAGTTTTCTTGTCGAGAAAAATGCTATGGAGCATACACACGACCGTTTTTCACGACCAATCTAAAAAATTGCATTTTCTCATCATGAAAAAGGGTTGTGTGTACTTGGCATTAGAGAACTTTTTCGGAAATCCTCTGGCTTCATATGTCAACTTGTATAATGGTATGACGTGATTAATAAGGGTGAGCCAGAAAGCAATAGCGAGGATTGAGATTTCCAGTGCATAGTTATTGCTTTTTTTGCATAGAACAGGACAATACGTATAAAGGTTTGTAAATTTTTGGATATTCCTTCATCGTCGATATGCCCCAACAAACGTAGGGGATTGCAAATATTAGGTATCTGACCTACAGAGCTGATAAAGGCCATGATCTCCAACCAGCACTTTCTAATCGGAGTACACTCCCACATTAGATGAAAGAAGGTACTGTGACAGCAGGAAGGTAAAGTCACCTGGTTGCATCCAGGGGGGTAGATATATTTCGCCCAGATTCAGGCTTTACGCCGACTTATACAACTAGGTGGAGAGTTGTATAAGGCTAGTGGGCTCATGGATGACTCATACCTCTAGGGAGAGTGTGGGGCGTCGTACAGACAGGGAGTTGATGAGGCCAGCTGAAGCTTGTCAGCTCATTTAGGCCTCTATAAGAACTCCCAGATTCATTAGGTGTTAGCTCATGCCTGGAACCAGACCTGTGTGGACTGTCTAGGGAGAGTGAACCCCTGTGCGGTGAGACAAAGCCTGTGTGGCTATTTGCTTGGACATTTAAAACCAGGGACTTAGGGACTAGGACAGCACTAGGCTGATCCCAGTTGTTAGTTAGGAAACCTGTATGTTTAGTCAGAGGTCAACTTGACCAGGATTTATTTTGGTTATGTTTCTTTTGCTTTGCTGTGTTTTGTCACTGTAAATAGAAAATAAACCGCACCTTTTTGATTTTGAAAACCACAACCTCCGTTTGCTGGGCCTGTTTTGTGTGGGGAGCCCATCCCGGGGGTCACACACACCCGCTGCCGAGCTAACCCCCTCACAGTTGGTGGAGAACCAGTGGCAGTTTTTTTTTAAGCCAGCATGGAGGAGATACTGAAACAGCTGGCTCTAGCAAATGCCAATCAACAGCAGACAAATGCAGGTTTGCAAAGGAGCCTTGCAGCCCAGCAGCAAGCTCATCAACAGAGCCTTGCAGCCCAGCAGCAAGCTCACCAACAGAGTCTGGAAGCTCAGCAACAAGCCCTGCAGCAATCTGAGGCCCGCTTCATAGACCTGTTACAGAAGCAAGAGCAGAGACTACAACAAATGGAAGCAGTAGTGCAGCAACGTCCGCAGACCAGTGAGGGAAGCCGTCCCACTAATACCGCGTCCTTTGGGGTGAGTCGTTTATTGACAAAAATGACTGGAGAGGATGATCCAGAGGTATTTTTGACCACATTTGAAAGGACTGCTGAAAGAGAAAAGTGGCCTGAGGAGCAGTGGGCTGGACTGGTGGCTCCTCTGTTAACTGGTGAATCGCAGAAGGCTTACTATGACCTAGAGCATGACCAAGCAAAAGACTATGTGATGCTAAAAGCTGAAATATTGGCAAGGCTGGGTGTCACCCTGGCTGTCCGGGCTCAGCGTGTGCATAACTGGACTTTCCAGCTTGGAAAACCCCCCAGGTCTCAAATGTATGATCTCATTCACCTGAGCAGAAAGTGGCTACAGCCAGAGACTTTGTCCGCACCAAAGATTGTGGAACGTGTTGTAATGGATCGGTTTTTGAGAGCTCTTCCTACTGCCATCCAAAAGTGGGTAAGCCATGGAGACCCAGAGACGGCCGATGGTCTTGTGGATCGTGTGGAGAAATACTTGGCTACAGAGAACCTGACGGCCTCTTCCAGAGACACTCGGACTTTCCACCCTAAGACCAGACCATCCCCAGGGGCGGATAAGATGATTCCAAGGGGTAAGGGTGGAGAGAGTGAGAGGGTGGGAGCTCTACCCCAAGTTTGGCGAGAACAGCCTGGGAAATCAGCGGCTCAAGAGGCGGCAAGAAGGATCGTTTGCTACCGCTGCCGGCAAGCGGGACATATTGCAGCAAATTGCCCGGTTGTGGAGGAACCCATGCAGTGTGACTTTCTGACGGGCAGACGTCAGTCGCTGTGTGCGACAGTCGCATGCACTGCCATTCGGGGAACTGAGAAACATTTATGCAAAATGTGTATTAATGGTAGAAATGTTGTGGTATTGCTGGATTCAGGTAGCCTTGTGACCCTGATAAAGGCTGAATTAGTTAAAACAGAGGTCTCTGGGAATAGCAAGGTAGCTGTTATTTGTGTGCATGGGGACACCCGAGAGTATCCAGTGACTACAGTGTGTTTCGAGACCCCCAAAGGTACCCTCTCTCATCCAGTGGGCTTAGTATCTCAGTTACCGCATGACGCCATTGTGGGAAGGGATTTTCCGAAGTTCTGGGAACTGTGGGATGATCCTGAGCCCCCCACTGGTGCCCCTATGTACCAGGAATGTGATAGCCAGAACTCCCCTGAGAGTGGTGAGGACTCTCCGGAATTTCCCTTGTCAGTATTGGCAGGGGAGACTCAAGAAACTGGAGAGGAGCCCACCTCCTCAGACGAAAACCTACCGTCTGTGGAGTTTTCTGATCTTGAGGTTCACAGGGAAAACTTTGCCACAGAACAGTTGAAAGACCCCGCCCTAATAAAGGCACGGGAAAACGTAGTGAAAATAGATGGCGAGTTAGTGAACCCAGATAATACCTGCACTTACCCATACTTCAGCGTAGAGAAGGACCTACTGTATCGGGTGGCAAAAAGGGCAGAAGAAACCGTTGAGCAGCTTGTGGTGCCCAAACCTTACAGGAAGTTGGTGTTGGAGTTGGCCCATGGGCACATTCTTGGAGGTCATCTGGGGACAGAGAAAACCCGAGAGAGGGTATTACAGAGATTCTATTGGCCGGGGGTGATGAAGGACATAGAAAATTATTGTTCCTCCTGCCCTGTGTGTCAGAGGTCGGCCCCGATGCCACATTTCCGTAGCCCGCTGGTCCCTCTACCCATCATTGAGGTCCCGTTTGAGAGGATCGCCATGGATTTGGTAGGTCCTATAATCAAGTCCGCTAGGGGGCACCAGTACATATTAGTTATAATGGACTATGCCACCCGTTATCCAGAAGCGATCCCTCTCCGAAATACCTCGGCCAAAACCATAGCCAAAGAGCTATCTCTTGTGTTTAGCCGGGTGGGTATTTGTAAAGAACTGCTTACGGACCAAGGTACACCCTTTATGTCCCGGATTATGAAGGAGCTATGTAAATTGTTCAAAGTGACGCAATTACGTACATCTGTGTATCACCCCCAAACCGATGGGCTGGTTGAAAGATTCAACAAAACCCTAAAACAAATGTTGAAGAAAGTGGTGGATAGAGATGGAAAGGATTGGGACTGTCTACTTCCTTATCTGATGTTTGCTATTAGGGAGGTGCCCCAATCCTCTACGGGATTCTCCCCCTTTGAGTTACTGTATGGGAGACACCCAAGAGGGCTGTTGGATATTGCCAAGGAAACTTGGGAAAGTGAGAGTTCTCCCCACAGGAGTGTGATTGAGCATGTCGCCCTGATGCAAGACCGAATTGCACAGGTAATGCCCATCGTGAAGGAACATTTGGCCCAAGCGCAGTTAGCACAGCAGAGAGTGTACAACCGTGGAGCCAAGACCCGTACCTTTTCCCCGGGGGATAGGATACTGGTACTTGTCCCTACGGTTGAAAGTAAATTCCTTGCCAAATGGCAAGGCCCCTACGAGATAATGGAAAAAGTGAGCGAAGTGAATTACAAGGTCAGACAACCAGGAAGGCGAAAGCCCGAACAGATCTATCACGTTAATCTGTTGAAAGCCTGGAGGGATAGAGAGTCCCTAGTCGCAGACACTTGGTCACCAGCTCAAACTGGTTGCGTGATTCCTGAGGTTGGAATAGCAGCCACCTTGTCACAACCCCAACAACAGGAGGTTAAGGAGTTTGTGCTTCGCAACAAGGAGGTATTCTCTGAGCTGCCGGGACAAACATCTGGGGTAGAGCATGACATCATTACCCCGCCTGGTGAAAGGGTGAAGTTAAAACCCTATCGGATCCCAGAGGCCCGACGGGAGGCAATACGGGAGGAAGTACAGAAAATGCTGAACTTAGGGGTGATAGAGGAGTCCCAAAGTGATTGGTCTAGTCCCATTGTGTTGGTGCCTAAACCGGATGGGAGCTGGCGATTTTGTAACGATTTTCGTCAGTTGAACAAAGTTACAAAATTTGACACCTACCCCATGCCACGTATAGATGAGTTGATCGACCGGCTGGGAACAGCCCGATACATGACGACTCTTGACCTCACAAAAGGGTATTGGCAAATCCCCCTGGCCAAGTCGGCCAAAGAGAAAACCGCATTTGTAACCCCAGACGGGGCGTTCCAATATAAAAGAATGCCGTTCGGGTTACAGAATGCGCCGGCCACATTCCAGCGGAAAATGGACCAGATGCTGAGGCCCCATCGGAAGTATGCTGCGGCTTACCTGGATGACGTAATTGTCCATAGCACAGATTGGGCCTCACATCTGCCAAAAGTGCAAGCAGTCCTGGACTCTGTTCGGGAAGCGGGGTTTACGGCTAACCCCAAGAAGTGTACCATTGGGCAGGAGGAGGCCAAATATCTTGGGTACACCATTGGGAGGGGAGTAATAAAACCCCAACTCAACAAAGTCGAGGCCATCCAGAGTTGGCCACGTCCCAACAGCAAGAAGCAGGTACGAGCCTTTCTGGGAATCGCTGGGTATTATCGGCGATTCATTCCCCACTTTGCTTCTAAGGCTGTGCCCCTAACCAACCTGACGAAGGGGAAAGGGTCGGTCATGATTAAATGGACCCCCGAGGCTGAGGCAGCATTCCAATTCTTGAAACAAGCCTTATGTAGCCAGCCAGTGTTGTACTCACCCGACTTCTCTAAAGACTTTGTCGTACAAAGTGATGCGTCAGATGTGGGGTTAGGAGCAGTATTGTCCCAGGTCTGGAACGGGGAAGAGCACCCAGTCATTTACCTCAGCAGGAAGTTGAAGTCCCATGAGGTAAATTACGCCACCGTTGAAAAGGAGTGTTTAGCGGTGAAGTGGGCTCTAGATTCCCTTCGGTACTACCTGCTAGGTAGGCACTTTGACATGGTTACGGATCACGCTCCGTTAAAGTGGATGGCTCAAAACAAGGAAACAAATAGAAGAGTGAATAGGTGGTTCCTGGCCCTCCAGGAATTCAACTTCACAGTAAAGCATCGCCCTGGCGTTCAAATGGGGAATGTGGATGCTTTGTCTCGAGTACATGAATGCCTGATTGCTGGTGTTCCAACCCCGAGGTTAAAACAAGAGGGGGGGGGGTATGTGACAGCAGGAAGGTAAAGTCACCTGGTTGCATCCAGGGGGGTAGATATATTTCGCCCAGATTCAGGCTTTACGCTGACTTATACAACTAGGTGGAGAGTTGTATAAGGCTAGTGGGCTCATGGATGACTCATACCTCTAGGGAGAGTGTGGGGCGTCGTAAAGACAGGGAGTTGATGAGGCCAGCTGAAGCTTGTCAGCTCATTTAGGCCTCTATAAGAACTCCCAGATTCATTAGGTGTTAGCTCATGCCTGGAACCAGACCTGTGTGGACTGTCTAGGGAGAGTGAACCCCTGTGCGGTGAGACAAAGCCTGTGTGGCTATTTGCTTGGACATTTAAAACCAGGGACTTAGGGACTAGGACAGCACTAGGCTGATTCCAGTTGTTAGTTAGGAAACCTGTATGTTTAGTCAGAGGTCAACTTGACCAGGATTTATTTTGGTTATGTTTCTTTTGCTTTGCTGTGTTTTGTCACTGTAAATAGAAAATAAACCGCACCTTTTTGATTTTGAAAACCACAACCTCCGTTTGCTGGGCCTGTTTTGTGTGGGGAGCCCATCCCGGGGGTCACACACACCCGCTGCCGAGCTAACCCCCTCACAGTACCATCAGCCATGCCGCATCGAGTGTACACTGCAGAAGGCAATCTACCTAATCTGTATAGCAAGCATGGGGTGAAGTAGGATCTATATAACAATTTAGTCTGGATTACCTTGTAGCGTGAGGAGATGACAGCGGGAACCTGGAGAGGAGGTCCTGGTGAATTTAACTGCATATTTACTCAGGAGAATTTTTTTTAAACCATAATGAACTGTATGGATATGAGAAATTGCCATCACTCTTAGAAGGACCAATACAAGGGCTTTTTTTCTGGCCTTCTAAGCTATGGCCAGCTTAGAATTGTTTTTTTAAGAGCTTTTGGTTCACCCAGCCCCTTCACTATAAAAGGGAGCAGCCATAGTATCAGGGAATTGGAAGCTATTATAGGAAAAGCTGACAACTGCATAGTTTTTTGTTTTGTGGTTGATTGGAATGTAAGCTTCTTGAGGCCAGGGGCTTATGTGAATGTACAGTATGCAAAGCATTCTGGACATTGCTATATAAACGCCTGTAAAAAATATATAATTTAAAGTCAGTGGTGAATTTTTTTTTGCTGTCCTCAGCATAGCACACTTTTATTGCAGCAAGGCTTGTGCATCAGGGTTGGTATTTGGGGTTTTCATTTATTTTGAGGGTATATTGGTCTATACTTTATGTTGATAGCTCATTTATTTCAGGTAAACTGCTTTTTGTGGGATTTTTTGTATGTCAATGGGCCCTTTTGTTTTAGATTTGGAATGCTCAAAGTGGAGCATTCACTTGTTACTGACCATCTGTTTTTTTGGAACTGCCCTTTATTCACAGAATACAGCTGCATCATTTCAAATTAAAAAAATAAAAGTTTAAATAAAGGGAGCATCAAAACCACCTCACAGTATATATTTCTCACTATATTACTTGCATTCATCACACCATTTTTCCTCATAGATTAAATAAGAGTTAGGCATACACCAGTTAGGCCTACTATCCCCAATTAGAACGGTCCTGCTGCTGAACAGTTTTACAGTGCTGTACCCTCTGGAATATCCTACTTGTTGTAGTAAAACCCCAGCCTATGTTACTTTTTTTGTTTCAGGGGTGGTATTTGGGGGTTCTTCTTTCTTTTTTTTATTTTGTTGGTATTTTTTTTTTTTAATACAAACGATTTTTATTGGGAATAAACGTGTTAAAAGGTACAGAGCATGTCGGGATGCAACCCCAATGTCAGAATCCTCAGTTTACACGACATTCAATATATAAGAGGATTATTGTGGTAACCAACATCAAGCACGGTATCCGCAATGGGGTATGCAACCTATTATCAAGTAAAATCAAAACACACAACGGGAAACAAGAAGGGGCAAAAAAAAGAAAACAGTAAGAAAAAAAGAAAAAAGGAGGGGGAAAGAAAAAGAAAAGATAAACAATATATGTGTAAATCAACCTACTGCTGCATCTGGATCATTCAATCAACCCAGTACAGTATGTCATTCATGGAAGGATGTCAAATAGCCTGTGGCCATCTGATGCTCCACTCTGTCACCCAGGGTACGAAACCAACGGGGGACGAAAGAACCTCTGGCTTTTAATAAAAAAAAAAAAAAATTAGGGCACTAGGGGCTCACGGAGGGGAGCTGGCTATAGCATGGCACCATATGCAGACCAAGAGGTCCATTTGCTGTGGAAAACCTGCATGGTATCTGCAACAGTATGATGGATCCTCTCCATTAGGCGGATAGTCTCCATCCGGCGGAGTACCTGTGTCCAATGAACCGACTGGGATCGCCAATTCAAGGCTATGGCCCAGTGGGCTGCACAGAACAGAGTATTAACCAATTTCTGCGTGGGCGGGGGGAGATCTGGAATAGGGGTAAAGAGAAGACATATCGGGGCTGTCAGATCAATGATAGTGCCCGTGATCAGCGCTACCCTGGAGGCCATCTGGCTCCAGAGATGTTGCAGATGAGGGCAGCTCCAAAAGGTGTGGAGCAAAGTGCCAGGAGTCTGGCAGCCTCTAAAACATGTCCCTTGGACCGAGGGATAAAACTTGTGAACCCTGTCTGGGGTAAGGTACCATCTCGTGTGTAATTTCACTACAGTCTCTTTAGTGGCTATAGAGCGGGTACATTTGTGCATATTCTGGAGCATGTCAAGCCAGTCATCCGGGGAAAATGTTACGCCCAGGTCCGATTCCCAACGGAGCATGGCCGTAGATTTCGCAGGCAGTTGCGTCTCATTGAGAAGTTTGTATATTGTAGAGATCGTTCCCCTTTCTCTAGAGAGGTTCTGGCAGAGTTTTTCGAAGGGGGTAAAGTTAGTGCTGGCGTTGAGTGTAAAGAGGGATTCAAAAAAGTGTCTGATTTGCAAAAATTTAAAGAATTCAGTTCGCGGGATATCAAATTGTTCTTGGAGTTGGGGGAATGAATAAAAATGTGCACCAGGCGTGAGTGTTGTGAGTGTCGTGAGGGAGTTCCGTTCCCACCAAAGAAAATCCTCCGGGGAACGAAAAGCTGGGGGGAAGCTCGGTGTGCCTACAAAGGAAGCGAGGGGAGGCCTGCACGCCCGAAGCTTAAATTTGTGGTGATAAAGAGACCATAAATGAATCGTCTGACCTACTACGTTGTTCAGTGCCCCAAGATCCCTAGGTTTCAAGCCAGTCTGCCAAAGGAGACCCGGAACATGGTATGGGCGGACAGAGGACATTTCAAACTGGAGCCAGGGGATACTATGTGGAGAGGCGTGCCATTGCGCTGTCTGAGCCAGTCTGGCCGACAGGTAATAGAGCCAGATATTGGGGAGTCCCAAACCCCCCTGAGACATAGGTCTGTGTGTGAGTAGACCTCCATACCTGGGGCGCTTATTGTTCCAGATGAAGTGGTTTATCTCTCGTTGGATCTGTATTAGCGTTCGTCGGGATACATAAAGAGGGAGGGCCCTAAAAAAGTATAACAATTTCGGGAGAATAGACATCTTGACGGCCGTGACCCTACCTAATAGGGTAATGTGGAAGGAAGACCATAGACGCAACCATTGTTTGACTTTGGCGAATGCTTGCGGGTAGTTAGCGTTATACAGTGCTCTGAGAGAGGGGGCCAGATGTACACCGAGATATTGGAGGGTGTTATTGGACATTGAAAAGCCAAATGTATCCCTAAGGTTCGAGGCGACTTGGGGAGGAATGTTGATAGGTAGGGCCGAACATTTTGCTAAATTAACTCCAAGGCCAGAAAACAAATGGAAGGATTGTAAGGTAGAAATCAAATTGGGGAGGGAAACCACAGGGTCTTAAACGAACATAAGGACATCATCAGCATAGAGACTCAGCTTATACTCTCCGTCCCCCTTCTGATATCCCCTAATGTTGGGGTTAGAGATGATCGCCCTGGCCAAAGGCTCAATGGCCAGGGCAAACATCAGAGGGGACAGAGGGCAACCCTGACGGGTGCCCCTACCGAGGGGGAAGTACTCTGAAGAGCAACCTGGAAGCTTAACACGGGTATGGGGGTTGTGATATAAGGCTTTAAATCCATTAACAAACTCCCCCAAAAAGCCAAACCTAGTCAAGACAGCGTCTATATAGGGCCATAAGACACTATCGAAGGCTTTATGTATATCGAGGCCCAATAGAAGGACCCTACGGGAGAAATGGTCAGCATCCTGGATAATATTGGTCGCCAGGCGGATGTTATCCGTGATCTGCCTAGTGGGGATAAATCCGGTCTGTTCAGGGCCTATCAGGGTGGAAATAATGGGAGCTAGTCTGTCCGCTAGAACTCGGCCCAAAATTTTGATATCATTGTTCAGAACCGAAATCAGTCTATAATTTTGGGGGAGTGAGTGGTCCTTATTGGGTTTAGGGATAAGGGTCATGTTGGCTGCAAGCATATCATCTGGGAGTGTATGGCCTTGAAGAATGTGGTTGATTAACTTAGTCAAATTGGGGGCCAGTGTACCTGCAATTTTTTTGTAGTATGTGGCGGTATAACCGTCAGGGCCAGGGGCTGTAGAGGGTTTAAGTGACTTAATGATAGCTACGATTTCCTGTTCCGTGCAAGGGGCATTTAGAGCGGACAGTTGGTCCTGCGTTAGGGACGGAAGGTGGAGAGAATCCAACCAGGCTTCAACGCCATCAGGAGGGGGTGACCCTGGGGCCGACAGTAAGGAGCTATAGAAAGAAGTGAAGGTACTGAGTACCTCTTTAGGGTGGGAGACCAGCTGGCCAGAGGCATTTCGTAGCTTGTAAACATGCGTAGGCTGAATGGAGTGGTGCAGTTGACGGGTAAACATAGCAGACGCTGCGTTACTGTGTAACAGGAACTTCGCCTTAGACCACCTAATAGATTTCTCCGTATGGTCTGAGAGAATGGTATCCAATTCCACTCTCTTCAGATCAATTTGCTTAAGAGTGTCCGGGGAATGGGATTGTGAATGAACATGGTACAATTTGTTAAGTTCTAACGTTAGAGATTTGATTTTGGATAATTTTTGTCTTTTTTTATAAACAGCCAATTTAATCAAGCGGCCACGTAACACTGCCTTGTGGGCAGCCCATAGGATAGGGGGGGAGATATCTTCTACATCATTCAGCCTGAAATACTCAGCCAGCTGGTCCGCCACTTGTCCAGCAATGTCAGGGTCTGTCAATAAGGAGTCATTCAGCCTCCAGGAGGCTGTCATAGGGGAAAGACCCACATGGGAAGTTTTAAACATGACCATATGATGGTCAGACCAGGGACATGTATGTATAGTGGCAGATGAGGAGTTAGCCAGTAGGATCGGGGAGCTCAGGATATAATCCAGCCTTGCATAGCTATCGTGCGGGCACGAATAATGATTGTATTCCCTGGCTCCTGTATTCAAGGCCCTCCAGGTATCAATGAGCTGGTGCGTCTCAAGGGACCTCATAAGGGACTTGGGAAAGGCTTTAGATGAATGGGTAGCTTTGCTCCGGTCTAATGTGGAGTGGGCTACCAGATTGAAATCTCCACCTACAATCGTATGTGCAGAGGTGTATCTATCTAATGTGTGGAAGAATGATCTAAAAAATGCACTTTGAGCGGTGTTGGGAGCATAGACATTAGCCACTGTCAAGGCCTTACCCTGTACTTCACCTTGGAGGATCAAGAATCTGCTATCAGGGTCTTTGTAAACATGTTTTACATCAAAGAGCGTAGTGTTTCTAATAAAAATGGCTACGCCCCTGGCTTTAGACCCAAAGGTAGTGAAATAATGCAACCTGTATGACTTATCAAAGAAATTGGGGTGGGATACAGCAGAGAAGTGAGTCTCTTGTAATAGCACTATGTCCGCCCCCAACTGCTTGTATTCACGGAAAGCCTTCCTCCTCTTCTGTGGGGAGTTGAAGCCTCTCACATTGTGAGAAATGACCGTCAAACCCATTTCATAAAAAGGACAAATTGAGATTTGAGTGCTTTAAATAGGCAAAGAGCAAAGAGACTAAATCCAGGTTGCAGGGTATATGGGTCCGCCACCAGAGGGATCAGCCAGATTTCTGAGTCAGGCAGTAAAAGATTGTACAGCAGGTTTGAAAAAGCAGCAGCATAACTAACATAAAACAGATAAAAACTAAAACTTAAAAGGTAAAACAGGAGTAACCAGACTATCAGGGGACTGGATGGGGAGGCCATCCAGGCCAGGATGTCAAAATTCAACGGACTGTATAGAACAGTCCTCCACGTGCACTCAATCTCCCCCTAAAAAAAAAAAAAAGTGGGGGGGAAGAGAAAGTGGCAAGAGTCAAGTTCAAGTTCTCTCCCTATATCAAAATAGGAAAGATGGGAGAGAATCGCGTCCTTTATTGAACACTAACGTGGGTGGGGGGTAAATAAACGGGCGAAGAATGGCAGGTGTCCGAGGGATGGAGACTAGAAGGCTCAAACATATGCCTGGGGGGGTCGGGCCTGTGGCGGAATCCAGCAGGGGCTCCTCAAAGGGACGGGAAAAAAAAACAGGGGGGTCAGCAGGCAAAGAAGTGGCAAACTGTCAATAAGCAAGGTGCAAAGGAAAACAGAGACCGCTGACTTGTAGGCTGAAGGAAGGAGCCCGAGCAAAACAGCCATTTCTCCTAGTGTCTGGGGGTTTGATGCGATCTGCGGTCCCGCTGTGGGGACGGAGTAGCCCACAGAGGCGACGGACGGGGGGTGGAGGGGTGTCTCGGTACCTGTTGTTGCTCCAGGAGGCCCAGCTTCACGAGGATGGCTTTTCCTTCCAGTACCGTGGTGGCGGTGTACGTTGTGCCGTTGTGGGGGATCGACAGTTTGAACGGGAAGCCCCATCTATAGCGGATCCTGGCAGCCTGCAGAACCGAGGTGATCTCCTTCATCCGCCTGCGTTTCTCCAGTGTCGCCGGAGAGATATCTGGGTATATTTGGACGGTGACCCCGTCCAGTTGTATATGTGGGGTGTTGAGGGAGGCCCGGAGGATTTCCTCCTTCACAAGATAATCCTTTAGGCACATCACCACGTCTCTTGGCGGTTTCTCCGGGGGTGGGTTGGGCCTCAGAGCCCTGTGGAGCCGATCACAGACGAAGGTGTCCTCAGGTTGTTCAGGGAGGAGGGAGTGGAACAGTCTCTTAATGGCGTCGGGAAGATCGGTGACTGTCTCTGGTAATCCCTGCACTCTGATATTGTTCCTTCTATTGCGGTTGTCCAAATCTTCCAGGTTGTTCTGCAGCAGGAGAACCGTATCCGAGAGTGATTCATGGTCTGTGCGGAGGTCAGCATAAGCCAGTTGGAGCTCATCATGCTTTACCTCCAGGACATCCGTTCTCCCACCGAGCGTCGCGATCTTCTGGGAAAGAGTGCTGGTGGACTTGTGGAGCTCCGCTTGGAACTTGCGTGACAGTTTGTCATACATAGTGGACAAACTGTGGTCCAGGTCTGCCTTAGTGAGATGGGGAGCGTACTCACTCAGCTCCGACGCAGCCGAAGGGGATGCCGCGGGGTCCAGGACCTCCAGCGTGGACGACCCCCGGTCGGCGCCATCTTGAGACATCTCCGTCTGTTCACGGACCCGCAGCAAATAGTTTGTTAAAGACCGCTGGCCGGGTTTTTGTTTGTTCTTTTTTGCCGAAGGCATGCACAGCAGGTCCCACTAGGGGTTTAGGTCGTTTAGGGTGATATTTTCGGGCAATAAAACCCCTGGGAGTGCGGTATTGTCTCCAGTACCCTCAGAACTCACTCGTTTAGCTTCCTGCCAGTTTCGCGCCGCGCATGCGCCCCCCTTGTTGGTATTTTTTTATGTCTATATGACTTTTTTTTTTATTTGGGGTGCTCAAAGTAGAGCATTCATTTGCTACTGACAATCTGCTGGGAAAAGTGGAAAAACTGAGCACCAAAACCCCCTCACATTATATTACTTACATTCCTCACACCATTTTTCCTCATAGATTAAATAAGAGTTAGGCATGCACCAGTTAGGCCTACTATCCCCAATTAGAACGGTCCTGCTGCTGAAAAGTTTTACAGTGCTGTCTGCAATATTCTAATTGTTGTAGTAAAACCCCAGCCTATGTTACTTTTTTGTTTCAGGGGTGGTATTTGGTTGTTCTTCTTTTCTTTTGTTGGTATATTTTTATGTCGATAGGACTTTTTTATTTTTTATTTGGGGTGCTCAAAGTGGAGCATTCACTTGTTACTGACCATCTGTTGGGAAAAGTGGAAAAACTGAGCACCAAAACGACCTCACATTATATAACTTACATTCCTCACACCATTTTTCCTCATAGATTAAAAAAGAGTTTGGCATACACCAGTTAGGCCTACTATCCCCAATTAAAACTATCATGTTGCTAAACAACTTTACAGTGCTGTACCCTGTGCAATATCTTAAGGCCCCTTTCACACTGAGGCGCTTTGCAGGCGCTATTGCGCTAAAAATAGCGTCTGCAATGTGCCCCAAAAAAGCCGCTCAATAGTATACAATGTGAAAGCCCGAGGGCTTTCACACTGGAGCGTTGCGCTTGCAGGAGGGTCAAAAAACTCCTGCAAGCCGCATCTTTGAGGTGCAATAGGAGCGCTAAAAATAGCTCCTATAGCGCCCCTGCCCATTGAAATCAATGGGGTAGCGCCTCCAAAACGCCCGCAAAACGCAGCAAAGAGGCGTTATTGCAGGCGTTTTTAACCCTTTTTCAGCCGCTAGCGGGGGTTAAAATACTCCCGCTAGCGCCCGCAAATCGCGGCAAAAAAAACGGTATATAGCACCGCTATACCGCCAGCGCATCCAGCACCTCAGTGTGAAAGTAGCCTTACTGTTAAACCCCAGCCTGTGCCTCTTTTGTCTCTAGTACATTTGGGCATAGCCTTGCTATTTGAAATTTTCCTGCTACTGTTCTTATAGTAAAACATCTGTCTGTACATCTGTCTGTACTGTATTTTTTCCCTCCTAAAAAAAAGTCCTGGTCAATTTTAAGCTTCTGTATCATCTGCAGTTTCTTAATTTTTAATGAGAACTTGAAAGAAATTGCCAGCAACAGGACAGGTTTGTATCAGAAAGATAATTGACAGACACAGTGAACGACTGTCCAATATCTATCTGCTGTTCAAAGGGGGTCTATTATCATTTGAAACTAAAATAAATCACATTGCGGTGCTGCTGCTGTATAGAGTAGAACCGGGTAGGAGCCGGGTAGGAGAAGTGGCAGAGATAAAGAGAAAGCTGGCATGGGATTGTAGTAAATACAGTGAGAGAACCAGAGAATCAGAGAACTTTAAAACACGGCAGGAAGTCCTGCCTTGGATTTCCCTCCACATGAGCCTCCCCGCAATCTCTCAGCATAGTATCCCTAACCCTCTATAGAGTTTGTACGATAGTATAATGATAGTATAACCTTGCAGATCCTTGGGTCACCCAGATTTTCCTACCACATGGAATCTACAGAGCCTCTAGCGTGATTTAGCGTTTCCATGGTCCCCTACACCCTATTTTCACCTTACTTCACTCACGTCTCACCTGTGGTGGGTGGGTGGTCATTATAGTGGCGCTTGGCGTCCGGTTCCGCTTGCCGGCACCCATCCATCCAATCTCCCTGCAGTCCATGGATCGGAGTCGGGAGACCCTGGTGGGTATCTTGGTGGGTGAGACGCGATAAGAATCGGCACAAGTGATCCCAAGCAACCTCATGAGGTAAGAACTCTGCAGCGCTTAAAAGTGAAGCAACTAAAGGGTGAGTCACCTTATCACTTTTTTTTTTCTTATAAGTGACCTGCAGGATACAAAAAAGCAGGGATACTAAGTGGCAAGAAAATATATAATTGCAAGGATTATCTGAGACATTGTGAAGGTGACCACCCAGAGATTGTATCAAATTAAGTGGGGAAGATACTTAGCAATATGATTAAGTGAATGGGTGTCCTTGGTGATTATCCGTGAAGTTATGTGGGACTGATAAGTGTGATCTTGGTGCACATAGAAATATTTGATAAACCTGGAAGGAGGCAGAGGGTCGATTTAAGAGACGGACGGAAAATTTTATAAGTTAAACGAAGGCACTGTATCTATGGTTTGCCCCAAGCCCTCTCTATATGTTTTTTTTTCTCTGTCTCTTTTAAAATTTGCTTAACTTATAGCTAACCCTTCAAGAAGGACATGGTAACATTGCCTAGGGGATTGTAGTGTCAAGAAGTTGGATTTAGTTCAGACAGGATTCGAAATATAAGAGAAGCGCATACTAGCTCTGTTGAAAGGACCTCAACTAGCGGTTCTGCTACTGACATCCGGAACAAACGGACAAGTATAATAAACAGTAGCATTGGAGAAACCAAAAGACTATATAAAATCAAGCTAAATACTGTGGTTCTAAAACAACTAGAAGGGTTCTCACACAGAGGGCACAGACGGAGTAAGATATAGATATATTTACTAAAAGCAGAGACACGAGAAAGAATGATGAGGGGAAGGCAGCTAAGGGGTGCAACAGCAAATACCCCAAAAATGAGCGAAAGCCCGAGTACTATTAAAAAATATATGACACAAGAAAAATCTAAAGACAGCCAAGGGAAAGTAGCACAGTTAAACAGGAGGACATCTGAGGGCTCGCAGAAATTAGTTACGAGAAGACACTCAGAATACACAGAGATCGAAAACCCTATTACAGCGGAAGAAGAAGAAGAGGAAGATACTGCTGAGATTAGACAAAAAGATAAACTACCTACTAAGGGAGAAATAGCAGAGATGTTCGCTAGAATGGAAACAGTAATGTACAGAATGGAGAAATCGCTTAAAGGGGAAATGTCGATAATACAGGAGGACATGAATTACTTACTGAGGAGAGTGGAGGAAACGGAAGAAAAAATGGATGCGCAAGCAGTGGAAGTTAGGGAATTAAAAGGGCAATTGGAAGATATACAGAAAGAGCAAATGTATATGAAATACAGACTCGAAGACCAGGAAAACTGTAACAGGAGAAAAAACTTGAGGATACGTGGATTACCAGACCAACAAATAGAAGACCTACAGGAAAAAATGGATAAAGTATTTGGACATATGCTAAGTAAAAATGCCACAGAAAAGATAAAATTTGAAAGAATCCATAGGATCAGGAAACCTGCGGGACTAACGGGAGAAATACCAAGAGATATAATCGCACGATTTCATAACTATCAAGACAAAGAACAGATTCAACAAAGCTTAAAATCCAAGGTCCCTGCAAAGTTTGAGGATACCACGTTGCAGATATTCCCAGATTTAGCAGGAGAGACATTGAATAGGAGAAGAATTTTAAAACCACTCTTAGAACAACTCAAGAGTCAGGAGATTCAGTATTCTTGGGGTTTCCCAGCGTGTCTAGTGGGTCGAAAGGAAGGACGTTCAGCTACCCTGAGATTCCCTGACGACACCCCTAACTTCTGTAAAAGATTGGACATCCCTGAAATTGATATTCCAGGATGGTGGGAAAGAAAGCATAGGCAGAAGACATCAGATAAACAACCCTGGTCCTCGAAATCGAGGAAAAAATAATATTATGTAACATTAGAGGAAGGAATGGGGTAGACAAGGATGGTAGGAGAGGGGGGGAGGGGGAAGCTGGGGGGAGGTACGGGGAAGGGACATCAACTGAAGGATTCTAGTAACTAGGGGAGTGGAACGGGTACAGGAGATTTCCCCTTAGTGGGGATTGGCTGCCCTTGATCCTGTGCCAGCAGTCAGAGCTCAACCTCAAGGGGAGGGAATCCGTAGGAGCAGATGGAGAAGGAGGCTTTATACCCCCAACTTGGAGGGAGGAGGGATAGGGGAGGGTGGTTTGGGTTGGAGGTGGATTGGGGGGAGGGTTGCGATATGTGGGGGGATTCGGGGGGGGCGGACGAGGGGGCGTGCTGGGGGAAGGAGGGACCTCTAGGCAATAATCTTGAGAGAATCTTGAGAGAATCTTGAGAGAATTCGTTTTTTCTGTTTAGCATGTGAAAGTAAATGGGACACTATCCGCACCTTTCAAGATGAAGAATGGCACCCGACAGGGGTGTCCTCTGTCACCGCTATTATTTGTGCTTGCATTGGAACCCTTATTAAGGAAAATCAGGCAGGACCCGGATATAAGTGGGATAAGGGTGGGGGATGAAGAGCATAAGCTCGCAGCTTATGCTGACGATGTCTTGTTCTTCATCACTCACCCTAAAATAACCTTACCCAATATCCTAAAAGCCCTTAATGGGTTCAGCGAGATGTCTAATTTTAAAATAAATCGGACAAAATCGGAAACACTGAGTATGAATATTCATAAGATAGAAAGGAATATTTATCAAAAAGCCTACTCATTCAAATGGAGGAATAGAGCACTTTCGTATCTTGGAGTTAAACTAGCCATTGATACCGAGACAATTTACAGAGAGAATTATATCCCACTATTGAACGTAATTAGGGTAGAATTGACTAAAATCGCACCGGGGCAACTATCATGGATTGGGAGAATAGGAATTTCGAAGATGATCATCCTTCCTAAAATAATTTATAAAATGCAGATGCTCCCGATCCCACTATCTCGGGTTTTCTTAGAAAAATTACAATCAATGTTCTCGGTCTTCACTTGGTGCGGGAAAAAAACACGTACCAAGTGGACGACACTCACAAAAGAGAAGGGCCAAGGAGGAATAGGGGCACCCAATATTAGAAATTATTATAATGCGATAGTAATAGCGCGGATAATGGAATGGGCTAACGAACACACGGAGAAGAGTTGGGTGAAAATGGAGGGTAGAATCAGTAATATGTCATTAGGGAAGGTAATATGGATACCGGCACAACATCGAGAAATGGGTACAAATACACACGAGATCACTAGAAATGCACTAAAAATTTGGGATAGGATACACAAAAAAGAAAATTGGCAGTTTAATTTGCCTCTTATACCATTAAAGGACACAAGTTATTTCAGGGAAAATATTTTTGGGAAATGGATTTTAAAAGAAAATGCACAATTAAAAGATGTTATGGTTCAAAACAAATTAATTACGTATCAGGAACTAAAAAAAAATATGGAGTGGAGATTGATCGATGAATGGCGGTATAATCAGCTAAAACATTTTTTTGAAAATTTACCTAAACCTATTAGAGCCAAAGACAATTTAAGGCCATTGGAGAAAATATGTGAGGTAAAGAGGATGAAAGGAGTTATGTCAAAGATTTATAAGATCTTAAACAATACAAAAAGAAAACCGGAGGAATTGTCATTCATTAAGAAGTGGGAAGAGGAATTGGGATCACAAGTACGAGAGAGTGAGATTAAACAAATAAAAAACAGGGTCCATTCAACTTCGGTGAACTGTAATATAGTTGAAACTAATTATAAATGACTCGTCAGATGGTATTTAACGCCGGATAGGGTACATAGATATGCTATGGAAAAATCACAGCTATGTTGGCGCGGGTGCCAGGAAATTGGGACAATGGCTCACATTTGGTGGACTTGTCCAAAAATTAAAAAATATTGGACTGAGATAAGGAGAACCATTAGAGATATAACTAATATAGAAATACCGGATGATCCGTGGGGATGCCTACTACACGGAATCCGGATGTTGAACAAATTATATCTTAAAAGTTTAATCCCACATTTATTAAACGCAGCTAAGAGCCAAATTCCTAAATACTGGCAAGAATCGGATAGCCCTAACCAGAAGGGATGGTGCAATAAAATAGAAAAAATTAATGGTTTGGAATATTTAAGATCCAGTGACAGGGACTCATTGGAGGCATTTGAAGATAAGTGGAAGGTGTGGACAGCTTTCAAATACACAATGGGTATGCAGAGATAATGGGTGAATAATATATATAATCAGATAATAAAAATTTAGAGATGGAGAATGAAGAAGTGGATAGTACAGAAAGAGGTCAGGGGATTAGGGGAAGGGGGGAGAGGGGATAAGGGGGATAAGTGGGGGGGGGGGGGAGGGTATTATAGGAAGGGGATTGTATTGAATTTTATGTTTGTATGGAATTTAATAAAGAAACAAATTTAAAATTTGGAGAACCACATATGATGCGAATCCAAAGTAGAGACGACATTAAGGAATAATACCATGAGAAAGTCTCTCGTTGTGATAAAGTCTCTCGTTGTGATAAAAATAGCGCTCCTATAGCGCCCCTGCCCAAATCAATGGGGTAGCGCCTCCAAAACGCCCGCAAAACGCAGCAAAGAGGCGTTATTGCAGGCGTTTTTAACCCTTTTTCGGCCGCAAGTGGGGGTTAAAATACCCCCGCTAGCGCCCGCAAATCGCGGCAAAAAAACGGTATAGCGGCGCTAAAAATAGCGCCGCTATACCGCCAGCGCATCCAGTGCCTCAGTGTGAAAGTAGCCTTACTGTTAAACCCCAGCCTGTGCTCCTTTGTCTCTAGTACATTTGGGCATAGCCTTGCTATTTGAAATTGTCCTGCTGCTGGCCAATTTTATACTGTTCTTATAGTAAAACATCTGTCTGTACTGTATTTTTTCCCTCATAAAAAAAGTCCTGGTCAATTTTAAGCTTCTGTATCATCTGCAGTTTCTTAATTTTTAATGAGAACTTGAAAGAAATTGCCAGCAACAGGATAGGTTTGTATCAGCAAGATAATTGACAGACACAGTGAACGACTGTCCAATATCTATCTGCTGTTCAAAGGGGGTCTATTATCATTTGAAACTAAAATAAATCACATTGCGGTGCTGCTGCTGTTCATAGGTCAAGCCAATTGTAAAAGAAAAAAAATCAAATCCTCAGCCAAAAATGCACTGTCAGCGTACAGTATGCAGTTGCTTAGAATTTACATGAAAATCGTACTGTTCTATAACATCATGAACAGCTTTAAAGGATAAGTTTACAAAAATAATAATAAATGCACACTTTTTGCAGGAATCGATCAGCGGCAATTTTTTCCCCCCTTTTCCTCCCGTGTGGGCATACAGTAGTTCATTGGGGCCTTTGTAGTCCATTGAGAACTACAAGTTGTCTGCTGCAGTGGAAGAACTTGAAGTTCACTCATTCACAAATCGTGCACAGCCATGCACAGCCACACAGTTTTCAAATTGTGACAGCGGGTGCAGGTAAAAGATCCCCTATCTGCTGTCTCAATCAGGGATCATGGGGGGGTGGGTGATAAGGGGCTGCCGCTTTAGTAACACATTACACCGTGAACTTATCCTTTAAGGAATACCCCAAGCTGGTTATGTAAAGGATTTGTGTATTATTAATGTTGGCCTTGACGCAGCATGAAAACACCCATTCACCACTGTATGGTATTTTTTTTTTTCATTGGTATATGTCTCCCATGGCAGAGCCCAGTTTCCCTTTTTTAAAGAGTAGTTTACCTATTAACCTTACAAATGACAAGGTTCGCCCCTCGTAGGTTTCAGTTAGATTCACCTCTAAGTTGGGTTCACCAAATTTTGAAGATTTGTCAAACTCCTAGCAAATTGAACTAATTATAGTGTGTTTTAGGTCTGTAGTAAATTTCATGTTAAAAAATAAAAAATATACTGACAACTTTCTCCAAACACCAGAATCTCTAAAAATATTCTCAATGCTTATTGGTTTTCCTTATGTACAGGAAATTTCCATGCATACTGGACTTAAAACAAAACAGTTCTTTTGGCGGAAAAAAAAAACACTCTTATAGAGCGTTTTTGTACAGGCATTTAAGAGCATTTAGCATTTTTTCCTGCCAGAAAACCTTTGAAAGATCCAAACCAGTTTTTTTTTTCTGCCACTAAACGTTAAACTTAAAATATGCCTGTAATCGTCCTAATGTGTATGGGCACATAGGATAACATTGAGCTGCTTCTACAGACAAAACACAAAACTCCTGTAGAAGAAATTTTTTAAGCCCAGTGTGCATGGACCCTAAAAATTTATAATTAACCACTTGCCGACCGCATCCTGTACATATATATCAGCAGAATGACACGGCTGCGCAAAGTAACGTATATTTACTTAACTTTGAACTTTGCGCCGGCGGCGTGCGCGCGCCCCCTGCCGCGAGCTCTGTGACCGTGCCCGCGGGACCCACGGACTCGATGTCCGCCGGTGTCCCGCGATCGTGTCACGGAGCAGCAGAACGGGGAGAGGCCAGTGTAAACTAGGCATCTCCCTGTTCTGCCTAGTGACAGGACAGTGATCTTCTGCTCCCTGTCATATGGAGCAGTGACCAGTGTCGTGTCACTCGTAGCCCAGTCCCCACCCAGTTAGAATCATTCCCTATCACACACTTAACCCCTTCCTCACCCCCTAGTGGTTAACCCCTTCCCTGTCAGTGTCATTTACACAGTAATCAGTGCTTTTTTATAGCACTGATCGCTGTATAAATGACAATGGTACCAAAAGTGACCGATGTGTCCGCCATAATTTTCGCAGTCACGATAAAAATCGCTGATTGCCGCCATTACTAGTAAAAAATAAAAAAATAATAAAAATGCCATAAAACTATCCCGTATTTTGTACACACTATAACTTTTGCGCAAAACAATCAATATACGCTTATTTTTACCAAAAATATGTAGAAGAATACGTATCGGCTTAAACTGAGGAAAGAATTTATTTTTTTATATATTTTTTGGGGATATTTATTATAGCAAAAAGTAAAAAATATCGCTTTTTTTTCAAAATTGTCACTCTATTTTTGTTTATAGCACAAAAAATAAAAACCGCAGAGGTGATCAAATACCACCAAAATAAAGCTCAATTTGTGGGAAAAAAAGGACGTAAATTTTGTTTGGGAGCCACGTCACACGACTGCGCAATTGTCAGTTAAAGCGACGCAGTGCCGAATCGCAAAAAGTGGCCTGGTCATATGGCAGCCAAAAGGGGCTGAAGTGGTTAACAATGTTTCTACATTATTCACTTAGCTTACTGTGCATTAAAAGCAGTACAGAAACAATATACAATTTATTTTACTGTTGTGAAATAATATTTATCAGAATTTCAATATTATCCTGTTTTGGGGTGTAAACTAAAAACATTTTAATTAATTTCTACATTGGCCAGCTTTAGGATAAAAAAAAAAACACATTTAACCCCTTTGTTTCCAAAGGTCATTGATGCTTAGATTTAGCAACCTCAGTGCTACAAACTCTACATAACTCTATGGTTAATTTGCATACCTAAATCATGTTTATATACTTTTTTAAAGACATATAAGGCATTTATTGGTTTAATAAAAACTATTTTTTTACATTTGTTTTCTACTTTTTAATTTTTTTTTAAATGCTGTAATTATTAATGACAATCACAGTATCAAAAGATTGACACTGCATATGTCATTGCCGTCTGTAGGCTTATTTTGTCAATAATGCCTCCATTTTGAATGATTGGGAACGACTCTGTTGACCCAATTGTTTGTGGGTATTAAAGCAATTAGCAGCAGCTGAGATTCAGAGCCTCCAACCCTGACAAATGTTGGCTGGTGGCTCTCAAGTTTATTAGCATTTATTAGCTAATGGCTCTCAAGTTTATTAGCATATTCCTAAAGTGGGGCATAGAGCCGGGAATGTTAATACTGTATACAGATTGCAGGTAGGAGGGGGTTAAATGACTTCCCTCAAATATTGAGATACAGTAAAACCTTGGTTTGAAAGTAACTTGGTTTGAGAGCGTTTTGCAAGACAAGCTAAATTCTTAAATAAATGTTGACTTGATATACAAGCGATGTCTTGATATACAAGTAGCGTCATGTCACAACCGATAGTGCAGGTCAATGCGGGTTTATTAAAACCGACAAAGTAAAAGTGATCACAAAAGCATAAAAAACATTAAAAAGAGCAGTAAGTAGAGTGGTGAGCAAGCCCGATGCGTTTCGTACTAGTGTACTTCAACAGGGGCATCGATTTTTTTTTTTTTATAAACCCTCATTGACCTGCACTATCGGAGCACTTTTCTCATTTTTTCCTATGGTCGGTTGATCGAGTTGAAGCTCTCTCCGCATGTGTAATTGTTATTCCGGGAAGAACCTGTTTTCCTGGATCCAAAAGATTTTCTCTGTTCCATCTGATGTCTATGGAGATCGTGTTCGAGTCCTGAGTCTGCTTCCAAGTTGGGGAACCTGCCGGGAAGTTTTCGCTTGAGATTCATATGATCCAGCCTACAGACAAGCAGAGGGGAACTACCATTGAGCCTTTTCAATGCCTGTTTGATCTGCCTTGACCCGCAGATCCACCTGTTCTGGTAAGGGTATTCTACCTCTCTTCATCTTCAGAAGTTGTGATGATCCATATTGTTTCACGTGTGGCTTCAAATACCTTTTGTTTTCATCACGGATGTGCTTATGGACACTTTGTGGACTTACTTAAGTGTTGTTTTGTATCCACATTTATTTTTTACTTTGAGGCCAATTTCTTGGTCTCTTTTTCACTGTTAGCGCTACATCTTCATTCACATGGCTTAAAAATAAGCCTTTCTGTTAACCTCCAATCGCTTTTTCCTATTTCAACCAACCACGATCAGTTTTCCCATTTAAGGTGCTCAGATAACATAGAGAGGAGAAAGGGGGGACTCCATAGTGTAGTATTTAAAATCCGCAATATTTATTAATAGTTAAAAAACTTACAATTGAGTAAATAACAGACAGCATTGATAAACAGTGTGCTCCGACTTCCGGACTCTGCTGCGACCGGAAGTGATGTCCCCGCAGCTCTGAACTCTGACGCGTTGCGTGACTGCTCAACGTCACTTTTTCGAAGGAAGGACGGCTGTCCCCGACCACTGACGTCACCTCCGCCACAATCACGTGACGTCCTGACATTCTGCTGTGGCTTGGATACGCATTGTACCAACCCACATTTAAGACAATCAAACACAGTATTTCTTTACACCCCATCATTTTTATTCATTTCACAATAATCACCCATGCAACACTACACACCACACCATTATCACTCCATTCTCATTTTCCCCACACCCCATCCCATCTCTTAATCTCACCACCTTCTTATTACCATCACAATCCATAATTTTCCCGTGTTCATCCACACTCACTTCACATCACTACACTCTTTCACCATTCCTACACTTTTTCATTACTTTTTTATTACATTTTTTCTCACATTTCAGCTTTAATTTTTCTTCACACCATCACAACCACCCAGCATACACCTTACACATTTGCACACCATTTTACAACAACCACCTCACCGCACACCATTCCACCACTTCCAACACAACTTTTATACCCCACCTTCACAGTTCTGAATACATATAACCAATATATTCAATTAGCAACAGTCAGTAGAATATACCACTATAGAGAAGCATACATAAATTGGAGGCCATACCTTTATGGACTTCTGGCTTGTCCACACAATATTTTAGAAACCTTAAAACCCATATGGAAGCATTATCAATGCATCCTACTATGATGCCCTTGATTTTTTACTGCAGGTGCTGGCTGTCCGTTTGTGCGCACCCCCTGTGAGCCTCTCTCTCATCAGCATGATTCTCTGCAGGTCGCACATGGCTTGGTTGCACCGTGTTCCAGGTTGTAGGGTGGCCAGGAGGCTGCTGGGATCCCTCTGTAGCATTTGTAGAACTCTGGTTAGAATCAATGTCTCCAACAAACAGTCGACTGGTAACTATATACTTTGTATTTCTTACCATTGGGTACATGCCCAGGTAAAGAACTCAAACTCACCACATAATTTTTTACAGCAAACCACAAATCTCCTGAAGAAGATCCCTCGAGATCGAAACGCGTCAGTATTGAACATATACAGATGCATTTGACATGTACAACTGTATAGCAATGTTGTGCTTGCAATTCTGTGTGTGGATTATTATACTTCTTTTACCAGAGCTTCTAATTATTATTTGTTATGACTGAATTGAAATGTACTTATTTAATAAATCTTTTAACATATACTTTTGTAATTTTGTTGTAATTTCGCTGCTTAAAAACCCCACTGGGGGAATTTTCCCATGTCGTAATCTTTGGGGTGCGCAGTGCCATTCACTCTCAATTTGTGTGTCTTTCCCATTCTATTAAATTTACTTAGTGCCTTACCTGGATTAAATTAGCCCCAGAACCAAAGTGTTCAGTTTTAAAGGGATGAGGTGGCAACTCTAGCATGTCTTTGGCTGCATTGAGTTGAAAACTCTCACAGACCAACGCATATCAAAGCAATGCACCAGTATAACCTGCTGGCATTCACACGCCTTATTTTTTATAGGACCTTGTTTTGGCTTGCACTGACAATAATGTGTCAACACATTTGGTGTGAATGGACCCTTATTGGTTATCAGTTTTGTGCCAGTGTGGTTAGTTATTTTCGTGAAAATTATGAAAGAGGCATTTGTTCGCATCTTGACTTGAGCATCTTCTGCGCACTGGCCCTGTATGCACATCTCATAGACCTTAGTAAGCTATTGTGAAGGTGCCACCAGCATGGATGGAGGTAAACATGCATCTGGAGAAGGTAGGGTAGTTTAGGTTTGGGGAAAGTATTTTTTTTTGCTGAAGTCCAATTATCCGTTAGAGGTGTATTCAGGGCTTTTTTTTCTCAAAGAATAGGTGCAGGAACTCCCCCTTTCCAAGCCACCCCCTGTCCCCGCCCCCTACCCACCTCTGAGCACCGTTCCTTGGTTCCACCTCCTGCCCATCTCCCAAGACCGCCTCTTTTAGAAAATACAGAAGCATGTAACATTTGTGGTACTAACTAATTTTTATGGAACTCGTTAATGATAATAACAAAAGCAGTAAAATAGATCCCCTGCAGCCAGCAACAATAATTTTTGAACTTTTATGCGGTGGTATTATTCAAAATGTAATAATAAATATTTTTGATACAACCCGTTTTGTTCCTCTCTAACGAATCCTGTCTGGGCTGACCACCCTCTCTTCCCCCCCTTTTTCATATGCATTGTCCTGATTCAGAGGAACACACCTTTATTGAATTTTAATTTACAAATTCTAGGTGTATGGTTTTTTATTTGGGTAATAAAGGAATTGAATTCTGTAACCACAGTCATACATTACTATCCCTTTTACCCAAATATACATACTAGAGTGATACTTCTTGACAAACCCCCTTTCCTTTTTTCAGCCAGCAACATTAGATTACCTTGGCATCAATGGACCACCCATAAAAAATACCCTCCTCTCCAAGCAACAATAGATCCCCTCAGCAACAACAGACCAACCTACAACAAAATACCACCTCCTTCCTCAGAAACAATAGACCCCCAACAGCAAACACAGATCTTCCAGCAGCCAGCAACAATAGGCTCCTCCCTAAACAGCAAATCCCTACCAGCAACAACTAACCCCCGGAGTAACATAAGACCCACCCTCAGCAACAATAGATCCCCTACCAGCAACAACCGACCTCCCCAGCATCAACAGACCCTCCTCCTACAAAATAGATCCCCTCCAGTGACAATAGATCCCCCAGCAGCCAGCATCAATAGACCCTACAGCACACCCCACCACCCCTTGCCATTACATACATTCAGTTTTGGAGGTGCCGGAACTGCGTTCCCCCGCGTTCCCGCTGAAAAAAATCCCTGGGTGTATTGCATTTTTAGTAGTGATTAGCACATCACGGCCCATCTTCTGGATTTTAGAGGATACCCCGTAAGCTTTCCATACTGCAGAAGAAGCTTGCACAGCTTTGGTAAGCTGCCTCTTCGTGTGGGAATCTGCTTTAACACTCCTATAGAAAAAATATTTTGGCTACAACAAATCAATTGGTGCGTGTGATAACACAACCATACAGATCATTTATCACCTGCAAAGTACCCTAAATTATGACCTTTGTGGAGAGTATGAGGAGTCAGAGGGAATGCATAACGTAAATGAAACTTTGAAGGGTCAGCGCATTTCACTTTCACTATTCATCTTTCTTTCACCTTATGGGTCTAAGAACAAGAGTGCTGTGTAATTACATTTCACTGGTGTGCATCAGCTCATTATTCTCTGCAGTACTATAATAGTGCAACATTTCCAATGGAGCCAGGTAGATTTCAATTTATTCCAGAGACTATGAGAATGCAGCCACTTTTTAAAACTGATAACATATACTAATCCTTAGCAGGGCTATCATCTCAATTTACTTGTGGATAATAGGCTGGATTTTTTGATCAATAAATGCATTTACTTTTTTATACTCTTACAAGCAAGCTGTGCATTTTCCCTAGCCGGTTCATTGTATAGAATATTGAGCATTCTTGTTATCTTAGATGGGACTTTAAAATAATACTGTTTGTTTTCTATTCTCTGAGAATGTAATTTTAACACCTGCTGCGATGCGTGCACATGAGGTACAGCAATAACTTCAAGTACACCTATCATGCATACAATGTTGTATGCATGATCCAGAGGATTGGGAGCTGGGGGGAGTGCCAAGCTAATATTTGGTCACTAAATATACACACTGATTAGCCATAACATTATGACCACCTAGCATAACTCCTCGAGGCATGGACTCCAGTGGACCTCTGAAGGTATGCTGTAATATCTGGTAGTAAACCGTCAGTAGCAAATCCCAGTCCTGTCAGTTGCTAAGTGGGGCCTCCATGAATCAGACTTGTTTTTCCAACACGTCCCACAGATGCTTGATTGGATTAATATCTGGAGAATTTTGAGGCTAAGTCAACACCTCAAAATTGTTGTTGTGTTCCTCAAACCATTCATCAATTCATCAGACCAGACCACAGTCTGCCATTGCACTGTGGTTCAGTTCTGATTCTCACATGCCCATTGTAGGCACTATTGGCTGTGGAGATAGGTAAGTATGGGCACCCTGACCTGACTACGCAGCCCCGTGTGCAACAAACTGTGATGTGCGGCATGTTCTGACAACTTTCAATCGGAACCAAAATTTACTTTTTCAGCATTTTGAGCTACAGTAGCTATCCTCTTGGATGGGATTACACGAGCCAGCATTTACTCCTCATGTGCATCAATGAGCCTTGGCTGCCCATGATCTTCTCACCGGTTTCCTTCCTTGAAGTGCTTTTGGTAGGTCCTAACCGTGCAGGCCGGGAATATCCCACAAGAGCTGCAGTTTTGGAGTTGCTCTGACACAGTTGTCCGGCCATTACAATTTGGCTCCTTGTCAAAGTCGCTCAAATCCTTACACTTGCTAATTTTTTTTTTGCCTTCAACACATCAACTTCAGGGATAACATGTTCGCTTGCTGCCTAACCGCTTGCTGACTGGCCCATGGTAACAATACATCATTACTTGAATTAATTAACTAATTACTATTATTAACCTCCCTGGCGGTATGATTCTGTCAGATTTTAGGTGCTGAAAGCGTTACAATTATTTTGCATGGAAATCTGGCGTTTTATATTGTAGACCTGCAATTCTTAGGAATAACTCACTTAAATCTGTCCAAACAAGAGTCTAGTAGACATCCCAGGTATGATAAAGTTTGAAACACAAAATCATAAATTATAATATAATAAATAATTATAACAAATAATAATATAATAATAATAAAAATTATTCAATAATGTAATCAAATCAAAAACACTGAAATTTGCTCAGTTGCAAAATTGTCGCTGTCATTAGATTTAGTGTTTGATGACGAATTTCCCCACAAATCGCTATCGCTCAATTCTGTGACTGATTCTAATTTATTATCGCTGTTTTCTAGCTGGTCTAAAACCACTTTTGACATAAAGGGACACTTTTTGGTTGCTACGGACAATCTCCAAATTCCAGGCAGAAAAAACTGTATTTATAATATAAAAGTGCATGCAGGGCACTGGACAGACCACTAGGGACAAAGGGGATGTGTAATTATTTTATACAGTGCTGTAATCAGTAAGATTACAGTATACTGTATGTGTATTGTGTTTTTACTTTTTTGAATTTGGCGCCGATCTCCGCCCCCGTGCGCCGCAACGTCGCAGGGAACGGAGCTCGGCGGCACTCGGGCACTGTGTGAATCGAGCGAGGAGACAGCTCGATCACACAGCGGGGAGACATCGCAGGATCCAGGGGACAAGGTAAGTAACTCTCCCTGTATCCTGCGATGCAGCCCGAGTCTGGCTCGGGGTTACCGCTAATGGTACTGAAATCTCACCCCAGACTCGGGAATACCGCCAGGGAGGTTAAATACCGGTGTTATGGCAGCAGCTAGCTGCCATAACCTTGGTATTATTTTTTACTATGGGCGGTTCTGCATTGGATAAAAGTGTGGGATTGCTGTTAGAGGCAGCGGGAGAGGTAAACCCCCCGTTTCCGGGCTGACACGGATCTCCCTTTCACAGCACCCACAGTTTTAACCACCACTACTGTGGGGCGCTTGTATCATGCTGGCGGCATTCCGTGTTCGCGGTTGGACGGGGGTGATGACGTCACGCGCATGCGTGGTGCGCTTGCGCATGCATTGCGGGGTCACCGCGCCGCGTGTGTGCGTCACGCTGCCCCCATGTCACGCAGATCTGCCTTCCAGAATGCCAAAGTGGCCACAGAAGGGCCGCCATAGGCGGCTCATTGGCCCCCAGCTGGGAAGAACAATTCAGGGGCTAAACTGACACACCTGACATCAATTTATCAGTTGAATACTAAGGTACTTAAGATGTGCCCTCCACCTGGGGTTCCTTAGGTGATCCCCGGGGAGAGCACATCATTGTACATCTCAGAACGAATGGGTAAGGATGGATACCAGTTTGCTGCTGGGCTATAGTACAGTGAAACTCCCTCACTGACTGGTTTGTCATTAAACTTTTTTAATACAGATGCAGTACTCATATATCTTTGACCTGAACACACAGGCTCTGCATACCCGTCTTTGGACTTTGTTTTTCCTGGCGAGATTCTTGACAAGAATCTTGTGCCGGCCGAGTGTACACACGTACGATTAAAAAAAAACTTTGTTATTTTGAATGGCACGAATGCGGTGACGTCATCGACTACGACGAGCATGCGCTCGTCACATTCGATGCCGTCGCTGCCATCTTGCTTCACCCAAACTATGCCTTGGAAGCTACCGCGCATGCGTCAAAGTCATTTCGAGCATGCAAGGGTTTCCATGGAGGCAGGTTAGTATACACACGCTCGGGTTTCTCGTTGGGAAACAGGCCGACAAGAATCCCGACGAGAAAATAGAGAGCAGGATCTCTATTTTTCTCGTCGAGATTCTGGGCAGATTTCCAGACGAGAAACCTGAAAGCCTCGTACACACACATGTTTTTTTCGGCAAGAAAGCTCTGCCAGCAATTTTCTTGTTGTTTCTTGCCGAGAAAACCAGCCGTGTGTACGAAGCTTTATAGTACAACTCTCCTGTACTTCTGGTTGCTGTGGAAGAGCCAAGGGGAGAGAGGGGTGTATAAATGACTATGAAGTGAATAAACAGTGCCTCTGTGTATGAGAATCCCAACTCTAATATGTACAGTGGACAGTATATAACAAGAATATAACAAGAGTTGTACTATCCAGTGAAAAGACAAAATTGTGATATTAAAGGGCAACAATCTTGCCATGGGATAAACTACAGCAAAAGTAACTCTTGTTTACACACCCGAAATTAGAAAAAAACATTTCCTAGAGTTATGCTTTATTGTTCTTAGCCTTGCCACCGGTTTGCTTTAAGTTTGAGCACCTAACATGTTTTTTTAAGATATGTGATTATTTACTAAGGAACCATTCCAGTGTTAATTTTGTCAACAAAAATATTTTCGTCATAATTTTCATCAGCCAGAGCCGGCTCTTAAATTATGCAAATTAGGCGGTTGCCTAAGGCCCTGTGCTCACAGGAGCCTCGTGGACGCCTAATTTTTTACTAAACTCAAATTTTTTTTTTTAAATAACAAACATGTTATACTTACCTGCTCTGTGCAGTGGTATTGCTCAGAGCGGCCCCGATCCTCCTATTCTGGGGTCCCTGGCGGCGATCCTGGCTCCTCCTCTTCTTCTGCAGGACTAAGATAGTCAGCCGCTGGCTATGGGAAGAGGTAGTCCCCGTGCTCCTGAGCTGTGTGTCTATGGAGCTGTGCTCCATAGACTTACACAGCGGGACTTAGGCCCCCCCAATTCCTCTGATTAACAGCAGCAAGAGCCAATGGCTCCTGCTGTTGCTCAAATGCAGTGTAAAGAGGAAGTAAGGGGAGAAAAGATGCAGCCCTGCACAGCGCTGATCTCCTCTCCCCTCTCTTCCCCTTCTCACAGGGAAGGAGGGTGGCACAGGGACACTGAATTTTTTTTTTTACCTTAATGCAAATGTAGCGGCCTCCTCACTCCCCTCCTTGCATCAGCTTGTCTTTCTCTTGTCTAGGGGTACCTTAGAGGGGAGAGAGCGGGGTCACCACGCCAAGCCTTCACCACATGTGTCTGTGCAGTGTAAGCAAAGTTCTTTCTCTACCTTCGGGTCGGTGTTGTGCACCTGGAGTTACCTTGAACAATGTCCACCAGAAATGAGCCCCACACCATTAAAGTCCAACACTCCTTTATTCTTCTCGGGTGAACAGCACAATCAGTTAGACTCCCATAAAGAACAGAACAAACAAGGAGGTGTGGATGCGAGTAGGCCCAGACACAATGAACTCTCCACTTTCCTTCCCGAAAGTGGGCTGCGGTCTCCTAGCGAGAGGGGAATTTCCTTCCAGGCGGTCTCCGATGGGAGGCTCACCCGTCACTGGCAGTCTGCTGCACCCGGTCTTCGAGTGAGGAGCTCCCCCCGGTCCATTACGCCTTTCGGATTCGGGTACCCAATCCCTGGGTTCCCTAGGATCTCCGTCCCTCGCGGAACTCAGTGTTGGGCACTGAGCTCCAGACCTCCCTTCAAGTACCTCACCCCAGGCTAAAGGTGCCTGGGATGGAACACGACCTCCGGACGTCCTCTAGACCTAGACCGCCTAGAGGACCGACACGAACCACCGCCCTCAGGCTGAAGGTGCCTGGGACTCCAACCCTGTGACAAAGATGGCCGGCCCCTTTATACCCTCTCCCAGGAAGCACGGCGGGTTCCCCGCCCCACCATACCGCTGCCAAGGGAGGACAAAAAGGAGGCACGGCACACAGCAATGATTCAACCCCAGCCCAGGGCGACAGCGCCACCCGCTGGGCCGCAGGGAATTACACATCACTGGTGTCTCTGCAAGGTTTAAATTACACCCGGGAAAGTACATACCCACTACACAAACAATGCATTAAGGTAAAAAACGTTTTTAGGTTTAGTAACACTTTAACGCTGCTGTGCTCAGGCAGCATTAATAGCCCTGTCTCACTTAGGTGGGCCTCGAAGTGGCCGAACAGCTGGTTTAAATTTATTTTAGAGGTGACAGCTCACCTCAGCCTCTGGTGTACTCCCCACCTAGTCCAGGGCCTCCTCTGCATCACCCAGCCCAGGGCCTCCACTACACCCCCCCCCCCCCAGTCCAGGGCCTATGGTGTACTCCCCTCCTAGTCCAGGGCCTCCTCTGCATTACCCATTCCAGAGCCTCCACTAAACCCCCCCTCAGTCCAGGGTCTCCTGTGTACTCCCCTCCTAGTCCATGGCCTCCTCTGCATCCCCTAGTTCATAGCCTCCTCTGCACTCCCCTGCTAGTACAGGGCCTCCTCTGCACCTCCCAGTCCAGGGCCTCCTGTGTACTCCCCTTCTAGTCCAGGGCCTCCTCTCCTAATCCAGGGTCTTTGATACACCAACCCTTTTCTTGTCCAGGGCCTCCTCTGCACCCCCCCCCCCCACTCCAGCGCCTCCTCTGCACCTCCCCAGTCCAGGGCCTCCGCTGTACCCCCCAGTCCAAGGTCTACTCTGCACCCCCCCTTAGTAAAGGGCCTCCTCTGCACCCCCAGCCCAGTTTCTCCACCACCCCCCAAGGCCCCCACTGCACCCCCCAGTCCAGGGCCACCTCAGAGACCCCCAGTCCAGGGCTTCCTCCGCACCTCCCCTCAGCTCAGGGCCTCCAATACACCCCCCAGCCCAGGGCCTCCTCCGCACCCCACCTTAGTCTGGGGTCTCTTCTGCACCCCCCCAGTCCAGGGCCTTCTCTACACCCACCCAGGCCCCCCAAACCTTTGCTATAAAAACCGCAACTTCCTAGTTCAGGGCCTTCTGCACACAAACCCCTCTCCTTGTCCTAATAAATGCCTTCCAGTTCCACAAAGGCTCTCCCATGCTGAAGCTTCACTCTGGAATGCCTTTCTATAGTGCTGACAGGCGTGAGGAGCAGAGTGATTCAGCGCTAGTGCACCTGTGCAGTCTCCCTCCTATTTGGTTCTATGGTATTTGGCAAACTATGCAGAGGGGGCTGCCTGTCCATTACACTTGATCAGGTGGCAGTGACAACCTTAGAGCAGCGCTTCCAAGTGCGGGTGGGGTTGACGGAACCCCTGGTGTCAGCCCCCTTAAATACATCACCCGGGGCGTGTTCCCCCCTGCCCCCCCTAGTTTCGGCCCTGTATGTGTGTGTATATATATATATATATATATATATATATATACATACACACACACACACACACACACACACACACACATATATTTTAAAAAGAAAAAAGGGGGCGGGTCGAAGCATAATGCATTAGGCCTGTGGGGGTTTGGGGGGTACTGTATGTATGTGTAGCGACCTCACCCCTCTCACCCCCTTCTCATGCACGGCTTGTCTGTCTCGTCTAGGGGTTAGTACTGGGGGGAGGGATGAGATACACCACGGTCCATGTCCTCCAATGTGTAGAGATGAAAGCCAGAACTATTGGGTTTTGTGTATGTGTCCCAGAGTCAAATCCTCTCCTCTGATTGACTCCCCTTTGCTCCTAGTAACCAGAGTTCCACACACTGAAAAGGTCCAACTCGTATTTATTCTTCTCAATAAATAGTCATACAGCACAGACAGGTTGAGACCCATATATCACATCAGTATTTGTGGGGAGTAGGCCAAGGTACAATTCCTTTACATAGAGCTAACCAGTGTAGTGTCACCAGTGACCACTTCGCTAACGTAGCCCCTATCAGGGGAAGGACATCCGTCCAAGACAGTTACCGGAGGCCTCTCCGTCACCAGCAATGCTGCACTGGCCTCCTCGTCTCAGACACGGGCACCCAAGGAGTTAGGGCCCCCTCGGATTCCTCCATCCTCGCGGAACTCAGTCGAAGGTACTGAGCTCCAGGCTTCCGCCATAGTACCTCACCCCAGGCTAAACGTGCCTGAGATGGACTCCATCTCCCGCTCCGGCCAGGTCAAGGGCACCTGGGCCCGGAACTCCGGAACGCCAGCACCCAAGCTGAAGGTGCCTGGGTGCGGCTGCGTCCTCCGACTCTGAACCCCGAGGTCAGGGCGTCCGCCCCTTTTATCTCCTCTCCCTTTGCGTCACAGCAGGTTCCCCGCCCCGCTGTACCAGCGCCAGGAAAGGACAAAAAGGGATGCAGTCTTGCGGCCGCAGGGAACCTCACACCACCAGAGTCCCCCAAGAACCACAAAAGGGTCTCAGATTCCCTAACAATCAATGCATCTGAGTTACACTACCACCCAGATGCCTCCCCTAAATTCAAACACCCGCTACATATGTATGTACAGACACCTTTGCCAGGCAGGCATTTGTTAGGGCAGCCTTCCGCCAGCATCTTTTAAAGAGACTGGGAGCAAGGCTGCTCTAAACGGACGCCTGTCTGGCAATTCTGAACAGAAATTTGTAGGGCAGCTTTGCAACAAGGTCTTCCTCTATTATTCGGTATTTTGAAACTAATTTTTCTTTTCCTTTTTTTTTAAGTTATTTATATTATTTACGCTTTTTATTCAAGTTTTGTTTGAGGAACTGAGTTATTTATTTTATATTACTTATTGCACTTTGTACCCCTTATGATCCATGCACTACTGAGAAAATATGCTAAGTTACATATTTTCCTGTTTTCATGTTTTACATTTTTGTTGAAAAAATGGCTTGTTTCAAGCTTGTTACAATAAACAGGTTATGTGTAGGGATGAGCCGAACACCCCCCGGTTTGGTTCGCACCAGAACCTGCGAACGGACCGAAAGTTTGCGTGAACTTTAGAACCCTATTAAACACAATGGGCGCGAACGTTCGAAATCAAAAGTGCTAACTATAACGGCTGATATGCAAGTTATTGTCCTAAAAAGGGTTTGGGGACCCTGGTCCTGCCCCAGGGGACATGTATCAATGCAAAAAGAAGTTTTAAAAACTGACGTTTTTTCGGGAGCAGTGATTTTAATGATGCATACAGTGAAAAAAAATGTGAAATATTCCTTTAAATATCGTACCTGGGGGGTGTCTAAAGTATGCCTGTGAAGAACGGTCCCTGCACAAAATGACATTTCTAAAAGGAAAAAAAGTCATTTAAAACTGCTTGCGGCTTTAATGTAATGTCTGGTCCTGGCAATATGAATGAAAATCATTGAGAAAAATGGCATGGGTAACCCCCCCCCCCCAGCCCACTACCAGCCCCTTTGGGTCTTGTATGGATACTAAGGGGAACCCGCACCCAAAGTAAAAAAGAGCCCTATATACTCTGAACAGCAGTATACAGGCGGTGCAAACAAGACAGGGACTGTAGGTTTGTTCTTAAGTAGAATCTGTTTGTAATTTGGAACAGGTACATTTTTTAAGTGTAGCTCCAGCAAAAAAATCTATTTTTAAGCTTTTTGGAAAACATAGGGAAGGGTTATCACCCCTGTAACATTTGTTTTGCTATCTGTGCACCTGTTCAGAACATTTCTGTCCCAATGACAAATGTTTTTTGAAAATTTGGGGGTTTTAGTAAAACAAGGATTGGTGATAAAGCATCAGTGGAGAGGAGACACCTTTTTCCCATATTAACGCTTACAGGAGAGAATTTCCCTTCCTAGGGGTAGATTTCCTCTCACTTCCTGTTGTCTACTTCCGTTTGTAAGTAGGAGTCGTTTGTAAGTTGGATGTTTGAAAGTAGGGGCCTGCCGTATATACTCTGCAGAAATTTGGCCCTTAGGTGTTGGTGTTGCCACAACACTGTAAGCCCTCACAGTTACTCTTGGTGGGCGCTGGAACGCCCTGCTGTGAACTATTATATCAAGAATTGTAATTACATGCCATTGTTGAACAGTGGTAGGAAAAATTGGGCCTTTGGTGGTGGTGCTGGTGCCACAACACTGTAAGTCCTCACAGTTACTCTTGGTGGGCGCAGGAATGGGCCCAGCTGTGAATTATTAGATCAAGAATTGTAATTACATGCCCCTGTTGAACAGGGGCATAAAAATTGGGCCTTTGGTGGTGGTGGTGTTGCCACAACACTGTAAGCCCCCACAGTTACTCTTGGTGGGCGTAGGAATGGGCCCTGCTGTGAATTATTAGATCAAGAATTGTAATTACATGCCCCTGTTATACAGGGGCAGAAAAATTGGGCCTTTGTTGGTGGTGGTGGTGGTGGTGGTGGTGTTGCCACAACACTGTAAGCCCTCACAGTTACTCTTGGTGGGCGCAGAAATGGGCCCTGCTGTGAATTATTAGATCAATAATTGTAATTACATGCCCCTGTTGAACAGGGGCATAAAAATTGTGCCTTAGGCCAGTGTTTCTCAACTCCAGTCCTCAAGGCGCCCCAACAGGTCATGTTTTCAGTCTTTCCATTATTTTGCACAGGTGATTTGATCAGTTTCACTGCCTTAGTAATTGCCACAGCTGTTTCATCTGAGGGAAATCCTGAAAACATGACCTGTTGAGGCGCCTTGAGGACTGGAGTTAAGAAACACTGCCTTAGTCACTGGTGCCACAACACTGCAACCCCTCACAGATACTGTACTTGGAGCGCAGCAATGAGCCCTGTTGCAAAGTATTGCATCAAAAATTGTAATTACCCGCCCCTGTTAAATTGGGGCAGAAAAATTGGGCCTTAGGCACTGGTGCTGGTGCCACAACACTGCAACCCCTAACAGATACTGTAGTTGGAGCACAGCACTGAGCCCTGCTGCAAAGCATTGCATCAAAAATTGTAAATACACACCCCTGTTAAACAGGGGCTGAAAAATTGGGCCTTAGGCACTGGTGCTGGTGCCACAACACTGCAACCCCTCACAGATACTGTACTTGGAGCGCAGCAATGAGCCCTGCTGCAAAGTATTGCATCAAAAATTTTATTTACACGCCCCTGTTATACAGGGGCTCAAAAATTGGGCCTTAGGCACTGGTGCTGGTGCCACAACACTGCAACCCCTCACAGATACTGTAGATGGAGCACAGCAATGAGCCCTGCTGCAAAGCATTGCATCACAAATTGTAAATACACGCCCCAGGGGCTGAAAAGTTGGGCCTTAGCCACTGGTGGCGGTGCCCAGAACCAAAAATTTTCTTTCAAGCCATGAGCATGATTATTGTGGAGGAAGAGGATAGTCACTCAGCATAACAGGATAGTCACTTAGCATCAGCATAGGCAGTCTTGAAGGGATCTGACATTTCCAAAAATAATTATTCAGTTACATCAGCATCAGGTGCTTGGTAGCTGGTGGTGATCCAAGACTGATTCATTTTTATGAAGGTCAGTCGATCGACCGAGTCAGTGGACAAGCGCACCCTGTGATCGGTTACAAAGCCTCCAGCAGCACTGAATGTGCGTTCCGAAAGAACGCTGGATGCAGGACAGGCCAGTACCTCAATTGCATACTGTGCAAGCTCTGGCCAGTGATCCATCCTCAAGACCCAGTAACCCAGAGGATTTTCGTTGGGGAAAGGTGTCCAAGTCTGATCTTGCCCCTAGGTATTCCTGCACCATGTAAACCAGACGCTGGGGATGGTTGCTGGAAGCGATCATACCTTGGGTCTGCGTACTAAAAAACTGTCTGAACGCATCGGTTAGACGCCCACCTTCTCCACCGCGCCTTCTTTGACTGACCGGAGCCTCAGCAACACGTTGTCCAGGACCAGGAATTTGTAACCTCCCAGTCTCTGGGAACGCATTGCACAGACCTTTCTGCAAGGCCTCCCGAAGATGCTTCATCCTCTGCTCCCTCTGCGACGGCAAGATAAGGTCCGCAACCTTACCCTTGTAACGTGGATCAAGGAGGGTTGCAAGCCAATAATGATCCCTCTCCTTGATCGCACGAATACGAGGATCCTTCCGCAGGCTTTGCAGGATCAGGGAGGCCATGCAGCGTAGGTTTGCTGAGGCATTCAGTGCAGAGTCCTCTGGGTCACTGAGGACGACATGATCCGAAGCCACCTCCTCCCAGCCACGTACAAGTCCATGGGTGTCTTGGGACTGTAATTGATCCCTTGAAGACTGCTGCTGATGCTGAGTGCTAGGCTCCAACTCCATGCTGACACAATAATCCTCCTCCTCCTCCTCGTCCTCTTCCTGTGTGATATCTGGGCCAGCAGGAACACTGTCTGGATAAAGGGGGCCTTGAGAGGTAAGGAAGTCCTCCTTTTCCTGCCTCTGTTTTGCCTCAAGTGCCCTGTCCATTATTCACGCAGTGTGTGCGCCAACAGGTGGACAAGAGGGACAGTGTCACTGATGCATGCACTGTCACTGCTCACCATCCTCGTGGCCTCCTCAAATGGTGCCAGGACAGTGCATGCATCCCTGAACATAGCCCACTGGCGTGGTGAAAAAAATCCAAGCTCCCCTGACACTGTCCTGGTGCCATATTGCACCAGATACTCATTATGGCCCTCTGCTGCGTGTGCAGCCGCTGCAGCATGGACAACGTAGAGTTCCACCTGTCGGGCATGTCACAGATTAGGCGGTTCTTGGGCAGGTTGTAATCCTTTTGCAGGTCAGCCAGCAGAGCACTGGCATTATATGACCGGCGGAAATGCCCACAGAGTTTCCTGGCCTGCTTCAGGACCTCCTGTAAGCCTGGGTACCTGCCCAAGAACCACTGCACCACCAAGTTAAGGACGTGAGCCAAACAGGGCACATGGGTCAGTTGTCCCTGTCGGAGGGCGGAGAGGAGGTTGGTGCCATTGTCGGAAACCACCTTTCCCTGAGCCTGCCCCTGCAGAGCTGACAGAATCTATGCCCCAGTGTGGCTCCTGTCCCCCAAGCACACCAGCTCAAGCACCGCATGGCATCTTTTTGCCTGCGTACTTGCGTAGCCCCTTGAACGCCTACGGAGCACCGCTGGTTCAGAGGACAAAGCACATGAAGAGGCCATGGAGGAAGAAGAAGAGGAGGAGGTGGAGGAGAGAGGTGTATCAGAATCACCAGTAGTAACATTTTGGAGGCGTGGTGGCGGAACAACCTCCAACACTACTGCACCTTGTCCTGCATCCTTCCCAGCTGCCAGCAGAGTCACCCAATGCACAGTGAAAGATAGGTAATGTCCCTGTCCATGCCTACTGGACCATGAGTCAGCGGTAATATGCACCTTACCGCTGACCGCCCTGTCCAGCGAGGCCAAGACATTGCCTTCCACATACCGGTAGAGAGCCGGAATCGCCTTCCGTGAGAAAAAGTGGCGTTTGTGAACCTGCTACTGAGGAACCGCACATTCAACAAACTCACGGAAGGGGGCAGAGCCTACCTACTGAAAAGGCAGCAGTTGAAGTGCTAGAAATTCAGCCAAGCTAGCTGTCATAGAATGCTAGCAAACCAGACTGTGTGACTGCACAGAGGAGACCAAACAGGTGTAGGTGAAAGTGTAACAATTTATTAAGGAAAGTAAACAGACAAATAAACACCTCCAACAGAACACAGTGCAGTAACCTAACCAAATAACAGTGACTTATAGAAAATATATACAATAAGGGGGAATACTGGAATCGTAGTGAAAGCCAGGCCGAGGTCATACACAAGGGAATCGAAGCAGATGGGTATGGATGGGAATCAAACAGGAACAGGGAGGGGACGGATGGATTGGCTGCAGAGCAGGGATCCAGGTAACAGGAGGAACAGATGCAGGATGGGCTCTAGGTAGGGATCAGGTCGGATCGGGGCAAGCAGGATGCAGGTTCAAGTCCAGATCACAGGTTCTAGATCAGGGAGAGAGATAACAGGGCAAGGAGTGTTTGTATTTGCCGGGTATTTATAGGAAGTCTTGTAATCAGGCTTCAGGTCACAGCTGAGCGCAGGAAGTTCTGCCTGTCCCACACTGCCGGAATACACCCGCTGGTGGACGCCAGTACTACAGTCCATGGATCATGCATTACCACCAGCAGGTGAGATCCTCCAACAAAGATATTGGCTGCAAGAGGACACCTGCTGGCAAATACTAGTACTGCAGTCCATAGGACCAACAGCACCGCCAGTGGGTGAAGCCTTTCCTGACAGTACCCCCCCCAAAAAGAGCGGCCTCCGGACGCTCCAACTAACTGTTGCTGGGGAAAGTTCATGGCAACAAGCTGGGCAACAGGCAAGGTCACATCCGGGCAGACAGCGGGCACATCCGGGCAAACAGTAGGCACATCCAACTGGGAAGCAGGCACATTCAACTGGAAAGCAGTCACATCAAGCTGGGCAGCAGACAGGGGCACACCAGGCAGGGCAGCAGTCAGGAACATCTCAGGCTTGGCAGCAGGCTCCTCAGGCCAGGAAACGGGCACCATAACTTCAGGCCGGGAAACGGGCACCACAACCTCAAGCCGGGAAACGGGCACCGCAACCTCAAGCCGGGAAACGGGCACCACAACCTCAAGCCGGGAAACGGGCACCACAACCTCAAGCCAGGAAACGGGCACCACAACCTCAAGCCGGGAAACGGGCACCACAACCTCAGGCCGGAAAACGGGCACCACAACCTCAGGCCGGGAAATGGGCACCACAACCTCAAGCCGGGAAATGGGCACCGGATCTTCAGGCGAGGACACAGGCACTGAATCTTCCGGCGGGGACACTGGATCTTCAGACTGGGGCACTGGCATCAGGACTTCTGGTTGGAAGGCAGGCACCGGAACATCAGGCTGGAACACTGGCTCTGGCACTTCAGGCTGGAACACTGGCTCTGGCACTTCAGGCTGGCAGGCTGGCACAGGAACTTCAGGCTGGCAGGCTGGCACAGGAACTTCAGGCTGGCAGGCTGGCACAGGAACTTTAGGCTGGTAGGCTGGCACAGGAACTTCAGGCTGGTAGGCTGGCACAGGAACTTCAGACTGACAGGCTGGTACAGGAACTTCAGACTGACAGGCTGGTACAGGAACTTCAAGCTGGCAGGTTGGCACAGAAACTTCAGGCTGGCAGGCTGGTACAGGAACTTCAGGCTGGCAGGCTGGTACAGGAACTTCAGGCTGGCAGGCTGGTACAGGAACTTCAGGCTGGCAGGCTAGCACAGGAACTTCAGGCTGGTAGGCTGGCACAGGAACTTCAGGCTGACAGGCTGGTACAGGAACTTCAGCCTGGCAGGCTGGTATAGGAATTTCAAGCTGGAAGGTTGGCACAGGAACTTCAGGCTGGCAGGCTGGTACAGGAACTTCAGGCTGGCAGGCTGGAACAGAAACTTCAGGCTGGCAGGCTGGTACAGGAACTTCAGGCTGGCAGGCTAGCACAGGAACTTTAGGCTGGCAGGCTGGTACAGGAACTTCAGGCTGGCAGGCTGGCACAGGAACCTCCGGCTGGCAGGCTGGTACAGGAACTTCAGGCTGGCAGGCTGGTACAGGAACTTCAGGCTGGCAGGCTCGTACAAGAACTTCAGGCTGGGAGACTGGTACAGGAGCCTCAGACTGGCACAGGAACCTCAGGCTGGCAGACTGGCACAGGAACCTCAGGCTGGCAGACTGGCACAGGAACCTCAGGCCGGCAGATTGGCATAGGAACCTCAGGCCGGAAAACCGGCACGGGAACTTCAGGCTGGCAGGCTGGCACAGGAACTTCAAGCTGGGTAAAGGGAACTGGGATGTCAGACTGGGTAAAAGGTACGGGGGCGTCAGATTTAGGTGGGTCGTCAAGTTCTACTGGCATGAACATGAACGCAGGCTGGAGCAGGTTGGTGGGTGTGGAGGTAGGTTGGGTTACTGGTTGGATTGTGTGGATTGGGAAGTACCGCTTCTTCTTAGACTTAGTCACTGCAGGCTTGCAAATAACGGGGGGAATGTATGAAAAAGATGGAATCGAGTAAGTGGAAGGACTAGAGTGAGGCAGAGATACGGGGATAGTGGCTGGATGAGGTTCTTGTGGATTGACTACAGGTAGAAGGAAAGGGTAGAAGGGAAGAAGCAGGTGGATTGAAGGTGCGACAGGTGGAGACTGGGTAGTAATATTTGGCGGGGGCTGAGCAAACTGGGCTGTAGCTGGGGTTGCCATAGGCGATGGGCGGATACATTCTTGGGGAGGCAGGTGATTAATGGCAGGGCTGGAATGTTGTGGCTTGGCTAAGTTCAGGAGATCTGACCATGCCTGTAGCACAGGTTGAGCAAAAACTGTCTTACACACAGCCTGTCCGACCAGGGATTGCACTGGATGGATGCAACCGGACAACACCTGCTGGGAACAGAAGGAATAATGTTCCCAAAAATAGGCTGGATCATCCTCTAACAACCACATTAAGGATTCAACCTGGTCAAAACTGAAAGGGGGTGAAAAATCGTCACTCCCATCGGGAATATGTGACAGGGCTGGCTTTTCACATAACCAAACTAACGGCTGAATATCCTCAAAAGATATATAACCCTGCCCCACTAGGGAATAAGCTGATTGGATGGTTTCTATCAGCTGGCCGCTGGTCCAATCTTTTAGAATCAGACGACAATATTCGTTATCCTCTGCTGCCAGCAGAGAATAATAAATGATTTTGTTATTATCCATCTCAACCGGGTTTAACAAACCAGGATGGTTCCTCAATGCAGCCACGTCTGGTTTAGGGATGGCCCTGGTATACTGTCATAGAATGCTAGCAAACCAGACTGTGTGACTGCACAGAGGAGACCAAACAGGTGTAGGTGAAAGTGTAACAATTTATTAAGGAAAATAAACAGACAAATAAACACCTCCAACAGAACACAGTGCAGTAACCTAACCAAATAACAGTGACTTATAGAAAATATATACAATAAGGGGGAATACCGGAATCATAGTGAAAGCCAGGCCGAGGTCATACACAAGAGGATTGAAGCAGATGGGTATGGATGGGAATCAAACAGGAACAGTGAGGGGACGGATGGATTGGCTGCAGAGCAGGGATCCAGGTAACAGGCTGGACAGATGCAGGATGGGCTCAAGGTAGGGATCAGGTCAGATCGGGGCAAGCAGGATGCAGGTTCAAGTCCAGATCACAGGTCCTAGATCAGGGAAAGAGATACCAGGGCAAGGAGTGTTTGTATTTGCCGGGTATTTATAGGAAGTCTTGTAATCAGGCTTCAGGACACAGCTGAGCGCAGGAAGAGCTGCCTGTCCCACACTGCCGGAATACACCCGCTGGTGGACGCCAGTACTACAGTCCATGGATCATGCATTACCACCAGCAGGTGAGATCCTCCAACAAAGATATTGGCTGCAAGAGGACACTGTACTGCAGTCCATAGGACCAACAGCACCATCAGCGAGTGAAGCCTTTCCTGACACTAGCATTCAACCGCTGGGCATGTGGATGGCTGGGAGCGAACTTCTTTCGGCGGTGCAGCAGCTGGGGCAGGGAAATTTGCCTGGTACAATCGGACGTCGGTGTACCGATAGCAGATTGTCCGCAAGTACTTGGCTGTGACACACCAAATACTACACCTTCATTCCTCTCAGTGCAGGTTCCAGAGAGGACTGAAGGTATAGTGGGGTTGGAGATCCCAGCTGATGAGGAGCAAGGAGAGGTCCTTTTTGTTCTTTGGTGTGGGTCTTTTAGGTACGCTTGCCAACGGACTGCATGGCAGGTCGACATATGTCTGGTCAAGCACGTGGTGCCCAAGCGGCTGATGTTTTGGCCACGCGAGATACGCTTTAGACATATGTTGCAAATGGCAACGGTGCGATCTGTTGCACACGTCTGTAAAAAGGCCCACACCAAAGAACTTTTGGAATAACGCAAAGAGACAGCAGCGCCCTGCACATGCGGAGCTCTGCCGTGTGATGCGGTTGGTGTGCTGCCCTTAATCTGGCCCCTGGGGGGCATCCTGCCTCATTGGAGATGTGCCTCCTCCTCCTCCTCCTCTCTCCTATCAGGCACCCACGTGGAGTCAGTGACCTCATCATCCCCTCCCTCCTCATCACTGGAGCCAATCTGGCAGTATGCTGCAGCTGGGGGAACATGACTGCCAGATAGCTGTCCTTTTTGGGCACCCCCTCACTCTGGGCTCACGTTACTACCCCCTCTCTCTGAGCTCACGTTACTGCCTTCCTCCAGCTGGGTTCCATCATCAGAGCCTTCAAAACGCTGGGCATCCTCCTGGAGCATGTACCCAACACTGTGGTCAAACAGTTCGGGGGAATCCTCAGGAGGACATGGTGGGGCTAGGGAAGGAGTGACAGATACCATTGAGCCGAGGGAAGAGGCCGCGTTGGCAGCTGCTTTGCCAGACAAAGTACCCTGAGCCTGGGTGAGAGAGGATGAGGAGGAGGAGGATGGCTTGGTCATCCACTCTACCAAGTCTTGGGCATGTTGCGGCTCAATGTGGCCAGCTGCCGAAAAGGACAAGCATGTCCCACGGCCACATGCTGATGAGGATGCACCGTGTCCACGACCAGCAGCACTGTTGCCTCTAGACACAGAGCCTGCTTGCCCTCTTTTATTGCCTCGTGACTGACTGCCTCTCCTTGTTTGCCTTCCAGACATACTAATGGCCTGCAGTGAGATGTAGCTGCACAAAGGTGGGATGTATATATATATATATATATATATATATTTGTCTGCACTGATAATGCAGCTATCAGAATCAACTGCCTGCTGTGGTATTAGTATGGGAAAAGCAGCAGCAGCAGTTAGTTTTAGGTGAAAACTGTGCAGAGAGGAACACAGTAAACTAACTGAAAATACTTGCAGCTCTCTGCTTGTGGTTTTATTATGAGAACACCACTATGATAATCACTAACTGTATTCAGGTAAGCTTTAGGTGAACGCTATGCAAAGCACACAGTACACTAAGTGAAACACTGACTGTCTGCAGCTAGCACAATCACCTGCCTGCCTGTCACAGTATAGAGAAAACCAGGAATGGATCTAGCTAAACTGAATACAGTGTATAAATATATATACAACACCTAGGATGCATATATATCCTTTACACACTGTAACTGCAGCTAACTGACTCGCCTGCCTGCTCTATCTAACTCAATATAAATGACACTGTCTGTCTCTGTAAACTCTCTCTTTTCACAACTCCAACACACTACACAAGGCCGCCGAGCTGGCGGCCTTATATAGTGTGGGGCGTGTACTAAACCCCCTGAGCCATAATTGGCCAAAGCCACCCTGGTTTTGGCTAATTACGGCTCTCCGTTTTTTCTGCGCTGTGATTGGCCAAAGCATGCGGGTCATAGTGCATGCTTGGCCAATCATCAGCCAGCAATGCACTGCGATGCCGCAGTGAATTATGGGCCGTGACACGCCACTCGAATTTGGCGAGAACGGCCCATAATGTTCGCAATTCGGCGAACAGCCGATGTTCGAGTCGAACATGGGTTCGACTCGAACACGTAGCTCATCCCTAGTTATGTGCAAGAATATGTTGTAAAAATTATATTTTTTTGTTTATACTTTGTTGACAAATTTATTTCACATTTAGGAGACAGCACCAAGGATATTGAGTAGGCAGATGCACAAGTTTTATCTATATTTGTGTGCATGTAATACATACCCTATGTTTAACCACTTACAGACCGCCCGCCGTAATTATACGTCGCTAGCTAGCATAACCCCGGTACCCTCTTCAAGAGCGGCCGGTCCTCTTTCAGATAAAAGTGGTCTCTGGGGTGGATACACAGGGAGATCACTTTGATCAGCGGCGAGAGAGGGCCCTCCTCCCGCCGCTTTTCGGTGCCCTCCGCCGCTGCCAACGGCAGGAGGAGATCGGGTCCTGTCCCTGCCTGGGTATGGAGATGAGATAGGGGAAGATGGCCCCCACCCGTCTACACATCATTGCAGGGTGAAAGCGACGTCAAAACGTCACTTCCGCCCAATGCTCTTAAAGGGACCTTTTTTTTTTAAATGACATAAAAAAAATATATTTATTGTTTTATTGCATTTTAGTCTAAATATGAGATCTGAGTTTTTTTTGGCCCCAGATCTCATATTTAAGAGGACCAGTCATGCTTTTTTTCTATTACAAGGGATGTTTACATTCCTTATAATAGGAATAAAAGTGACCCAAATATTTTTTTTAAAACAGTGTCAAAATAAAAAAATATATAAATAAAAAAATATATATATATTTTTTAAAGCGCCCGGTCCTGACTAGCGAACGCATACGTGAGCAGCGCCCACATATGAAAACGGTGTTCAAACACATGTGAGGTATCGCCGCAATCGTTAGAGCGAGAGCAATAATTCTACCCTAGACCTCCTCTGTAACTCAAAAGATGCAACCTGTAGAATTTTTTAAAGGTCGCCTATGGAGATTTTTAAGAGTAAAAGTTTGTCGCCATTCCACGAGCGGGCGCAACTTTGAAGCGTGACATGTTGGGTAACAATTTACTCGGCGTAACATTATCTTTCACAATATAAAAAAAAAATTGGGCTACCTTTACTGTTGTCTTATTTTCTAATTCAAAAAAGTGTTTTTTTTTCCAAAAAAAGTGCGCTTGTAAAACCGTTGCGCAAATACGGTGTGACAAAAAGTATTGCAACGACCGACATTTTATTCTCTAGGGTGTTAGAAAAAAATACATATAATGTTTGGGGGTTCTAAGTAATTTTCTAGCAAAAAAAAAACTGTTTTTAACTTGTAAACACCAAATTTCAGAAAGAGGCTCGGTCCTTAAGTGGTTAATTATACTTGATAAACCACTTCAATACAGGGCACTTTCACCCCCTTCCTGCCCAAGCCATTTTTCAGCTTTCAGCGCTGTCACACTTTGAATGACAATTGCGCAGTCATGCAACACTGTATTCAAAAATTTTCCCCACAAATAGAGCTTTCTTTTGGTGGTATTTGATCACCTCTGCGGTTTTTATTTCTTGCGCTCTAAACAAAAGAAGAGGGACAAGTTTGAAAAAAACACAATATTTTTTACTTTTTGCTATAATAAATATCCATTCTTTTTTTTTAAAAACAAATTTTTTCCTCAGTTTAGGCCGATGTGTATTTTTCTACATATTTTTGGTAAAATAAATCGCAATAAGCGTATATTGATTGGTTTGCACAAAAGTTATAGCGGCTACAAAATAGGGGATAGATTAATAGCATTTTTTTTTTTTTTTACTAGTAATGGCGGCGATCAGCAATTTTTATCGTGACTGCGATATTGCGACGGACACATCGGACACTTTTGACACATTTTTGGGAACATTCACATTTATACAGCGATCCCTGTTATAAAAATGCATTGATTACTGTATAAATTTGACTGGCAGGGAAGGGGTTAACACTAGGGGGCGATCAAGGGGTTAAATGTGTTCCCTGTGAGTGATTCTTACTGTGGGGGGAGGGGACTGACTGGGGGAGGTGACCGATCTGTGTCCCTATGTACAAGGGACACACCATTGGTCTCCTCTCCCTGACAGGACGTGGATCTGTGTGTTTACACACACAGATCCACGGTCCCGCTCAGTTACTGGGCAATCGCGGGTGCCCGGCAGCCATCGCGGCCGCTGGGCACGCGCATCGGGTCCTTAGTGACGCAGCGGGTGTGCGCGCCTTAGTGGCTCAGGAAGGCGCAACGTCATATGAACGAGAGGGTCTTCGTCCCGCCATCATTTGACGGCGGGCGGTAGACAAGTGGTTAAAGAATAATTGGTTAGCGAAAATTCTAGAAGCTGTGAATTCATAGTTCATAGGATTTAAGACTCTTAATATATACAAGTTATACAGTTCATTTTTATAGCTTGAATTATTTTTCCCATTATGGGCGTGAGTTGGGCCTCATGTCAAAGTTTTGCCTAAGCCTAGAGCCGCCTCTGTCATCAGCTGCAAATTTTTAGTGACGAAAACTGAACGATAATACAATTTAAAATAACCTAATTTATGATAACTATGACAAAAATTTGAATTTATTGGAAATGAACGAAAACGGAGCGGAAATGTGAAGGAAGGACGTTTATCCACCTGAACTTCCGCTTTTTTGGAGCTCAGCCAGTCTGTTAAATTCCCAGCCCCCTGACAAGCTGTATTGGCTAAGAGATGCAGTCTCCCTCTGTCTGCCTGCTGCCTGGGAGTTCTGGAACAATGCCCTGCAAACCACGTGGTGAGTGTTTCCCCTCCCAACAAGATAGCAGTGCCGAGCACTGTGTACAATAACGGCATTCCCAGACCAACCAGTTCTCTGCCCTGTGCACTCCCTCACTCACATTTACTTCCCCATTCCCACTACATGTTATTAGATATTCACTCAGTGGCGGCTGGTGCTCAATATTTGGGGGAGGGGGTTGGGCGGCAAACTCAGGATTTGGGTGCTTCTCCTCCCAGCCGAATGGGAAATGGGTCCTGAGACTCCCTGGCAAATCGGGTCTCAGGACCTGCTTCCTGATTGACTGGGAGGAAAATCAGGAAGACAATAGCAAATATAAGCCAATTAGAGCCTCCGGCCATCACTGTATTTACTCCAGGAGTACTGTATATATTGAGTTTGTAAATTCTAGAGAAATGCTTAAAGGGGTTGTAAAGGTTCGTTTTTTATTTTCTAAATAGGTTCCTTTAAGCTAGTGCATTGTTGGTTCACTTACCTTTTCCTTAGATTTCCCTTCTAAATATTTGTTTTCTTTGTCTGAATTTCTCACTTCCTGTTCCTCCTCAGTAAGCTGTTCAGTAAGCTGTTCTGGCTGACTCCACACCACTCGGTGATGGTGTGAAGTTTAGTGAGGAGAAACAGGAAGTGAGAAATTCAGACAAAGAAAAAAAACATTTAGAAGGTAAATCAAAGAAAAAGGTAAGTGAACCAACAATGCACTAGCTTAAAGGAACCTATTTAGAAAATAAAAAACGAACCTTTACAACCCCTTTAAATAATCCATTACAATTTAACGAATTTAGTAAACTAAAATGTAAAATGTAAAATGTACTGGAGATTTTAGTCGACTAAAATATGAAAGCAATTCAGATGACTAAAATATGACTAAAACTAAAATGTAATTTTAGTCAAAAGACTATGACTAAAAACTAAATTGAAACACTGGACCATTCACACCATTCACACCTAGACAGTACATTGCAGTGTGTTTAAAAAATGGGATTGCCACCAGGCCAAAATGGATCAAAAATCTGACAAGCACCATTTTTCTGACATAGTACACCTCAACACACGTTACCATGCATATGGTACACTGCAACATGTGTGTCAGAGATGCGTTGCTTTAGTTCATTGGTGTACCGTTACACTATAATCAATAGGTGGGAATGAGTTCTAAAAGCATAGATACAATTGAATCTTGTAAATGTGCTGGACTCAAGTTCCAGGTGTCATTACACTTGTTCCTCAAACGTTCCCACCTTCCAGATGCACCTTACTTCCCTTTTATTTCATACTGAATACAGCCAAGATTTATCTCATTACTTTATATTGGACTGCCAACTCCTTCAAATGGGAGAGTTAATAGCCTGGAGTCCATTTTATTTTATTTATTTTCATTTCAAACAAGGTTTATTAAGTTTCAGATAAGATACAAAAAAATTAGCATAGGTAGCATGGAAAACCTTTGGGTAGAACCCAAAAACTAGTACAATGTAAACACTTTGAATCATATACTGAGCAACACATCATACATAATAAGACAAAAGAAATGCAGGAGACCGAAATAACAAAACTATACATAGCCAGGATCTGTACAGGAATCCATTTTATTTTACATTTTTTTAAAGTTAATAAGTTGATGTTTCATGTCAATTTTTTTAGCATTTATATGTAGCGGAGCCTCACTCTCCCTCTCCGCTTCTCCTGGTTATTGGCTGGTGTGGTCTAGGGGTACCTGGGAGAGGAGAGTGCAGGAACACTACGCCAGCTCTCCCCTCATATGTGTATGAGAGTTGAGCAAAGTCACTTAAATTACCTCCGGGTCTGCTCACTGCATACGAAGCTTCCAGTTGTTCCGTGTAGATGTGTCTGCCAGTAACAGAGCCCCACACCAATTAAAAGTCCAACACTCTTTTATTTCTCCATTGCAGGGTGAAAATAACAGTTGAACTTTCCGTAACAGACAGACAGGGGTGTGGATACGAGTAGGCCCAGGCACAAATGAACTCTCCTATTCCTTTGCAAGCGAATAGGCCTGGCGCACGGTCTCTGCCACCGACCGTGAGATTGGTCGCTGCCACCGACCGGGTGAACCGTTGAGGCCCCTGCCACAGGCCTAATAGCAGGTCTCTGCCACCGACCTCAGTTGACTAGTTGGACTGCTGCCACCGGTCATTGAACATGAACCACCTTCCTCCATGAACTTGGCCCCTGTTCGAGAAAGACATCCCTCCGGGCGGTCTCCAGAGGTTCACCCATCACTGGCAATATGCTGCACCAGGTCTTCGGAAGAATCCCTCCTCCGGTCCCTTACGCCTCTGGATTCGGGTGCCCAACACCCGGGGCACCCTAGGACAGTCCCTCCCCGGCGGGACCCGGCGGAAGGTACTGGGCCCCAGGCCTCCGGCCGAGTACCTCACCCCAGACTGAAGGTGTCTGGGATGGAACACGAACTCCAAGTGTCCAGGCCTAGGCCACCTGGACACCGACCGCGAACAGCAGCCCTCAGGCTGAAGGTGCCTGGGACTCGAACCTCGTGGCGAAGATGTCCGGCCCCTTTATATCCTCTCCCAGCAAGCACAGCGTGTTCCCCGCCCCACCGTACAACTGCTGCGAGAGGTCACAAAGGGTACGGCACTGCAGTGACGGTTCAACCCCAACCCGAAGTGGCAGCGCCACCTGCTGGGCTGCAGGGAACTGGTCATCACTGATGTCTTCACCAGATTTAAACACTCTGAAAGGTACATACCCGCTACATATATAAACGCTGTGTTCTAAAAATAAACACTTAATATGGGGTGGATCCTGTTGTCACAAAGCATTATGAGTTTTCTAAAGACAACACAAAGCAAAAGCTATTTTCTTTCAGACATTCAGTCTCTGATTGAAAACTTGCACTGAAGTCAAGCAGAGAGGGGAAGAGAAGGGGAGGAACAACACCTTTGACTCATTCAGTTCTGTTTTATATTTCAGCTTGAGCTGTCGAGCTATCTAAACAACAGTTTTTTTAGATAAGTAAAGCATGAAAAACAAATATGAGAGCGCTCCGCTCGATGGATGCATATGAAAACATAAAAGTCATATATCATATTTACTTAATAACAGAAGAAAAATATTTTAAAATATGATATTTTTTAGTCCCTAACTATTAATAAATGAGGAAAGGAATACAATGCTGTGAAAAATATTTGCACTCTTTCTTATTTTTTTGCATATTTGTCACACTTAAATTACTCAGATCACCAACACATTTTATTATTACACAAAGATAACCTGAGTAAATACAAAATGCCGTTTTTAAATAATGGTTACATTTATTAAGGCAAAAAAGCTGTCCAAACCTGCCTGGCTTTATGTGAAAATGTAATTGCCCCATAAACCTAAGGCCCCTTTCACACGGGCGGACCGTATGTCCGTTTTTCACCCATCCATTTTCGGACGAAAAACGGACATACATGTATCCCTATGGGATAGCGGATGTCAGCGGATGAACATCCGCTGACATCCGATCTTATCCGTGCACGCAATGCTCCGTTTTTCAGGATAGAAAAATTTATATTTTTCTATCTGTCTGCGGAGCGGATCGGATGAACACGGACAGACGGTCCGTGTTCATCCGATCCCCCATAGGGGAGAGCGGAGATCTGACAGGGCGGTCCCTGCCCAGTGTGCGGGGACTGCCCAGTCATCCGCCGGCTCAGCGGGGATCAACGGAGCGATCCCCGCTGAGCAACCGGAGGTTCACGGGGCGGATCATGACTCATCCGTCCCGTGTGAAAGGGGCCTAATAACTGGTTGTGCCACCCTTGGCGGCAACAACTGCAAACAAGCGTTTGCGATAACTGGCAATGAGTCTTTCACATTGCTGTGGAGCAATTTTGGCCCACTCTTCTTTGCAGAATTGTTTTAATTCAGCCACATTGGAGGGTTTTCCAGCATGAACGGCCTGTGTAAGGTCATGATTAGGGAAGACCTTCGTGTTCGCGTCGAACACACGTTCGACTCGAACATCGGCCGTTCGATCGTTCGGCGAAGAACGAACGTTATAGTCCGTTCACGCTGAATTCGTGTTGCGCGACACGGCCTATAATTCACTGCGGCATCACAGTGCATTGCTGGCTGATGATTGGCCAAGCATGCACTATGACCCGCATGCTTGGCCAATCACAGCGCGGAAAAAACGGAGAGCCGTAATTGGCCAAAGCCAGGGTGGCTTTGGCCAATTATGGCTCAGGGGGTTTAGTACACGCCCCACACTATATAAGGCCGCCTGGAAGTCGGCCTTGTCTAGTGTGTTGGCGTTTGTGAAAGAGGCAGTTTCAGAGAGATAGACAGTGTCATTTATATTGAGTTAGATAGAGCAGGCAGGCGAGTCAGTTAGCTGCTGTTACAGTGTGTAGAGGATATATATGCATCCTAGGTGTTGTATATATATTTATACACTGTATTAAGTTTAGCTAGATCCGTTCCTGTTAGTTTCTATACTGTGACAGGCAGGCAGGTGATTGTGCTAGCTGCAGACAGTCAGTGTTTCACTTAGTGTACTACTGTGTGCTTTGCATAGCGATCCCCCATAGGGGAGAGCGGCGCACTGACAGGTCGGTCCCTGCACAGTGTGCGGAGACAGACCTGTCATCTGCCTGCTCAGCGGGGATCGACAGAGCGATCCCCGCTGAGCAAAGCGGAGCCCGCACACGGACACGGATCATGTGAAAGGGGCCTTAGTGTACTACTGTGTGCTTTGCATAGCATTCACCTAAAGCTCACCTGGATACAGTTATTCTCTATACTGTGACAGGCAGGCCGGTGATTGTGCTAGCTGCAGACAGTCAGTGTTTCACTTAGTGTACTACTGTGTGCTTTGCATAGCATTCACCTAAAGCCTAAATTTTTGATGCAATACTTTGCAACAGGGCTCATTGCTGCGCTCTAAGTACAGTATCTGTGAGGGGTTGCAGTGTTGTGGCACCAGCACCAGTGCCTAAGGCCCAATTTTTCAGCCCCTGTTCAACAGTGGCATGTAAATACAATTCCTGATATAATAGTTGACAGCAGGGCGTTCCAGCGCCCACCAAGAGTAACTGTGAGGGCTCACAGTGTTGTGGCAACACCAACACCTAAGGGGCAAATTTCTGCAGAGTATATATGGCAGGCCCCTACTTTCAAACATCCAACTTACAAACGACTCCTACTTGCAAACGGAAGGAGACAACAGGAAGTGAAAGGAAATCTACCCCTAGGAAGGCAAAATCTCTCCTGTAATGCCGCGTACACACGATCATTATTCACGGCAGTTAAAAAACCGCTGTGAATAATGTCATTAAAAACTAGGGAACGGCTTGTTCCCCACACACGCTCGTTTTTCACGTCGTTTTTTCTCTTGTCGAGAAAAACGACCGTCTGTGGGCTCCGTGGCAGTGTTTCCCTATGGGAAACACTGCTGCGGAAAACATGTCGAAAAAAACTACGAGAAAAATTAGAACATATTAGCCCACAGACTATCGTTTTAGCCCACAGACTATCGTTTTTCTCGTCGAATGGGAAAAATGTCGTTTGTCTCGACGAGAAAAACGGCCGTGTGTACACGGCATTAGAGTTAATATGTGAAAAAGGTGTCTCCTCTCCACTGATGCTTTATCACCAATCCTTGTTTCAATAAAAAAAAACAAATTTTCCAAAAACATTTGTCATTGGGACGGAAAGTAAGGTGAAATGTTCTGAACAGGGGCACAGACAGCAAATCAAATGTTACAGGTGTGATAACCCTTCCCTATGTTCTCCAAAAAGCTTAAAAATAGATTTTTGGCTGGAGCTACACTTAAAAAATGTACATGTTCCAAATTACAAACAGATTGTACTTAAGAACAAACCTACAGTCCGTGTCTTTTTTGCACCGCCTGTATACTGCTGTTCAGAGTATATAGGGCCTTTTTTTATTTTGGGAGGGGGTTCCCGTTAATATCCATATAAGACCCAAATGGTTGGTAATGGGCTGGGGTAGGGTGGGGGGGGGGGTGATGGGGTAGCCATGCCATTTTTCTCAATGATTTTTATCCATATTGCCGGGACCCAGGGATGGACTGGCCATAGGGAGTTTCCCGGTGGGCCAATGGCACAGTGGGCCGTTTAAAAAAAAATATATATATTTTTGTGGCCCATTATTTTTATACAGTTCGGCGGCAGCGGGAGCGTGGCAGCAAACAGCGGCCCACAATTTTTTTTTTTTGTGGCTCGTTTTTTTTATGCAGTTCGGCGGCAGCGGGAGTGAGGCAGCAAACAGCCGCGGGGATTCGGGGGAGGTGACCAGCGAGGAGGGCAGTTGGATGTAAAATTCCGAGGAGGGAGAAGAGCTGCACCCCCTCCCTGACCACCGAAGAGGTGAACAGTAGCAAGCGCGGCCACCCTGGCGCTCCCAGAACCTCGATTCCTCCACCTCCTCTCTGCTTCAGGAACCATGAGGCCTGGGCTGGAGGGCAGGCTGACTGGGAGCCCGGAGGAAGAGAACATGCGCCACTGTAAGGAGCAGAGCAGCGAGAGCACCCCCCGGATCAAGAGGGAGACTCGGCGCTGCCGCTGCTGGCCATCAGGTACCTGGCATCCTACACAAACATGCCAGAACACTGAGACAGTGGGGAGGTGAGCAGAGGAGAGACTGCAGAAAGGGACAGTGCTACGTTGTCAGTCTCAGCCCTCCCCTCTGTCTCTCTGCCCCCTCTGTCTCTCAGTCCCCCCTCTGTCTCTCAGTCCCCCCTCTGTCTCTCAGTCCCCCCTCTGTCTCTTAGTCCCCCCTCTGTCTCTTAGTCCCCTCCTCTGTCTCTCAGCCCCCTCTGTCTCTCAGCTCTCCTCCTCTGTCTCTCAGCTCCCCCTCTGTCTCTCAGCTCCCCCTCTGTCTTTCAGCTCCCCCTCTGTCTCTCAGCTCCCCTTCTGTCTCTCAAACCCCTCCTCTGTCTCTCAAACCCCTCCTCTGTCTCTCAGACCCCCACTGTCTCTCAGCCCCCTCTTCTATCTCTCAGCTCTCCCCCTCTGTCTCTCAGCTCCCTCCCTCTGTCTCTCAGCCCCCCTCTGTCTCTCAGATCCCCCTGTCTCTCAGCCCCCCTCTGCCTCTCAGCTCTTCCTCTGTCTCTCAGCTCCCCCCTCTGTCTCTCAGACCCCCTGTCTCTTAGACCCCCCTCTGTCTCTCACTCCCCCCTCTGTCTCTCAGTTCCTGTGTCTCTCAGTCCCCCCTCTTTTAGCCCCTCCTCTGTCTCTCAGCTCCCCTCTGTCTCTCAGACCCCCCCTCTGTCTCTCAGACCCCCCCTCTGTCTCTCAGCTCTCCTCCTCTGTCTCTCAGCTCTCCTCCTCTGTCTCTCAGCTCTCCTTCTCTGTCTCTCAGCTCTGCTCCTCTGTCTCTCAGCCCCTGTCTCTCAGCCCCCTCTGTCTTTCAGACCCCTCCTCTGTCTCTCAGACCCCTCCACTGTCTCTCTGCTCCCCCCTCTGTCTCTCAGCTCCCCCCTCTGTCTCTCAGCTCTCCTTCTCTGTCTCTCAGCTCTCCTGCTCTGTCTCTCAGCTCTCCTACTCTGTCTCTCAGCTCTCCTCCTCTGTCTCTCAGCCCCTGTCTCTCAGCCCCCTCTGTCTTTCAGACCCCTCCTCTGTCTCTCAGACCCATCCACTGTCTCTCTGCTCCCCCCTCTGTCTCTCAGCTCCCCCCTCTGTCTCTCAGCTCCCCCTCTGTCTCTCAGCTCCCCCTCTGTCTCTCAGACCCCCCTCTGTCTCTCAGACCCCCCTCTGTCCCTCAGACCCCCCTCTGTCTCTCAGTCCCCCCCTCTGTCTCTCAGTTCCCGTGTCTCTCAGTCCCCCCTCTTTTAGCCCCTCCTCTGTCTCTCAGCTCCCCTCTATCTCTAAGACCCCCCTCTGTCTCTCATACCCCCCTCTGTCTCTCATACCCCTCCTCTGTCTATCAGACCCCTCCTCTGTCTCTCAGCTCTCCTCCTCTGTCTCTCAGCTCTCCTCCTCTGTCTCTCAGCTCTCCTCCTCTGTCCCTCAGCTCTCCTCTCTGTCTCTCAGCCCCCCTGTCTCTCAGCCCCTCCTCTGTCTCTCAGCCCCCTCCTCTATCTCTCAGCTCTCCCCTCTGTCTCTCAGCTCCCCCCTCTGTCTCTCAGCTCCCCCTGTCTCTCAGCTCCCTCCTTCTGTCTCTCAGCTCCCCCATCTCTCAGCCCCCCTCTGTCTCTCAGCTCACCCCCTCTGTCTCTCAGCTCCCCCCTCTGTCTCTCAGACCCCTCCTCTGTCTTTTAGACCCCTCCTCTGTCTCTCAGCCCCTTCCTCTGTCTTTCAGCCCCTTCTGTCTCTCAGCCCCCTTCTCTGTCTCTCAGCTCCCACCTCTTTCTCTCAGCTTTCCCCCTCTGTCTCTCAGCTCCCCTCTGTCTCTCAGCCCCCCTCTGTCTCTCAGCTCCCCTGTCTCTCGGCTCCCCTGTCTCTCAGCTCCCCCTCTGTCTCTCAGCTCCCTCCCTCTGTCTCTCAGCTCCCTCCCTGTGTCTCTCAGCTCCCTCCCTCTGTCTCTCAACTTTTAACTCTGTCTCTCAGCTTCCCCCTTTGTCTCTCAGCTCCCCCCTCTGTCTCTAAGCTCCCCCCTCTGTCTCTCAGCTCCCCCTGTCTCTCAGCCCCCTCTGTCTCTCAGCTCCCCCTCTGTCTCTCAGTCCCCCCCTCTGTCTCTCAGTCCCCCCTCTGTCTCTCAGTCCCCCCTCTGTCTCTCAGTCCCCCCCTCTGTCTCTCAGTCCCCCCCTCTGTCTCTCAGTCCCCTCCTCTGTCTCTCAGCCCCCTCTGTCTCTCAGACCCTCCTCTGTCTCTCAGCTCTCCTCCTCTGTCTCTCAGCTCTCCTCCTCTGTCTCTCAGCCCCCCCTCTGTCTCTCAGCTCCCCCTCTGTCTTTCAGCTCCCCCTCTGTCTTTCAGCTCCCCCTCTGTCTCACAGCTCCCTTTCTGCCTCTCAGACCCCTCCTCTGTCTCTCAAACCCCTCCTCTGTCTTTCAGACCCCCACTGTCTCTCAGGCCCCTCCTCTATCTCTCAGCTTTCCCCCTCTGTCTCTCAGCTCCCTCCCTCTGTCTCTCAGCCCCCCTCTGTCTCTCAGATCCCCCTGTCTCTCAGCCTTCCCTCTGCCTCTCAGCTCTTCCTCTGTCTCTCAGCTCCCCCCTCTGTCTCTCAGACCCCCTGTATTTTAGACCCCCCTCTGTCTCTCAGTCCCCCCTCTGTTTCTCGGTTCCTGTGTCTCTCAGTCCCCCCTCTTTTAGCCCCTCCTCTGTCTCTCAGCTCCCCTCTGTCTCTCAGACCCCCCCCTCTGTCTCTCAGCTCTCCTCCTCTGTCTCTCAGCTCTCCTCCTCTGTCTCTCAGCTCTCCTTCTCTGTCTCTCAGCTCTCCTCCTCTGTCTCTCAGCCCCTGTCTCTCAGCCCCCTCTGTCTTTCAGACCCCTCCTCTGTCTCTCAGACCCCTCCACTGTCTCTCTGCTCCCCCCTCTGTCTCTCAGCTCCCCCCTCTGTCTCTCAGCTCTCCTTCTCTGTCTCTCAGCTCTCCTCCTCTGTCTCTCAGCTCTCCTACTCTGTCTCTCAGTTCTCCTCCTCTGTCTCTCAGCCCCTGTCTCTCAGCCCCCTCTGTCTTTCAGACCCCTCCTCAGTCTCTCAGACCCATCCACTGTCTCTCTGCTCCCCCCTCTGTCTCTCAGCTCCCCCCTCTGTCTCTCAGCTCCCCCCTCTGTCTCTCAGACCCCCCTCTGTCTCTCAGACCCCCCTTTGTCCCTCAGACCCCCCTCTGTCTCTCAGTCCCCCCCTCTGTCTCTCAGTTCCCGTGTCTCTCAGTCCCCCCTCTTTTAGCCCCTCCTCTGTCTCTCAGCTCCCCTCTATCTCTAAGACCCCCTCTGTCTCTCATACCCCCTCTCTGTCTCTCATACCCCTCCTCTGTCTCTCAGACCCCTCCTCTGTCTCTCAGCTCTCCTCCTCTGTCTCTCAGCTCTCCTCCTTTGTCTCTCAGCTCTCCTCCTCTGTCTCTCAGCTCTCCTCCTCTGTCCCTCAGCTCTCCTCTCTGTCTCTCAGCCCCCCTGTCTCTCAGCCCCTCCTCTGTCTCTCAGCCCCCTCCTCTATCTCTCAGCTCTCCCCTCTGTCTCTCAGCTCCCCCCTCTGTCTCTCAGCTCCCCCTGTCTCTCAGCTCCCTCCTTCTGTCTCTCAGCTCCCCCATCTCTCAGCCCCCCTCTGTCTCTCAGATCGCCCCCTCTGTCTCTCAGCTCCCCCTCTGTCTCTCAGACCCCTCCTCTGTCTCTAAGACCCCTCCTCTGTCTTTTAGACCCCTCCTCTGTCTCTCAGCCCCTTCCTCTGTCTTTCAGCCCCTTCTTCTGTCTCTCAGCCCCCTTCTCTGTCTCTCAGCTCCCACCTCTTTCTCTCAGCTCTCCCCCTTTGTCTCTCAGCTCCCCTCTGTCTCTCAGCTCCTCTCTGTCTCTCAGCTCCCCCTGTCTTTCGGCTCCCCCTGTCTCTCAGCTCCCTCCCTCTGTCTCTCAGCTCCCTCCCTCTGTCTCTCAGCTTCCCCCTCTGTCTCTCAGCTTCCCCCTCTGTCTCTCAGCTCCCCCTCTGTCTCTCAGCTTCCCCCTCTGTCTCTCAGCTTCCCCCTCTGTCTCTCAGCTCCCCCCTCTGTCTCTCAGCTCCCCCCTCTGTCTCTAAGCTCCCCCCTCTGTCTCTCAGCTCCCCCTGTCTCTCAGCCCCCCCTCTGTCTCTCAGCTCCCCCTCTGTCTCTCAGCTCCCCCTCTGTCTCTCAGACCCCCCTCTGTCTCTCAGCTCCCCCTCTGTTTCTCAGACCCCCCACTGTCTCTCAGTCCCCCCCTCTTTCTCTCAGTTCCCGTGTCTCTCAGTCCCCCCCTCTTTTAGCCCCTCCTCTGTTTCTCAGCTCCCCTCTATCTCTCAGACCCCCCTCTGTCTCTCAGACCCCTCCTCTGTCTCTCATACCCCCCTCTGTTTCTCCGACCCCTCCTCTGTCTCTCAGACCCCTCCTCTGTCTCTCAGCTCTCCTCCTCTGTCTCTCAGCTCTCCTCCTCTGTCTCTCAGCTCCCCCTCTGTCTCTCAGCTTCCCCTCTGTCTCTCAGCCCTCCTGTCTCTCAGCCCTCCCCTCTGTCTCTCAGACCCTCCTCTATCTCTCAGCTCCCCCCTCTGTCTCTCAGCTCCCCCTCTGTCTCTCAGCTCCCCCCTCTGTCTCTCAGCTCCCTCCTTCTGTCTCTCAGCTCCCCCTGTCTCTCAGCCCCCCTCTGTCTCTCAGCTCTCCCCTCTGTCTCTCAGCTCCCCTCTGTCTCTCAGACCCCCCTCTGTCTCTCAGACCCCTCCTCTGTTTCTCAGCCCCCTCCTCTGTCTCTCAGACCCCTCCTCTGTTTCTCAGCCCCCTCCTCTGTCTCTCAGCCCCCTCCTCTGTCTCTCAGCCCCCTCCTCTGTCTCTTAGCTCTCCCCCTCTATCTCTCAGCTCCCCCTCTATCTCTCGGCTCTCCTCCTCTATCTCTTAGCTCCCTCCTGTATCTCTCAGCTCCCCCCTCTGTCTCTCTGCCCTTTCCTCTGTCTCATTCAATCCCTGACTCTTAAGCTGCTTTCACACTGGGGCAGACATTGACGGTAAAACGCTGCTAGTTTTAGCAGCACTTTACTGACATTTTAGCTGCACTATTCGGCTTCTAGCAGGCGCTTTTAACCCCCGCTAGCAGCCAAATTAAAGGTTAAATGCGCCTGCATAGCGCTGCTGCCAAAGTGCTTTGCAGGCGCTTCAGCAGCGGTGGCCATTCATTTCAATGGGCAGGAGCGGTGTGTACACCGCTCCTCCACCGCCCCAAAGATGCTGCTTTGAGGACTTTTTTAACGCCCTGGCAGCTCCCCAGTGTGAAAGCACTTGGACTTTCACACTGGGACTGCAGCGGAGGCGTTTTTCAGGCGCTTTACAGGCGCTATTTTTAGCCCAAAAGCGCCTGAAAAACGCCTCAGTGTGAAAGGGGTCCTACACTCACCCCCTCTTTTTTACACTCACTCCCTCTCTCTTACATTCACCCCCTCTCTCACCCACCCCCTCTCACCCCCTTTTTCTCAACCCTCCCTCTCTCTCTCTCAATCTCTCTCTCTCTCGCTCACCCTCTCATGATATACAATAATGGATGTAGGGGCCTTTTGGTGGGCGTGATCTTTTGGGGGGGTGGGGGGCAGTATTTTATTGAATTAAAGTGGGCCGGTCTGGATGAAGTCCAGGGCCAAATTTTTGTCCCAGTCCAGCCCTGCCGGGACCAGACATTACATTAAAGCTGCAAGCAGTTTTAAATGGCCTTTTTTCCTTTAGAAATGTAATTTTGTGCAGGGACAGTTCTAAACACGGGAAACACGTGCAACTTTACAGGCATACTTTAGACACCCCCAGGTACGATATATAAAGGAATTTTTCACTTTATGCATCATTAAAATCACTGCTCCCGAAAAAACAACCGTTTTAAAAGATTATTTTTACATTGATACATGTCCCCTCGGGCAGGACCCGGGTCCCCAAACCCTTTTTAGGACAATAACATGCATATTAGGCGTTATAATTAGCACTTTAGATTTCGAACGTTCGCGTCCATTGTATTTAATAGGGTTCTAAAGTTTGTGCGAACGTTCGGTCCGTTCGAAGGTTCTGGTGCGAACCGAACGGGGGGGTGTTCGGCTCATCCCTAGTCATGATACAGCATCTCAATTGGATTTAGGTCTGGGCTTTGACTAGGCCACTCCAAAACCTACATTTTGCTTTGTTTGAACCATTTGGATGTGGACTTGCTGTTGTGTTTCGGATCATTGTCCTGCTGCATCACCCAAGTGCACTTGAGCTTGAGGTCACAAACTGATGGCCAGGCATTCTTCTTTAGGATTTTCTGGTAGAGCTCAGAATTCATAGTTCCATCAATTATGGTATGTCGAGGTCCTGAAGCTGCAAAGCAGCCCCAGACCACAGCCAGAGTTTGGTAACCGGAACGGATAGTCAGACAAGCCAGGACATCAGGGAGCCAGGGATCAGTGTACTTCAGGAAAAGCCAGGAAATCGGGTAACCGGAGAATCAGCGTAGTGAAACAGAAAGCAGGATCAGGAACCAGAATGGACATCAGCCAAGCAAGTCTTTAACAGGTACACAGGAGAGAGTCTCTGGATGTGTTGACAAAGCGAAGGCAGAGAGGATCTGCATAGCTTAAGTAACCAGCAGGACTTGACGAGCAGGATATCATCATCAGGTGAGTCACTGTGGAAAGATTGCAGATGTGTGGCCTGGTCTGAATTGTTCTTAATTTTTTTTAGATTGTGGCATAATGTGTGGCTTTTTGTGATCTGTTAGCGTGCTTCACTTTGTCAGACAGCTTCTATTTATGTGATTTCTTGATTCAACAGGTTTGGCAGTAATCAGGCCTGGGTGTGGCAAGTGAAATTTAACTCCGCTTTCCAAAAAATTGTGGTTAAAGGAGCACTAAAGCTTCCCTTTTTTTTGCCCAAAAATAACAAACATGTTATACTTACCTCCACTGTGCAGCTCGTTTTGCACACAGTGGCCCCGATCCTGGTCTTCTGGGGTCCCTCGGTGGCTGTCTTGGCTCCTCCCCGCAAGGACTCCACACCATAATGCGAGTGAGCTCGCATGGTGTGGAGGGATTGCGGGCGCGCTCCCGTGATACAGCGGCGGCCATAGCCGCCGACTGTATCACTCGGCCCCGCCCCCCGCGCGCCGCGTCATTGGATGTGATTGACAGCAGCGCCAGCCAATGGCTGCGCTGCTTTCAATCCATCCAGTGTAGCCAATCGGCGGCCAGGCTGAAAAACGAAGAGGATGACGGGGACGAGCGTGGGACTTTCGAGGGGCCAGGTAAGTAAAACGGGGGCTCGGGGGGGGGGGCGGTATTGTCGAATGTTTTTTCACCTTAATGCATAGGATGCATTAAGGTGAAAAAACATGTAACTTTACTACTCCTTTAATCACAGTTCATTCATGATTCAGCATGGGAGGGGGCAATTACTTTTTCACATAGGGCCAAGCAGGTTTGAACAGCCTTTTTCCCCTTAATAAATGAAATGATAATGTTAGCAAAAGAAATTAAACACAGCAGTGCAGAATATACATAGATAAAGTGAGCATGAGCATGTGAGGGAAGTGTTTTGACTTTGTTATTATTTTTATTGTTATCATTTTTACAAGTGAGCATTATGTATATGATTTTTTCCAATATTCCATTTTTTTTCCAGCTCAAAGTGGATGCTCAGAAACTTTATTAATAGCAAGGCATTTTGTTACAAAAGTGACATGGGATATTTTACCAAGCTAACAGTTTGATGGCTCAGATCAAACCTACAGGTGAAACTCAAAAAATTATAATATCGTGCAAAAGTTCATTTATTTCACTAATGCAACTTAAAAGGTGAAACTAATATATTAGATAGACTCATTACATGCAAAGCAAGATAGTTCAAGCCGTGATTTGTCATAATTGTGATGATTATGGCTTACAGCTCATGAAAACCCCAAATCCACAATCTCAGAAAATTAGAATATTACATGTGTAGCGCACAGGGTCGCCCGACCCCCACCACACTCCCAATCCCCTCTATTAAAGTTCTCGCTCACAATGTCTCTGGTCTAGGGGTATGATAGGAAAGTGAGTGCGGGCGCCACGCCTGGCTTCCACCACAGATGTATAAGTGGTATCAGCAAAAGTTCTTTACCTTCGGGCCTGTATTGTGTATCGAATCCTCCCTTCATGAGTCATCTGCCAGGAAACGAGTCTCACACCGTTGCAAGTCCAACACTCCTTTATTTGAACACAGCATGGACTTACTTGCTTTACAACACAGAACAGGAGGTGCGAATGTGTATATAGGCCCAGACACAAGTTCTTTGTTCCACTCTCCTCCAAAGAGTGTGCAATGGTCTCCGCACAAGGGAATTCACCTTCCGGACGGTCTCCGACAAGAGGCTCACCCGTCACCGGCAGTATGCTGCACCGGGTCTTCAGATGAGGAGCTCTTCCCGGTCCATTACGTCCACCTTGGATTCAGGCGTCCGTCTCCGGAGCACCCTAGGATCCTTCCCTCGTGGAACTCAGTGTTGGGCACTGAGCTCCGGACCACCAACTGAGTACCTCACCCCAGGCTAAAGGTGCCTGAGGTGGAACACGACCTCTGGTGGTCCTCTAGGCCCGGTCCGCCTAGAGGACGAACACGAACTCCGTCCGCAGGCTGAAGGTGCCAGGGACAACGAACCCCGTGACAAAATGGCCGGCCCGTTGAACATCTCTTTTCTTTTTTCCTAACACTATCTACCCCAGAGTCTGTGATCTCTTTGCGGGAAGAAACAAACGGGAACAGTTCTTTTCTTTTCTTTTTTTCTTCTAGGCACACTAAAACACAATTTCCCCAGAGAGTTCAGCAGCATGATACCAATGGAGTCTTTTCCTCCCTAGAGATAGAAACGTGGGTGCGGCAGAACTAGTGGCTTTAGGTGCTGATCTACAGTGTCTAGCTGATATTCCACATCTTCGCCTTCTTTGCGTTTTATCACCACTTTATCTGCGTGGATGTGTCTTCCCACCATCTATTCTGCCTTGCAGTCTTTGAAACGCTGTGAAGCCTTTGGAAAACACGCTAGGTATCTGCGAGCGTGCGGGACTTTGAGATGGGTCCAAACAAAATCATTGTACCAACGCTCCCTGCACACCTCCACCTCATACAGCAGGTCCTTCGGTAAGTAGGGATACTCCCATCCATATTCCGCTGCAACTTTTTAACCAAACAGCCTCTGTAATCTCGCCAAAGGAGGAATGGTTGATTTGTCCCCTTCACCAGACAAAACGACCGCATCTGGATAGCGAGGTGTCTTGACCACCTCTAATCTAGGCATTGGAGGCCTCAACAACAGTCTTTTTGCCCCAGCATCACATGCAGATGGTGCAGGGGATACGGGAACAGTTTGAGAGATAGAGTCTCCTTCAGGCGCTGATGCCTCCACCCTTGGTGTGCTCTCACCCACGGACATAGGCGAATTCCGAAACCCATGGAATGTAGCAAGCGGCGCCTTGTCCCAGCCCTTCTTGGCAAACAGATCGTCAATTTGGGCATCATCTCCCATATCAGAGAGAGATTCTAAGTCAGAAGTGTCACACTCTTCCGCGGGTATGTAGCCCTGTGTGGAAACAGAACATCCACACTCCGGAGACTTGCTAGGCCATGCCTTCCTGGCACATCCTCCTTCACACCAAGTCTTCTCAGCCGGCTTACCTTGGCCTTTCTTGGGATGTCTGGAACGCTCGTCTACGGATCCATCCGGGCCTGGCGTGTGTATGCGAGGCGGTCCACCACCACCGCTGGTTGGGGCTACCACGCTGGTTCTCTTCCTCGGTGGCAGACGCAGTGAGACTGTGGTGACCGAGTCAGCATCCTCGGATTTCTCCCGTTGGTGTTTCACGACCTCCTCCGCGGTCGTTGCAGTGTACGCAGGGGCGACTCTTACTGCCGTGATTCCTGCTTTCTGTGGGGCGATGCCTGAAGCCCGGCCTGGATAGATGGTTTTCGGCCTCTCCACCACCGGATCCACCTCGAACATGAATTCCCCGCAGGCGTCACATTGTCCAAAGGGCTTTAACAGACATACCAGTCCCGAGCATCCGTGACAAATCATGCCCAAAGCCTCCACGTCCATGCAGGAATACAGGGCAAATCGACCCCTTGGCTTTAGTCGGATCCCCGTATCCGTTACGGGAGCAACAGCAGTCAATGCTGTAGTTGCCGGGTGAACCAGGATCCACGAGGCGTTTCCAAACATGGCGACCTGTTGCTGTTCCATCGTACACTGCAGAGTTTTCGCGCCAATGTCCCACGTGTAGTCCGTCACACGTATTGGACTCCTCCCCTTTTGCTCCAGTTCGCGGGCTTTTCCACTTGGTTGGTTTGAGACACGCCCACGAACTAAGCGGTGGGGGTTGTGTCTGGTGGCGCAGTGCAATTAAAAAACCCCACGTGTAGTCCGTCAAACAGCTGGGTTTTCCCCCTTTCACCACTCTGCCTGCGTGGGCCTTTCCCCTTCCGAGGTCATGTCCACGACTTTCGAGTAGGGCTGCACTTGGCCTATATACTTGACTGTTTCCGGCAGATACGTTCTTCCAAGTGATACACAATACATATCCCGGACCCGATCCCCCACGTGTAGCGCACAGGGTCGCCCGACCCCCACCACACTCCCAATCCCCTCTATTAAAGTTCTCGCTCACAATGTCTCTGGTCTAGGGGTATGATAGGAAAGGGAGTGCGGGCGCCACGCCTGGCTTCCACCACAGATGTATAAGTGGTATCAGCAAAAGTTCTTTACCTTCGGGCCTGTATTGTGTATCGAATCCTCCCTTCATGAGTCATCTGCCAGGAAACGAGTCTCACACCGTTGCAAGTCCAACACTCCTTTATTTGAACACAGCATGGACTTACTTGCTTTACAACACAGAACAGGAGGTGCGAATGTGTATATAGGCCCAGACACAAGTTCTTTGTTCCACTCTCCTCCAAAGAGTGTGCAATGGTCTCCACACAAGGGAATTCACCTTCCGGACGGTCTCCGACAAGAGGCTCACCCGTCACCGGCAGTATGCTGCACCGGGTCTTCAGATGAGGAGCTCTTCCCGGTCCATTACGTCCACCTCGGATTCAGGCGTCCGTCTCCGGAGCACCCTAGGATCCTTCCCTTGCGGAACTCAGTGTTGGGCACTGAGCTCCGGACCACCAACTGAGTACCTCACCCCAGGCTAAAGGTGCCTGAGGTGGAACACGACCTCCGGTGGTCCTCTAGGCCCGGTCCGCCTAGAGGACGAACACGAACTCCGTCCGCAGGCTGAAGGTGCCAGGGACAACGAACCCCGTGACAAAATGGCCGGCCCCCTTTATACCTTCCCCCGGCATGCGCAGCGGGTTCCCCGCCCCACCACACGGCTGCCGAGAAAAGACAAAAAAGGATTCGACCCAGCAATGACTCGTCCATCGGCCCAAAGTGACAGCGCCACCCGGTGGACCGCCGGAGATACACCACTGGTGTCACCGCAAAAATTCAAAATTACTGGCGGGAAGTAAACACCCGCTACACATGCAATCAATAAAACAAGGATTGTACATAGAACAATACCGGACCTCTGAAAAGTATAAGCATGCATATGTACTCAGTACTAGGTTTGGGCCCCAATTACTAGACTGCACACTGAAATATTTTGTTTCGGAATTTCGTTTTCGTCTGAAAAATAAATTCATTTAGTTAATCCCGAAATTCGTTTTTATTTATTTTTTATAGTTAAAAAATGCATTCGTCCGAAAATCCGAATTAATTAAGGTCAAATCTGTCAATTGAAGGCTTAAGGAGTCTGTTGAATGTTCTAAGAAGATTAGACGAAGCAGCTAAACTGTACGACGCCACAATCGTACATTTCCGGTCGAATGCTCCGCCCACAAGCTATAGTAGAATTCTAATGTTGTATGACTAGTAAAAATTATATTTATTAATTATTATTACTAGTAAACGAACATTAGAATTAGCATTTGACCATAAATGTCCGCTCGCGGCGACTGCTTCGTCGAATCTTCATGTAGAATCTTTTTCTCTTTATGTCGAATAATCTTGGACTAATAGAGTTAGGTTAGGCACATTTCGATAGACACAGATCGCTATGGTCACCGTCATGTCGAATCTTCTATCTATTGTGACAGCAGGAAGGTAAAGTCACCTGGTTGCATCCAGGGGGGTAGATATATTTCGCCCAGATTCAGGCTTTACGCCGACTTATACAACTAGGTGGAGAGTTGTATAAGGCTAGTGGGCTCATGGATGACTCATACCTCTAGGGAGAGTGTGGGGCGTCGTGCAGACAGAGATGAGGAGACCAGCTGAACCTTGTCAGCTCATTTAGGCCTCTATAAGAACTCCCAGCTTCATTAGATGTTAGCTCATGCCTGGAACCAGACCTGTGTGGACTGTCTAGGGAGAGTGAACCCCTGTGCGGTGAGGCAAAGCCTGTGTGGCTATTTGTTTGGACTTTTACTAAACCAGGGACTTAGGGACTAGGACAGCACTAGGCTGATCCCAGTTGTTAGTTAGGAAACCTGTATGTTTAGTCAGAGGTCAACTTGACCAGGATTTATTTTGGTTATGTTTCTTTTGCTTTGCTGTGTTTTGTCACTGTAAATAGAAAATAAACCGCACCTTTTTTTGATTTTGAAAACCACAACCTCCGTTTGCTGGGCCTGTTTTGTGTGGGGAGCCCATCCCGGGGGTCACACACACCCGCTGCCGAGCTAACCCCCTCACAGTTGGTGGAGAATGCGGGCAGTTTTTTTTAAGCCAGCATGGAGGAGATACTGAAGCAGCTGGCTCTAGCAAATGCCAATCAACAGCAGACAAATGCAGGTTTGCAAAGGAGCCTTGCAGCCCAGCAGCAGACAAACGCAACTTTGCAACAGAGTCTGGAGGCTCAGCAACGAGCCCAGCAGCAATCTGAGGCCCGCTTCATAGACCTGTTGCAGAAGCAAGAGCAGAGACTACAACAACAGATGGAAGCAGTAATGCAGCAACGTCCGCAGACCAGTGAGGAAAGCCGTCCCACTAATACCGCGTCCTTTGGGGTGAGTCGTTTATTGACAAAAATGACTGGAGAGGATGATCCAGAGGTATTTTTGACCACATTTGAAAGGACCGCTGAAAGAGAAAAGTGGCCTGAGGAGCAGTGGGCTGGACTGGTGGCTCCTCTGTTAACTGGTGAATCGCAGAAAGCTTACTATGACCTAGAGCCTAACCAAGCAAAAGACTATGTGATGCTAAAAGCTGAAATATTGGCAAGGCTGGGTGTCACCCAGGCTGTCCGGGCTCAGCGTGTGCATAACTGGACTTTCCAGCTTGGAAAACCCCCCAGGTCTCAAATGTATGATCTCATTCACCTGAGCAGAAAGTGGCTACAGCCAGAGACTTTGTCCGCACCAAAGATTGTGGAACGTGTTGTAATGGATCGGTTTTTGAGAGCTCTTCCTACTGCCATCCAAAAGTGGGTAAGCCATGGAGACCCAGAGACGGCCGATGGTCTTGTGGATCGTGTGGAGAAATACTTGGCTACAGAGAACCTGACGGCCTCTTCCAGAGACACTCGGACTTTCCACCCTAAGACCAGACCATCCCCAGGGGCGGATAAGAGGATTCCAAGGGGTGAGGGTGGAGAGAGTGAGAGGGTGGGAGCTCTACCCCAAGTTTGGCGAGAACAGCCTGGGAAATCAGCGGCTCAAGAGGCCGCAAGAAGGATCGTTTGCTACCGCTGCCGGCAAGCGGGACATATTGCAGCCAATTGCCCGGTTGTGGAGGAACCCATGCAGTGTGACTTTCTGACGGGCAGACGTCAGTCGCTGTGTGCGACAGTCGCATGCACTGCCATTCGAGGAACTGAGAAACATTTATGCAAAATGTGTGTTAATGGTAGAAATGTTGTGGTATTGCTGGATTCAGGTAGCCTTGTGACCCTGATAAAGGCTGAGTTAGTTAAAACAGAGGTCTCTGGGAATAGCAAGGTAGCTGTTATTTGTGTGCATGGGGACACCCGAGAGTATCCAGTGACTACAGTGTGTTTCGAGACCCCCAAAGGTACCCTCTCTCATCCAGTGGGCTTAGTATCTCAGTTACCGCATGACGCCATTGTGGGAAGGGATTTTCCGAAGTTCTGGGAACTGTGGGATGATCCTGAGCCCCTCACTGGTGCCCCTATGTACCAGGAATGTGATAGCCAGAACTCCCCTGAGAGTGGTGAGGACTCTCCGGAATTTCCCTTATCAGTATTGGCAGGGGAGACTCAAGAAACTGGAGAGGAGCCCACCTCCTCAGACGAAAACCTACCGTCTGTGGAGTTTTCTGATCTTGAGGTTCACAGGGAAAACTTTGCCACAGAACAGTTGAAAGACCCCGCCCTAATAAAGGCACGGGAAAACGTAGTGAAAATAGATGGTGAGTTAGTGAACCCAGATAATACCTGCACTTACCCATACTTCAGCGTAGAGAAGGACCTACTGTATCGGGTGGCAAAAAGGGCAGAAGAAACCGTTGAGCAGCTTGTGGTGCCCAAACCTTACAGGAAGTTGGTGTTGGAGTTGGCCCATGGGCACATTCTTGGAGGTCATCTGGGGACAGAGAAAACCCGAGAGAGGGTATTACAGAGATTCTATTGGCCGGGGGTGATGAAGGACGTAGAAAATTATTGTTCCTCCTGCCCTGTGTGTCAGAGGTTGGCCCCCGATGCCACATTTCCGTAGCCCGCTGGTCCCTCTACCCATCATTGAGGTCCCGTTTGAGAGGATCGCCATGGATTTGGTAGGTCCTATAATCAAGTCCGCTAGGGGGCACCAGTACATATTAGTTATAATGGACTATGCCACCCGTTATCCAGAAGCGATCCCTCTCCGAAATACCTCGGCCAAAACCATAGCCAAAGAGCTATCTCTTGTTTTTAGCCGGGTGGGTATTTGTAAAGAACTGCTTACGGACCAAGGTACACCCTTTATGTCCCGGGTTATGAAAGAGCTGTGTAAATTGTTCAAAGTGACGCAATTGCGTACGTCTGTGTATCACCCCCAAACCGATGGGCTGGTTGAAAGATTCAACAAAACCCTAAAACAAATGTTGAAGAAAGTGGTGGATAGAGATGGAAAGGATTGGGACTGTTTACTTCCTTATTTGATGTTTGCTATTAGGGAGGTGCCCCAATCCTCTACGGGATTCTCCCCCTTTGAGTTACTGTATGGGAGACACCCAAGAGGGCTGTTGGATATTGCCAAGGAAACTTGGGAAAGTGAGAGTTCTCCCCACAGGAGTGTGATTGAGCATGTCGCCCTGATGCAAGATCGAATTGCACAGGTAATGCCCATCGTGAAGGAACATTTGGCCCAAGCGCAGTTGGCACAGCAGAGAGTGTACAACCGTGGAGCCAAGACCCGTACCTTTTCCCCGGGGGATAGGATATTGGTACTTGTCCCTACGGTTGAAAGTAAATTCCTTGCCAAATGGCAAGGCCCCTACGAGATAATGGAAAAAGTGAGCGAAGTGAATTACAAGGTCAGACAACCAGGAAGGCGAAAGCCCGAACAGATCTATCACGTTAATCTGTTGAAAGCCTGGAGGGATAGAGAGTCCCTAGTCGCAGACACTTGGTCACCAGCTCAAACTGGTTGCGTGATTCCTGAGGTTGGAATAGCAGCCACCTTGTCACAACCCCAACAACAGGAGGTTAAGGAGTTTGTGCTTCGCAACAAGGAGGTATTCTCTGAGCTGCCGGGACAAACATCTGGGGTAGAGCATGACATCATTACCCCGCCCGGTGAAAGGGTGAAGTTAAAACCCTATCGGATCCCAGAGGCTCGACGGGAGGCAATACGGGAGGAAGTACAGAAAATGCTGAACTTAGGGGTGATAGAGGAGTCCCAAAGTGATTGGTCTAGTCCCATCGTGTTGGTGCCTAAACCGGATGGGAGCTGGCGATTTTGTAACGATTTTCGTCAGTTGAACAAAGTTACAAAATTTGACACCTACCCCATGCCACGTATAGATGAGTTGATCGACCGGCTGGGAACAGCCCGATACATGACGACTCTTGACCTCACAAAAGGGTATTGGCAAATCCCCCTGGCCAAGTCGGCCAAAGAGAAAACCGCATTTGTAACCCCAGACGGGGCGTTCCAATATAAAAGAATGCCGTTCGGGTAACAGAATGCGCCGGCCACATTCCAGCGGAAAATGGACCAGATGCTGAGGCCCCATCGGAAGTATGCTGCGGCTTACCTGGATGACGTAATTGTCCATAGCACAGATTGGGCCTCACATCTGCCAAAAGTGCAAGCAGTCCTGGACTCTGTTCGGGAAGCGGGGTTTACGGCTAACCCCAAGAAGTGTACCATTGGGCAGGAGGAGGCCAAATATCTTGGGTACACCATTGGGAGGGGAGTAATAAAACCCCAACTCAACAAAGTCGAGGCCATCCAGAGTTGGCCACGTCCCAACAGCAAGAAGCAGGTACGAGCCTTTCTGGGAATCGCTGGGTATTATCGGCGATTCATTCCCCACTTTGCTTCTAAGGCTGTGCCCCTAACCAACCTGACGAAGGGGAAAGGGTCGGTCATGATTAAATGGACCCCCGAGGCTGAGGCAGCATTCCAATTCTTGAAACAAGCCTTATGTAGCCAGCCAGTGTTGTACTCACCCGACTTCTCTAAAGACTTTGTCGTACAAAGTGATGCGTCAGATGTGGGGTTAGGAGCAGTATTGTCCCAGGTCTGGAACGGGGAAGAGCACCCAGTCATTTACCTCAGCAGGAAGTTGAAGTCCCATGAGGTAAATTACGCCACCGTTGAAAAGGAGTGTTTAGCGGTGAAGTGGGCTCTAGATTCCCTTCGGTACTACCTGCTAGGTAGGCACTTTGACATGGTTACGGATCACGCTCCGTTAAAGTGGATGGCTCAAAACAAGGAAACAAATAGAAGAGTGAATAGGTGGTTCCTGGCCCTCCAGGAATTCAACTTCACAGTAAAGCATCGCCCTGGCGTTCAAATGGGGAATGTGGATGCTTTGTCTCGAGTACATGAATGCCTGATTGCTGGTGTTCCAACCCCGAGGTTAAAACAAGAGGGGGGGGTATGTGACAGCAGGAAGGTAAAGTCACCTGGTTGCATCCAGGGGGGTAGATATATTTCGCCCAGATTCAGGCTTTACGCCGACTTATACAACTAGGTGGAGAGTTGTATAAGGCTAGTGGGCTCATGGATGACTCATACCTCTAGGGAGAGTGTGGGGCGTCGTGCAGACAGAGATGAGGAGACCAGCTGAACCTTGTCAGCTCATTTAGGCCTCTATAAGAACTCCCAGCTTCATTAGATGTTAGCTCATGCCTGGAACCAGACCTGTGTGGACTGTCTAGGGAGAGTGAACCCCTGTGCGGTGAGGCAAAGCCTGTGTGGCTATTTGTTTGGACTTTTACTAAACCAGGGACTTAGGGACTAGGACAGCACTAGGCTGATCCCAGTTGTTAGTTAGGAAACCTGTATGTTTAGTCAGAGGTCAACTTGACCAGGATTTATTTTGGTTATGTTTCTTTTGCTTTGCTGTGTTTTGTCACTGTAAATAGAAAATAAACCGCACCTTTTTTTGATTTTGAAAACCACAACCTCCGTTTGCTGGGCCTGTTTTGTGTGGGGAGCCCATCCCGGGGGTCACACACACCCGCTGCCGAGCTAACCCCCTCACACTATTTTGAACTATTGTTGCAACGAAACGAAAATAAAGCATTTTTTATGTCGGATCTTTCGGGTTTCAGATTCTGTGCGTTCGTTATCGTTTGGTAAAACGAATGCGAAAAGCCCTGAAATTCGGGCGAAAATGCATTCGGATGAATACGAATGCACGTGTCTAGCAATTACTGCCTCAATGCGGCGTGGCATGGAAGCTATCAGCCTGTGGCACTGCTGATTTGTTATGGAAGACCAGGATGCTTCAATAGCGGCCTTCAGCTCTTCTGCATTGTTCGGTCTCATGTCTCTCATCTTTCTCTTGGCAATGCCCCATAGATTCTCTATGGGGTTCAGGTCAGGCGAGTTTGCTGGATAATCAAGCACAGTAATCCCACGGTCATTGAACCAGGTTTTGTTGCTTTTGGCAGTGTGGGCAGGTGCCAAATCCTGCTGGAAAATGAAGTCAGCATCCCCATAGAGCTCGTCTGCGGAAGGAAGCATGAAGTGCTCCAAAATCTCCTGGTAGACGGCTTAGTTGACCCTGGACTTAATGAAGCACAGTGGACCAACACCAGCAGATGACATGGCTCCCCAAATCAACACAGACTGTGGAAACTTCACACTGGACTTCAAGCATCTTGCAGTGTGTGCCTCTCCATTCTTCCTCCATACTCTGGGTCCTTGGTTTCCAAATGAGATGCAAAATTTGCACTTTGGACCACTGAGCAACAGACCAGGTCTGTTTTTCTTTAGCCCGGGTAAGATGCTTCTGACGTTATTTGTTGTTCAGGAGTGGCTTGACAAGAGGAATACGACATTTGAAGCCCATGTCCAGGATCCGTCTGTGTGTGGTGGCTCTTGATGCACTCCAGCCTTAGTCCACTCCTTGTAAAAGTCCCCAACACTTTTGAATGGCCTTTTCCTGACAATCCTCTCCAGGCTGCGGTCATCCCTGCTGCTTGTGCACCTTTTTCTTCCATAATTTTCCCTTCCACATAACTTTCTATTAATGTGCTTTGATACAGCACTTTGGGAACATCAAACTTCTTTTGCAATTACCTTTTGAGGCTTTCCCTCCTTATGGAGGGTGTCAATGATGGTTTTCTGCACAACTGTCAGGTCAGCAGTCTTTCCCATGATTGTGATTCCTAATGAACCAGACTAAGAGACCATTTAAAGGCTCAGGAACCCTTTGCAGGTATTATGGCTTAATTAGCTGATTAGAGTGGGACACTTTGAGCCTAGAATATTGCACCTTTTCACAATATTCTAACTTTCTGAGATTGTGGATTTGGGGTTTTCATGAGCTGTAAGCCATAATCATCACAATTATGACAAATCACGGCTTGAACTATCTTGCTTTGCATGTAATGAGTCCATCTCATTAGTTTCACCTTTTAAGTTGCATTAGTGAAATAAATGAACTTTTGCACAATATTATAATTTTTCGAGTTTCACCTGTAAATGACAGGTATCCTATTCACAACCTACAGTTATTCAAACCATATCCACTACTGCACTCCAGATGAAGGGGGAATTTACCCCAAGAAGCATTGGCTTTTCTTGTTACTCTTTGTCAAATACAAATTTGGACTGAAACTCTAGAATTGTTATGAACTTTTATAAACTGGGTGCTCCTCAACACCCACCCCAAATCTATGATATATATTAGTGACATCTGGGAGACTCCCCCAATATTCTATTGTTGTTGGGCTAGTGTTGAAGGCTGTGTTCTTTCAGCATATCTATTTTTGGCTAAAATTATTTCCTGCCTTAATGAAACTTTTTGCTGCCAGGTCCGTATGTCATATGGACCTGACAGCGGGTGGTTTCACACACAATCTAATAGCTGCAGCCACTGGGATTGTGTGTAAAACTGACAAGCAGACTCCTGCCTCTCAGGTGGAATCATTCACTGCCACCTGATTCCTATGCCTTTGTCTTGCAGGTTTTTTTTTTTTAATCGGGTTTACAACCACTTTAATTGCAAAAAATAAAGTTACACCCAAGCACATAAAATCCGCCCAAACATTTTGAGACCCCCCCCCCCCACACCCACACATAAACGTAAATGCACGAGTCAGGGGTGCATACGCATGAAAACATTGATAGCAATACATATCGCCCGAGTGAGAGCAATCTCTAGCACAAGTCTTCTCCGTAACACTAAACTGATGACCTATAAGGCACTGAAGCTTGTAGCCATTTTACGGGCCCGCACAAATTTAAGGTTTGGTATGTTGGGTATTTATTTACGTCTTTTATATTTTACCAAAAATGTGGGTCATTTATTGTGTTTCTTTGCCCTAAAATTCACTTTAGAATGTTTTTTTACCAACATTTTGCATTTCCTAGACCTTTGTGGTAATATCATATTACATAAAAAATTGGAATACCACTATTTTATTCTCTATGTTGTCTACTTTCATAAAGTATATAACGTTTGGGGGTTATCTGTAATCTTCAGGCCTAAAATGATTTTTTAAACGTGCTCAAAACACAAAACTGACTCAACTAATATTACAACAACTATTGGATAATGAAACATATTATCATTTTGTTATCCCCACCTTCATGCATGTTTCCAATGTTGGAGTAAGAGCACTGATTGGCACTGGAGTAAAATCAGTTAAAAAGAAAACTCCTACAGCATTTCACAAAGTAAGTGCACATAGGTGTCCTCAAGTGGGTATTAAAATATGGTATGATGGGCATACAAGAAACATCATCATGATGTTGAAAAATGAAGATCCAGGAACCAAAAAAGTATTGTAAGATGAAGGTTGATGATGATGATGGAACAATACTTCCATATGATTTTCATATCTGACCGTGGGCCTTGCTTCACCTTCTTTACTTCATCCTTGATCCTGGGTTTGTTGACAGTGACAGAACAATACTTTACTTTCTCCATTTTCTCATAACCTCACAAAGACATCTTGACCCGTCTGTTATTATCACCACAGTATTGGGCAGGAGGCATGTGTTCTTCAGAAGAAAAAAATATAGTAGCGCTAAACTCAAACTAAATTAAACAGCAAAAAGTTAATGTGTCGTACTCGATTCACCACACATATACAGTGCATGAAACCAATGATGGTAACACATAAACTGATAAGTGATTGTGAACAATCTAAACCTAATGATCAAATTAAGTAAAATATGATACACATGCAAGTATTACAAAAAATAATGAACAAACATCTGTAAATAACTTCCAAATGTGACACACCAAGGCGTCAGTCCATGTGTGCAAAAACAGTGTTAAAGTCCAAATAAATACTGTGATAAAAACACCCGTGCAAGAAATTAAATAAAATTCCAGATTCCAACGTGTTGTCTGAAGAGTGACATCCACCACCATAAAAAGGTCAGCAGCTTACCAGAGCTAGTTGGTCCCCTGTTACGGAGGACCTCAAACCGCATCTAATGAACCCAGTAGGATGATAATAGCTCCTATAGCCACCTCTTCATTCGGCGCTTCCACAGTAAAAAAGCAATGTATCCGCAGCAATGACATGTAAGAGAGGAAAGGATACCTCGCTGGTGTAATATCTTTGGGTTTATTGGAATAAAAAATGGATAAAAACACTTACAACAATGTTGAAAAGGTACAGCCTTAAGCTTGCGGCGCCGGCCGGACACCGACGAGCAAACCCGTCCTAGGAGATGTGTTCTTCAGCTCAACCTCGGATAGCAGAGAGTTTTTTTCATTCACAGGAATTGGGTTTGCCGACTATGGGTCTATTTCCTCAGTCTTCTGAGTTGGAGCACCATTATGGTTTCCACAACCACACTCTGTCAATAGATCTTCAGTCTGAATATATATAGAAAGAGACTTTTCAATTATTGGATTTCTACTTTGTTGAATTTTTTTTTTAAGATTGCTTCATGTTAAGATTTGAGTATTTGTTCATAGCAAGAGGCTATAAGGTTTTCTACTAAAAGGCATGACGGGACATTGAGCTGAGATCTATGCCCTCTACTATAGTGTACCTTATAATGTCTTTCTTGAAACACTTATTTCTGTGTTATCTTGCAACCATCAAAATTCAGAGCATGAAAATTGTCACCAAATGCATACCAAACAGACATACAAATTAAGGCCACGTGTTCATGCAACCCAGCAGGTCTACAATAATTATATAATTAGCATTATATAATTAAGAAATGTAATGGCAAACTTGCACCAGAGGAAGGAAAAAAAAAGTTAATTGATTTTCATTTTCTCTTATGGATATGTTGATATTGAAAGGGGTTGCAGTAAGGTGATTTAACCAAGCATACTAGAAGTCTCAAAACAGAAAACATAATGAGAGATGGAGGAGGTTATTGACAGAGGCCATGGGGGATTGTAGAGGTAATTACTGGGAACTGTTTGAAGTTTTAAGTGCAGCATTTTAGAGCATTCACAAAATATCAAGTAAAAATACTTTGTGAAAACATAAGGAATGTATCGAATGAGTTGTTTGTTTGCTGAGTGAGAACACCGCTATATTTATTGTGGAAATCAGAATAAGTAAATGAGGCTGGTGCACTAATATCACTCACTTCAGCTATGTCAAAGGAAATACATTGAGGATAGTTATTCCACTGAAGCTAATTTTGTTCAAAGTGGGAAAACTCATAGGAAGAGATGACTCCATTTCTTCATTCGGAGCTCCTGCTCCATGTTTACATCAGAGATTAGATCTCTAGAATTCTGCTGAGACACTGATTGGGAGGGGGGTGGGGTGGAAAGTGGAGAAGGGGGAGCTGAGCTGCTGAGAGAATAACTTACATTACTTCAGTGCTTCTGCGATGAAATTTGAGGATGGATTTCTCCACTGTGCCTGCAGCTATGAGGCCAGTGAGGGCTTGTTGTATAGCTCATTTAATGTTTGTTAAAGGGTTTGTTAACCCATCTATAAAAGACTATGCCAGCCCCTCTATTAGAGGCTGGCATAGCACACAATGTAAGTCGTTTAAAAAAAATGAGCGTTCTAAATACTGAATTTGAGTTTCAGGCCGGTCGCATGATTCGCGGCCACTTTACAGCCCCGGTGGATGTCTTCTGCAGGAGGAGCCATAGTCTCCCTCTGACGTCAGCCGGGGAGATCACGTGGCCGCTCGTCTCCTCCGCAGAAGCTCTGTCTAGTAGCTGTAAAGCGGCAGCGAATCACGTGACCGGCCTGAAGACCACTCAAATTCGGTATTTAGAATGCTCGTTTTTTCAAACTACTTACATTGTGTGCTATGCCAGCCTCTAATCGAGGGGCTGGCAGTGACAATTTTACTTTTTTTTTTTCAAGAATAGCAGTGGGGGGCGGGGCAGGACGGAGACAGACACAGAGAGGGAGATGACAGGCAAGACTGAGGGGCTGAGGGGGAGAGAGGAGAGCAGAGGGGACATCAGCGTATGATGCAGGGACGTACTCTGACAACGGTGGCCAGGGCTGAGCCCTGATTTTCATTGTCAGAGCAGAAAGGGGATACAGGAAATGGCAGATTCAGGGAGGTTTTTTTTACAGTTTAGAGGGGGGGGGGGGGCAGATTACACAGCATAAGCACTGTGATGTGTAATCTGCTTTAAGAGGGGCCAGGATCTGTATTTTTTTTTTGGGGGGGTTAACAAACACTTTAAGAATATGCAAATACTTGAATGTCCATAACTTGGCCATAGGTTCATTTTAAGAATAGTATGAGACTGGAGATTGGAAGTGAGAATCAGCACTTTGTGGAAATCCAGTTATATATACAATACTGTGCAAAATATTTAGGCACTTGGGAAAAAATGCAGAAGTGAGACTGCTTTAAAAAATAATATATCCAATTGTTTTTATTTATCAATCAACAACCTAGAAAGTGCATAAACATAAAAAAATCTAAAATTTGGCGTGCCTATGCTTTGGCCCACCTTTATAAAACATCTTACTTCTGTTAATTACAAAAATCAGAGTTGCCCTTACGCACAATGTAATTCTATAATCTCTTCTGTGACAACAATTAGAAAAGTAAAGTGTACGTCCAGCTGTTTTTTTCTTTGGATAGAAAAGCAAGGAGTCTACTGTTGGGTTTTACTGCTTTTTCTGCTGCTCTTCATTGGAGTGATTTCAATTCACTTTTTGTCCTGGAAACAACATTTTGGGAGAAATCACTTAAAGGACCTGTGTTGAATGGTTTTTGTTGCTTCTCTCCCATACAAGGCAATAGGAAAGCAAAAACTGTTGAAGCAGGCCAAATGCAGATCAAATGCACTTGCAATAAATTCTGAATAATCTCAGCAGCATCTTACATAGGGATGAGCAAGGTTTCCAGCTTGGGTTTTGTCCAAAGCTAAGTTTTTCCCAAGTTGAAAGTTGGGGGCGGGGATCCTTGTGACATAATTCTAATAGGGGCACATTATGTCAATGATCAGTAGCGCTACTCCCGTGGAACCGTAGAATTACTGTCCAGGTATACCCCACAGCCAGGCACACAGGTTCATTCCCAAATTTCTTCAGTAACCAGTCACCAGGGATGTTGTTTTTATGGTTTTAATTTTTGAAGAACTTGGATAGGGTTGAGGGTAGTGGTGGGATACTCCAAAAACAAGAACTATGTACAACTAAGGACTCAGGATAAGCTATATTGAAATCGGGGCTTGAAACAAATAGAATACTTCAACTTGGTAGTAGTAGTTAGAGCTACAAGAGCATAGTCCCGTAAAGAAGAAGATTAGAGGGACAAAGCTCTTCAGGACACCAGCTGGTGTCCCCTTTAATTAGACTGACTATGTGATACCAAAGGGGTAACTAAAGCATAAAGGTCCCCAAGATCTTTCAGCATCTGTAATCACAAGGCTCAAAGATAGCTGATAGCCTCAATCCAACTTAACAAGCAAAACCTTCCCATGATACCAGACAGATCTTCAGCAGACAGCTCCCCTCAGTCAGCTCCCTTTAGCTCCTGGATCTCAGCATTCCAGCCCCTCAGATCACCCACCTGAGGTATCACCAACAGCAGCTTCTGACTGAGAGGGCAGCGTACCCCCCCCCCCACAGGCTGAACTAATCCACTCTGGAAAAAGACCCCAAGAACAGTGTGCTCGTGCAGGAGATGGATGGGAATGTGGCAGCGATAAGAGGCCTCCTTACCTTAGGAAGGAGGCAGATCAAGCAGACATGGATCCAGGCTGCAGCTCCTTTCTCCGGGGCCATCGCTTCTCCCTGGCCAATCGGGTCTCAGGAACTGCTTCCTGATTGACCGGGAGGAGAATCAGGAAGACAATAGCGAATATTAATTTGCTATTGTCACACAAATGGGGAGGCTCGGGGGGCGCAGTGCTCTGCCTCCCTGAGCCCACCCTTTTTTAAGCCAATTAGAGCCTCAGGCTCTAATCATGTGCTTCAAAAAAAAAATAATTGAAATCCATGTAGATTAGGGGGCTGGACGAATGGATACGGGGGCTGCGCCCGTTCCCCCCTATGAAGAGGCCTCCACTGTCCCCACCAGTGACAATAGATTACCCAGCAGCCAGCATCAATAGACCCTCCAGCACACCCCTTGCTATTACATACATTTGGTGCTTGAGGTGGCGAAACTGCGTTCTCTCGCGTTTCCGTTGAAAAAAAAGCCCTGTCTAAACCTATTGAACGTCAGCTGCAGAAAGTTCATTTATAAACTGAAAGCTTAACAGGTACTGCCACGAGTTGAAAAAATAACAGGAAATAAACCTACATGACAATAAATAAACTTACAAACACTTTGTAGCTTGATTTTACTTTTTATCTGGACTTTTATCTGGTAAAAAGTGGTAACTTAGTCCTAGAAGAGAGCTTCCCCAAAAATACATAAGAAGCATTGTCTAACCTTAAACCCTCATTCTGAACTATCAATCAATTTAAACTAATATCTTTTATTTTTAAGACTGCTAAACAAACCCTGGATATAGCCTGGAAATCAGGGATCTTGACTATTGCGCAGATCAAATCAAAGATGTTGTGGTACTTAGTCAACAAAAACTTGGCCACTATCTTACATGGTAAACTTAAGAAAAAAAAATAGGGAACCCCTGGATTTGTAGTTATTTAGGGGGAAATCAAAATGACCCATTGTGGTCACTTTAGCCTGCATTAAAGTGTCACTAAACCCACATCATAAAAAACTCAATAAATGGGGTATTGCATGCAGTTTATACTCACTGAGATTTGTTTTCTGTATTCTGCAAAAAACCTAGATGATCCTGCTGTTCTCTATCTCCCCCTTCTGTCCATGTCCCCAATTCAGCTGGGAATTTTGCAGCTATGGTGGCAACTCTGCACATGCTCAGTTTTTGGTTAGTTTGTATGCTGAGCATTTCCTCCCTTTCGCATCTGAGCAGCCCATGTGACTATAGATCAGTGATAGCAAACTTTGGCACCCCAGATGTTTTGGAACTACATTTCATGGGAAATGTCGTTCCAAAACATCTGGGGTGCCAAGGTTCACCATCACTGCTACAGAGTAACACATGTGGGTGTATACAGAGTGATCAATGACAGCCCATTCTCTCCCTATTCCTCCATGCCCACTAACCAGTTAAAAGAAGATGGGAGTGGCATATTACATGTAGATAATACATTACATGTAGATTAATGGAAGCTTCAGCATGTTATTGCCAAAAAATAATAAATATTTGATTTCAAATATATATTTGTTTGACATTTTAAAACAGTTTAAAAAACTGTTTAAAACAGTTTATTGATATTAATTATTTATTTTTATTCCAAAGGCATTTTTTTTTTATTTTGAACATGTGACCAGCAGCAGAGGACTAGAAGCTCTTCCTGCTTATGTTTCCCTGCAGGCAGGCTGGGAACGAGCTGGGTCATGTGACAGCTGTACATAGATTAGGAAAAAATTACTTAGATGTTTTGTTTCTGTAATACAATAATTACAGTGCCATCAACCGCATATACAGGTCCTTCTCAAAAAATTAGCATATTGTGATAAAGTTCATTATTTTCTGTAATGTACTGATAAACATTAGACTTTCATATATTTTAGATTCATTACACACAACTGAAGTAGTTCAAGCCTTTTCTTGTTTTAATATTGATGATTTTGGCATACAGCTCCTGAAAACCCAAAAATCCTATCTCAAAAAATTAGCATATTTCATCCGACCAATAAAAGAAAAGTGTTTTTAATACAAAAAAAGTCAACCTTCAAATAGTTATGTTCAGTTATGCACTCAATACTTGGTCGGGAATCCTTTTGCAGAAATGACTGCTTCAATGCGGCGTGGCATGGAGGCAACCAGCCTGTGGCACTGCTGAGGTGTTATGGAGGCCCAGGATGCTTCAATAGCGGCCTTAAGCTCATCCAGAGTGTTGGGTCTTGCGTCTCTCAACTTTCTCTTCCCAATATCCCACAGATTCTCTATGGGTTTCAGGTCAGGAGAGTTGGCAGGTACAATTGAGCACAGTAATACCATGGTCAGTAAACCATTTACCAGTGGTTTTGGCACTGTGAGCAGGTGCCAGGTCGTGCTGAAAAATGAAATCTTCATCTCCATAAAGCTTTTCAGCAGATGGAAGCATGAAGTACTCCAAAATCTCCTGATAGCTAGCTGCATTGACCCTGCCCTTGATAAAACACAGTGGACCAACACCAGCAGCTGACATGGCACCCCAGACCATCACTGACTGTGGGTACTTGACACTGGACTTCAGGCATTTTGGCATTTCCCTCTCCCCAGTCTTCCTCCAGACTCTGGCACCTTGATTTCCGAATGACATGCAAAATTTGCTTTCATCCGAAAAAAGTACTTTGGACCACTGAGCAACAGTCCAGTGCTGCTTCTCTGTAGCCCAGGTCAGGTGCTTCTGCCGCTGTTTCTGGTTCAAAAGTGGCTTGACCTGGGGAATGCGGCACCTGTAGCCCATTTCCTGCACACGCCTGTTCACGGTGGCTCTGGATGTTTCTACTCCAGACTCAGTCCACTGCTTCCGCAGGTCCTCCAAGGTCTGGAATCGGTCCTTCTCCACAATCTTCTTCAGGGTCCGGTCACCTCTTCTCGTTGTGCAGCGTTTTCTGCCACACTTTTTCCTTCCCACAGACTTCCCACTGAGGTGCCTTGATACAGTACTCTGGGAACAGCCTATTCATTCAGAAATTTCTTTCTGTGTCTTACCCTCTTGCTTGAGGGTGTCAATGATGGCCTTCTGGACAGCAGTCAGGTCGGCAGTCTTACCCATGATTGCGGTTTTGAGTAATGAACCAGGCTGGGAGTTTTTAAAAGCCTCAGGAATCTTTTGCAGGTGTTTAGAGTTAATTAGTTGATTCAGATGATTAGGTTAATAGGTCGTTTAGAGAACCTTTTCATGATATGCTAATTTTTTGAGATAGGAATTTTGGGTTGTCATGAGCTGTATGCCAAAATCATCAATATTAAAACAAGAAAAGGCTTGAACTACTTCAGTTGTGTGTAATGAATCTAAAATATATGAAAGTCTAATGTTTATCAGTACATTACAGAAAATAATGAACTTTATCACAATATGCAAATTTTTTGAGAAGGACCTGTAGATAGAGAAGAGACAATGTAAATTAAACAGTGTGTGTTTACTATCACTTTATGCTACTGTTTGGGGGTCAGGGGAATCAATCCTGGCCTAGCGCTAACCCTTTAACCTGTTTCCCTCTCCTCTATTTGTTTTCTTTTTGTTTATTTTCTCTCTTTTTTGTACTGTATCTATGTATCAATAAAATTTTACAGTTATATCTTGCATGTTATGTTGTTCTTACTGACACCCTCCTGTGGGGGTCATTTTTCTCCTGAAGCTAAAAGTAGCCCACCCACCCTATATTTCTTGAGGGATATTGTCCCCCTATCCAACTCTTTGATGCAGGGCTCACACCCTGGCTACCCACTGATGTGCAGCCCTCAAAAATTCAAGGGCTGGCGAGCTATGGCTGACTTGGAGTGGGGGGCGAGCACCAGGGTTGTATGGGAGCCACGATCGCGGAGGGGAAGAGCAGAGAGCAGGCGCGGCTGGATGATGAGAGTGCCGAGGAACATCACAGCTTTCATTTCAATTGCTGTGTTCCCTGCACTTGCTGTTACATACAGCCCCTCCTCTTTGTCTGGGACATCCGTCCAATCTCGGGACGTGTGACGTCTATCAAAGATTCCCTGCCAGGGGGCGTGGCTGTATGTAACGCCGTGTGGCGGGATCACAGAAATTTAAATGAAAGCTGTGATGTTCCTCTGCACTCTCATCATCCGGCCGGCAATTCCGCTACCCCTGCACAGGCAGGCTGCACTGGTTGGACGCTGGCTGCACTGGGGGTTGCACTGGGTGGATGCAGGCTGCACTGGGGGCTGTACTGGGTGAATGCAGGCTGCACTGGGGGCTGCACTGGGTGGACGCAGGCTGCACTTGAGGCTGCATTGGGTGGACGCAGGCTGCACTGGGGGCTGCACTCGGTGGATGCAGGCTGCATTGGGTGGACACGGGCAGGCTGCATTGGGTGGACACGAGCAGGCTGCAGTGGGTGGACACGAGCAGGCTGCATTGGGTGGACATGGGTAGGCTGCATTGGTGGACACGGTCAGGCTGCATTGGTGGACACGGTCAGGCTGCATTGGTGGACACGGGTAGGCTGCATTGGTGGACACGGGCAGGCTGCATTGGTGGACACAGGCAGGCTGCATTGTTGGGCACAGGTGAGGCTGCATGGATAAAGTTGTTGTTAATATTTATTTTTATAACTTAATTCTTCATAAAACAATTAAGTGTCATTTTGTGAGATATTTTATGAGGGCACATTTCGGGGCAGAGTTCGGGGCGGGCAGGGTAGGGGTTGGGTGGGGCAACTGGTGGCGAATAGCTCAGGACTTGAAATTTTGAGCCCTGGGCATGTGCACTGCCGAAAAATTTGTTTAGTTTCGTCTTCGTTTCATTTGTTTGTTTGTTTTTTTGTTTATCAGATCATACGTTATGATCGGCATTCGGTACTTTCGGATCATTCATAACTTCGGATGCATTCGTTCCATTCTTTTTTTTGTTCCACAAAAGTTTTATTGAAAGTTTTTCATAGATAACACATAGTACAAATAGTACCAAAAAACAAACATATAATAAAAGTACAAGTGCATGTTTCGAACTTAAGGGAGGCATAGGGTTCAATGTACATGAAAACAAAAAGCAAAAGACACTGTCTCTAAACGCCATTAGTAGAAAGGCCACATAAGAGAACCTCTATTAGAAAGGAGTAACCATGTTAAATAAGATACACTGCAGCGTACAACAGGCCTGTTTGACTCTTGTTGGAATGGAATATTTAAATTAAAGGTACTCATTACAGCTTCTGAAGGTACTAAAGAGCATATAAGGCGTAGGAATAGCTTACGACAACCATGTCGGCCTACGACTGCACATCCTTTTTGAAAAAGAAAACAAAAAGAAAAGGAATAAAAAAAAAAGAAGAATGGGGAAAAGTAGTAAGGGAGAGAGAGAGGGAACAGATTGAGGGAGAGGGGGAAAGGGGAATGAGGGAGGCACTGTATGGGGAGTATGTGAAGAGGGGGTGGGATCACCACCAGCTACCCTCCTCAGTACACCCCCAGTGTTGTAAGAGGTATTACAATCTTTAATACACCTTTCAAGGGGTATCCCGAGAAGTCCAGAAAGCGCTGCGAGTTTCGGTATTCAAGCCAGGGTGCCCACGTTTCCGAAAAGTAAGCTATCCTGTCTTGGGCAGTGCAAATCAACTCCTCCATCGCTGCTATCTGGTTGACCCGCATCACCCACTCCTTTATGGAAGGGGGTGACTTGGTCCTCCAGTGCACCGACAGGCATAACCTATCAGCATTAATCATATGCATAGCTATTGACCTATAGTATCTCTTATGGGAAAATTTGGAGAGCTGAAGGAGGTACTGCGCTGGTGTGAACTCCAAAGTAAGTGAGGATATCTCAGTCACCACGTCATGTACTTTACGCCAATATGGCTGGATCAGTGGGCAAGTCCACCAAATATGGAGGAGTGTGCCTAAACCCTGTTCACACCTCCAGCACTGATCCGACATCGCTGGGATGAATTTGTGGAGTATTTCCGGTGTTCTATACCACCTCATTTTGATTTTGTACCCATTCTCCTGAGTATGAGCATTCAGGGAGCCCTTGTGCATATACAGATGAACCTGATCCCAGGCGGTATTGTCGATCACTGTACCCAGCTCATTCTCCCAATAAGCATGTTAGGATCTCAAGGAGGCATAGGGCTGCCCAAACATTGTGGCATAGAGCCCTGAGATTAGGTGACTCTGGGGAGAAGAGCGTGAGCACAGCGATTCCAACACAGTGGGTGTTCTCGTAAAGCATTCTCTATTCGCTGGACTGTCCAGGAAGTGTTTCAGTTGAATGTAGGTCCAGAAAGGGAAAGACTTTTTATTTGACAATGACGCAAGCTCACTTTGTCAGAGAAACCGTCCTCTGGAAAAGAAGTGTTTGGCCTGCATTTCTGCGTAAGGCCATTCTGCTGCTAGAAAGGCCCTTTCCATACCAGGAGGAAAGTCCGGGTTACCCTTGACAGGCGTGATTGCACAGTGCGTAGTTGAAAGCGAGTGAACTTTGCACGCCCTATCAAAGGCATGCAGGGTTGCTCTGACATTCATTCCATTCTATTCGTTTAGATGTGACATTCGTTACTTCGGATAATTTGTAACTTCGGATGCATTCGTATTTGTTCCGTTCCCTTCATTTAGATGCGGCATTCATTACTTTGGATAATTTGTAACTTTGAATGCATTTGTATTCATTACGTTCCATTAGTTTAGATGCGGCATTCGTTACTTCAGATAATTCGTAACTTTGGATGCATTCGTATTCGCTATGTTCACTAACAGTTACTTTAGCCAAGTTTTAAAAAGGAAATTCCAATAAAAATGTAAATCTAATTTATCCCAAATTATCTGCTATGGTGCAGAGACCTGAATAGAAGAACTACTGACTTCAGATATTTTACCTATAATTTAATAGTTTATAATAATAAAAACTATAATCATAGTTAATAATTTAAATATAATAGAAAATATAAAAAACCAAATTATCCGAATGTAATTGATTCGTTAAACTCGTAAGTTGAATCGCTTTTTGTTTTCGGCATTTCGTTCTTTCTGACAATTAATTTTCGTATGCATTTGTCAAAAGAGTCTTTCGTTCATTCAGATGCTTCCGAATGAACGAATATACCAAATTTCGTCTGAAAACAAATTCCTAACGAAACAAATTGCACATGTCTACCCACTGACATAAGCCCTCGTGTGGGCCCGCAATCAGTTGTAAGGGTATTGTATATTACGGTTTAACTTTGTATCATTGTGAAATGAAATGCTTGTTTGATGATTGTATCCACACTATCGTTGATATGCCCAATAAAAAATATTGAAACAAAAAAGTGGTGACTAGCTAAACAAGGTTACAATGTGCTGTTGCGAAATATAGAAACAACCTTACAGTTCTCTATTGCAGTCTCCAATAGTCATCTCGGTGTTACGGCATCTAAACCTTGTGTGAAAAAAAAAAAAACATCAGCATGTGTTAATGTGCCCTAGTCAAAAGCTCCATCCGCAATGTCAGGCTGAACACACTGCCCTCAGCCAATCCCCTCCAATGTTGTCCCTGAAAGTTCCCAGTTATTTTCTAGTGTGCAGCTGTTCTCGATGGAAATGAAGCTTTAAATGGTCGGATGTGCATGGTCATAGTCAGTTTGTTTTTATATTGCAACATGCATGTCAATTTTGAAGCGGCTGGGGGACGCTTTAAGCAAATACCACGCTAGCGACCTTACTGGAATTTATTTAAGTTGAATTTTATTCAATAACGTTCTTTTTAGGAGTACTGCAGCATGGCCTAACTCCATATCACAGCCACTTAGACTGTGCGCTGCTGATATATGTGCAGCTGTGAAACACTGACTACACAGTTATTAGAATATATGAAGAAAGGGCTGAAATTGAGATGCAGCTAAAATATACTTATTCTCAATATCAGAAAAACTATTACAAGACGGTGTACCACATAACTCTGCCGGCGTCTGGCTGTATTTTATGCAGGGATGAGAGTTAATATGACACTAAATTCTCCGGACTATCTCCGTACCCAATCAAACAAGCATTAGACCTTGCCTGCAAGTTGTCTCCTGTATAACACAGGTGATAATGGTACAAAATGTTTTAGCGTATATTTAAAGTGACACTTCCGCATTAATTTTATACTGCCTGTGCCTATGTCCTCCTTTTATTACTAGAGTTTTGTTTTAATAAATAAAGCTTTGCACCTTTAAAGAGCAAGAGCTAAACTGAAACTTGACATAGAAAACAAATACTATATTTGCAGATATCTAATATGAATGAAATGCTGCCAGGAGCCGAAAATGTCTCTAGGCAAAAATAATAAAATGTTCTTTGCAAGGTTCCCACAGAACATACACATTGACATCATACTCCTTTTCTATAGAGTTAGATTATATGAAAAAGTTACCTGGTGATCCTGCTGTTAAACTGAATAGGACCTGCCTCGCCAATTGACCCCCTCTTCCCTCCCGACCTGGGGGTACCCTACCTTTCCCTTGTCTTTTTCTTACCCTACCTTTCTGCTTAATACCCCCTTTCTTCCTTTATCTTTCCTTCCCCTCTCTGGTGTCCCCTCTTCACCACCTATATTTGCTTTTCCCCTGTGTTTTTTATTTGTGTGTCTTTTTATTTGTGTTTTTTGTTCGTATGACCTCAAATTTTGTTTTGTTTTTCAAATTTTTTGTGGATTCTTCCGCGATTTCATTTCTGAGCAATCAAGCTCAGTTACCCTATGTTGACCCCCGGTCTTGGCCGGAGGGTTGTTGATGTTCGACAATTCCCACGACCACATTTGTTTCTAATGTGCATTATTAAGCTGTGTTATGTCATGCTCACATCCCCTGCGTGGGATTATTATAATCGTTTTTAATTTCTTCCAAAAAATCTCAATAAAAAAAGATTGTACCGAAACTGAATAGAACCTGATTTCCAATGCTGGGCCAACAACGCCATTCTGCTGCAATTCAAATGGCGGGTCCCTCTAGCGTTGTTGACAATGGAAAACAGAGCCCCTTCAATATGTATTCAAAAGCATATGTAGCGTTACCCCCAAACTAAGAGAGCCTCTGGTTTTGTTTCGGGCCCTATACACAGCACAGCCAACCCCTGGCAATCTACTTGACCCTCCTCTGGCACAGCTAGTCTAGGGGTCGTATATTTATATGGCTCTATACCAGTTTCTATGCACTCCCTCTAATACATTTAAACAGTGGTGATTGTGGTAATGAAAACCCAGACCAGGACGGTTAACTGCAACAGTTTTACTTATGCATAAAAGATAAGAGTAAGGTACATCTAACACATGCATGCAGAGCCCTGCAGTACTGATAATACTATTCAACTATAATGCGTACAGAGTTCTATCACACACTAACATATAGCTATTCTCCCCGTTAGCAATATGGCGCCAAACAATGCTACAACCTCCCAGTCAGGCCTGACTCAATTAAAGCTCAGTCTCTAATTAGGAATCTTCGCATGCAAGATGATCGGTGGTGCACATACGGGAACAAGTATTTGTAATCCAATGGGGGTTTAAAGTACTGAAAGCAACTCCCAAGAGGCTATGTATCTCAGTTCTGCAACTAGTCTCCTGACAGGAAAGAACAGGTATAACACGATGGGCCAAGGCAGTTAATAGGCCTAATGAAGAACTCAGTTATGGTTGTGAGCAGGTGCTCTCTCACCCCTCCGGACTCGATCCTAGTCCGGGACTTCCACCGCTGTGTCCACACACACACAGGCTCCGCCACCGCCGGATCTCAGGTCTCACTATCGTCCACGTAGCAGGTAGATGTCTGCAGGCGCACAGGCTCCGCAGCGTGGTGGAAGGCTCTCTGGAGATGCGCAAGGCCCAGGCTTCGGGCCTTGCACTCGCAGCAGGTCCGCACAGGAAGTCCACTTGCCAGCCGCGCGGTGTCCAAAGAGGCCTGGATTAGCCTCGCCCTTCCCTTTTATACCCCACCCATCAGTCTCTGCGGCCACCCAATGCATCCTGGGTGCCCAGCGGGGTTCTGGGTAACGTAGTCCATGGGGCCTCAACGGAGACTCCACTACACATACAAAAGCAGTTGGACGCTTCCTCCAGTGCACATGGGCTTAAATTTTTTACTGAGCTTCAGTGCTGCTGATTAGCGGGAGGTGGCAACCTTACTTCCTGTACTGACGTCAGTGCTTAAAGTGATTGTAAAGTCAGAACATTTTTTTTCGTATCTGTGTACAGCAGCAGCCCCCCTCAACTCCTCTCTTACCTGAGCCCCATCTCTATCCAGCGATGTCCATGAGAGAATCGGCCGTCCGGGACTCTCCCTCCTGATTGGCTGAGAGACAGCAGTTGCGCCAGTGGCTTCCGCTGCTGTCAGTCAAACTCAGTTAGCCAATCAGGAGAGAGAGGGGATGGGGCTGAACCGCAGCTCCATGTCTGAATGTATAGACGGAGGTGTGACTCGGCTCGGGTGCCCCCATAGCAAGCTGCTTGCTGTGGGGGCACTCAACAGGAGAGAGGGACCAGGAGCTCCAGCCAGGGACCTGAGAAGAGGAGGATCTTGGCTGCTCTGTGCAAAACAAGTATAAAAATTAAAAAAAAACAAGACTTTACAATCACTGTAAGGAAAATCTCCACTTGCTGCTGGATTAGCAATCACATAATCGTAAATAACCATTCCAAATTATTTTAAATATGAACACTTGAACTGAGGGGAATTTCCATCTTAGACAGTAATCACCAGAACATTTGTCCCCACTGGATGATTTACCCTTGCCCTTTGCTCTAAGTTCCCCTTAATTTCTGTCTCAATGACAGTAACATAGAAAAGTGATGGCAGAAAAAGACCAAGTAGTTCATCGAGTCTGCCCATTTTTTTTTTTCGTTAACTTTATTGTCTGAGTTTGTCCCAAGCATGTTTGAAGCCATTTACTGTTGACTGTCTCACTACCTCTGCTGGAAGTTTATTCCAAGCATTAACTACCCTTTCAGTAAAATAATACTTTCTAAGATTCGTTTTGAACTTTCCTTCAGTTAGTTTGAGGTCATGTCCCTGTGTTCTTGATTCTGGTTTCAAAAACTTCCCTCCTGAACCTTATTCATCCCCTTGATGTATTTAAAGGTTTCAATCATGTCTCCCATTTCCCTTCTTTCCTCTAGACTGTACATATTAAGTATTCAGGGGTCAAATAGAGCAGGTGAATCTCCCCAATGGGGACACAGGTATCAATAAAAATGCAATATATAGTCTAACCCTTGCCCAATCTATCCAAACTTATACATTATACCTGAACTGGGATATTATTTAGAAAAGTGTGTATTCAGAGCTCTCTATATTGCTGTGTGCCAAGATAGTACAGATAGTTATGCAACACAGCTGTTACCAGTTGAGAGTAAGGGCCTATTTGAGCCAGTCAGGTCCATTGTATTGCACCTAATGCATGCTCATTATCTGATGCTGTAATGTGTGTTGCATTATAGGCAGCACAACCTACGGTAATGCGTTAGCAATAAGTTGCAGTGCACTCCAATATGGGTGTGTCCCTTACCCAATGGGAGTGGCATTTATGATGAATGGCACAGTAGCACACCGGCACAGGTAATTTACTTTACAATGCGTTGGTAATGTGTGTGTTAAAGCGGTATTCCACCCGCAATTTTTTTTTTAAAGTCAGCAGCTACAAACACTGTAGCTGCTGACTTTTAATAAGGACACTTACCTGTCCTACTCGCCCACGATGTCAGCCCCCCCGAGGCCGATCCCTCGGCGCTGGCAGCTCCCGGCGCCACCATCCTCAGTAAGGGAAACAGGCAGTGAAGCTGTGTGGCTTCACTGCCCGTTTCCTACTGCGCATTCGCAAGCCTCGCAGCGTTTTGTGAATGGGCCAGCTGCTCTCTGGGATACACACAGTTCCCAGAAGGCAGCGTGCCCCATTCACCAGAAGACACCGCGAGTAGGACGGAGGAAGGAGACCAGGCCGTGGACAATGAAGAGGAAGACTAGGGACTTCCGCATAGCAACCGCTATTTCTGGAGAGTAATTTTTTTTTTTTTCAAGTTTTTTTTTTCAATAATTTTTTTAATTTTTGGGGAAAAAAAAAAATCAGGGTGGAACTCCACTTTAAGCACAGTGCACTGGTATTTATGAACTCTTAAGCCTCGTACATACGGCCGGGAATCCCATCAGGAAAAACCGACGATTTTATATACAGACGGCCATTCAAAAGACCTGCCGCAAGAACGCAGTGACGTCATTGACTATGACAAGCCTGCGCTCGTCGCATTCGATGCCGTCGCTGCCATCTTGCTACACCCTACACTACCCTTGTATGCTACCGCGCATGGGTCAAAGTCTTTTTGAGCATGCGCGGGTTTACCTGGGGACAGGTAAGCATACACACACTCACGGTTTTCTCGTCAGGAAACACTCTGCCAGGAGTCCCGACAAGAAAATAGAGAGCAGGTTCTCTATTTTTCTCGTAGGGATTCCCGGCAGTTTTCTCGCCGAGAAAGTATACACATGCACGGTTTTCACAGCAAAAAGCTCTCCCTGCAGCTTTCTTGCCGAGAAAACCATGCGTGTGTACAAGGCTTTAAGCTGCATTCACACTACAGCGTTTTGAATTGTGGGCAGATTTGCCATGGAGCTGCCCACGATTTGACAGCGCCGAGGTGCGAATGACAAATTGCGGGACTCACATTTGGGATGCCATCCATTTGAATGGCACCTCAAATCGTGGTGCGGGTCTGCCGCAATTGTCACATGATAAATCATGCTGCAATCGCGGAAAACCCACATCGCGCAAACTCGCAGCGCGGGACACATGTTACCCAAAAGTAGCTCCTGAACAATTTTTGGGTAACATGCGTCCCGCAATGCGAGTTGCCGCGATTGCAGCACGTTTTATTGCGCGACAATCGCAGCGGACCCGCACCGCAATTTGAGGTGTCATTCAAATGCCGCAATTCAAAACGTGTAAATGCAGCCTAACAATCATTTGGACACTGAGAGACTTAAGAAAATGTGTTCCTTTCTCTAATTATAGATCCAGTGTATGTTCATGAGGTGTTAGTGACAGGTGGAAAAGAGTGTATTACTTGCAAAGGGATTACACCAGGATTAGGCAATTTCACACATACCAACACGCTACCACATAAAAAACTTATGTCCCAATAGCTTGTGAGACTTTGCTCAGATGTAATATAAGGTGTCCATAAGCATTAGCTTACAATGTAAAACTCATATTATTTTATTTACATTCCATACATTTTTTATAAACACTATGAATATTATCATCATATTTTTTTCTTTAAATAATCTGATATTGTTTTGTTATAGATGGTATAATTATAACAGTAATGTAAGTCTTAGTTCTTGTATTGTACACATACTGTATATGCCATTACTTGCGCTAACGCCACAGGTGACCTGCACAAAATGGGTCCAAAAGTTCAATATGATTCCAGCTTTGAAAGGGTTCATCTCCACTAGCGCCACAACCTTGCTGCTTTCACAACCAGCGGACACTGGAAACTGCAAGCACACAAACAGCACACAGGCACTGGTGCAATACTCTTTATTTTTGTAAGAAAATTGAGATAAAAATGCACTCACAAGCAAACATAATTCAGAGATTATCAATCACATCTCCCCACCACGGTATTGCACACAAAAATCCTCTCACCACCCTTAAATGGGTTGTAAAGTCAGAAGGTTTTTTTATCTTAATGCATTATTTTAAGATAAAAAAGCTTATGTGTGTAGGAGCCCCCCTCGGCTCCCCTAATACTTACCAGAGCCCCATCTCTGTCCAGCAATATCCACGAGTGTCTCAGCCATCCGGGACTCGTCCTTCTGATTCTGAGACACAGCAGCGGCGCCATTGGCTCCTGCTTTCAATTAAAGTCAGTTAGCCAATCAGGAAAGAGAGGGAACAGGGCTGAAACGCAGCTCTGTGTCTGAATGGACAGATAGAGCTGCAGCTCGGCTTGGGTGCCCCCATAGCAAGCTGCTTGTTGTGGGGGCACTCAACCGGAGGGAGGGGCCATGAGCACAGAAGAGGGACCCAAGAAGAAGAAGAAGATCCGGGCTGGTCTGTGCAAATCCACTGCACAGAGCAGGTAAGTATAACATGTTTGTTATTTTCATACAAAGAAAAACCAATCACTTTAATAGGAGCTCCAGCTGACAGCGTGGATATGGCAGCAGTCCCGGACCGAATGAAGCCACCACTATGTTTGATCACAGGCAGTTCACATACACAGGAAGCCTCCAGGGTCACGTGATGCAAGCAGCTGGCTGCTGTTGGGATGAGTAAACTGTACGTCAACATGTTTCGGAGGGCATGGCCTCCTTTATTGAGTCCACCCAGCACCATTGTATGCATCTTTAAATAGCCTGACTTGGTATTAAGGGATTGACCCTTTACAAACCCACTAATGGCCAGATACTGACCGTACTGGTATCTGCACTCTTCTCTTCTTTTTGTGTGTTTGTTGTATTGTGATAAATGCGGCATTTTGGAACCCTAAAAATGTTATGGCTTTTTAAACATTTATGACTAATTAATTATGTTTGCTCTTGAAAACAGCTTGGCGCTCTCTTTCCTACAGTTTTTCAAGACATAGGGGTCAATTCACTAAGAATTAAATAACGGCTAATATTATTCGGTAAAATACTGCATGCAGTAACAATTGTGCAATTGTTCAATTCACTAAGAATTTGGAGTTAAATACTGAATGCAGTATTTGTTTGATTTAGCGGTAATTACTGCATTAGTTAATGCTGTAATTTACTGCATTAAGCTGGTTGCTAAAGAGCGGGCCGGGAACTTGTCCACCGCATCCTTAGCAACCGGTGACTGATCAGCTGTCCTCACTGACAGCTGAATGTAAAAAAAAAAGCTGACATTTAAAAATGTTGACAAAAAACGGCATGGGGTCCCTCCCCCCAGTCCATATCAGCCCTTTCAGCCTATACCAAAATTTAAAGAAAAAACGGCGTGGGGTCCCCTTTAAAATCCATACCAGACCCTTATCCAAGCATGCAGCCCCCGGCAGGTCAGGAAAGGGGTGGGACGAGCGCCCCCCCTCTTGACCAATACAAGGTCACATGCCCTTAACATTGGGGGTGGGTGCTTTAGGGCAGGGGGGCTCTGTCCCTCCCACCCCAAAGCACCTTGTCCCCATGTTGATGGGGACAACAGCCTCATCCCCACAACCGTGGCCGGTGGTTGTGGGGGTCTGTGGGCAGAGGGCTAATCGGAATCTGTAAGCCCCCTTTAAAAGGGGGCCCCCCAGATTCTGGCCCCCCCATGTAAATGAGTACCGGGTACATAGTACCTACCCATTCACCAAAAAAAGTAATAAAAACACACACAGTTTTTGACAATTATTTTATTAAAAAAATTTAAAAATAGTGTCCCCCTAGGTAAATCCACCATCAATCGCACCGCCCACCGAACCCGAAAAATACAAAAAAACAAAGACGCTCCCGCCATCGGTGAAGGCTGGCCACCAACTGCAGGCTCAGCCGGCTGATATTTCTTATATAGGTAAGGGGTGAGGCCACCTGGCTATGTTACCTGGTGGCCGCCCCCTCGTAATGTCACGGACCAGTGCATGCTGGGTTGGTGACGTCACAAGGGGGTGGGGCCACCAGGTGACATAGCTAGGTGGCCCTGCCCCTTACCTATATAAGAAATGTCAGACAGCATCAGGACTGTTTGTATGCCTCCCACTCCTTGTCCCAGCAATGAGACTGGCCCAGAAGACATAGTGCTTACATGTCTCATATGTTTGTGCCCAGCTACTGTGGTTTTACTTCACAAGCTGCTCTGATCTGACGTGTTTTTTTTGGGTTGGACAGCTAAATTAATGGATAATGAATATCTGTAAAATTTTCACAATCCTACAGGTGAATAGAACAGCTATCTATGGTAACTGGCAAAGGTTTCCTTCATACGCTTTCTCCAGTTCCCTGATATCCTTTTTGTGAACTGGTGAGCAAAACTAAACTGCATATTCCAGGTGAGGTCTTGCTAATGATTTGAACAGGGGCAAAATTATATCTCTCTCTCTCTGGAGTCTATACTGCTTTTAATATAAGAAAGTATTTTGCCAGCTTTAGAAATTGCAGCTTGGCTTTGCATGCTATTAATAAGCCTATGATCTACCAGAACACCCAGATCCTTCTCCAACATTGACTCCCTCAGCTGTTCTCCTCCTAGTATGTATGATGCATGCATGTTTTGATCCTAAAAGTGCATAACTTTACATCCATTTACAGACTGAATTTAGACTATAGTCTTTAATTTACATATTAGCCACGAGTGGGTATCTGTGTCAAACGCTTTGGCAAAATCCAAGTATACTATGTCCACAGCCACTTCTTTGTCTACATTTTTGCCTACCTCCACATAAAAAGAAATCAGATTTGTTTCACAACTTTAGTTTTTCATTAATCCATGCTGTCTATTGCTTAAAATATTATTTCTAGCCAAAATCTCATCTATGTGGTCTTTTATTAAATTCTCAAGTATTCTCAAGGTCTATAGTTGCTTGGTAGATATTTTGATCCCTGTTTAAATGTACTGTATGCATCACATTGGCATTATGCCAATACAGTGGTACCATGCCAGTCATGAAAGAGTTTTTAAAATTAGAAACAATTGCTTAGACATAACATAGAGAAAAGGAAAAATGGCGCAAAGACCAACCAAGCAATATATCAATAATAGCAGCAATAAATGCGAGATAATTGTAGAACTAAAAGTCTCAGCAATAAATGAAAGGGATCAGTTCTTTGCACCAGCGGCAGCTCCCTTGGGAGTTGAAGCAAACTCTGGAAAAACAGGTAAAAGAGAGGCAAGGCGCGCCAGACTAAGTGCAGCATGTGTTGAACAATTTATTTAAAAGTAAAAGAAGCCAAATGGCTACTCACATAATAGAAGTGAGAGTCAGGCAAATATGGAAAATATTGATGGAGTCCATAGTCACTGTGCGGTCCAGGGTGACATAAAGACGGGCGTCCCAGCGGCGTTCTGGCAAACTGCAAAGGATGGAACTGCAGAGCGGCCTCTGTAACCAGCCTGATGGCTTAGCTGGATGCCGTACGTCCTCGGAGATGCCTGGAAACTGGAACTGGAAGTGTGTTTTGTGTTTTGGGACAATTATTTGTGTAGCGGGGGTTTTGCTTTAAGGCCTCAGAGACTATCGTACCCAGAATACCACGGGACTCCCAGGGTGCATTGCCCCGTGCAAAGACTGCTGGGGTGGGCTATTTAACTGAAGGGCAGGGCTAAGATCGGTCTCTTTGGACACCGCCCGCCCAGCAAGTGGAACTCTGTGCTGAGTCTGCTGTTTTACACAGGGCCTGAAGCCTGGGCCCTGTGTTCTTCCAAAGAGCCTTCCATTTTCACAAAGGAGCCTGAGTGAAGTCTCATCCTACTGCCGCTTTGCTTTTGCCAGGAGGACCGAAGACCCGGGTGTCATGGAATCTGTGTACCGAGACACAGCAACGGAAGATACGGACACAGACTGGTCCGGTTGGGTGAGAGAGCACCTGCTCAGAGAATATACAGGATCTCTAGGCCCAGTAACTGTTGTTCGGAGCTATCGTTAGTGTTTCAGCTGCACGCCAGGGACAGTGCATTGAATAGCGTTAGAGACTTATTCTGTGTTCATCAAGTTATCAAACCCTTTTTATTCTTGTGGATTACAAAAATTGTTCCAGAAGTGCACCACCTTTTGCTAGCGAAGATCTTTCTCTGCAGAACTTTTACATAGTACAGTCAGGCCTGACTTAGTGGTATAGACATTGCTGGGCGCCATTTTGTCCACGAGGGAGAAGAGCTGCAGCGGGGTCCGTTAGCTTTGTTACAGGATTGTATATCTGTCTGTTTGCTAAAATAATCTTTTATTGCAGGGCTCTGCATATGTGTATGTATACTGTTTTACCTGCTTAACCATTATTCACAGTAAAGTGCCAGGGTTAAGTATACCATTCGTTTGTGTCATTTACTGTGCTGGAGGGACGGTTAGTGCTAGCTATATCATACTGCTGTGTATCTTTATTGCAGGATTGTGTTACCAAGAGTCACAGGGTACGCAATCCTATCATCCCCTACTAACTGTGCCAAGGGAGGTTAGAGCCAATTGCTGGGGGTTGACAGTGAGTGTTACAGGGCCCGAAAATCATACCAGCGGCTCTCTTAGTTGGGGGTATCGCTACATTTGAATGAGCATGGGTTCACACTGAATGCAGGTTTGAAATCGTGCAAGTTCAGCTGACTTTGAGAGCGATTTCAGAGACATCTGTGTGGGTTCATGCACAGATGTCTATTGAAATTGCCCCCGAAGTAGGCAAAAGTAGTGCAGGAACTATTTTTGGGAATCGGTACGGCGTCGCACCAATTTGGACGGTGCCGTTGGCGGCGATTTGACATGTCAAATCAGCCCGATTTGAACGGGGGCATAATGACATGGTTTTTATGCTTTGGTAAGTTTAAGGTATAGGTATTTATTCTAATAGAGTTATTAGTGCTGCACTATTATTTTGTTTTGACTTTTAAACTTGGGTGTGAAATACTTTCCAGTGCTGGCTAGCTTTAATTATTTATGTGTTATTGGGGTTAGGCATAGCTGCACACGCAGTTTTTCTTGTATTATACCAGTCACATACATACATTGCAAAAAAATATTTAAATTTAATTGCACAAACTTTCCTTTTGCTTACTGCCTACTTATTACCTTCAGACACTTACCACTACCTGAGTGCTGAGTAGGATGGTCTTTCTGCTATAGTCACAAGACCAATCCCTGATGCTGAGCTGAAAACTGAAGCTGGAATTTAAATTCCTGGAAGTAGTATGTGGTCAACAATATGCAGAAATCCCTCAACACAAGATAGCCATATTTACATATTCTTGCCAAACTTAGAAAATAACAGCTGTCAGCATGTGAAACTATAAATTAAATTGCTAGTAACACTAAATTACAAAAACACGTGTGTAACAACTATGTTTGTTATATTGATTTGTAATAGTTTTGGTATAGTTTAGTAAAGCTAACCAAATTAATATAATTATTAGCAACAGCAAATATTCACCATTGCTTAAAGGGTATCCTTTGCAATGGTGAATATTTGCTGTTGCTAATAATTATATTAATTTGGTTAGCTTTACTAAACTATACCATCTGCTATTCCCTTGAATCACTTTTCCTTTCAACAAACAGGTCTTTTGCTAGTAATCATTAAATATAGCCCCTGTTTTTAAATGATAATCAAAACATATGAAACAAATAATAAAAATAAAAAAAAAACGGGGATTAGCTAAAATTCCACATCTCCCCTTATTCATAAATTGAGTTTCTTCTAGGAAGAGATCGCTCCCCCCATGGCTGTGGGGAGGGCAAAGCAAGCAGCTGGGTTGTAGGAGTAATAAAGAAGGAGAATCAATAGGCCATGCAATGGAGCCAAGGTGCTGCCATTTATCACACCGCTTCTCTGACTCCAATCATTCATCATGCTCAATGAGGCAGCAAATAGGAAAATGACTATTTGTATCAAACACATCTGCACTCATCCACTGAGGTATTTTATTCCCATTAACTCTGAAAGTAAAATACGCAGAGTTTTCTAGCTCCTTTCAGCTCAGGTTGGCAGAAAGAAATTCATAGTACAGGACCATAAAGGACTGTCTCACTTTACACTCAGTGCAAACATACAAGTTTTTTTTTTTTTTTTTCATTATGCATTAGGACAGCATATATATTTTTCCCAACAAATGCTCTCAGCCTTCACACCATGGTAAGACGACCATGGTGATCCAGCAAATACTCATTATGTTACCTTTCAGTGGTTCCTCTCTCTTGCCATAAATTAGCCCTTCTAAGTGGTGCGGAAGCTAATTTCCTTAAGTCTTTTGGAAGATCGGATGCAAATGGGAGGGTTATTATCGTTATGGTGTAATATCCCATGAAATGGGAGCATCATTAGAGGGTCCTTTTTATGGTCAGCACAAGTTTATTTCCAGCTAGAAAATATGAGGTTGTGGACTTCTTCATGACCCAGGAAACTTATATATGGGCATATCCAGATGGGGGGTATAGATGATCATAGAAATGTATTTTTGAGCATCACATGTTTGCATGGAAAATATATATATCTGGGTTAGGTTATGCATAGAACAAAATGATGTAATTTAGGTAAATTTAAAAACAAAATGTATTAGAGCACTTGATTTGTTCAACAAAGTCAAAGGATTTTGATAACCAAACTATATAGACCTCAAAATATAACCAATTAAGAATTTTGTCCCAATTTCTGAAACTACAGAGGCTGCTTATACAGAAATTAGCTAATTTTCTAAACTGGATAACCACAATAATTTGTAGTGGGTATCCACCTTACTTTAACCACTTAAGCCCCGGACCATTTGGTAGCTAGAGGACCAGAGGTGATTTCAGAATTTTGCACTGCGCTGCTTTAACTGTAAATTGTGCGGACATGCAATGTTGTACCCAAACGAAATTTGCGTCTTTTTCTTCCCACAAATAGAGCTTTCTTTTAATGGTATTTGATTGCCTCTGCGATTTTTTTTTTTTGCGATATAAACGGAAATAGACCGAAAATTTTGAAAAAAAATGATATTTTCTAATTTTTGTTATAAGAAAAATCGAATAAACTCAATTGTAGTCATACATTTAGGCCAAAATGTATTCAGCCACATGTCTTTAGTAAAAAAAATGTCAATAAGCGTATATTTATTGGTTTGCGCAAAAGTTATAGCGTCTACAAACTAGGGTACATTTTCTGGAATTTACACAGCTTTTAGTTTATGACTGCCTATCTAATTTCTTGAGGTGCTAAAATGGCAGGGCAGTACAAAACCCCCCCAAATGACCCCATTTTGGAAAGTAGACATCCCAAGGAAATTGCTGAGAGGCATGTTGATTCCATTGAATATTTTTTATTTTTTTGTCTCAAGTGATTGAATAATGACTAAAAAAAAAAAAAAATTACAAAAAGTTGTCACTAAATGATATATTGCTCACACATGCCATGGTTATATGTGGAATTGCACCCCAAAATACATTTTGCTGCTTCTCCTGAGTATGGGGATACCACATGCCCCCGGAAACCAAGCACCGCCTTCAGGATTTCTAAGGGCGCAAATTTTTGATTTCACTCCTCACTACCTATCACAGTTTTGAAGGCCATAAAATGCCAAAATAGCACAAAACCCCCCCAAATGACCCCATTTTAGAAAGTAGACACCCCAAGGAAATTGCTGAGAGGCCTGTTGAGCCCATTGAATATTTTTTTTTGCCCCAAGTGATTGAATAATGACAAAAAAAAAAAAAAAGGACAAAAAGTTGTCACTAAATGATATATTGCTCACACATGCCATGGTTATATGTGGAATTACACCCCAAAATAAATTTTGCTGCTTCTCCTGAGTATGGGAATACCACATGTGTGGGACTTTTTAGGAGCCTAGCCACGTATGGGACCCCGAAAACCAAGCACCGCCTTCAGGATTTCTAGGCACAAATTTTTGATTTCACTCCTCACTACCTATCACAGTTTCGAAGGCCATAAAATGCCAAAATAGCACAAACCCCCCCAAATGACCCCATTTTGGAAAGTAGACACCCCAAGCTATTTGCTGAGAGGCATGGTGAGTATTTTACAGCTCTCATTTGTTTTTGAAAATGAAGAAAGAAAATATATATATATATATTTTTTTTTTCAATTTTCAAAACTTTGTGACAAAAAGCGAGATCTGCAAAATACTCACAATACCTCTCAGCAAATAGCTTGGGGTGTCTACTTTCCAAAATGGGGTCATTTGGGGGGGTTTTGTGCCATCTGGGCATTCCATGGCCTCCGAAACTGTGATAGGCAGTGAGAAGTGAAATCAAAAATTTACACCCTTAGAAAGCCTGAAGGCGGTGCTTGGTTTTGGGGTCCCGTACGCGGCTAGGCTCCCAAAAAGTCTCACACATGTGGTATCCCCGTACTCAGGAGAAGCAGCAGAATGTATTTTGGGGTTTAATTCCACATATGCCCATATGGCATGTTTGAGCAATATATCATTTAGTGACAACTTTGTGCAAAAAAATAAAAAATAAAAAATAAATTGTCTTTTTTCCGCAACTTGTGTCAACATATAAAATATTCCATGGACTCGACATGCCTCTCAGTATATAGCTTGGGGTGTCTAGTTTCCAAAATTGGGTCATTTGGGGGGGTTTTGAACTGTTCTGGCATTTTATACACAACATTAGGAAGCTTACATCCACTCTTCTAACCACTTGAAGACAAAGCCCTTTTTGACACTTTTTGTTTACATGAAAACATTTTTTTTTTTTGCAAGAAAATTATGTTGAACCCCCAAACATTATATATATTTTTAAAGCAAAGGCCCTACAGATTAAAATGGTGGGTGTTGCATTTTTTTTCTACACAGTATTTGCGCAGCGATTTTTCAAACGCAGTTTTTGGGGAAAAAATACACTTTTTTTAATTTTAATGCACTAAAACACAATATATTGCCCAAATGTTTGATGAAATAAAAAATATGATCTTAGGCCGAGTACATAGATACCAAACACGACATGCTTTAAAATTTCGCACAAACGCGCATTGGCGACAAACTACATACATTTTTAAAAGCCTTTAAAAGCCTTTACAGGTTACCCCGTTAGATTTACAGAGGAGGTCTACTGCTAAAATTACTGCCCTCGATCTGACCTTCACGGTGATACCTCACATGCATGGTGCAAATGCTGTTTACATATGACGCCAGACCGACGCTTGCGTTCGCCATTGGGCAAGAGCAGGGCAGGACAGGGGTGCTTTTTTTTTTATTTATTTTTTATTATTAATTTTGCTTTTTTATTTTATTTTTAAATTGTTCCTTCCATATTTTTTTTTTTTTATCATTTTTATTGTTATCTCTGGGAATTTAAATATCCCCTATGATAGCAATAGGTAGTGACAGGTACTCTTTTTTGAAAAAACTGGGGTCTATTAGACCCTAGATCTTTCCTCTGCCCTCAAAGCATCTGACCACACCAAGATCGGTGTGATAAAATGCTTTCCCAATTTCCCAATGGCACTTTTTATATCCGGGGTCAGGACATTCCCTCCCACTGCTTGTAAAAGCAGTCCAGAGGCTAATTAGCCACTAGGATTGCTTTTACATGAAAGCCGGCCGCTGGCTGAAAAGAATGATACCAAGATGATACCTAAACCCGCAGGCATCATTCTGGTATAAACATTCAAAGTCCAGCAACATACCAGTGCGTTGCTGGTCCTTGTTGGACATGTATTGTAATCTTTTTTTTTCATGCAGCCAGTTGGCTGAACGAAAAAAGAGATTGATCGGTGGGTATGCCCACCATTAGAATACCGCCCTTCATCCACCCACTTCTAATGATGGGCATACATGCACGATTTATATATGCCGAAGCATGGGGGCATCCTCCCGCAAAAAAGTTATGCCGCACACACATGGTCGGACTTTTCCACGGGCAAGCCTCCGTCGGAATTTCGACCGTATGTACGCGGCATTAGGAGCAAAATCGCTCCTCCGCTCCTCCGCCCCTGCTGCCCCAATGCTTCGGCATATATGCTTTTTTTTTTAACTGTGGTGGTGAAATCACCTCCTACAGCACTGGAGTCGCAGGGATCAGGCCTGTCTCTGCGAACGCTGCAGTTATGTGTGTTGTGTTTTGTAAGTGACAGTGATCGATCGATACTGCACTTGGGTGGCCTGGGCTGGACGGAGGGGCAAAATGCAGGTGCTAGCAGGTATCTGGGCTGATCCCGCTAACACTGCGTTTTTGGGAACCCTAAACTGCTGGGGACGCTAGTATAGATCTGATCAGATCAGATATTGATCTGATCAGATACTATACCACTAAGGGGGGTGTATGCTTCACGCGTGGGTGTTAGCGTTACTGGCACTAACCTGACGCTGCCTGGGGTGTGACGCAGACCCTCTCTGATGCTAAAACCTAATTGATATCACCCGCCGGGCGATCAGGGGGTTAAACCTTTATTGGGTTATATATACGGCGGGTGCCCTGACACTATAAAAAGCAAACTAACTAACCAGCGTCACCCGTAACACTTATATGGTGATCACTGGTGAAAAGGTTAACTAGGGGCAATTAGGGGGTTAAAACCTTTATTAGATAATATATGGGGGTGCCTGACGCTATAAAAACCTGCGGCGAACCTAAAAAAAATTACTGGCTACTGATCTGCATCACCGACGCTAAGACAGCGATCAGAAAAATGATCGCTTAGCGACAGTGGTGATAGGGGGTGAAAGGGTTACCTGGGGGGTGATCAAGGGGGTTAAACCTTTATTAGATAATTTATGGGGGTACCTGACGCTATAAAAACCTGCGGCGAACCTAAAAAAAATTACTGGCTACCGATCTGCATCACCGACACTAAGACAGCGATCAGAAAAACGATCGCTTAGCGACAGTGGTGATAGGGGGTGAAAGGGTTACCTGGGGGCGATCAAGGGGGTTAAACCTTTATTAGATAATTTATGGGGGTACCTGACGCTATAAAAACCTGCGGCGAACCTAAAAAAAATTACTGGCTACCGATCTGCATCACCGACACTAAGACAGCGATCAGAAAAATTATCGCCTAGCGACAGTGGTGATAGGGGGTGAAAGGGTTACCTGGGGGGCGATCAAGGGGTTAAACCTTTATTCGATAATTTATGGGGGTACCTTACGCTATAAAAACCTGCGGCGAACCTAAAAAAAATTACTGGCTACCGATCTGCATCACCGACGCTAAGACAGCGATCAGAAAAATGATCGCTTAGCAACAGTCGTGATAGGGGGTAAAAGTGTTACCTGGGGGGCGATTAAGGGGGTTAAACCTTTATTAGATAATTTATGGGGGTACCCGACGCTATAAAAACCTGCGGCGAACCTAAAAAAAATAACTGGCTACCGATCTGCATCACCGACGCTAAGACAGCGATCAGAAAAATGATTGCTTAACGACAGTGGTGATAGGGGGTGAAAGTGTTACCTGGGGGGCGATCAAGGGGGTTAAACCTTTATTAGGTAATATATGGGGGTACCCGACGCTATAAAAACCTGCTGCGAACCTAAAAAAAATTACTGGCTACCGATCTGCATCACCGACACTAAGACAGCGATCAGAAAAATGATCGCTTAGCGACGGCGGTGCTAGGGGGTGAAAGGGTTATCTGGGGGGTGATCAGGGGGTTAAACCTTTATTGGGGGGGTTAGGGGGCTACACTGGACCTAAAACTAAATGTAGTGACACTTTTACAGTCACAAATGTCACTGATTGCAGTGATCAGTAAATAAATGGTCACTGCAATCAGTGACACTGTGACTGGGGGCTGGGGGGTGATCTGGGGGGGCCTGGGGGGGCGATTTGTGTGCCTATGTGTCCTGGTGTCAGTGTAGTGTTAGTGTACTGACCTGTGTGTCTTCTCTTGTACGGCGCTCGGTATATGTGAGCGCCGCATGAGAGATGACATCACTTCCTCCTGCTTCCTCTGCCTGTGTAAACATTACACAGCAGAGGGAGCATTTCCATTCACCGGGAGCGATCGCGGGGGGGTGGCCGGAATCGAATGGCCGCCCCCTCATGTCGGATCGCTCCCCAACGAATACCGACCACTCACTGTATAGGAGGGGGGTCCGATCGGACCCCCCAACTGTACAAAGGCAATCACGTACACTGTATGTGATTGTGCCTGTCGGTGCCATTCTGCCGACGTACATATACAGTGAGCGGTCATTAAGTGGTTAAAGTGGTTGTAAACTCCATTCATGACCTGGGCACAAATATCTCTAGTGTTTACTTACCTCTCTCCAAAGCTCAGAATGCCATGTCTTTCTGCTGCTCCGTTCCTCTGTTATCAGGATGAGTCACTTCTGACAAGTTCTCCGACACACGAGATAACAGCAGCTGGAAATTTGTGTCAGGGAGGGATCTTAGAGGTAGATAAGCAGAGTGCTTGTCCATTCACAGTACAGCTCTGCATGTTCCTTCATTCCTCTGCCTATGTGGAGTGGGGGTGTGTGACTTTCCTCCAATCAGCTCTCACACAATGTAAGCCCAGACTCCCCTCCCACTGCTAAATCAGGAAACAAGATTTCTAACACGATCTGCACTTCCTAAAGAATGTAGAAAGGGAAAGACAGCAGATATACATGTGAAAGTATGTAGGGAGATTTGTTTCATCCCTGTGTATCATCTGAGGCTATTCACTTCACTGAGTATAGGAGAGGGTTTACATCCACTTTAAAGGGGTTGTAAACCCTCCTGTTTTTTCACCTTAATGCATCCTATGCATTAAGGTGAAAAAACTTCTGGCAGTCACAGGCCCCCCAGCCCCCCCATTTTACTTACCTGAGCCCTGGAATGCCCCATGGCGAGGACACGCTGTCTCTCAGCCTGGGGTTCTTGGCTCTTGATTGGATAGATTGATAGCAGCGCAGACATTGGCTTCCACTGCTGTCAATCAAATCCAATGAGGCGGGCGCCAGGGAGCGGGGCTGAGTCCTGCATTCAGCGGCTATGGATGCCGAATGATGGACTCGGGAGCGCGCCCGCAAGGTAACCCCCTGGGAGAGCGCTTCTCCTATGGGGTTATCTGATGCAGGGAGGAGCCGCGAGACCCGCCGGGGGACCCAAGAAGATGGCGTTTGGGGCCACTCTATGCAAAACTAACTGCACAGTGGAGGTAAGTATGATATGTTTGTTATTTAAAAAAAAAAAAATCGAACCCTTACAATCACTTTAACACTTTTGGAATCAATAAGAATGGTGCAGCATCTTGATCAACCTTCACCATTGCATTGTCACTGGAAGGAGGAAGTTCCTTTTGGTTTAGATAACAGAGCTTTTTTGTTTTTAAATCAAACTTGCAGGGTATAACATACTGAGGAGGAGTTTTTTTCAAACAGATTACATTTTTCTGGATTTGCTTTGTAGCCAAGTATACATTCAAATAGATTTGAAGCAGAGTTTCTTTAAATCTGAAAATTCCATAAATGCCATAAATCTATCCCCTATTTTGTAAATGCTATAACTTTTGCGCAAACCAATCAATATACACTTATTGCGATTTTTTTTTTACCAAAAGTGTATAGCAGCATACATATCGGCCTAAACTGTGGAAGAAATTCGTTTTTTTATATATTTTTGGGGGATATTTATTATAGCAAAAAGTAAAAAATATTGCTTCTTTTTCAAAATTGTCGCTCTTTTTTTGTTTATAGCGCAAAAAATAAAAGCCACAGAGGTGATCAAATACCACAAAAGAAAGATCTTTTTGTGGGAAAAAAAAGGACAATTTTGTTTGGGTAGAAAGTCGCATGACTGCGCAATTGTCAGCTAAACCGACGCAGTGCCGCATCACAAAAAATGCTCTGATCAGGAAGGGGGTAAATCCTTCTGGGGCTGAAGTGGTTAATAAATGTTTTTCTATTTTTATTGTCCTTCTTCATAATGTATTCAATGAATTACTTTCACAGTTGCAAACTGTTATTTTACTTTCAGAAACATGATGCTTGGAATCTGTGTTCACAGGACCTTTTTCATTTTTATGCTCAATTTCATACTGTTCTGTACTGTTTAAGAACTATTCTTGGTATCTGATCTGCTGTGAAATAATACAACTGCTTACAATATCTACAATGTCATTTATTTTACCCCTGCCTGGGAAAATGTACTTCAGATCTAAATCAGTTGAAAAGGTTTCTTGATGTAAAAAGTTGATTATTACTAAAGGAGTGGAGTTTGGATTGGAACAGTATTACGCCCTCATTAGTAAAATGAAAAAAAATGTTGCACATACATTTTGCCAATAGTACTATGCCATTTTTCAGTAATAGAGCTTGATAATGGGGTTGATTTACCAAAATTGGAGAAAGCTAAATCTGGTGCAGCTGTGCATGGTAGCCAATCAGCTTCTAACTTCAGTTTGTTCAATTAAGCTTTGACAAAAAAACATGGAAGCCGATTGGCTTCTATGCAGAGCTGCACCAAATCTAGCACTCACTAGTTATAGTAAATCAACTCCAATATTTTTTAGCCTGTCATGTCTTTCTCCTATAATGATTTCCCAAACCTACAGCCGGGGAATGCGAACCTAGGTGATGAAATCAGCTGTCAATCTAATGCTTGTGGACAGTGGCGTAGTGTGGGTTGTCAGCCCCCGAGGCAAGGCAAGAAATTTGCGCCCCCTAACCTGCGGACTTTTCGCACTCCCTGAGTCCCTTCCCTTCCTACACAGACCTACATGATTCCTAGACTGACCATTACACTTACCTACCTGTCCACTGCACTGACCTACCCGATTCCTACATTGGCCACTACACTACACTGCACACTGACCACTACACTGCACACTGACCACTACAGGCATACCCCACTTTTAAGTACACAATGGGTTTTATTTACTAAAGCTGGAAAGCGCAAAATCTGTCTAACTTCTGCATAAAAACCAATGAGCTTCCAGGTTTTATTACCAGGCTTAATTGAACAAGCTGGGGTTAGAAGCTCATTGGTTTCTATGCAGAAGTGAGCCTGATTTTGGGCTTTCCAGCTTTAGTAAATAAAACCCATTGTGTACTTAAAAGTGGGGTATGCCTGTACACTGCACACCACACTGACCACTACACTGCACACCACACTGACCACCACACTGACCACTACACTGCACACCACACTGACCACTACACTGCACACCACACTGACCACTACACTGCACACCACACTGCACACCACACTGACCACTACACTGCACACCACACTGACCACCACACTGATCACTACACTGCACACCACACTGATCACCACACTGACCACTACACTGCACACCACACTGACCACCACACTGATCACTACACTGCACACCACACTGATCACCACACTGACCACTACACTGCACACCACACTGACCACCACACTGACCACCACACTGACCACTACACTGCACACCACACTGACCACTACACTGCACACCACACTGACCACTACACTGCACACCACACTGACCACCACACTGATCACTACACTGCACACCACACTGATCACCACACTGACCACTACACTGCACACCACACTGACCACTACACTGCACACCACACTGACCACCACACTGACCACCACACTGACCACTACACTGCACACCACACTGCACACCACACTGCACACTGACCACTATACACTGACCTCTATACTGCACACCACACTGACCACTACACTGCACACCACACTGCACACTGACCACTATACACTGACCACTACGCTGCACACCACACTGACCACCAGGGCTGGTGCAAGGATCTTTGACACCCTAGGCAATACCTAATTTTGCCGCCACCCCCGGCTACGCCCCTGACTCCACTTTACCCTGCCCCTGCAACACATGTGACCTTTCTGACCCCTACACTGACCCCCTGACACACCTACCTGACACATGCACTGATCCACCTGACTCCTACTTCCTGCACTACTAACATTACACCGACCCACCTGAACCCTACACTGACCTACCTGGCCATTACACTGACCTACCTGACACTTACACTGACCTACCTGACACCTACACTAACCTACCTGACACCTACACTAACTTACCTGACACCTACACTAACCTACTTGACACCTACACTGACCCACCTGATCATTACACTGGCCTACCTAACACCTACACTAACCTATCTGACACATACACTGACCTACCTCACTCCTACTTCCTGCACTACTCACTTTACACTGACCCACCTGACCTACCTGACACCTACACTGACCCACCTGATCATTACACTGACCCACCTGATCATTACACTGGCCTACCTGACACCTACACTGACCTATCTGACACCTACACTGACCTACCTGACACCTACACTGACACCTACACTGACTTAACTGACACCTACACTGACCTACCTGACACCTACACTGACCTACCTGACACCTACCTGACAGACACATACACTGACCCCCGTTCCTGACACCTACCTGACACATACACAGACCCACCTGACTCTCCTACTTCCTGCACTACTCACACATACCCCCCTCCACACAGCTCGGTGCAGATCCATCCTCCTCCTTACCTCTGCTCTTTGTGGCTTCATCGACCATCATCAGGACTCTCCTCTGCACTGGATGTGCAGAATTGCTTCGGAGTCCCCGCCAGCACCATCCACCCACTACATGGTGTCCTCACCGGGGCCAGGCCAGCGCCATCCACCCGCTCCATGGTGTCCCCGCCGGGGCTAGGCCAGCGCCATCCACCCTCTCCATGGTGTCCCCGCCGGGCGGGAGGTCAGCTAACAGACGCTGCACCTCCATGCTCCCATCTCCACTGAGCCTCGCCCCTCCGCTCCGCTGTACACACAGACACACAGCCAGAGGGACAGGCGGAGGAGAAGACAGCGGCCCCGGAGGCTAACGCTTTCCAGTGCGTGTTTCCTGGTGCACTGTGATTGGGCGTATGGGGGTCATGTGCGGAGGCGGGACTTCAAGAGCAACGGGCGGACCAGGCCCACGCCACACATGACCCACATACGCCCAATCACAGGGCGTCGGACACTAAACATGGCGGCCGGAGATCGGGGGACACAGGAAATTAAAATTAGGAGGCAGCCAGTAGTGACACTACTGGCACGAAATGTCACCCCCCTAAATGTCACGCCCGGGGCCACGGCACCCCTCACGCTACGCCACTGCTTGTGGACGAAGCAGCCATCCTGTCACCGCACAGCCTTTCTATGCCTTTTTTGTGTGCATGTAGTCCTGGTTGGGAGCTAGTACATCAGATGGCTATTATGGGGCTAGAGGGAGGCCTTGTAAGGCAGCATAGCCACCCCATTATTAGAAATTTATTAGAGAAATTGTCAGGATCATATTATACAGTAATGATGTAAAAGGAAACAATAAACGCATGTAAAAGCAAGTAAGTGAGGCTACAACATTGTAAATCATTAATAACAATTTCATCTTTAATATATTGAAGCATTGTTCCCTTTAACCACTTGCCATCCTTAGGTCATATATACAGTTGTGCTCATAAGTTTACATACCCTGGCAGAATTTATGATTTCTTGGCCATTTTCCAGAGAATATACAGGTCCTTCTCAAAAAATTAGCATATTGTGATAAAGTTCATTATTTTCTGTAATGTACTGATAAACATTAGACTTTCATATATTTTAGATTCATTACACACAACTGAAGTAGTTCAAGCCTTTTCTTGTTTTAATATTGATGATTTTGGCATACAGCTCATGAAAACCCATAAATCCTATCTCAAAAAATTAGCATATTTCATCCGACCAATAAAAGAAAAGTGTTTTTAATACAAAAAAAGTCAACCTTCAAATAATTATGTTCAGTTATGCACTCAATACTTGGTCGGGAATCCTTTTGCAGAAATGACTGCTTCAATGCGGCGTGGCATGGAGGCAACCAGCCTGTGGCACTGCTGAGGTGTTATGGAGGCCCAGGATGCTTCGATAGCGGCCTTAAGCTCATCCAGAGTGTTGGGTCTTGCGTCTCTCAACTTTCTCTTCCCAATATCTATGGGGTTCAGGTCAGGAGAGTTGGCAGGCCAATTGAGCACAGTAATACCATGGTCAGTAAACCATTTACCAGTGGTTTTGGCACTGTGAGCAGGTGCCAGGTCGTGCTGAAAAATGAAATCTTCATCTCCATAAAGCTTTTCAGCAGATGGAAGCATGAAGTGCTCCAAAATCTCCTGATAGCTAGCTGCATTGACCCTGCCCTTGATAAAACACAGTGGACCAACACCAGCAGCTGACATGGCACCCCAGACCATCACTGACTGTGGGTACTTGACACTGGACTTCAGGCATTTTGGCATTTCCCTCTCCCCAGTCTTCCTCCAGACTCTGGCACCTTGATTTCCGAATGTACTTTGGACCACTGAGCAACAGTCCAGTGCTGCTTCTCTGTAGCCCAGGTCAGGCGCTTCTGCCGCTGTTTCTGGTTCAAAAGTGACTTGACCTGGGGAATGCGGCACCTGTAGCCCATTTCCTGCACACGCCTGTTCACGGTGGCTTTGGATGTTTCTACTCCAGACTCAGTCCACTGCTTCCGCAGGTCCTCCAAGGTCTGGAATCGGTCCTTCTCCACAATCTTCTTCAGGGTCCGGTCACCTCTTCTCGTTGTGCAGCGTTTTCTGCCACACTTTTTCCTTCCCACAGACTTCCCACTGAGGTGCCTTGATGCAGCACTCTGGGAACAGCCTATTCGTTCAGAAATTTCTTTCTGTGTCTTACCCTCTTGCTTGAGGGTGTCAATGATGGCCTTCTGGACAGCAGTCAGGTCGGCAGTCTTACCCATGATTGCGGTTTTGAGTAATGAACTAGGCTGGGAGTTTTTAAAAGCCTCAGGAATCTTTTGCAGGTGTTTAGAGTTAATTAGTTGATTCAGATGATTAGGTTAATAGCTCGTTTAGAGAACCTTTTCATGATATGCTAATTTTTTGAGATAGGATTTTTGGGTTTTCATGAGCTGTATGCCAAAATGATCAATATTAAAACAAGAAAAGGCTTGAACTACTTCAGTTGTGTGTAATGAATCTAAAATATATGAAAGTCTAATGTTTATCAGTACATTACAGAAAATAATGAACTTTATCACAATATGCAAATTTTTTGAGAAGGACCTGTAAATGATAACCAAAACTTTTCTTTCACTCATGATTAGTGTTTGGCTGAAGCCATTTATTATTAATCAACTGTGTTTACTCTTTAAATCATAATGACAACAGAAACTACCCAAATGACCCTGATCAAAAGTTTACATACCCCAGTTCTTAATACCGTGTATTGCCCCCTTTAACATCAATGACAGCTTGAAGTCTTTTGTGGTATTTGTTTATGAGGCTCTTTATCTTCTCAGATGGTAAAGGTGCCCATTCCTCTTGGCAAAAAGCCTCCAGTTCCTGTTAATTCTTGGGCTGTCTTGCATGAACTGCACGTTTGAGATTTCCCCAGAGTGGCTCAATGATATTGAGGTCAGGAGACTGAGATGGCCACTCCAGAACCTTCCCTTTATTCTGCTGTAGCCAATGACAGGTCGACTTGGCCTTGTGTTTTGGATCAATGTCATGTTGGAATGTCCAAGTACGTCCCATGCGCAGCTTCCTGGCTGATGAGTGAAAATGTTCCTCCAGTATTTTTTGATAACATACTGCATTCATCTTAACATCAATTTTTACCAAATATCCTGTGCCTTTGTAGCTCACACATCCCAAAACATCCCAAAACATCCCAAAACATCAGCGATCCACCTCCATGTTTCACAGTAGGAATGGTGTACCTTTCTAATGAAGAGTTTATGGTTGTGGCCAAAAAAATAAATTTTGGTCTCATCATTCCAAATGACTTTGTGCCAGAAGGTTTGAGGCTTGTCTCTGTGCTGTTTGGCTTATTGTAAGTGGGATACTTTGTGGCATTTGCGTAGTACTAGCCCATCTTTCTTCAAGTGTCTCCTTATTGTGCATCTTGAAACAGCCACACCACATGTTTTCAGAGAGTCCCGTATTTCACCTGAAGTTATTTGTGGGTTTTTCTTTGCATCCCGAACAATTTTCCTGGCAGTGGTTGCTGAAAATTTAGTTGGTCTACCTGACCGTGGTTTGGTTTCAACAGAACCCCTCATTTTCCACTTATTGATTAGAGTTTGAACACTGCTGATTGGCATTCTCAATTCCTTGGATATCTTTTTATATCCCTATTTTATACAGTTCAACTACCATTTCCCGCAGATCCTTTGACAATTCTTTTGCTTTCCCCATGACTCAGAATCCAGAAACGTCAGTGCAGCACTGGATCAAAGATGCAAGGGTCTGTCAGGAGTCCAGAAACTCATTGACCTTTTATACACACACACTAATTACAAGCAAACAGGTGAGGATGGTTAACTTTAAGGATCCTTTCACACCAGCGGACCCTATGTCCGCTTTTTCATCCATCCGTTTACGGATGAAAAAGGGACATACATTGGTCCCTATGAGATCGCTGGTGTCAGCGGATGAACATCCGGGTCCGCAATCCTCCGATTCTGCAGACGGAGGAAAATCCTATTTTTCTATCTGTCTGCAGAGCGGATTGGATGAACACGGACAGACGGTCCGTGTTCATCCGATCCCCCCATAGAGGAGAGCGGAGATCTGACAGGGCGGTCCTTGCACAGTGTGCGGGGACCACCCTGTCATCCGCCGGCTCAGCGGGGATCAGCGGAGCGATCCCCGCTGAGCAAGCGGAGGTTCACGGGGCGGATCTTCACGGATCTGTCCCGTGTGAAAGGGGCATAAAAGCCATTCAAACCACTTTGTGTCATCTTGTGTGCATACTTTTGATCAGGGTCGTTTGAGTAGTTCCTTTTGTCATTATGATTTAAAAAGAGTAATCACGGTTGATTGATAATAAATGGCTTTAGCCAAACACTAATAATTTTTTTCTCCAGGGCCTCTGCTTTCAGAAAATATATAATGTTTGGGGGTTCTAAGTCATTTTCTAGCAAAAATTTTTTGATTTTAATGTGTATGTGAAAAATGACAACAAGTGGTTAATTAACCAATCATGTCATTAACAGAGAAATATCAATAAAAATTATGGATTTTTTTCTTGACGTAAGTAAATACGTGAAGTAAAGGCAGCTTCTCCTTATTCACTAAGCTAAGTGAACATTCTCCTACATAGATCAAGTTAGTCATTTCTGAATAATGTAACCTTGAATCTCCAGACATGCATACAAATTTTACATTTCATTTCTTATTATCATAACATGAACCATAATTACGATTATCCTCTGCAATAATAAAGGTGAAAACGAATGCAGTAGCCTATTCTTCCAAGTCTGATTGCTCAGACTGAACTTGAACCTGCTCCCATCATACACTATCTATCTGGATATCTCCTGCTCCTAAGCCCTAATTTGCACAACTTTTATGGCATATAGAGTTTTTCCTTACATCCCCCAAGGCTTGGATGATTTTGGTGCAGTGGACCCAGGTTGTATGTTTATGCTGTTATTGGGCATGTAAACTAAGCAGTTCTGCTAGGTGCTTGGGGTAATGTGTCTGACATTTGTCTCCCTCAGCAATTCATTGACGGTTAAATGTCTCCTTTCATTCAGAGAAAGTGTGAAGGCCTCTGCTGACTGGTGCTCTAACTAGTGGATCAATGCTATAGGAATTCCTGTTTGCTTTACTATAATCTGCACATGTAGGACATATGTGACAATCCTCATTTGTAAAAAGGCATTTAATGCACTGTCTCAAAACTCTACCAATGTAAAAATGAACACATGTATCCTAGTTATTACATATTTTTTGTGTTCTTTATGTCATTTATTTTCTCACTCAGTGTACCTGGGCTATCAAATGAAATACAGTCAATTTGATACACGGTCTGTATATATTTCTAATGCTGTTGCTGACAGCCTAAGTGTATAAATTGTTAGCTGGGACAAATATATTCGCTAGATTGTTCGAAAATACATTCAGTTCATAGTGTTTTTTTTAAAGCTGAATACACAAGAAAAATACAAATGGCACCTACCAAAAGATGTGTAATTCATCTGACAGCCCAGGCAGGTCCTTGACCTCCATGACATTATCAACACAGCTAGGTTTATAACTCTTGTAAAAACACACCCTTAGCTTACAGACTGGACACTGATCCAGCAGCAGAACCCTGATGAGGTCACCCTTCTGCTCATTCTGCTTTCTCCCATCATCCAATAATCAACTGTTCATTGTCACTTAGTTTAACCAAAAACTGCAATTATAGGTGCTGGTTAAGTTACCTAATTATTCATTTTATTCCTCGGAATCTCCCAAGACTTGTGTTTCCACTGTAGTTTACATTCTCACCTTTTCTCATAAGGATGTCATAACCGTGTCATTCTCATGCCGCGTACACACGACCGCTTTTCTCGACGAGAAAAACTGCATTTTTTCATTTCGCCGAGAAAAACGATCGTCTGTGGGCTTTATGTCGTTTTTCTCGTCGAGAAAAACGGCATAAAAAACGACGAGAAAAAATAGAACATGTTCTAAATTTTCTCGTCGTTTTTTCCAGCATTTTTTTCCGCGGCAGTTTTCCCATAGGGAAACACTGCCGCGGAGCCCACAGACGGTCGTTTTTCTCGTCAAGAGAAAAAATGACGGGAAAAACGACCGTGTGTAGGGAACCAAGCGGTTCCCTCGTTTTTCCTGTCATTATTCACGGCGGTTTTTTAACCGCCGTGAATAATGATCGTGTGTACGCGGCATTAGATTGCCCAATTGTTTTTGTACATTGTGTAGAAATCATTGAAGGAGGAATGAAACCCTATGAAATACACTGAATTTGGGACACCTGCCTTTACACGCACATAAACTTGAATGGCATTGCAGTCTTAGTCCGTAGGGTTCCATATTGTGTTGGTCCCCCCTTTGCAGATATAACAGCTTAAACTCTTCTGGGAAGGCTGTCCACAAAGTTTAGGAGTGTGTCTATGGGAATGTTTGACCATTCTTCCAGAAACGCATTGGAGAGGTCAGGCACTCATGTTGGACAAGAAGGCCTGGCTCACAGTCTCCGTTTTAATTCATCCCAAAGGTGTTCTATCAGATTAAGGACTCTGTGCAGGCCAGTCAAGCTCCTCCACCCCAAACTCATCCATGTCTTTTATGGACCTTGCTTTGTACACTGGTTCAAATCATTTGGTGGAGGGAGGATAATGGTGTGGGGTTGTTTTTCAGGGTTGGGCTTGGCCTTTTAGTTCCAGTGCCTTTCAAATAATAGCAGCAGCTTCACCATGTGGGAAACAGCCTGGTTGTTAAATAGGTTATAAATCCTGAGGTGGAGTGATATGTGCAGCCTTGATCCAGAATATGGGTGAGCTCTGACAGAGACTGGCTGGAGGTGACATGGGACATTCATACTTGGCAGTATGTTCATTCCATGCGTACCTGTAGGAGAAAAAGGCAAGCTATGCCAGCTGACAAAAAGCACAAAGGACTTGACTTTGAAGTTAGGCGCTCTAGTGAATGCTGGGTAGGCCCTGTAATATGGGGGTTGGTTAGCTCAGTGTTAGGTACATGGGAATGGTGCTAGATCATTACTATTGTCATTGGAGGGTCTCATCCCCAAATGAAATTATTTAAAATACAACACTGCATGTGGTGAGACTCTAAATACCCCTCCAATGAACAAATATACACTTGAAAACTCTTTTAAAAACAATCAACATATGTTTATTATATACATTTTCAAAACCTTTAAAAACATATCCTTTTACAAAAGACATCAAGTCTACCATGTGTCTCCCAATTAGTAAACAGGGGGTTTGTGGCATGGAGATCCTCCCAGATTAGACAATGTGGGTCAATGTGTTTCACGGACCAATCCATTTCATGGACACAGTCCCACCGGCCCCTGGGAGGACCATCTCACACGGGGGATGTCATGAACTAAAAAGTGTAAAACAATAACCCTTGTGCTATGGTCATCTATTGTGTCTGAATTAATAGTAGCACAAGCAATATTGTTTTATCCTTTTTTAGTTACTGACATCCCCCCCGTGTGTGGTGGTCCTCCTACTGGCCAGTGGGACTGTGTCGACATGCTTTTCTGTCAATGTCTCGTTACCCTAATACATAGTTAACAGAGGGGGCAATTGTTGATTCTTTATGAGGTACTTTTTATGATTCCATACAAGGATGGATATATCTTCTTTCTTCTCCTTCTTTTTCCCCTTCCCCTTTTTTACCTTTACTAGAATATTGACTGGTCGACAAAAGTCTACCGAACGTAGGAGATAAATACCAGGGGAGGCAAGCTTTGTGAGCGATCAGTTCATGAATCGGAGAACGAGCAGAACATGTGTGCACATGTAACTGGACTTTAGCATTTATGCAGCCCATTGGAAGGAATTTAATCAGGGGGTTCCAGGAAATTGACTTGTGCTCTTAGTGAACTGATTCTATCATGCCAAAAGAAATGGCCCTGATAATGGGCAGGGGCACCAGCGGGCACTGGGTCTATGTTTATACTGTTGGTACTGTGAAGGCATGTCAAGATGTACTGTGAAGAGTTTGTTGCTAATGACATGGTCTGGTCTTAAGTAATTCAAGAATACGAAAAGAGTGCATACGCGGAATATCACACAGCATGGTCACAAATAGGGGGGAGATATACTTACATAATGGATTTGGTACCAGTGTTTTATATGCGGCAAGGTTAACCTTTGTGTCACTGCTGCAGGGAATTAAGGTACACCTGTCCACTCCAAGATAGCGGCCAACCAGCCAGGAAGCGGGGTTACTTGGTGGGGGTAATGGAGGTCCCTGGTAGCAAAGGGACCAATGTGCTTGGGTTCCTTCCCTAGCAGTTGGCACTCCAACATTGAGTCCAACTGTGTAACCGGGCGACCTAGGGACCTGGCCTTTGCAACCATATAACAGGCAGAGAAAAGCCTCAGAGAATTAAAGCATGGTAATGGGCTTCCTGGGGATCAAACATTACAATGCTGAGGTGATGGACATAAAGTAATTAAATCATGAGTGGAACAACGTGTAATAGCACTGTCTATGGGACTAGTTTTGGGTAGTGGCTGGTGGAGTCCGGTGCAAGCTATGCAGCACCGGCTCAGAAATGCTATTGCTATTGCATGTGACAATTGACTGAAACCAAAGATGTTCTGCCAGATTGCAAAACAAATGGAGTACAAAGAAAGAGTTAAAACTAAATGTTCAAAAAACAAGAGAGTGACAACTTTTAGGGAAATACCTTTGTTGGCGTCTAGAGGCATAAATGCACACTTCTCCAGAGTCCCTACCGGGAACCTGCTTACAAGTCAACCTAACATCAATAGTATGCAAACTATTGGAAGGAATGATGGGACCATAGCCAAGAATTTGCTGATGAAAATAGTGTCATTAGTAGTAACCAACATGGATTCATGAATGACTATTCTTGCCAAACCAACCTTTTAACAGTAGGTAAGCTGCCATTTGGATAGATGAAGGCCAATAGATGTAGTGTATCTAAGTTTCACTAAGGCATTTGGTACAGCACCCCAAAGAGGACGTCAGCTTCTGATGAATCTCGCAGGGCAGGCCAAGGCGCATTTCAGCTGGGCCAACCAGAATCACTGTGGCTGTGACTTTTTAGAAACGATTAAGATATCTTTTAAAATGTAAGTGGTTTTAATTATTTTAACAATAAAGCGGTTTTCAAGATTTAAACTATTGTGTGCATGTTTTTCTTCATTACTGTGAGTCGGAGTTGCAAAATCTGATGTGTCGAGGAGGAGTTGTGCTGGATCGCTAAATCAAACAGATCTGTCATGACTGCTCTGCAATCGGGGCTCATGGCTTTGGGATAAGCGTTTTTCCACTGGGGCTTTTTGGAACACCTTACAGTGGGAGAGAGATCTGCTTGGAAAGATTTTCTTTTTTTTCCGGAATAACACTTTCACAGATGTAATGGACTTCTTTTTTTTTACACTCAAAGTTATGCATGATATATTCACATTCTTAGGGTTTCAAGTTACATTTGCACATGTGCATTGGTCATTACTTTAATTTAGTTGCACTTACAGGCAAACATTGCATAGATTTGTACATGCGTTATACTGCACGCATTACTTGTTCACAATATATTAGAAATATATTATTTTTTTCATTTTATTTTTACTTGTAAGCTTATTTATTTCACCCTTTATTTGCACGAGCGCTGTTTGTGATTATACTTGCTTGCACTTTATGATTTGCATATATGTAGTAGTGCCAAACGCATGACTTGTTTATGACACATTGGCACATTGGGTCTATATGATTTATTTTATTTATTAATAATATTTATTAATTTTTTAGATTTAGCATTGCCTATCAATTCATCTACCCTATTTGTATGTTGTATATCAGAACATGTGGCATGCAGCTTTGTCTCATGTTAGCTTTACCTTTGGGAACGTGGTCTTCTTTGAATTATCTTTATAGGTACTGTAAATGTATCTATAAATTGCATGGTTGATGTGATGACCACCGACTGTTAAGTGAATGGAGATTTTTGTCCAATGCGTTTCAAATTATTCCTCAGGGGCAGCGATGGAACTGAAAAGAGAGAGAAAGAGTTCTATACTTATCAGCCATGCAGAGGTTTACATCAATTCAGACTGTGGATCCGGTGGGTGCCCATGTAGAGTATGCGGGAGAAGAAGGTGCCAGCCAAAGCCCAGTGGCAGATTGCCCTTGATACTTGACACAGAGTCACATGGGTTTGCCATAAGGATCAGACCGTCCGCATCGATCTTGCTGGAGAAAAGTGCATGAAGGCCACGTAAGGCAAGATCCACATGTGATGCTAAGCCTCCATGATTGAAAGAACTCAAATCCAATGAATAAAAGGGGTGGGCCAGGGACAGTAAGGCTGGATAATGGTGGACATCTTTCAGCCAGGAAATGAGACAGGCTCTGTTGGACTAGCTGCAGCTTTTAATGCACACTGGGAGAAACCCACAGTACAAAGCTTACAAGTCCTTGCCCCACTTTTTCCTGCTAGAAAAGCACCCCACCTGCTATGGCACAACACCCCACCTGTTATGGCATCCATTCATGATAGCATTGCTTACTATTGAGATCTCTGTGATTGGTCACAGTGAACAGATGGTACAGGGCCAATCACAGCGGCCCTGTACCATGTGATTGCTGTAGCCATCTGCACGTCTGACTAACGATGTTCCTGTGAGACACCAGTCCTAACCATCCCCTGTGGACAACCACACTCCTGAAACCAATGGAACTCTTTTCTTCTCCCTTTCATTAGCTTCCTGTACTTCCTGAATAGTAAACATGGCATTCCTGTTGGAAGCCATGTACCAGCAAACTACGCTTGCTTGGTTTAAAGGGAACTTTTACTGCTATAGGTGACACTACACTAAGCTATTATCCTTGACCCGTCATATAGAGGCGACCATTGCAGTACATTGGCTTTGATACAATTGGTTTATTGGTTTAATACACAAGATACAATGTCTGGTACATAATCAGTCTAGGCACTGAATAAGTCTCACACATGTGGTATCGCCATACTCAGAATAACTAGCAGAATGTATTTAGGGTCTTATTCTATGTATGCCCATGCTGTATGTTAGAAATATTAAATTGACAACTTTGTATAAAAAAAGTAATTTTCATTCTGAACTTTTCTAAAACTTGTGGCAAAAAAAGATGTCTTCAAAGACTCATCATGCCTTTTACAAAATACCTTGAAATTAGATGCATAAATTAGGGCTCTTCGCCTGAAAGAGGGGCACAGAGGGCCCCTTTATGCATCTAGGTTGTGAAAAAGTCTCACGTGTGTGGTATCCCCATACTTGGGAGGCGTAACAGAATGTGTTTTGGGGTGTAATTCTAAGTATGCCTATGCTGTGTGGGAGTAATAACTTGTAAAAAAAAAAGACAAATTGTACTTAATTTTGTAATTTTCCAAAGACTTGTGAAATAAATGTACAACTTCAAAATACTCAACATGCCTTTTTTTATAAGTACCTTGGACTATCTGCTTTCCAAAAAAGAGTCATTTGGGGGAATTCGTTCTGTCCTGGCATTTTAGGGCCTCAAGAAATGGGATAGGCTGTCAGTACATCGGGATTGATCAATTTTCAAATATATATAACATAGTTTGTAGACGCTATAACATTTTTAAACAGCCTTAACACTATACAATTGTTTGGGTTATTTTTTACCAAAGTAATGTAGCAGAATACATGGGCTCGCACAAAGGGACTTTAATAAGTAGACAAACACATACATAAGAACAAATATATATTTATTAAAATATCTTCTTTGGATTACAAATGGCCACGGTGTATCCAAGGGGTAACCTCATAATAATTTATTTAAAATAAATATGTAAAGCCATCCTGGCTAATAACTAAAATTCAGATTAAACGGTGTCCATCCAGACATGCTGGACAACTACACCCCCACTGGACAACACCATGACTTTAAGGGTAGGGAGGGAGGGTGGGCGTCTTGGTCCGGTCTAAACGGTCTGCAGAGCCCCTCACGCAGCATCTTATATAAGCTTCTTCCGCGCGGGCTTTCTCATTTGCCGTAGACCCACCAATCAGCTGCTGTTATAGCTAACCAATCCCATGGCTGTTACTGCCCAGGGAAACCGCTACTTTTATGTTCCATCTGAAAAATAAAGCACAAACAAGTCTGCAGCCCCCCTTTGAGCTCTCCCATGTTGGTCCAGCATATTGCTAAGACCTTTCATGGGCTCGCACAAAGGGACTTTAATAAGTAGACAAACACATACATAAGAACAAATATATATTTATTAAAATATCTTCTTTGGATTACAAATGGCCACGGTGTATCCAAGGGGTAACCTCATAATAATTTATTTAAAATAAATATGTAAAGCCATCCTGGCTAATAACTAAAATTCAGATTAAACGGTGTCCATCCAGACATGCTGGACAACTACACCCCACCGGCTGAGGCCAGCAGAGAAGCTACTGGCTGAAGCCCCCCCCCAAACACCGCGGCCGACTCGATTAAATTTTGTAATCCCATACAGAAAATATCCAGGCCTATAGGGGACAAATGCACTGAATCACTCCGGAATAAGCCCGGAATAAAACCTTCTAGCTCTGAGTGCCTGTAAGAGACACCACCAGACCCCCGTAGGAAGCTATGTATTGTTCTATTAAGCCGTCTTCTAATTTTATCTACATAGAAAAATTTTGTGGCGGGGGACCACACCAATCTCGGAATCATTTCTGAAAAGGCCAAAATAGCAGAAGGGAACAATAGCTTAATAGAAGCCAAATCTCTCTTCATCTCACATAGGAGGTCCCATGTCCTAACTTTCCCAAGATCATTCGCCCCTGCATGAATAATTATAATTTGAGGGGCAGGCCAAACGCTGGATAAATAAATCAAATGCTCTCTTAAGTCCCGCCATCTTAAACCGCGGACACCTGACCACAAAACTGAATAAGAGTTGGCATCCAGACCTAGGTTGGCTGAGTAGTTCCTGTTTCCGGCATGTTGGTCAGCCCAGAAAATGAGGGAATGACCCACTATCCAAACAATATTTTTGGCAACATCTGAAAAAGAAAATCATCATATTAGTAGATCAGGACGGACATATATCTTATACCTATCACTCTCCCAGCGACCTACTTTTTTCATAATTTCAGATGGAAGACCCAATGCCTGGGCTGTAGTGGCTGCCCCAATCCGAAACGAATGTGAAGAAAAACAAAAACCAGATAGGTTTAAACGTTTCAAAGAGGAAGCCAGCACAGCCGAAAATTGATACCGTGTGAGGGAGGACAGGTCTTGATGGATAAAAAATGAATCAGATGCAGACGGCCTGACCGCCCTATACCTTGAAACGTGTTGTACTGGACAAATAACCGGATTGGAGGAGGTAGACAACGAGAACCATAGGCCCTTATTGCCAGGACGAGATTTTGACCTAGACAGAAAGATGTTAAGAGATACTTCATCAATTAAAACATGGTGGAAACGCAAAAAAGCCAATGACCTCTTATTTGCTGCTGTAAATTCGCCCAGCCTTAAAGCGCCAAAAAAGGCCATTGAAAAGGCAGCTCTAAACAGAAGAACTTCGAATTCTGAAAAACAAATTTCATCTAAAATTCTTAACAGATCAACCAGCAGTGAGACCGATATGGGGCGACGGTTATCTAGAGAAGGTCTGAATCTTCGAAGGCCTTTGAGTACCTGACTGACTTGAAAGAAGGATGTTAAAGCCGGCAAACCTGAAAACTTTAGAAAGAAAGATATACCTGCTAAAGTCCTGCTTATGGAGGCCGGACCCAAATTTAATTGAATCAGCGAAGACAAGAAGGACAATGCAGTATAAGAGGTCACATCCAAAGGGTCCAAACCTGACTGTGTACAAAAAGAAGACCATCTGTGCCAGGAAGAGAGATAATCCGTCCAGGTCTTCTGCGAAACCGAATGTCTGAGATTCGTGATAATCAGTTCCAAATTAAGCCCCAAAGGAAATCTGGGCAAGGAATTCCATGCAGGTCCGCCTCTGGCGCCAAGTCCCGAAATCTCTCGAACTGCGAACGAGACAAAGCGTCAGCAATGTTATTGCGCACACCTGCTATATGAGCTGCTTTTAACCAAATGTTATAACGCATACAATGTAGGACCAAAAAGCGCAATAGACTAATTACTGGTTCAGACTTAGAGGACAAGGAATTAACTGCAAATAAGACACCCTTATTATCAGTATGAACCAACACTCTACGATTTGCAAAAATCTCTTTCCAAATGACAACTGACACTATAACCGGAAATAATTCTAAAAGGACAAGGTTCTGGAGAATATCCTGCTGTAACCAATCCTGATGCCACAATTCTGCGCACCAGTGGCCATCCAAAAATGCTCCGAAACCAATCGATCCAGCCGCGTCGGTAAAGAATTTCAAATCGTAGTTAGATACAAAATCCTGTTGCCAAATGGTAGCACCAATAAAATTACATAAAAAGGAATCCCAGACCTTAAGGTCTTCCTTAATGCTTCTAGAAAGACAAACATGGGAATACGGGTTCTTAAGACCTCTGATAGCTAAAGCAAACCTGCGGGAAAATACCCTGGCCATAGGGATTACCCTGGCTGCAAAAGCGAAGAGTCCCAACAATGACTGTGCTTCTTTCAGCAAAACTTTCCATTTGGACAGGAATAAAGAGATCATAACTCTCATTTTGTGTAACTTGTGTAAAGGGAGCCTAAACTCCATGGATGAAGAATCGATTATGATTCCCAGAAACTCAATAGACCTTGTAGGAAGCACTGTTTTTTCCAAAGCCAGAGGGATTCCAAAATGATCACATATGTAAAAGAATGTTTGTAAATATTTAAGGCAATCCGACGAGTTAGGAGGGCCGACAAACAAAAAGTCATCAAGATAATGCAAAAACCCCCCATTGGGATGAAATTCTGATAATACCCAGTGCAAAAAGGTAGAAAAAGCTTCAAAATAAAAGCAGGACAATGAAAAACCCATTGGCATGCATTTATCAAAGAAAAATTTCTCTTGGAAATGGAAGCCTAGAGAATTAAAAACCTGAGGATGAACTGGGAGCAACCGAAAGGCAGACTTGATGTCTGCCTTAGATAATAAAGCACCACAACCATGTTGCCGCAAAATAACTAACGCACTGTCAAAGGACGAGTAGCAGACCGGGGCCTCCACTTCAGAGACCTCGTCATTTAATGAAGAATCCAATGGATAAGATAGATGGTGTATTAGTCGATAACAACCTTTCTCCTTTTTTGGGACTATCCCCAAAGGTGAGAGCCTAAAGTTGTAAAATGGAGGAGACGTAAAAGGGCCTGCGACCCTGCCTTCAGCCAATTCCTTGGAGACTTTTTCTTGGACCACTGAGGCATGCAAGGAGACCGATTTTAAGTTGTTAACCATATGATAGCCAGGTCCTCTAAAAGTAGGGACCAAAAAAACGTCCCTAAAACCTTCAGTGAGCAGAGTTGCCATCTTGCGATCGGGGTAGCGATCTAACCAAGGGAGCATGTTTGGAAAGCTCACTGGTGTCAGAGCTTTTTGCAACAGAATCCCTGGCATGTGATTGAAAAGGTGCTGAGGTGGGTTTACGAAAACACTACATTACATTGGGAACACTCATGCCTATATCGGCAGTTAGTAAGAAATTTACACTGTCCTTCATTGAAGGCGAAGCAAAAACCTTTGCGAAGGGGGGGTTGCTGGTTAGAAACCATTCTGGGAATGAATTGAGGCTTTGGAGGCAACATCAAATTCAGCCATAAGCCTACATCTTTTGATCCCCAATGTAGAGAAGGATGTACTGCTAATTTCTGGCGAAAGTTTTCATCATACGCATACCAGGCAGTACCGCCAAAATGCCGAAAGGCTTCTGAAATGATATCCACATGTTGGAACAAGCCAGAACATTTGTTAGGGAAGCGTTCTCCCATTACAGCTGCAAAAATGCAGAAGGCCTGCAGCCAGTTTTGAAATGTTTTGGGAATAGCTCTTCTCCTCTCCTCTTCAGACCTATCACCTGACTGCTTGTCACTTTTTACCAATAATTCTTTTGAAGCAGGCAGCAGAGATAACAGATCTATGAATTCACCCCTCCAAATTTTTTCTTTCACTGATTTTGATAAGTGAAAGCCCAAAGGTGACAACATACAAGGAAGGGGTTCTTTAAAAGATGATTCACCAACCAAAGTGGCTGAAGGTCTGAGAGGAAAAGCTGAGGTAATAGACTGTATAGGGTTAACATCATTAGCTTTAGGTAGCAGCGCAGTATTCATTTCCTGCAAGGGCTGATCACTTAAGCCCTGCCACACAGAACCAACTTCAGCATAATTCAAGTCACCTAAAGCACCATATGTATGTGCACCTGAATCTAACTTATGTAAATCATGCCTATAACCACAGCCAGCACCAGTGACCTGTGCCCCCTTATGCTCTCTGGCAACCTTAGTATTAGACTGCAGAAAATTTTGCTCACCAGGGACTTGGCCCAATAATTCATTTATAACAGATAAATTTGTTTTTGCACCAGAGACCTGTGCTCCCTGTTCCATGACAGCACCATGTGAATGTGCCCCTTCTACTTTCCTGAAAACATTAGAAAGTGAGGTAAACAACGCTGACATGTCAGCCATTGACACAGAACACTGCTCACCTTCAGTTGTCTGCCCACCGCTGGCTGCCTCTGAGGGAAGCTGAGTGGCACCTTTCCTTCTCACAGGACCATTTTGTTGCGGTTTAGACCCGCTGGCTCTCTCCTCTTCAGGTACTTGAGGAGAAGCAACTGACCTCCGTTTTTTTTCTTTGCTCTTCCCGGCTGCTGGCGCGGCCCGCTGACTGTTTCTGCAGTGAGGGCCGCCTCCGCAGGCGAGGCTGAACCGTGACCTTCCTCCAGACACCGCAGAAGCCACTCCTCACCGCCCTGTCCCTCCTCCTTCTCTAACAGGCGGCATAAGAGGGATTCGCGATTCCCAGGAGAGCGGCGCTTCATGCTGCGTTTTGGTCCGGTCTAAACGGTCTGCAGAGCCCCTCACGCAGCATCTTATATAAGCTTCTTCCGCGCGGGCTTTCTCATTTGCCGTAGACCCACCAATCAGCTGCTGTTATAGCTAACCAATCCCATGGCTGTTACTGCCCAGGGAAACCGCTACTTTTATGTTCCATCTGAAAAATAAAGCACAAACAAGTCTGCAGCCCCCCTTTGAGCTCTCCCATGTTGGTCCAGCATATTGCTAAGACCTTTCATTTGGCTGAAATTTTAGAAGAAAGATTATTTATTTGCAACATTTTTCAACAGAAACAAAGAAAAACGTGTATTCTTTTTCAAACGTTTCAGTTGTTTTTTTTCCCCTTTATATAGCAAGAAATATAAAATCCAGTGGTGATTAAATACCACCAAAAGAACGCTCCATCTGTCTAAAAAATAAATGATATGATATATGAAATGAAAATGATTTGAGTACAGTTTGGCATGCCTGAGTAATTGTCATTCAAAATGAAACAGTGCTGAAAACTTAAAAATGGCCTGGACACGAAAGGGGTGAAATTCTCTGGTACCGAGGTGGTTAAAGTGAGCACAGATACCGTATTAATGTAGCTGGGACTGAGGCCCCTTTCACACTGAGGCGTTGAAAAAACGCTCAGAAATTATAAGATTTTGTACCTCTATTTTACCGCGATTTTACCACGTTTTTACCGCGATTGTGGTAAAAATAGCGCTATCGCGTATGCGCTTTTGCCGCGTTTTTACCGTGTTCGCGCTAAAAATAGCGTGAACGCGGTAAAAACGCGGTAAAAACGCATACGCGTTAGCGCTATTTTTTAAAATAACGCTTATGCGTTTTTACCGCCGTTCCCATTCATTTCAATGGGGATAGGCGTTTTTACAGCGCTATTTTATGCGCCCTAAAGTTGCTCTAAAAAAGCGGTTTGCAGGATTTTTATCAACGCCCAGCCAGCACAACACCTCAGTGTGAAAGCCCTCAGAGATTTCACATTGAGAATGCTCGGGCAGGATTATTTCAGGCGTTATTACAGCGCTATTTTTACAGCAAAAACGCCTCAGTGTGAAAGGGGCCTAAGTTTTAGATAGAATAGGATAACATAGCTCCCAGCTGTCCCTGATTTGGAGGGGCTGTCCCTGTTTTGGAACAAAGTCCCTCTTTCCTCCTCATTTGTCCCTCATTTTGGTCTGATCTATATAGTTGTATATAAAATTAGACATGTGCAATTAGTTTAGTTTCTAATTTGTTTTTCACGAATTTAGAGAAATTCGTTAATTCCGAAATTTCCGAATTTCCGAATTTTTTAATTTTCGGATTTTCGAATTTACGAATTTACAAATTTTTCAATTTCCGAATTTTCGGATTTACGAATTTTTCAATTTCCGAATTTTCAGATTTTCGAATTTCCGAAATTTTGAATTTCCGAATTTCCGAAATTCTGAATTTCTGGAAATTCGGATTTTTGAAATTCCGAAATTTGGAATTTCGGATTTTCGAATTTTCGAAATTCGGAATTTTGGAAATTCGGAATTTCGGAAATTCGGAATTTCGAAAATTCGAGATTCGAAAATTTGAAATTGCAAAATTCGAAAATCTAAAATTCGAAAATCTAGAATTTATGGCAATGAAGGATTTGTCCCAAATTCTTTCTGGTAATGGACTGAGTGAACTAAACGGCCAGATTTGGGCATATTTCCCCGCCTGAACCTCCTGCTGCTAACTGTAACAGGAAGTCAATCATTTAGTGGCAGTATTGCTATTAAATGACAACTTCCCACTGTGCGGGTCGCAAGCATCTTTTGGCTGCTATGACACAAGTAGCTGCACAACAGTATTGGTTCCTAGGATGCAGGCAGCTTTCTGTGCCCTAGCAACCAAAGTCTCCTGCTGTCTGCTGGCTTGGTTAAATTTCTGAATAAAGCCAGTGGGCATCCTGAGTGACATCATTGACTATACATGGTCAATACCGTATTTGCTCAATGACATCAGGCAGCAACAGCAGCCGGCTTGTTAATATTTAGCAGCCATTTGGCAAGCTGTTAGTTGCAGTGAGGGTCCGTCAGAAAAGAGAATCACCCTGCACAGGTCATTGTGTTTGTGAGCTTCCTCCTCCCACAAACCCTCAGAACCACTCGGCCAGAATTGTGGGGAAGCGGCCTTTGTCCCCATTAACATGGAGACATAGTGCTTGGCCAGGGGGGTCTTTGGCAGGGTATCCTCCCCATTTTAAGGGCACGTGGCCTGGTATGATACAGGAAGGAAGGGGTACATACTTGCTACCCCTTCCTTTCCTGGGCAGATAGCCTGCATGCTTGACTAAGGGTCTAGTAATAGTTTTTAGGGGTAACCCCACAAGGTTTTTCTTTTCTGGCTGATGTCATTGATCATTTATGGCCATGACCAAATAAGTTTCCATACCTGGATACTCATCTCTGTTATATAAAACATTTTGTGGCACTGGGTTCAGGAGACAAATGCACAACGAATAGGGAAATTTAGATTTTGGGTTAAATTCCTTATTTGCTGGGTGTCAAATGTGGACTAGGACAAGTAAGTGGAAAATATGGGGAACCAATATTAAAATGACAGATTCTTAATTTCAAAATGGGAAATATTTAAAAGCAATCAGTCTGTGTAATTGTAACAATGGCTATGATTGTGAATTGACTAGACACAATTCAACAAATCTTCTAAGGGCAAATCACTGGAGAAATAGTGGCAGGTGATTATAAATCTATCACTTGTAGCTATAGAAATAAGCCCCTAAATGTTTTAGCATGCATCTGCACATATCGTGTTAACCAGTGTAGACATCTGCTGTGAATAATCTAGCTGCTAATATCACAGACTTATGTTTACCTATGTATTAGCACTTCCTCACCTGTCAGACTGGCTTGAAAACCCCAGAAAAGGGGAAGTGGCGAGAGAGAGAGAGAGAGAGAAAGAGAGGGGAACTGAGCCACATGACCTTAGACACAGAGGAGCTGCTGCTACTGTATTACACCAAGACCAGAAGCAGAGACTATTGGGCAAGTATTCCTACAGAATGTTCTAATAGTTTAACTGGAGATGCCCATAGCTTCTTGAGTGTGTATCTGAACCCTTGAGACAGATGTATCACTGTCTTATTGTTATTATCTCACATGCACAGTGCTATATAGCTCGATCTGTGCTACTGTATGTGTGTGGTGATCACAGTCCAGTATATTAGTAGGTGAACTTGTTTATTACAATAGAGTTTATATGCAGCCACTGTCTGGGATTTATAGCTAGTTTGAGTTCGGGGCACAATATTCAGCATAGACAAGAGCCAGGTATGCATCCCTTGGCCATTTCGTAGTTAGAGGTCCAGTTGCATGACAGGTTAGACGCTACCAGGTACTAAGACACAGAGTAGATAGGTAGACTCTGAGTTCCAGTATTGTACTATGGCTTTTGCTGGTGAGAAGCTGCATTCCAGGTTGGTTGGACAATGGTGGGAGGACCTTCCTATCAGCGCTGATCTTATCTTCAAGTCCTTGACACCAAAGACTTATGCTGTATCACGATTATCCTTTGGTGGCACCTGCAACTGAACTTTGCTGCAACATTCATCTGGAGGTATCTTTATTAATAAATATTCAGTATGTACCCAGGTGTAAAAGAATGCACAATTCCACTGGGACTTTTGTTAGGCCCTTTGCTGATATTATCTGTTTGTACATTGGATGTAAGTACTATTGGTAAACTTTTATTATATAAAGCTTGTATTATTTCCATACTGGTGGGCATTTATATACGTATGGTTAATGTTATATGTTGGTTGTAGTAAGTCATCTACTTCCAATTACTTTGGTTAGATTACTGGTTAATTTCCCAAGAAGGGAATCCCCTGTGTTCACAGAGGCCCTGCCCTGGGTGGAGGCACTGCCAACATTATTATCAAACCCACTCAGGTTCTGGTTTCCTTATTTACCTACAGATTTAGCACAATATCCTGTGTCAGGTCACCTGTGGCCAGATGACAGATGCACACCGTTGGGGGTCAGGAGTGCACCACAAGGTAGTGAACCCTATGGCTGACTGCTGCGGATGGGATACTTGGTGGTTGTGGAAAGCGGGACCAGTGGAGCACAACAGGGATCCAAAGGAAGCTAGAGCCAAGATTCCCCAGGGCGCGGAGTCTAAGACCCAGCAGGTTTTCACCAGATCCTCTAGTGGTGAGGATGTTACGCTGCAGCTGGGTCCAGGTCGCGGCCCCTAGAGTCCCCTAGCTCACGCTCGGTAGGGTAAGGAGGATAGAGGGGAAGCAGCAGCTCAGGATACAAGAATAGTGAGGGGAAAGGCCAAGGTCAGGGCAACAAGCAGACAAGGATAAACGAAGGACAAGCAGACAGGGATAGTCGGGAACAAGCTAATATCGGTAACAGAGAGACAGACGTAGCACACGGCAGGCAGGAACCCAAACACACAATGCTTAAACAAACACGTTGATCAGCAAGGTAGACTTGCAGTGCACAGGTTAATATAGAGTTCCGTGATAGGGCCTGGGGTGGAGCCAGGCTGGGAGGAGAGATTATAAAGGAAGCCAGGTGAGGAGAGTTTGGCCTCTAAGGTGAACACATGAAGAGGAAGGTAAGCTGACAGACAAACATTACTGCATATCCATGACATCCTGTTTAGGGGAGGCCCCCTAACCCCCCAAAAAACAATGGCTACATCAGGAACACTTTTCTCTACCATAATAGCCAATAGTGCAGTTTAATCTGAGCATTTATATCCTATTTCATCATGGCTGTTTCCCCAGTACCTAGGTACCCTGTTTTTCATCTGAAAATGTTGGCTGGCATCAAATACATTTAATTATTTTGCATTTTTATTGATTTTATTGATTCAACTTTGATTCCCATTGAGACACCCTACCCCCACCCTGTGCTTAATTGCGCTCCTAGAGACATTTCCTGCACCTTTAAAAGAAGATTCTAGGTGCATGTACAGCTAAAAAAAAATAAATCTTTATTTTGAATATAGAAGGGAAGCATTCGTAATACTGTCAACATTTTTGCTGTCTTTGTCCCTGCTAGGTAGATTCGTACTTTCCATTCGTTCTGGTTGCCATTCTCACATAGGCAGAAACTTGAAAGTCATAAGAAATCTAAAATTTGATGCTTTTCACCAAAACAAAAGGGAAGCTTCAACTCTTCTGGGAAGGCTGTCCACAAAGTTTAGGAGTGTGTCTGTGGGAATGTATGTCCAATCTTCCAGAAGCTCATTTGTGAGGTCAGGCACTGATGTTGGACGAGAAGGCCTGGTTTGCAGTCTCCGCTCTAATTCATCCCAAAAGTGTTCTATCGGGTTGAGGTCAGAACTCTGTGCAGGCCAATCAAGTTCCTCCACCCCATCCATGTCTTTATGAACCTTGCTTTGTACACTGGCATGCAGTCATGTTGGAACAGGAAGAGGCCATCCCCAAACTGGTCCTACAAAGTTGGGAGCATTAAAATTGTCCAAAATGTCTTGGTATGGTGACACCTTAAGAGTTCCCTTCACTGGAACTAAGGGGCCAAGCCCAACCCCTGAAAAACAACCCCACACCATAATCCCCCCTTCCACCAAATGATTTGGACCAGTGCACAAAGCAAGGTCCCTAAAGACATGGATGAGCGAGTTCGGGTGGAGGAACTTGACTGGCCTGCACAGAATCCTGACCCCAACCCGATAGAAAACCTTTGGGATTAATTAGAACGAGGACTGTGAGCCAGGCCTTCTCGTCCAACATCAGTGCCTGACCTCACAAATGCGCTTCTCTAAGAATGGTCAGACACACGCCTAAACCTTGTGGACAGCCTTCTTAGAAGAGTTGAAGTTGTTCTAGCTGCAAAGGGTGGGCCAACTCAATATTGAACCCTACGGACTAAGACTGGGATGCCATTAAAGTTCATGTACACATAAAGGCAGGTGTCCCAATACTTTTGACAATATACTGTATATAATATATATTTTTCCTCCTTTCTGCTGTCAACCATCCTTGGATTGGGTAAATACATATTGTAGGTGTGGCCTAACAGCAAATTGTATGTGACGTCACAGTAGGCAGAGTATAACAGTGATATAAGCATGGATTGAATGGCTAGGGTGTGTTAGAGAAAAAATGCTAGAGTGATCACAGCAAGCTGAGACAATAATATCCAATGAATTATTTAAAAAACTGTACTGAGAAAAAAAAAAAAAAATGGGCTGAATAATCTTTCCATTCAATTTAGAAACCTAAGCAAGGAACATGTTTATGGTACGTATCTCTTTAATTCATTGTTTTCTTCTCCTAATACAGACTGCCTATGAGGCTCGTCACCCCATTCATTGCCTGACTGCCGGAGGTGCAGATTGGCTGCAGAACGCGCATAGAACTACGCGCATGTGCCACTGCTGCTTTTATCCTCTCCCGCCTCTCTCCTCCTCACTGAAGAACTTGGCTCTCTGCCCGTTCAGGCATTCATCATGAGCTCCTCAGGGATCAGCAGGCGAAGTCACAGTCTGCACAAACAGAGCTTTCAAATTCATAAAATTCATAGGATTTTTCACAAATGAATGAACACAATTTTCTACCAATTTCCTCATTATGCAAATATGCAAAATATCAAATTTAGGCCAATTAGGGTCCTCCACAGTCCCAAATTCACCCGTTTAAGCCATAATTGCAGAAACTATCAAATAATTACAGTCGCTAATTGGAAATATTTGTGACAGATACAACAAATTCTTGCACAAATTACATTTCATTCTAGGAACCACTGCGCGCCACTGAAATTTTATCGAAGTCTAATTTAACTTACATAATGAGTTGAATTGAGTACTTGTTATCAAATTTGAGCAATTCATAGCCTCGTAATGTGGAATGATCAAATAAATTAAAAGGGAATTTATTCAATATTTTGTTGTGATCCTTCTTTCTGAACCACTGCAATTTTTGGAGATGTTTTTTTTTTTTTTTTTCACGCTCTTGCATGCTGGACGTGTTTGTCATTGGCATTTTCCTCCCCACAAATGGTTAAACATAAATGGAAAAAATTTTGTGTTTCCCTTTCTTCGCTTACTGCTAAATTTTTATTTTTTTACAATGGCAAAGATAAAAAAAAAAAGAAGTGTTCTCTGATTCCTTTGCATTATTTTGCTTTGCAAATGCTGCTGGGTGATGGATCTCCTCCTAATAATAGAATGCTATTAGGATGATAAGCTTATTTTTGTTTTAAAAAAAAATACAAATAAAAAATAAAAGCTCCGTTTGACTTCCCTGCATTTTTCTAGCATATGCACATAGTGTCTTTATTTATAAAGACTTTAACACCTTGTTGTTCTTGTTTTAGCGTTTTCGATAAAGATTTATGAAAATAAATAACGGGAGGTATCCCACGTACTATATTCCCCCTTATAGAAGGTCAACTCCTGGACATGGTCATTTGTTTTACTCGGCTCAGCCACCGGAATTTTTTTTTTTTTTCTTCTATTCTAAACTGCCTTGTGGTCCCCTTTGGCGGATTATAAATGTCTCCTTCTAGCTGTGATTTGTTTAATCCGTGGAAATGGTGCCGGTTGTATGTAAACAAGCCAAGTACGGAATGGAGGCAGCCATCCATGCGTGGCCAGGCTGCCTATTTGTCAGAAAAGCTTCATAAATACTCAGCCGGTCTGGGCAAGATGATGTCTCCATTTTTGCCAGCAAAGGGCATTAGAAGACAAAGGGAGGCAGCGCTGCGTGTAACCTTTAAGGGACATATATATAGAAAGCCAAGCAAGAAGCTGTTTATAAGTCGCATCGAGGACACTGGTCATCCCGTTGGTTGCTTGTCACATTTATTACGCTGTGCATTATCCCCTGAGACTCAGGCACTTTGAAGGTTAAGGCACCTTTTAACAGTCTCATATGAAATGTATTAGATTTTCCTACAATAAATGCTTTTTACTATCTTCCGTGATGATATTTACGCAGAATGTGCGTTCCTTTTTCTTTCTTTTTTTTCTCTTCAGTTCTGCTCGCTTGCACTTTTACAGCATCCTTCCCTCCAAAACAACATGTGCGTATATAAACATTTTATGAAAGTATTTGCTCTTGTTTAATTAGCTTGGAGAGGCTTCATTTTCTAATCATCTCAAACTAATGAGGAAGTCCCAGACTGCTACTATAAACACCAGGCATGGCAGCATGCGCGAGCTGCTTCATTATCAGACAGCGGCCATCTTTACCGCCATCTCCTTCAGTGTAGATACAGGAAATGATGCGAAGGGGGGTGCATAACGTAAATAGATTACAAGTATGTCGGCATTTAAAGTAAGATTTTTTTTTTATTACTGACAGCATTTAGAATTTAAGCATATGCAAACTCGATCACTAAAGTTAAAGAGGAACTGCAGTCTGCTCACATAATTTGAAATAAAAACATCTTTGCCATTCTGAAGCTTCCCTCCAACCACTTTTCATATTATTTTATATATACAGTATACGTGATTCTGTACTTGCCAAATATGCTGCAGAAATCTCCCTCCACTGAGGCTGTCTGCAACCATTTTAACTGTGGGCAGCTGAAGCTGCTGCCTGTTCATTTCCTGAATTTACACAGAGGCACACCTCCAGCTCTGCAGCTCTCATTGGCCCTCGTATGACTCATTCTCTGAAACTCCCTGCCCGGTATGTCCGATCAGCCCCTACCCTGTCCACCTTTAGGAGATCCCTGAAAACGTATTTATTCAGGGAAGCCTATCCCACACCCACCTAACAACTGTCCCAGAGTAGGGTGACCAGACATCCCCGGTTTTCGGGGACAGTCCCCGGATTGAGGACACTGTCCCCGGACCAAATCTGTCCCCGGTTTTGTCCCTGGATTGGATTTGAACAGGGGCTGGGGCAATTTCAAAGACAGTCAGTGCAGAATTTAAAAAAAAATTCTGAATTACACACCCCCACTCCGCCGCTCCTACTAGCTTAATAGTATTTTTTTCCATTATCTGTGCCCCTTTCTGATGATCATGTGCTGGTCGGAGCGGAGGGAATATTTCTTTAGTTTCAGGCGCATGCCCATTCAGCTCCGCTCGCATGTTCTTCTGCCTTGGCTCAAGTCCCCGACAACGGCCTTCTGCCTGCTTATCTCCTTGCCTTTCCTAGCGGAGTGATCTTCCTCCGCTCCCCACCCGTAGTAGCTGGGGCCCGGAGAGTAAGACTCAACAGGCTGTGAGACGGGCGGCGGCGGTGATGGGCAGAGAGTCGCCGATTGTCCCCGGATTTCATTTTAAAAATCTGGTCACCTTATCCCAGAGCCACCCCCATCAAATGATTCTCTGCAGCTCATACCTTTTGTACCACCCCCCCCCCCCCTTCAGAATGTAAGCTCTACGAGCCGGGCCCTCCTGTTCCTTCTGTATTAAACTGTACTGTAATTGTGCTGTCCCCCCTCTACATTGTAAAGGGCTGCGTAAACTGTTGGCGCTATATAAATCGTGAATAATAATAAGAATCCCCCCTCCCATTCTGGCAAACTCTCACGAGAGTGAGAGAGAGAACTGTGCATGATGTCATAAGCCAGATAATGACCAGACAAGAAATAGGAAGTGGGCTGTATAAGGGATTTACTGGCAGAAAAAAAATGTTTTACAATCCAAAGTTAAAACAACAAGGGCAGAAGATTTAACCTCCCTGGCGGTATTCCCGAGTGTGGCTCGGGGTGAATTTTCAGTACCAAAAGTGGTAACCCCGAACCACACTCGGGATTGCCTCGCAGGATACATGTAGAGGTTACTTACCTTGTCCCCTGGATCCTGCGATGTCTCCCCGCTGTGTCTGCGAGCCGCCGTGTCTCGCTCGATTCACAGTGCCGAGCTCCATTTCCTGCGAGCATTGCGACGCGCGGGGACGGAGTTCGTCGCCAAATTCAAAAAGTGAAAAACACATAATACATACAGTATACTGTAATCTTACTGATTACAGTAATGTATAAAACAATTACACACCCCCTTTGTCCCTAGTGGTCTGTCCAGTGTCCTGCATGCACTTTTATATTATAAATACTTTTCTTTCTGCCTGGAAACTGGAGATTGTCCATAGCAACCAAAAAGTGTCCCTTTACATCAAAAGTGGTTTTAGACCAGCTAGAAAACTGCGATAATAAATTAGAATCACTTGCAGAATAGAGCGATAGCGATTTGTGGGGAAATTCATCATCAAACACTGAAAAACACTTTCATTATTATTATATGTAGCGGGTGGTTACATTTAGGGGAGGCATCTGAGTGATAACAGGCTCAGATGCAGCAATTGTTAGGGTTCATGGACAAATTTATGCCAGTGGAGGATATCAATGTTGTCCAGTTCCCTGCGGCCTATAGGTGGCGCTGTCGCCATAGGCCAGGGTTGAACCACCATTGGAGGTCTGTGCCTTTTTGTCCTCTCTCGGCAGTGGTACAGCGGGGCGGGGAACCTGCTGTGCATGCTGGGAGAGGGGATAAAAGGGGCGGACATCTTCCGCTCGGGGTCCACGCCCAGGCACCCTCAGCCTGGGTGTGAGTGCTGGTGGTCTCCGGGCGCCCTCGGCCCAGAGACGGAGCTGCGATTCCACCCCAGACACCTTTGGTCTGGGGTGAGGTACTCTCTGGAGGCCTGGGGCCCAGTACCTTCGACTGGGTCCCGCAAGGGATGGAGGATTCCTAGGGTGTCCTCTGGTTTTGGACACCCGAATCTAGGGCGAGGGGGACCAGAGAGGTGACCTTCCCGGAGATCCAGCGCAGCATTGGCTGGTGACGGTGGAGGCCTCTGGTGACCGTCCGGATGAATGACTCCCCTGACAGGGGCTACATCTCAAGAAGGTAGTCTACGTTCTCATGGTCGGTGGCAGCAACCCAACTGAAACCCAGGTCGGTGGCAGAGGCCTCAAGTCCAATTCACCCGGTCGGTGGCAAGCCTGTTTGCGCACACCGAAACAGGAGAGTAACAAGTTCAAGTTTGTGCCTGGACCTTCCTCTTCACCTTGTCTGTTCGTTGTCTGACCAGTCTGCTCTAAAAGGACTATTTATTGCTGTAAAAGAATAAATAAGTGTTGGACTTTCAATGGTGTGGAACTTGGCTTTCTGGGAGTTAAAGGTCATTCTCAAGGGAAGTTTTGGCTCTGGACAGGGGCACAGGCCCGAAGGTATTGGTTATAGCTCACACCTCTACACACTAGAGGATGCGAGCTGGTGGTGCATCACACTCTCCTCCCTGGTCCCCTAGACGAGAGCCATTGACATTGACAGAGAAGGAGGGAGTGAGAGGTGAGGTCGCTACACGTGGGGGCTCTGGGCCTGGGATTTGTGTTCGTGTAACGGAGCCGAGGCCTTCAAGAGTTTGAACTTTGCTGCCCAGAGGAGTTCCGAGGAGGTCGGCCATTTTTGGCCAACGCGCCACGAGGCATGCCCTCCCTGCACAGTTCGTGGGTGTGCCAAGGAGAAAGCCCTCAAACTGGTGTGGAAAAGGGGAGGAGTCCGGCCATGTGCGGGGATGCACGTGGGGACTTGGCGCCAGTTATTCAGTGCGCGATGGAGCAGCAAGCGGTCAGTGTGTTCACCAATGCCTCCTGGGTTCCAGTTCCTACCACTACCAGGATGACCCCAATTGCTGCTTCGGTTTCGGATACAGGAATCAGGCTCAAGCCCCGGGGGCGATTCGCCCTGTATGTATGCAAGGACGTTGAGGCCCTCGGTGTGATTTGTCCCGGCTGTTCGGGACTGGTGGTTCAGCTGAAGCCGTTCGGGCGCTGCGAGGCCTGCGGAGAGTTCATTTTCGAGGTGGAGCAATCCATAGAAAGGCCTCGGGCCTTCCACCTCAACTGCCTAACAGGCGCCACCACTCGTGAAGGAGAAGTCAAAGCTTGGACAGCCATTCCCACGCGCACTGTAGAGACTTCCGGGGAAGTCGCGATCAAAAGTTTGGAGGATGAAAATTCAGAGGATGCTGCTTCGGTCACCACAGCTTCCCTACTCCCACCGCCAAAGAGGAAGGTCGGTCTCGTTAGAGCTTCCAGCGGCCGTGATGGAGGAACATCCCTGCGCTCGCCCGGCCCGGATGGATCCGGATGGAAAAGCCCCGGACATCCCAGTTCAAGTAAAGGCCGAGGTAAGCTGGGGAAGGGGACTTGGTGTTTTGTCGGAGGTGTCGGGGATCCACAGCTACGGGAGCCCGAGGAAGGGGATAATTCCACGTCCACAAGGAATTACCTGCCCGCGGAGGAGTGTGACACCTCCGACCTGGAATCGGTCTCTGATGCTGGAGTTGATGGCATCATAGATGAACTCTTTGAGCGGAAGGGCTGGGACAAGATGCCCCTGGCCTCGTCCCGTATGCAAAGGGACTCATCCATGTCTACTGGGGATAGTGCACCCCTGGGCGCCTGAGGAGGAATCTGGTCCCCTGCCTGCCCTTCTGCTCCCGGAATCACCTGCGCCCGAAGCTAGGGCGAAGCAAGTGTCGCTGTGGGTTCCTATGCCAAGTATGGAGGTGGTCAAGGCACCTCAGCACCCGGAGTCAATTGTTATGCCTGGTGAGGGAGACCGTGCCACAATGCCAACCTTGTCCAGACTGCAGAGACTGTTTTGCCAGAAGGTTGCCAGCAAGTACGGGTGGGAGTACCCGTACTTACCACAGTTGTTGTATGAAGTGGAGGCACACAGGCAGCGATGGTATGATGATTTTATCTGGACACATCTCAAGGTTCCCCACGCTCGCAGGTACCTCTCATGTTCTCCTGTGGCCTCCAAAAGGTTTAAAGATTGCAAGGCTGAATGGATGCTGGGTCGGCACATTCATGCTGACAGGGTGATAATTTGTCGAAAGGATGGAGATGATGTGGAGTACCATATGGAAACTTTTGATAGGTACTTGAAACCCCTGATATCGCACCCAAGATTTTACTTGTAGGAGAATAGACTCCTGTTTTTTTTTTGTTGCTGGACACTCTGGAGTGCCTTTGCCAGAACTCAGGGACTCTTTACCTTGCAGGGGGTGGCTACTCCTTGGGAGAATTGGGAGCAGTTGTTTTTGTTCTCCCTGTTCTCCACCGCAAAGATAATGAGGACTTTGGGGTTTAGTTAAGTTAGGGCAAAGATACAGATGAAGAGATTGCTGATTAAGAGAAGTGTTCCAGATCGTGACACGGCCACTAGGTGGAGTGTTGCACAACGGGTATTCACACACACCACACATGACTTTTTGGAAGGAAGGGGTTTCCTCTAGGGGGAGCCTTTTCACTCCAAATTACATACTGTGTAAGATAATGTGTTTCTTTCCCCTCTGCAGGAGAACGTCATTCAAGTCTGCTGAGAATGGGGCAGATCTTAGTCAGTGATGTGGGAGGGGGAAAATGTAATTTTTGGAAAAAAATTATGCTGTTATGCCTTTGAATGTTCATACCTGTGTGTATTTGTTTGTTGTTCCTTCCCTTCCCCTTTGGTTCAGGCACAAGCGAAACCATTTTTAAATTGCCATTTTTTTTTTGTCTTTTGATTAGGTTTGTCTCTGGATCGGATTTATGCGGACTCTATTTAGAGGGCATAAATTGGTTCCAGACACTGGGGCCCAGTGTCAAATTACTTTGGGGGATGTGTAGCGGGTGGTTACATTTAGGGGAGGCATCTGAGTGATAACAGGCTCAGATGCAGCAATTGTTAGGATTCATGGACCAATTTATGCCAGTGGAGGATATCAATGGTATCCAGTTCCCTGCGGCCTATAGGTGGCGCTTGCGCCATAGGCCGGGGTTGAACCACCATTGGAGGTCTGTGCCTTTTTGTCCTCTCTCGGCAGTGGTACAGTGGGGCGGGGAACCTGCTGTGCATGCTGGGAGAGGGGATAAAAGGGGCGGACATCTTCCGCTCGGGGTCCACGCCCAGGCACCTTCAGCCTGGGTGTGAGTGCTGGGGGTCTCCGGGCGCCCTCGGCCCGGAGACGGAGCTGCGATTCCACCCCAGACACCTTTGGTCTGGGGTAAGGTACTCTCTGGAGGCCTGGGGCCCAGTACCTTCGACTGGGTCCCGCAAGGGATGGAGGATTCCTAGGGTGTCCTCCGGTTTTGGACACCCGAATCTAGGGCGAGGGGGACCAGAGAGGTGACCTTCCCGGAGATCCAGCGCAGCATTGGCTGGTGACGGTGGAGGCCTCTGGTGACCGTCTGGATAGATGAATCCCCTCACAGGGGCCGCATCTCAAGAAGGTAGTCTATGTTCTCATGGTCTGTGGCAGCGACCCAACTGAAACCCAGGTCGGTGGCAGAGGCCTCAAGTCCAATTCACCCGGTCGGTGGCAGCGACCACCCTCACGGTCGGTGGCAGCGACCGCGTGCCAAGCCTGTTTGACCTTCCTCTTCACCTTGTCTGTTCGTTGTCTGACCAGTCTACTCTAAAAGGACTTTTTATTGCTCTAAAATAATAAATAAGTGTTGGACTTTTAATGGTGTGGAACTTGGCTTTCTGGGAATTAAAGGTCATTCTCAAGGGAAGTTTTGGCTCTGGACAGGGGCACAGGCCCGAAGGTATTGGTTATAGCTCACACCTCTACACACTAGAGGAAGCGAGCTGGTGGTGCGTCACACTCTCCTCCCTGGTCCCCTAGACGAGAGCTATTGACATTGACAGATAAGGAGGGAGTGAGAGGTGAGGTCGCTACATATATTATTATTTGTTATAATTATTTTATAGTTATTTATTATTTTATAATTTATGATTTTGTGTTTCAAACTTTTTCATACCCGGGATGTCTACTAGACTCTTGTTTGGACAGATTTAAGTGAGTTATTCCTAAGAATTGCAGGCCTACAATATGAAACGCCAAATTTCCATGCAAAATAATGGTACCGCTTTCAGCACCTAAAATCTGAAATAATCATACCGCCAGGGAGGTTAATAGATGGAAAGATGAAAAAATTTAAGTTCCACTTTAAGTTGCAACATATTAATTTAACTTCAAACATTATTTTTAAATCTGCAACTTTCTTTAAAATAATCATTAGTGATCGCGCCATGAAGGTCCATGTTGTTATTATGGGGTTTATTTACTAAAACTGGAGAGTGCAAAATCTGGTGCAGCTGTACATAGAAGCCAATCAGCTTTAACTTCAGTTTGACAAAAGAACCTGGAAGCTGATTGGTTTCTATGCACAGATGCACTAGATTTTGCTCGCTCTTGTTTTAGTAAATCAACCCCAGTGTGACAACACTGACAACATTGTCCCTATGTCCTAATTGTGCTCCTCTGTTGTCACCCTGCTGTAGAGGCTTCCAATAGAGACTATAATTATTTTTGTAATGTGTAACACTGGGAGAAAATCAAAGAAAGGCGCTATTACCATTTCTAATACATTTTATTACTCTTAAAAATAAGAATAAATATTGTTGCTGCTAAAAATGGGTGGCCATATATTTAACCACTTCAACACCGGGCTTTTTTTTACCACATCAATACCGGGCCTATTCTGGCACTTCTCTCCTACATGTACAAATCATCATTCTTTTGCTAGAAAATTACTCAGAACCCCCAAACATTATATATGTTTTTTTAGCAGACACCCTATGGAATAAAATGACGGTCATTGCAACTTTTTTTCTTGTACGGTATTTGCGCAATAATTTTTCAAACGCCTTTTTTTGGGGAAAAATGGTTTCATGAATTAAAAAATAACAAAACAGTAAAGTTAGCCCAATTTTTGGGGAAAATATGAAATATGATGTTACCCTGAGTAAATAGATATCTAACATGTCACGCTTTAAAATTGTGCACACTCATGGAATAGCGCCAAACTTCGGTACTTAAAAATCTCCATAGGCGACGCTTTAATTTTTTTTTACAGGTTACCAGGTTAGAGTTATAGAGGAGGTCTAGTGCTAGAATTGTTGCACACGCTCTAACGCACATGGTGATACCTCACATATGTGGTTTGAACGGCGTTTACATAGGTGGGCGGGACTTAAATGTGCGTTCGCTTCTGATGGCAAGCTACCGGGGACAGGGGCGTTTTATTTTATTTTTTTATTATTTATTTATTTATTTATTTTGATTTTTTTTTTTTTTTACACTTATTTTACTTTTTTGATTTTTTTTGATCACTTTTATTCCTATTACAAGGAATGTAAACAAGGAATGTAAACATCCCAGGAATGTGTGTGACAGGTCTTCTTTATTGAGAGATGCAGGGTCAATAAGACCCCACATCTCTCCTCCAGGCTGGAAAGCATGAGATCAGTGAAAAAAAGTTTCGGGGCTCTGCTCCCTTTTCTGTAAAGGTGGCATTCTCAACACCACTATAAGGGAGACATTCTTTTCACTGGATAACAATATAAAGTGCATTTTTCCACTCACCCTGAATGAATTGGTTTCCGGATACCTAAAAAGTATTTTAAGAGGTAAAAAGGTTAAGAAAAGCTGGTACTGTACATACTATAAAGTGAATTGATGTGAATTGATGTCGTTTTATCTTTTGCCACCCCTAAGTCTATTGCCTCTAACACTAAATTAGTTTCTATGAAGTTGTAAGGAGGTTACAAAAATATGGCTAGAGCTGATTTATTTCTCTTGGTGTTGTAAAACATATGAGTAAGATATGTATTTATATGCATTTTAACCCTTTTAACTATATTATGTAATCTATGTGGATAGAATCTTGTGGGCTTAAGTGAATTACCCCCTAAATTAGAATGCAGAACATAAAAAAAAATGATACATTAGGATAGATGTGGAATCATTTGCTTCATAGTAACTGATGTCAAAGATACACTCCAAGCAACACAAACAATGAAGTCTTAAAGTGTATCTCTAGGCAAAACTTTTTTTTTAAGTTTTTGATAATTGCTAGATTTCTGTCATGTTTTGTTTGCTGGGGAGATTCGCCACTGTATTTATACTGATGACGATTGTTACTGAAGCATAAAATGAGGGTAAATCCAACACTTTAGAGTTGTCTCCAACACAAGAGGTGTGGAAAAATATTCTGGTAGGAACACTTGTAATGGGCAAAAATATGTCCAAGAGGGGAATCACCCTCACTTTGGGAGATTCCCACTAACTTAAAGGAGAAGTACAGCTAAAGCTCGTTTGGCTGTACTTCTCCTGTGGATCACAGAAGTGCAGTTCTTTCTGCACTCCTGTGACTCGTTTTTCGGCTGATGTCACAGAGCCAGTCCAAGCTGGAGCAAGATCAAGACACAACCCTGGACCGGCACCCGAGAGCCTGAGCAAGCTGCTCCTGCCCCCTCCACAGCCCAGTGAGCGAGGGGGTGCAGAGTAGAGAGCGGTGGCTGATAGTCGCCAGCTCTCTGCTCACAGAGCTCTGAGAACCGAGCGATCAGCGGTGTTTGATCGCTCAGTTCTCAGTCTTAGAGCCGGCAGGGGACAGATGCAGCATCGGACCGATACTGCATCCACCTAGGTAAGTATGATTCTTGAAAAAAAAGAAAAACCCTATACTTCTCTTTTAATGTTGTGTCACTGGGGCAGGAAGTGAAGGGGAATTTCCCAATGGTACACAGGCAGCAAGAAAAAAAAACAACCTTTCAGTACTCTATCCAAGACTAAACAAAAAAGTTTTGGCTACACATACATTTCAGGCCCATATTTCCTTTCACTTTAAATAATTTGTTGGGACCATGCTGGACAAAACAAACAATTCCCATAACAAAGTTATTCTGTTGCAGTCACTGCTGTATCATACTGTACAGTCTGCATTGCTGTGTTCCGGCATCATCACGTTCGACTTCCTGTTGGGCTGAGTGCTGCTTTGCCATTCAGATGGAGCCTTGTTTTTTTTATCAATGATTACAAGGCTTCCTTTGATTGGCCAAGGTAGAGGTGGGAGAATGGCCACCTCTGCAAACCAGAGGAAGCCGGGTGTTTATTAATAAATATACAAGGTTTTCTCTGAATGTCTGAGAAGCACTCAGCTCAATTTGGCAGCATCTTTTTCAAATAAAATAACAGCTTTGGCTGCAATACTCACTGTCTTTTCAGTGCCGACCCCCGCAGACTCACCTGCTCATGGATTCAGTTCCAGTCCTCTTCCAGTCTGAATTACAACCAGTGAAATTCAACTTACTTCTTGTCAACCCACGACATCAAGCTCCTGCTGAGGGCCTTTGACTAACGCTGGGTACACATCATATGTTTTTTTGTTTAACCCAGTGGGCTGAATGAAAAAAACGTAGAGATCGCTGTACTAACACAAGCGATGTTAGTGCCGTGATCTTCCCCGTTTGTGCCTTTGTGTTCTGACATGGGGGACTGCCCCCTGCCAGAACACACTGATCAGTGCTGGCAGCCATTGGCTGATGGTCAGATGCTGTCTTTCCAGCATGCCTGTTCAATAGAAGCCAGTCGTAAGACCGGCTTCTGTAGAACAGAGAGCTGTACACATGGGCTGAAAGTCGGCTGGTTCCTGCCCAACCAACTGTTTTTCAGCCCGTGTATAACCAGGTTACCAGGAGAGTGCTGCAGAGAGCAGCACCACATCATTATATGGCACTACTCTATGCAGCATTCAGGATCCACACACCTGAGGAAATAGAGGATGAAGAGGACCTTTGACATCTGAAGAGTTGTAAGGTGCTCCAAAGAGAGGTAGGGGCAAAATGTCAGGGTGGATGGCGTGGATCTTAAGATCTGAGTTGGGCTTTATTTTGCATACAGGAAACATTAATTACTTGCTCAGTACTTAAATTTTTCATCCAGACATTGCTGTAGTAATAGCAGTCCACCTTACTTCACTTAGCAAGCAGTCTGGTGGTCAAGGAAAATATTTTCTTAACTTTTTTTGCAATGCAGGAAAGGTATTCAAAAATATACCCACTGTAGGCTCCTTTCTGCTTCTTACATGCATTGGTACAGCCGCCAATTAGATTCAAACCTGCCATGGAATTTTTGGGGAGATTTTGTGAACTGCTGTTCCTGTAGCCCAGAGGAGACCAAAGTTCATCTATGGCAGTAATGATAAGAGAAGGAAGGAAAATCATAAAAAGTGTATGTCAAGCCAACAACCTTTTTTTCTTAAGCCTCGTACACATGTCCGGTTTTCTCTGCAAGAAAACTGCTGGGAGTGGGAGAGCTTTTTGCTGAGAAAACCGGCCGTGTGTATGGTTTCTCGTCGGGAAAACTGCTGGGAATCTCGACGTGAAAAATAGAGAACCTGCTCTCTATTTTCTCGTCGGGATTCTCATCGGCCTGTTTCCCGACTAGAAAACCGTGCGTGTGTATGCTTACCTGTCTCCAGGTAAACCCGCGCATGCTCGATGAGACTTCGACGCATGCGCGGTAGCGTACAAGGGTAGTGTAGGGTGCAGCAAGATGGCGGCGATGGTGTTGAATGTGACGAGCGCATGCTCGTCTTAGTCGATGACGTCACTGCGTTCTTGCCATTCAAAAGGTTCTTTTGAATGTGCCGTGTGTACACTTGGCAAGCAAGAAAAGCTTGCCAGGAATCCCGTCAGGAAAACAGACATTTTTTTCCTGACGGGATTCCCGGCCGCGTGTACAGGGCTTTAGTGTGAGAGAGTAAGGAAGGGTTAGGGCCCCTGTCAGATTTTTACTGTTATCCAGGACTCCATTAGAAAGATGTCCCTTCATTTCCTGTCTTATTGACTTATCAGACATGAAGTGAAGGCAACTCAGTCTCCAATTAAATACTAAGATAGAAATATATATATTTTTTAGAAGAGTAGAGAAAAGCTGTAACCCCTGTCAGATTTGCATTTCTGTCTGATAAATAAAATGGGGTTCCCCCATCACTGTCCCTGTTACAGATTTTTCTTCACTTCTTGTCTGGTGACACTGCTGTCAGTAGAACAGGAAGTGAGGTTAAATCTCCTAGCAGAGCCTCTGATATTAGACAGGAGTTCTAATCCTTTCACACTCTGTGCAAAACTAGAAAAAAATGTTTGGCTTGGCATACAATTTAAATAGCATATTTTAGTACAAAGGGCACCTGCGGACACTTCATCCAGACTCGGGCTCCCTGTCCTACTGCTCTACACTGTACATTCAGAGTAAAGATCAAATATTCTGCATATCTGAAATGTTGGGCAGCATTGTAAACATAGATGCTGCTTTCTCAGTGCCACGAATATCTGATCCTTCTCAATGGCTCACCCCTTATGCAGAAGGCCAACCTGATCTCACATGCATCTAAGATACAGTAAGTATAGGAACTGGCATTTTCTTCCTGTGGTCAGTTAATAGCTGTGCCTAAAAGTTACCGCTGTAAAACCTACTTTAATACTTTAATATAGATTTAATACTTCATATTTTTAAAAAAATTTTAGGTTCCCCCACGCCCTTTTATAAGTGATGAAAAAATGTTGGTCTTCACTTACTCTCTTCATGCTCCAGCAAGAGGGCTTTAGGAGATGGAAGGAGGTGAGTGGCAAGGGGGTTGGGTAACTTAAAAAGTTAAACTTTAAAGAGAATAAATAAATAAGACATAAAGAGAATAGTTACATTTACTGATTTAACCTCCCTGGCGGTATGATTCTGTCAGATTTTAGGTGCTGAAAGCGGTACCATTATTCTGCATGGAAATTTGGCGTTTTATATTGCAGGCCTGTAATTCTTAGAAATAACTCACTTAAATCTGTCCAAACCAGAGTCTAGTAGACATCCCGGGTATGATAAAGTTAAAAAAACAAAAATATACATTATAATAAAATAAATAACTATAAAATAATTATAACAAAAAATAATATAATAATAATAAAAGTGTTTTTCAGTGTTTGATGACGAATTTCCCCACAAATCACTATCGCTTAATTCTGCGAGTGATTCTAATTTATTATCGCTGTTTTTTAGCTGGTCTAAAACCACTTTTGACATAAAGGGACACTTTTTGGTTGCTATGGACAATCTCCAGTTTCCAGGCAGAAAGAAAAGTTTTTATTATATAAAACTGCATGCAGGACACTGGGCAGACCACTAGGGACAATGGGTGTGTGTAATTATTACATACAGTACTGTAATCTGTAAGATTACAGTGTACTGTATGTGTACTGTGTTTTAACTTTTTTGAATTTGGCGCCGATCTCCGTCCCCGTGCGTCGTAACGTCGCAGGAAACGGAGCTCGGCGGCACTCAGAAGTGTGTGAATCGAGCGAGGAGACGGCTCGATCACACAGCGGGGAAGCATCGCAGGATCCAGGGGACAAGGTAAGTAACTCCTGCCTGGATCATTGCAACGCAGCCTGAGTCTGGCTCGGGGTTACCGCTTTTGGTGCTGAAATTTAACCCCGAGCCAGACTCGGGAATACCGCCAGGGAGGTTAATAGAGGTTATATGAATGTTTTTTAGGTGATTAAACAATTTGACATGCTTATTAGACATGTGCACACTCAAATATTTCGTTTCGGAATTTTGTTTTCGTCCGAAAAATAAAGTTATTAAGTTACTCCCGAAATTCGTTTTTATCTATTTTGTTTTTCGTTAGAAATTGGATTCGTCCGAAAATCTGAATTAATTAAGGTCGAATCTGTCATTGAAGGCTTATGGTGTCTGTCGAATGTTCAAAGAAGATTCGACGGAGCAATGAAACTGTACGACGCCGCAATCGTACATTTCCGGTCGAATGTTCCGCCTACAAGCTAGCTATAGTAGAATTCTAATGTTTTACGACTAGTAATAATTATATTTATTAATTAATATTACTAGTCAACCAACATTAGAATTTTTCTATAGCCTATGGGCGGAGCATTTGACCGGAAATGTATGATTGCGGCGTCGTACAGTTTAGCTGCTCCGTCGAATCTTCTTAGAACTTTCGACAGACACCATAAGCCTTCAATGACAGATTCAACGTTTGTATGTTTTTCGATGCTTTGTCGAATCTTCGTCGTTCATGTTGAATTGTCAAGTTAGTTCTAGCTATTTTACTGCTCCTCCTCTTTGGTTACAATCGGCCAATAACATTCATCATCATCATTATTTTTATTTTACTTCCCCCACCCATTTCCAGCAGCGATCTTTTCTCTCTATAATGTCAAATCTTTTCTCTCTATAATGTAGAATCTTTTCTCTCTATGTCGAATCTTTCCTCTCTATGTAGAATAATCTTGGACTAATAAGAGTTAAGGTTAGGCACATTTGACCACAAGTTCGATAGTCACAGATTGTTATTGTCAGCGTCATGTCGAATCTCCTATCTATATCGAACTGTTGTTGCAACGAAAACGAAAATAAAGCATTTGTTTATGTCGGATCTTTTGGTTTTCAGGTTCTGCGCTTTCGTTTTTGTTTGTTAAAACGATAACGAAAATACCTGAAATTCGGACGAAAATGCATTCGGACAAAAACGAATGCACATGTCTAATGCTTATGTGAAGAGGAAAGGATCGCCACTAATCTTGACCAACCCGGGTGAATAAACTATAAGGAGCATCCTCAGTCTACATGTCTCCCCCAAACCACACACCTTGATGCATTTCACCCCGCCCATTGGAATTTAGTCATTGACATACCTTGGTTATATACATAGATTGCATTTACAGTTATGCAATATACAAGAAGAGATCATTAAAATATCCCAAACAATGTGATAATTCACTCTGAAGTTTAAATCTCTGTATTGGTTTCCATTATAATACTGAATAATCAAAACTATAGCTATAGTAATTGAGGTTTTTCAAACAAAACTATTTTATTCACTTTAAGAAGAAGAATTTAAGAACACGCTTTTTAACCACTTAACGACCGCCCACCGCCGATTTACGTCGGCAGAATGGCACCGACAGGCAGAATCACGTAGATCTACGTGATCGCCTTTGTGCAGTTGGGGGGTCCATCTGGACCCCCCTTCACTGCAGTGAGCGGCCGTTAAGTGTTCGGGAGCGATCAGGCATGAGGGGGCGGCCGCTCGATTCTGCCCCCCCCCCCTCGCGATCGCTCCCGGCCAATGAAAATGCTTCCTCCGCCATGTGATGTAAACACAGGCTGGAGGAAGTGATGTCATCTCCCTCGCCGCGGTCTTTTCGTTCCCGGCGCCGAGGAGAGAAGACAGAGGTTAGTGCTCCAACAGTCCACTGACACGTAGGTACACATAGGCACACAAATCACCCCCCAGTCACCCCCAGATCACCCCCCAGGTCACCCCAAAGCCCCCAATCACAGTGTCACTGATTGCAGTGATCATTTATTTTACTGATCACTGCATTTAGTGTCATCTGTGATTGTAAAAAGTTGCAGGGCAGTTAGGATTAGGCCCCTTTAGGTCCAGGGTAGCCCCCTAACCCCCCCTAATAAAGGTTTAACCCCTTGATCACCCCCCAGGTAACCCTTTCACCCCCTAACTTCAGCGTCACTAAGTGATTGTTTTTCCGATCGCTGTATTCGTGTCGCTGGTGTTTTAGATAGGCAGTTATTTTTTTTTAGGTTCGCCGCAGGTTTTTATTAGTGTCAGGTACCCCCATATATTATTTTAACCCCCTGATTGCCCCTAGAGTTAACCCTTTCACCAGTGATCGCCGTATAAGCGTCACTGGTGTCACTGGTTAGCCAGTAAGTTATTTAGTTATTTAGGTTACCCGTCAGGTTTTTATATAGCGTCGGGTACCCCCATATTTAACCTAATAAATGTTTTAACCCCCTGATTGCCCCTAGTTAACCCTTTCACCAGTGATCACCATATAAAGGTTACGGGTGACGCTGGTTGATTAGTTTGCTTTTTATAGCATCAGGGCACCCGCCGTATATAACCCAATAAAGGTTTAACCCCCCTGATCGCCCGGCGGGTGAGATCAATTAGGTTTTAGCGCCAGAGAGGGTCTGCGTCGCCCCAGGCAGTGTTAGGTTAGTGCCAGTAACGCTAACACCCACGCGCAAAGCATACACCCCCCTTAGTGGTATAGTATCTGATCAGATCTATACTAGCATCCCCAGCGGTTTAGGGTTCCCAAAAACGCAGTGTTAGCGGGATCAGCCCAGATACCTGCTAGCGTTTAGCCCCTCCGCCCAGCCCAGCCCAGCCCACCCAAGTGCAGTATCGATCGATCACTGTCACTTACCAAACACAACACACATGACTGCAGCGTTCGCAGAGACAGGCCTGATCCCTGCGATCGCTAACAGTTTTTTTGTAGCGTTTGATATATTTGCTGACGACAGTCAGGTGCTTTTTTTCCTGTGAATCTTACTAGTGTACCCCTAAATTTAGAGCCCAAAATGGCAAGACGAAGGTACACTAGTAAAGAGGCCTACGAGATTCTGAGCATGACAGATAGTGAAGAGGAGGTCACGTATCTGTCGGATTCAGGCTCAGAATATCTTCCCGTAGAAGACAGTGACGTCAGCGGCCCCACGTCAGATAGCTCTGACGACGAAGTTGAGGTCCCTGCTAAGGTCAGGTGTACCCGATCCCGATCTTCTGAGGTTGTTGAGGAGCAAGAACCGCAGGTCTCTCGTATCATGGAGCAGAGTAGTACTAGCGCCGCTATTCCTTCTGGTGAACTGGCAAGCACCAGCGGCCTAGTACAGCCTGGACGTACATCCAGCACTGCAGTAACACTTGGTGACGTGGCGAGTCCCATAAGTGCAGTTCAAGCTGGCGAGGTGGCAAGCACAAGTAGTGTCCCGCTGCCACCAAGAAGACAAAGGCAGGCCCGTCGTGCCCATACTGCCCTTCCTGCAGAATTTGCCTATCCTGATTGGGTCCCCACCACTTCTGCAGAACCCGTACTTCCCCCATTCACTGCCCAACCCGGTATTCAGGTGGAAACAGCTGATTTTATTCCAATTGATTTTTATTCGCTATTTTTCACGGAAGATCTCTATAGATCTATTGTGGACCAGAGTAATTTATATGCTGGTCAATTTATCGCCGCTAATCCCCAGTTGCCTTCCATTGCCAAAGATTGGAAACCAATTACGGTTTCCGAATTTAAGACCTTTCTGGGCCTTTCCCTCAACATGGGCACACATAAATTTCCGTCATTGCGTGCTTATTGGTCCACGCACCCAATTGACCACATGCCCGTGTTCTCTGCCTCCATGTCCAGGGCACGATATGAGCAGATTTTGCGGTTCATGCACTTCAACGACAATGAACTTTGTCGTCCACATGGGGACCCTGAATACGACCGGCTCTATAAAATTCGGCCCCTCATAAACCACTTCAACGAACGTTTTGCAGCCTTGTTTACTCCCGATCAAGTTGTCTGCGTTGATGAGTCCCTGATTAAATTTTCTGGCCGCTTGTCTTTCAAGCAGTACCTTCCCAGCAAGCGTGCCAGATACGGGGTCAAGCTCTACAAGTTCTGTGACAGGGCAACAGGCTATGTAGTGAACTTTACGGTTTATGAGGGAAAAGATAGTCAGATTGAGTCGGTCAACTGCCCGGATTACATAGGGAGCGCTGGCAAGATAGTGTGGAACTTGGTGTCACCCTTATTCGGAAAGGGGTACCACTTGTATGTGGACAATTATTACACGAGCGTGCCACTGTTTAGTCACTTGTTTGATCATCAGATTGGAGCATGTGGCACCGTGCGACCTAATCGCCGGGGCTTTCCCCAGCGGCTTGTAGATGCCCGTCTTAGGCTGGGGGAGAGAGCCTGCTTGAAGTGTAATAACTTGCTCGCTATGAAGTGGAGGGACAATAAGAATGTTTTCCTTCTTACCTCCCTTCATGCAGACACGACAGTCCAAATTCGTACGGCGACTGGTGTTGTGGAGAAACCCCTCTGTGTCCACGAATATAACCAAAATATGGGAGGGGTGGACCTCAACGACCAGTTGATGGCGCCGTATCTAATTGACCGTAAGGCGAGACGCTGGTACAAAAAAGTGTCTCTATCATTATTCCAATTGGCTTTGCTGAACGCTCATGTGCTATACAGAGCTTCAGGCGGGACGTTATCTCTTCTAAAATTCCAGAATGAGATAGTCACAGAACTCCTGTATCCAGGCGGTTCTGCACCTCACCATCCCCAACCAAATGCAGTAAGCCGGCTGCATGAGAGGCATTATTCGTATGTCCTCCCGAGTACCCCTACCCAAAGCCACCCCCAAAAAAGATGTCGTGTCTGTAGCAAGCGCGGATTTAGGCGTGACACCCGTAGTTTTTGTCCACTCTGTCCTGACAAGCCTGGTCTTTGCCAAGGTGAATGTTTTGAACGCTACCACTCAAAAGTGAAGTTTTAGCGTAGGGTACAGCATTTCACAGACAAGGACACACTTACACAGGGTCTCCCAAGATGCCATTACATTTTGAGAGACCCGAACCATTACAGTTGTAAAGTTACAAAAAAAAGTGTAAAAACGAAAATAAAAACGTAAAAAACAAAACACAAAAAAAAATATAAAAGAAAAAAACCAAAAATAGTTGTCGTTTTATTGTTCTCTCTCTCTCTATTTTCTCTCTATTGTTCTGCTCTTTTTTACTGTATTCTATTCTGCAATGTTTTATCATGCTTGCTTTTCAGGTATGTAATTTTTTGTTTTCAGGTGCGCCATTCAACTGCAGCGCGGAATTATTTATCTTGACAGCAACAGCGTTTGCTCCCACGATACATAAAGCCGTGACTCCAGTGCTGTAGGAGGTGATTTCACCACCACAGTTAAAAAAAAGAGCATATATGCCGAAGCATGGGGGCAGCAGGGGCGGAGGAGCGATTTTGCTCCTAATGCCGCGTACATACGGTCGAAATTCCGACGGAGGCCTGCCCGTGGAAAATTCCGACCGTGTGTACGCGGCATAACTTTTTTGCGGGAGGATGCCCCCATGCTTCGGCATATATATATTTTAGGCACAGGTTGCGTTAAAACATTTTTTTATTTTTTACTAGGTTTTGTTTTGGTATTTGCTTTGCAGGTATGGCATGGTAAGGTCTTACTGTTGTACTGTAATGTTACTTTGTTTTAATGTTAACCACCATTTGCTTAGCAGGTACGCCATTCAGTTGCAGCGCGGATCTATTTATCTTGACAGCAACAGCGTTTGCTCCCACGATACATAAAGCCGTGACTCCAACGCTGTAGGAGGTGATTTCACCACCACAGTTAAAAAAAAGAGCATATATGCCGAAGCATGGGGGCAGCAGGGGCGGAGGAGCGATTTTGCTCCTAATGCCGTGTAAATACGGTCGAAATTCCAACGGAGGCTTGCCCGTGGAAAAGTCCGACCGTGTGTACGCGGCATAACCTTTTATGCCGCGTACATACGGTCGAAATTCCGACGAAGGCTTGACCGTGTGTACGCGGCATAAATTTTTTGCGGGAGGATGCCCCCATGCTTCGGCATATATGCCCATCATTAGAAGTGGGTGGATGAAGGGAGGTATTCTAATGGTGGGCATACCCACCAATCAATCTCTTTTTTTCGTTCAGCCAATAGGCTGTATGAAAAAAAAGATTACAATACATGTCCAACAAGGACCAGCAACGTACTGGTATGTTGCTGGACTTTGAATGTTTATACCAGAATGATGCCTGCGGGTTTAGGTATCATCTTGGTATCATTCTTTTCAGCCAGCAGCCGGCTTTCATGTAAAAGCAATTCTAGCAGATAATTAGCCTCTAGACTGCTTTTACAAGCAGTGGGAGGGAATGTCCCCCCCCGGATATAAAAAGCGCCATTGGGAAATTGGGAAAGCATTTTATCACACCGATCTTGGTGTGGTCAGATGCTTTGAGGGCAGAGGAAAGATCTAGGGTCTAACCCCCCAATTTTTTTCAAAAAAAGAGTACCTGTCACTACTTATTGCTATCATAGGGGATATTTACATTCCCTGAGATAACGATAAAAATGGTAAAAAAATAAAATATGGAAGGCACAGTTTAAAAATAAAATAAAAAAGCCAAATAAATAATAAAAAAAATAAAATAAAAAAAAAAGCACCGCTGTCCCCCCCTGCTCTTGCGCAATGGCGAACGCAAGCGTCGGTCTAGCGTCATATGTAAACAGCAATTGCATCATACATGTGAGGTATCACCGCGAAGGTCAGATCGAGGGCAGTCATTTTAGCAGTAGACCTCCTCTGTAAATCTAACGTGGTAACCTGTAAAGGCTTTTAAATGCTTTTAAAAATGAATGTAGTTTGTCGCCGCTGCGCGTTTGTGCGCAATTTTAAAGCATGTCGTGTTTGGTATCCATGTACTCGGCCTATGATCATCTTTTTTATTTCATCAAACATTTGGGCAATATAGTGTTTTTTAGTGCATTAAAAATAAAAAAAGTGTGTTTTTCCCCCAAAAAATGCGTTTGAAAAATCGCTGCGCAAATACTGTGTGGAAAAAAAAAATGCAACACCCACTATTTTAATCTGTAGGGCCTTTGCTTTAAAAAAATATATAATGTTTGGGGGTTCAACATAATTTTCTTGCAAAAAAAAAAATTTTTTCATGTAAACAAAAAGTGTCAGAAAGGGCTTTGTCTTCAAGTGGTTAGAAGAGTGGATGATGTGTGACATAAGCTTCCTAATGTTGTGCATAAAATGCCAGGCAGTGCCGGCCCAAGACATTGTGCTGCCTGGTACCAAGAATGAAATGCTGCCCCCCCCCCCCCCCAAAAAAAAAAATCACGCCCACCAAAATGCCCCCACATCCATCATTTTATATCATGATAACTAAAGTGGACCTGTCATGGCTCTATAAAAAGGACCTGTTATGGCTCTATTCATGTATACAGGAGTATAAAGAGGTCATGGCATTATACGTGTATATAGAAGTATAATGAGGACCTGTCATGGCTCTATACATGTACCGTATTTTTCCTGTCTATAAGACGCCCCCATGTACAAGATTTTTCCAACCCAAAATTAAGAAATCAATATTTTACACATAGGTAAAACAGAACACATTTTTATTTAGTAATTACCGCAGGTAACGTTTAAATACTAGTATATTATGCAGGGGTTGTTCTTCCTGTTTTCTCCACTGTCTATCATACACTCTGCGGAGGCAAGTCCAAACTGTTTCTCTGCAGCTCTATTCCCACGCTCTTTTTTGCATAGCTGGCTACATTTGGTTTGATTTGGTAGAGTAAGACAATCACTTACTTTTATTAGTTTCTGACATCTTGGTCCCAGAACACTCCGGTCCCTGTTGCATCTGTGCATCTCCACTTCCAACAGGATTGCATCTGATCACTCTCCACCTCCACCCCCAGCTCTAGCTGACGTCAGTAACATACGGCTCGTGATTGGAGGAAGCCGCTTGACAAGCTATGGGCCGCGACGCACCTGCGCGGCTGTCTCCCAGGCTGACTAACCGTGTATAAGACGCTGTTCGATTTACAGGCTATTATTTTAGGAAAAAAAAGCGTCTTATACACGGAAAAATACGGTATATAGAAATATAAAGAGGACCTGTCATGGCTCTATGCATGTATGTAGGAATATAAAGAGGACCTGTCATGGCTTTATACATGTATGTAGGAGTATAAAGAGGACCTGTCATGGCTCTATACATGTATGTAGGAGTATAAAGAGGACCTGTCATGGCTCTATACATGTATGTAGGAGTATAAAGAGGACCTGTCATGGCTCTATACATGTATATAGGAGTATAAAAGGACCTGTGCGTGGCCGGCAGCCGCGATGTCACCGGCCACACGTAGTGGATTGTCACTTGCCATGACGCCACCTGCCACACATTGCGGATTGTCACTTGCCACGACGTCACCTGCCACACGTTGCAGATTGTCACTTGCCACTTGCTGTGTCCCAGAGTAAAGGCAGGCAGCAGAGAGATAATGTAATCTCTCTGCTGCCCGCACAGTGGGGGCGGAACTGCAGTGATTGCAGGGCGGGCAGTGAGAGATGATGACATCTCTCTGCTCCCCGCCCGCTGTTTGGCCAGCAAGCCCGCTCACCTGCTGACTGTCCCGCCCGCTGACTGTTCCCCTGTTCTGCCCGCACGCTCCATTCACCTGGGCCCAAAGCCCAGGTGAATGGAGCGCGCGGGGAGCGGAGCGGGCTGGCCGGCGGGCGGGCATCCAATTTGCCTCACAGTGGAGCGCGGAGCGGGCGGAACGGGTTGGCGACAATTTGCCTCACAGTGCAGCGTAGGGTTGCCACCTTTTTGTCAAGCCAAACCCGAACACATTAGCAGCGCACGCCAATATATATATTTTTTTGTAGTACATTAAATTCATTACCTCTGTACAAAGCAATGCACAGCTATTTTTTTTTATTTAGTATACACTGTACATATATTTTTGTGATTAAATAAAATTTCTAATCATATGGAGTTAATCACAAGAGTCCCCCTTTATATCAGAGTCAACAGAGTTCTCCTTTAGATCTGAATTCGCAGAGTTCCCCTTTACATCTGAATGCACAGGGTTCTGCAGAAGAGAAGTGCAGAGGGTAAGATGGGGGCAGTATGTACAGGAGAGGAGTGTGGAGGGTATGATGGGGGCAGTATGCATAGGAGAGAAGTGTGGAGGGTATGATGGAGCAGTATGTATAGAAGAGAGTTGGGAGGGTATGAGGGGGGCGGTTTGTACAGGAGAGGAGTGTGGAGGGGATGATGGGGGACAGTATGTACAGGAGAGGAATGCGGAAGTGATGATGGGGCGGTATGTACAGGAGAGGAGTGTAGAGGGTATGATGGGGGCAGTATGTACAGGAGAGGAGTGTGGAGGGTATGATGGGTGCAGTTAATACAGGAGAGGAGTTCGGAGGGTATGATGGGTGCAGTTAGTACAGGGGAGGAGTTCGGAGGGTATGATGGGTGCAGTTAGTACAGGGGAGGAGTTCGGAGGGTGTTATGGGTGCAGTTAGTACAGGAGAGGAGTGTGGAGGGTATGATGGGGCGGTATGTTCAGGAGAGAAGTGTGGAGGGTATGATAGGTGCAGTTAGTACAGGAGAGGAGTTTGGAGGGTATGATGGGTGCAGTTAGTACAGGGGAGGAGTTCGGAGGGTATGATGGGTGCAGTTAGTACAGGAGAGGAGTTCGGAGGGTATGATGGGTGCAGTTAGTACAGGGGAGGAGTTTGGAGGGTATGATGGGTGCAGTTGGTACAGGAGAGGACTTCGGAGTGTATGGCGGTGGCAGAATGGGGAGGGATTTCTTGCGGTGTCTATGGGGTGACCAGGGAGTGATGTTGGGAAGATAGGGGAAGAAAAGTGACCATGAAATGATGTCCCTCAGCTGGGGGGGGGGGGGGGGTAGGAAGCAGCTCTGAGTGACGTCTGTATAAAGTGGTCTGGGGGGGGGTGATGCCAGCTGGGGGGAGTTGAGAAGTGGTCAGGTCGCGATGTATATAATAAAAAAAAACAACTCATCCACTAAAAACATACAACAATAAATCATACAACAGTACTACTAATCCAGCTCCCAGCACTCTGTATACCCAGATAATGTGAAGGTAATTGATGACCATTCATATAACCCTGTGGTATCCAGGCTCTGAGTCTGGACAATCAGAGGTGTGAACTCACCACATATATACAGGTTACATGAATGGTTATAAATGACTTCACATTATCTAGTCTGAACAATTGGATTGGAGGATGTTTGCACAGACTTTTCATGCTAAGAAGTGATCTGTTAAATGTGATCGGCTGCTGCAGACCCCCCTCCCCCCCCCCCCCCCCACTCAAACTCACTATCTCCTCCGATTCTTCTGTCAACTTAACCCTTCACTGCATCTCCTGAAGAAAAAAACACTTTGAAAGCAACTACTATCCACCCTAGAAAACTTCTCCCAGAAAAAATCAGCTCACCTCCTCCCTTCCTCTGGCCAGCCCGACAGGAGATCCAGTGAGCTCCGCCCCCCAGTTCTCTCAACACTCCGCACTGGTGATTGGAGGGGGAGAGGTTGATGTCAGAGATAACAGGGACCCCACACGGCAGGAGACTGGAGGGAGGGGGAAGAGACAGGAAGGAGCTTTGAATCCCAAACACACACCGCAGCCGCAGGCACAGTGTATTCTTTACAATGCCGCTGCTGCTGTTTCACAGTGATAGGTGGAGTGGGGGAGAGGAGCGGGCAGGCAGCAATTTGCCGCCCCCCTGATTGTGCCGCCTGGTACAATGGTACCATCGGGTCCCATGGTAGGGCCGGCCCTGATGCCAGGACAGTTCAAAACCCCCCCAAATGACCCCATTTTGTAAAGTAGACACCTCAAGCTATTTGCTGAGAGGCATGTTGAGCCCATTGAATATTTTTTTTTTTTTGTCCCAAGTGATTGAATAATGACCAAAAAAAAATAAAAAAAATAAATGTACAAAAAGTTGTCACTAAATTATATATTGCTCAAACATGCCATGGGCATATGTGGAATTACACCCCAAAATACATTCTGTTGCTTCACCTGAGTACGGGGATACCACATGTGTGGGACTTTTTGGGAGCCTAGTCGCGTACGGGACCCCAAAAACCAAGCACCGCCTTCAGGATTTCTATGGGTGTAAATTTTTGATTTCACTCCTCACTGCCTATCACAGTTTCGGAGGCCATGGAATGCCCAGATGGCACAAAACCCCCCCAAATGACCCCATTTTGGAAAGTAGACACCCCAAGCTATTTGCTGAGAGGTATGTTGAGTATTTTGCAGATCTCGCTTTTTGTCACAAAGTTTTGAAAATGTAAAAAAAGAAAAAAAAAAGAAAAAAAAATGTCTTTCTTAATTTTCAAAAACAAATGAGAGCTGTAAAATACTCACCATGCCTCTCAGCAAATAGCTTGGGGTGTCTACTTTCCAAAATGGGGTCATTTGTGGGGGTTTTGGGCTATTTTGACATTTTATGGCCTTCAAAACTGTGATAGGTAGTGAGGAGTGAAATCAAAAATTTATGCCCTTAGAAACCTTGAAGGCGGTGCTTGGTTTTTGGGGTCCCGTACGCGGCTAGGCTCCCAAAAAGTCCCACACATGTGGTATCCCCGTACTCAGGAGAAGCAGCAGAATGTATTTTGGGGTGTAATTTCACATATAACTATGGCATGTGTGAGCAATATATCATTTAGTGACAACTTTTTGTACATTTTTTTTTTTCTTTTTGTCATTATTCAATCATTTGGGACAAAAAAAAAAATATTCAATGGGCTCAACATGCCTCTCAGCAAATAGCTTGGGGTGTCTACTTTCCAAAATGGGGTCATTTGGGGGGGGGTTTTGTGCCATCTTGGCATTTTATGGCCTTCAAAACTGTGATAGGTAGTGAGGAGCGAAATCAAAAATTTATGCCCTTAGAAACCTTGAAGGCGGTGCTTGGTTTTTGGGGTCCCGTACGCGGCTAGGCTCCCAAAAAGTCCCACACATGTGGTATCCCCGTACTCAGGAGAAGCAGCAGAATGTATTTTGGGGTGTAATTTCACATATGCCCATGGCATGTGTGAGCAATATATCATTTAGTGACAACTTTGTGCAAAAAAAAAAAAGTTTGTCATATTCCCGCAACCTGTGGCAAAATATAAAATATTCCATGGACTCAACATGCCTCTCAGCAAATAGCTTGGGGTGTCTACTTTCCAAAATGGGGTAATTTGGGGGGTTTTGTGCTATTTTGGCATTTTATGGCCTTCGAAACTGTGATAGGTAGTGAGGAGTGAAATCAAAAATTTACGCCCTTAGAAATCCTGAAGGCGGTGCTTGGTTTTTGGGGCCCTGTACGCGGCTAGGCTCCCAAAAAGTCCCACACATGTGGTATCCCCGTACTCAGGAAAAGCAGCAGAATGTATTTTGGGGTGCAATTCCACATATAACCATGGCATGTGTGAGCAATATATCATTTAGTGACAACTTTTTGTACATTTTTTTTTTCTTTTTGTCATTATTCAATCATTTGGGACAAAAAAAAAAATATTCAATGGGGTCAACATGCCTCTCAGCAAATAGCTTGGGGTGTCTACTTTCCAAAATGGAGTCATTTGGGGGGGTTTTGTGCCATCTTGGCATTTTATGGCCTTCAAAACTGTGATAGGTAGTGAGGAGTGAAATCAAAAATGTATGCCCTTAGAAACCTTGAAGGCGGTGCTTGGTTTTTGGGGTCCCGTACGCGGCTAGGCTCCCAAAAAGTCCCACACATGTGGTATCCCCGTACTCAGGAGAAGCAGCAGAATGTATTTTGGGGTGTAATTTCACATATGCCCATGGCATGTGTGAGCAATATATCATTTAGTGACAACTTTGTGCAAAAAAAAAAAAGTTTGTCATATTCCCGCAACTTATGGCAAAATATAAAATATTCCATGGACTGAACATGCCTCTCAGTAAATAGCTTGGGGTGTCTACTTTCCAAAATGGGGTCATTTGGGGGGGTTTTGTGCTATTTTGGCATTTTATGGCCTTCGAAACTGTGATAGGTAGTGAGGAGTGAAATCAAAAATTTGCGCCCTTAGAAATCCTGAAGGCGGTGCTTGGTTTCCGGGGTCCCGTACGTGGCTAGGCTCCTAAAAAGTCCCACACATGTGGTATCCCCGTACTCAGGAGAAGCAGCAGAATGTATTTTGGGGTGCAATTCCACATATAACCATGGCATGTGTGAGCAATATATCATTTAGTGACAACTTTTTGTAATTTTTTTTTTTGTCATTATTCAATCACTTGGGACAAAAAAAAAAAATATTCAATGGGCTCAACATGCCTCTCAGCAATTTCCTTGGGGTGTCTACTTTCCAAAATGGGGTCATTTGGGGGGGTTTTGTACTGCCCTGCCATTTTAGCACCTCAAGAAATGAGATAGGCAGTCATAAATTTAAAGCTGTGTAAATTTCAGAAAATGTACCCTAGTTTGTAAACGCTATAACTTTTGCGCAAACCAATAAATATACGCTTATTGACATTTTTTTTACTAAAGACATGTGGCTGAATACATTTTGGCCTAAATGTATGACTAAAATTGAGTTTATTCGATTTTTCTTATAACAAAAAGTAGAAAATATCATTTTTTTTCAAAATTTTCGGTCTTTTTCTGTTTATATCGCAAAAAATAAAAATCGCAGAGGCAATCAAATACCATTAAAAGAAAGCTCTATTTGTGGGAAGAAAAGGACGCAAATTTCATTTGGGTACAACATTGCATGTCCGCACAATTTACAGTTAAAGCAGCGCAGTGCCGAATCCCAAAAACAGGCCTGGTCCTAATGGCCCGAAATGGTCCGGGGCTTAAGTGGTTAAACTTAAAGTGTTAAAGTGGAACTTCAGCTAAAACTATGGTTTTTTTTGTTTAGTTTTTTTTGCTAGAGAGGGGACGGGTTTAGAACATCAGAGATTTACTGCTGTCTTTTAGCCCATATGGGAGCATTTCTCTAGCACCAGTTATGGTGTCTGCAAGCATCCTGACTCTAGACTCTAGAGATTCCCACAGTTTGTCTTCCAGTGACAGTAGTGTAAAGCTAGGTTCACATATGTGCGGGTTGGGAACGCTCACAAAATCGCACATGTTCCCGACTAGGGTGCCCACGTGTCCCAGATTGCCCGGGACTGTCCCGCAATGGACATGTCTGTCCTGGGTCCCGGGGACGTTCATTCCGGGACAATACAGTGTCCCAGAATGAAATAGTGGACACTCCAGTGCAGCGATCCTATTAACTTCATTTGCCAAACTGGTTGCAAGGGCCGGCTCCGCCTGGCGTTTAGCAAACCAGTGACATCACAGACTGTCAGACAGTGAGGCCGGGAGCAAAGCCCATGCCTAATGCTACCCTGCTGTCTCCACCCACCTCGGCAGTCGGCACCTCCTCCTTCTCCAGCGCCCATTGGCATGCAGCAGGGAGTAAGGACAGTGTCTCCCAAGTACCTGACCAACCCACCTACTGTGTGTCAGCCTGCCCGACTGCTGCTACTGCTCGGGTGACAGGCGGCGGGTTTGGTTATCAAAGATGGCAGTGCGAGGAAGCAGGAGGGGCAACGGCTGTCAGGGTGTCCCCAGAGGAGCACGAAGTATCCAGACTCCAGTCCCGGAACTCCTCCTCCCTGCACTTCACCACAAAGACTGAGAGCAAGTGACACCGACAAAGAGCTGCAGTAAGCCACACAGGTACAGATAACATGGGCTTGTGGCAGAGAGAGGGCAAGCAGGACTGGAATAGGGTGGCCGTGAGGTGGGTGGTGTACTCTGCTTCTACTAATATTGACATAGCATGGATTAATGGCCATCGCTCCTCGGAGCTCTCTGCAGGGGGCACTCTGGAGGTACCATGTTAGTGCCTCCGGAGTGACCCCCTTACATCCTCCAGGGTGTCCCATTAAAACCTCCAGGGTGTCTCCAGAGTGCCCCTTTACTTTTTTCAGAGTGCCCCTTTACTTTTTCCAGAGTGCCCTCTGACATCCTTCAGCATGGATGAACAGTAGTACTAAGGAGGCACTCTGAAGGTACTAAAAAGGCACGCAAGAGGATGTAAGGAGGCACTAAGGGGGCACTCTGGAGGATGTCAGGGGGCACTCTGGAGGATGTAAGGAGGCTCTGGCTAAGTTAGTACCGCCAGAGTGCCCCCTTACATCCTCCAGATTGCCCTCTTACATCCTCCAGAGTGCCCCCTTACAACACTCGGAGTACCCCTTAGTACAGTAGTACTAAGGGGGCCCCCTGGAGGCACTAAGGGTGCACTCTGGAGGAGGATGTAAGGGGGGGGTAGAACTGCTGTTCTCCCTGCGGTAGTCTCTCTGAAAAGTGATCCTAGGGCCCACTTATGATCTTGCACACAGGCCCACTGATTTCATAATACGCCACTGCCCCGCCCCAAAAATTGGCAAAAAAAGGTATAAAAAAAAACATCTTTTTTTTTTTGCGGGGGGGGGGGGGGTGTCCCTGAATGGAAGTTTGGAAATGTGATCACCCTATTCCCGACCTGCAGGCAAAAAGCATGTGTCTTTTTAGCAGAGGTGTGGGGATGCCATTATTTCCTAAGCACCATTATGTGATTCTGTGTGTTTCTGTGGATACGCACCCAATTGAATTTAATGGGATGCCCTACCTGCAGGATGTGATAGTGAGAATCTACGCTAAGGGAAAATCATATCAATTCATAACAGAAGGAGGAGGTATTTAAAACTTCAGCATGAACATGAAATTACACACAAAATATGAGATCAGTAGCAGGCTTTTTGTGTACTAACTATAAAATATACCTACCATTAAAGTGTCTACCATCATTTCTAGAACAATGTAAGTGCAATGCACATCAGAAATGATTGTGCTTTTAACCACTTGCCAACCGCTGCATGCCGATATACGTTGGCACAATGGCAGCGGTGGGCAAATTGGTGTACAGGTACGTCCCCTTTAAGTTGCCGTGTATCAGGCGTGCGCGCACCCGCCGCGTACTTCGTGAGCGTGCCCGCGGGCCCCGCAAACTCAATGATCGTGACACGGAGAGGCAGAACGGGGAGATGCCTATGTAAACAAGGCATTTCCCTGTTCTGCCTAATGACATGACAGGGATCTACTGCTCCCTGTCATCGGGAGCAGTGATCGCTGTCATGTCAGTGGTAGCCCATTCCCCCCAAAGTTAGAAATACTTCCTAGGACACAGTTAACCCCTTGATCGCCCCTAGTGTTTAACCCCTTCCCTGCCAGTGTCATTTACACAGTGATCAGTGCATTTTTATAGCACTGATCGCTGTATAAATGACAGTGGTCCCAAAATAGTGTCAAAAGTGTCCAATGTGTCGCCCATAATGTCGCAGTCCCGATAAAAATCGCAGATCGCCGCAATTACTAGTAAAAAAAATTATAATAATAAAAATGCCATAAATCTATCCCCTATTTTGTAGACGCTATAACTTTTGCGCAAACCAATCAATATACGCTTATTGCAATATTATTTACCAAAAACATGTAGAAGAATACATATCGGCCTAAACTGAGGAAATTTTTTTTATATATATATTTTTTGGGGATATTTATTATAACAAAAAGTAAAAAATATTGCTTTTTTTTCAAAATGTTTGCTGGTTTTTTATTTATAGCGCAAAAAATAAAAACCGCAGAGGAGAACAAATACCACCAAAAGAAAGCTCTATTTGTGGGAAAAGAAGGACATCAATTTTGGTTGGAAGCCACGTCGCACAACCGCGCAATTTTCAGTTAAAGCGACGCAGTGCCGTATTGCAAAAAGGGCTTTGGTCAGGAAGGGGATAAATCCTTACGGGCCTGATGTGGTTAAGTGTAGGAGCATGAATTCTCCCTAAAGTTTGATCATATGCGCTAAAACCTGCGATATAGCATGTATAACACAATGCATGGTAATGCAAGGCATATTTACTTTGTCATGTTTGCCTTTCATTCAGAATGGTTCTCCACAGCACATATACAGTAAATCTTAACCTACAGATGTCAGTGCTCTTGCATTATGGTGTGCTTCAGCAATGCAGGTCTTTTCCGGCACTGAGGCATATTAAGAATCTATCAAAAATGAAAAGGCAAACAAATTAATTGATAGGAGTGCACTCTTTCCCCTGATGAAGACTCGTTTAAAACGTGTTGGACATTTCTTACAGGTATAAGCGGTGCAAGATATTTGAATCATGTGGAATATGGGGAAACTATGATACCTATGAACTTTTATGTCTGTTTTTATCTTTCTAACAATAAAATGTTGGAGATATATATATATATATATATATATATATATATATATATATATATATATATACAGTATATATATATATATATATGTGCCTAAAAAAAGTCCCATATATTTAAATGAATACTTTTCTGTTACATTTAAGGGATGTTAACACAGATATGCAGTTATAAGACACAGCTCATTTAGTTTGATAGATAACATTTTTACACACTTTTGTCTGAAGAAAGATGTTTATATTTATCCCATGCATATTTCATTTGACTCAGTGGGGGGATTTACTTAAACTGGAGAGTACAAAATCTGGTGCAGCTCTGCACAGAAACCAATCAGCTTCCATGTTTTTGTCAAAGCTTAATTGAACAAGCTGAAGTTAAACCCTGATTGGTTACTATGCACAGCTGCACCCGATTCTGAGTGCTCCAGTCATAGTAAATCTCCCCTGCACTATCACTATGTCTGCTGGAAGTCTCAAACATCCACTACTATTTTGGTAAAATACTTTCTAACATTACCCCTAAAATTTTCTCCTGATTGTTTGAGATCATGCCCTATGGTCTTCATCTCATCGTCACATTTTATATATTGCCCCCATAAGTTTTTTAATCAGCCCCCCCCCCTTCTCTTCTTTCCTTGAGGTTGTGCAAGTTACTCTAATCTCTTTTACTCTAATCTCTTCTGGTCTTTTACGATTTTTGTTGTCCATCTTTGTACTCATTCTATCTTATCAATATCTTTTATACATAAGTATGGTCAGAAGACAATAATCCAAACAGAATCTTAAAGGCTCTATATAGTGAAGCGTGGGATGATTTCCTTATTCCTTATGATAGTCACATAACATATAGATTGCATTATTTCATATCATCTATGAGAACTGTCTATGGCCAGTCTTAACTTTCCAGTAGATTTTCCATGGTTTCAAAAAAAGACCAAAAAGGATGCAAACATTTCCAACCTGGCTTTGATAAAAAAAAAACGATCAAATGAAATGAAAAATTGTTTTCGTTTTGTTTTTTTAAATATCCAACTACAATATAAACAATATTGTAAAATTGGATGATTTGTTTGGGCACCTGTCCAACAGGCACATCCACCATCTATGTAGATATCCCTACACTGGTTCTCTTGTCGGGTGCCAGGTAGCGGGTCAGTATAAATAGATGGGACTGGAAGTAACAGGGCTGATGCTGCAGTGTTCATTCATTTTAGTACAGTGAAGACTTGTGTGTATTGATGTGTTTATATGCTAAGCGGCTG